>JAZKJV010001438.1:300344-1017400 GCA_037367405.1 Ottelia alismoides | reverse complement strand
TGTGCTCACTGTCACCGTCCAGGCTACTCTGAGGAAACATGCTTTCACAAGCATGGATATCCAGCCACTGCACGTGTTGCGGAGCAGACTGAGGTTGCAGCAATGCCTCTCCCAGATGTTCGCTTTGATGACTTCGTCACCAGACTTCATGAGATGATGACTACACCTACGTCTCCCTCTCGGGCTCTACAGAAGCTGCAGCTTCTACCAGAGCCGTCATCTAGCTCAAGTATCCATTATACTCCTTGCTCAGCTTGACAGATTGGATTATAGATTCCAGGGCCTCCCATCATATGTGGGGCGACAGAATGCAGTTTACTACCTACAGAATACTTGCACCAGGACAATCTGTTGTCATTGCCAATGGGGTTCGATTACCCATTGTTGGTCAGGGTGAGATTACTCTAACGGATACTCTGAGTCTTCAGAATGTCTTACATGCACCTGGCTTTCAGATGAACATGTTGTCTATTAGCCAGCTTACGAAAGATTTACATTGTCGTCCATCTTTGACCCTTCTACTTTGTGTTCAGGACATACTAACTGGCTGGATGATTGGAAGTGGACGTGAGCAGAGGGGCTTGTATAAGCTTGCTATATCACCATGTGTTGGACTTGCTGCTATTCCCTCTGGATCCGTTTCTACATTTCTTTGGCATCTACGATTTGGTCATCTTCCTCTGCAGAAGATGTGTCATGTCTTACCACAGATATCTACCCGTACTGCATTGGATTGTGAAGCCTAACAGCTTGGAAACACGATCGGTCTTCGTTTGCAGGTCGTCCGAGTTGTCATAGTAGTCGGTCTTTTGAGCTGTTTCATTTTGATATTTGGGGTCCGAGTCGTGTCCCTGATCTTCAGGGACATCGTTATTATATGGTTGTTGTGGATGATTATTCCAGACTATCATGGGTATTTTTGTTGAAACTAAGTCTGAAGCTGGTGCTATTATTCGAAATTTATTTTTGAAGTTAATAATATCTTCTCTACCAATGTCAAAGTAATTCGCACAGATAATGCTTTGGAGTGTTCAACATTACATTTGTCAGATTTTCTCAGATCAAATGGCATTTTCACCAAACTTCGTGTAGTTACACTTCGCAACAAAATGGTGTGGCGGAACGCAAACACCGTCACATTCTTGATGTCACTCGAACATTGTTGATCCATAGTCGTGCCCCTCATTCCTTTTGGGGGGATGTTGTTCTCACTGCGTGCTACTTGGTGAATCGTATGTTATCTACTGTTCTTGGAGAGAAGGTTCCCTTCTTGATTGCGTTTCCGGAGAAGGACCTTTTCTCCCTGACACCTCGAGTCTTTGGGTCTGTGGTCTTTGTGCATAATTCTACCCCTGGTGACCTGGTCATGATAAGCTCTCAGCAAGAGCTATCAAATGTGTGTTGTTGGGTACTATCGTACTCAAAAAGGGTATAGATGTTATGATTCGGTGAGTAGGAAATATTATGTAAGTGTTGATGGTACTTTCTTTAAGTCCATCATGTACTTCTCTCCTACAGGTGACAGGCTATCGAATAATAATGAGGATGATATTGTTGTTTATCTACCTCCAATCTCTTCCAGCATCTGAACTTGAACAAACCATTACCTCCAACTTCGTCACCGCCAACCACCACCACCTGAGCCAAAATTCTTACCCATTGTTTACATTCACAGGTCTTCTACTAGCTCTTCTGCTCATAAGCCGTCCACATCATCCAGCATGCCTCAAGTATGTCATGATAACAGTATTTCTACTGATGGCACTGGAGTTTTACATCATACACATGATGATTCTGCTGCAGAGGACAGAGAGGATACAAATTTGGATGTTCCTATTGCGTTGAGGAAGCCTCGACGCCAATGTGTCACATACCCACTTGCTGCACATGTCTCTTTGGATCATCTTTCTGATGGGTACAAGAAGTTTGTTGTAGGACTTTCTGCGGCTACTATACCCCGAACATATATGGAGGCTTTACAGGATAGCAGGTGGCGTCAGGCCATGGAAGACGAAATGGCGGCCCTAACATCACGAGGGACATGTACTATTGTTTCGGCCCCACGAGGTGCTTCGATTGTCAGTTGCAAATGGATATTTTCCATTAAGCAAAACACAGATGGGAGTGTGGACCGCTACAAGGCAAGGTTGGTAGCCCGTGACTTTACCCAGACATATGGGGTGGATTATCAGGACACATTTTCCCCTGTAGCGAGACACTCGACATTACGGATTTTACTAGCAGTTGTAGTTTCACGTGATTGGCCGTTATTTCAGCTTGATGTGAAGAACGCATTTCTCTATGGAGACCTTCAGGAGGAAGTTTACATGCAGCAGCCACCTGGGTTCACTGCTGAGGAGGAGTCCCAGAAGGTATGCAGGCTACATAAGGCAATTTATGGCCTAAAGTAAAGTCCTAGAGCTTGGTACCAAAATCTGTCAGAATTGATTGAGCAACAGGGGTTTAAGAGGTCCACTGCAGACCACTCGCTTTTTGTTCAGAAGACACAAAGAGGTATGGTTGCCATTCTTGTGTATTTAGATGATATTATTATTACAGGAAATGATGCTCAAGGCATTCAGATAGCCAAGAAGTTCCTAGGTAAAGAGTTTGTGATCAAGGATCTTGGTACTCTTCGCTACTTCCTGGGGTTGGAGTTTGCCAGGAATCATCGTGGTCTAGTGATGACCCAGAGAAAGTTTGTCATGGATCTCCTTTCTGAGACAGGTATGACTGGGTGCAAGCCTGCTACGACTCCCATGGATCCAAGTATGAAATTGTATGATGAGGATAATGAAGAAGTTGATAGCAAGAGGTACATAGAACTAGTTGGGAAGCTTTTATACGTTACTATCACCATGTAAATATTATGTTTGCAGCAAGCAACGTCAACCAATTCATGGAGCAACCTAGAAAGGCACATATGGATGCTATCTTTATGATTTTGAGATATCTGAAGAACTCACCTGGTTCGGGACTCTTATTCAGTAGGGATGCTTCCTTAGAGGTAACAACATGTGCAGACGCTGACTATGCAGGATGTCCCACGGACAAAAAGTCTACTTCAGGGTTTGTAGTGTTTGTGGGACACTCACTTGTCTCATGGAAAAGCAAAAAGCAGACTGTGGTTGCTAGATCAAGTGCAGAATCTGAGTACAGAGCCATGGCCCAAGGGAGTGCAGAAATGATGTGGGTTAGATCGGTGTTAACTAATCTTACCATAGAAGTTCCTCTTCCTATGCCACTCTTATGTGATAATCAAGCTGCATTATTCATTGCGATAATCCTGCATTCCATGAACGTACAAAGCATATCGAGGTGGACTACCATTACACTCGAGACTTGATACAGAAAGGACTCATATCTACCTCTAGTGTGGCTACAGGAGATCAGACGACAGATATCTTCACCAAGGCTCTATCTCGAAGTCCTTTTTAGAAGTGTTGTTCCAAGCTGAGCATGATAGATATATATGCTCCAGCTTGAGGGGGAGTGTTAAGATAAATATAGCGTTTTGTCTCTTTCATGTAATTTCAGTTTCTCTGAGTACTTATCATGTAATTAACCCAAGGGCTATTCTCCTATATAAGAGAGCCCTCGGGTACGTCTAATGCAAGTCATTCTTTTCTCCCATCACCTCTCAATGGCTGGATAATCTATTATTTCTCTCAAATGTTACAGGTGGTGCAATACTTTTATATAGCACCATCAAAAAGATCACATCATACTTACAGGCAATCTGGGACTACACCTGTGGGTGTGGTAATTGGATCCTGGAGGGATCCAATTACCCATCTATGACACATACTCTTACAATATACTCTATGCTTTACCACGAACACCCACTTGTGGTCTACTACTACTTCACCATCAAGAGCAGAATCCCAAGTACATGTATCTCTGGATTGTGTGGTTGACATTTCTTTTACCATAGTTGTCTTCTATTTACTATAATGCAAATACCTCCCAATATGTTTTGAGAATAGTTATTCTTGGGAGACCATGAATAAATTGTCTGTACCACTGGGAAAGCTGCTCAAGAGTGAAGTAGCTTGTGAGCTGGTAAGTAATACATTTATGTATACCCTTCTGTCGTGCTGTAAATAATCAGAAACATTTGAGGGACTTTTGCATTTTTTTCCTGCTAAATACTTGAGTTCTATAAAGGAACATCACTACTAATGTCAATAAATGTGTTCAGTACTTTCCATGGGTTCAAGTAGATTGGATATGTCGTGAGGTTGAAGGGGTGGGTCGATCTTTGTAGGCTTAGGTCTTCTACTTTAGACCTTGCCCAAATGGGAAGCAACCTCAGCAATGTTTACTTGCGTGGAAGTAGTGGGGGGAGGCACATGATTCAAATTAGGAGGTAGGAATACCTCTTTCTCCTAAGAATATAAACCCAGCATACTGGATCCCCTTGGTTACAAAAATGTTAATGAATACAAAGAAGGTAACGTCAACACTTACATGAATCCGCTTGCAAACCTGATCATAACATTGGTATTCCTTCTAGGTCGTCAAATTCGCAACAAAGAAACACTTGACGGTCCACAGTAATAGTTTGACATGCCCATGAGCCACAATATGTCACGAAGACGTACACCAAGTTATACCTGATGAAACATGGAGCTCGTGAAGACAGTTCAGCCATATGAAGCAAAAGCCTTACTGGCCCTTACTATATGTAACCATTTAAGCTACTCCAAGTTGCTGGGGCAGGAAAAAAAATAGGGCTTCAAGTATTTGGCAGAAATGATGAATAACAATACAAGATTGTGATGCCTAGTTTAGAGAACATAATCATAACAAAATTGGTCATTGGACTTCGTTTGTCTCACAGTTGCTTTCCTGATCAACTGGGTGATTTTTTCTTATTTTTGTCAAATAATTCATGTGTTAGATTGCAACTCTAATTGTAAATAAACTTGTTTGGAGTAGCTTGGTTGTTGCTCCAAGCTACAGAAGTGGATTTGATGATCCTTTATCTATAATAATGGATAGTTTCCCAAATTACTTTCTAATGTTATAAATCTCATAGCAGCTGTGGCATGTTCCTTTCAGGTTATGCAGAAGCACCAGAGATATTTCCCCGTACTCAGTAAATCCCTTGGGAAACTGAAGCCTTTTTTTATTGCTGTAAGAGAATAGTAGTTTCCATAAAGCTCGCAGTTCTGTACTTGTTGAGATGCAGAATTGTTTATTAGGAAGAAAGATATTTTTGTACAGGTTGCTAACGGCAATGTCAGCGAAAAGGTAGTGCGTGAAGGAAATGAAGCTGTGTTAAGGTCAGCACTCTGGTTTTTTTACGGTCTACATATACAATCTGGAGTAATGGTGTATGGGACTTGCAAAAAGATCTTATTTATTAAGTTATATATGGGTCTCTCATCAATATGTCAACATGGTATTTTTTTATTGCCCTGAAAATATAAGGCGATTTCACATATAATTATATGTTATAAAAGTTCTGTTTTTTCTACTTGAGCAGAGCTCGTTTTGAAGATGCAAAATTTTTCTATAAGGTCGACTGTCGAAAGAATCTAGCTCATCATCGAAGTCAACTTGGTGGAATCCTTTTTCATGTATGCCTTCTAGATATGAATTGATATGCAGGGTTTTGGATCATTACTAAAATTTTTTACTGTGAACAACACATTGGAATATAACAGGAAAAGCTGGGAACAATGTTGGATAAAATGGAACGTCTCAGAAAGATTGTTCCCCAACTTGGTTTAGAATTGGGTGCCAGTGATAAAATTCTTCAAACTGTTAAAGATGCATCGGCATTAGCCATGTCCGACCTTGCGACCTCCATTGTTACAGAATTCACCTCTCTTTCTGGAGTAATGGCACGTCATTATGCTTTGAGAGATGGCTACTCAGAGAAGGTATAAAGAATTTCGCATCTCCCATGTGCATTTTGTGAAAGAAATAGTACAGAAGTTCTGATGAATATTTTAGCCCTTATGTCTAGATAATAGATGCATGAAGAAACTTCTCAATGCTAACAGATTTTTCTTGGATCATCTTTTGGACTAAAACCAATTATATTTGTGAAGTATAAAATAAAGAACGTCATAATCAAAGATCAATCTGAAAATATGGATTTAAATGAGGCCCTACTCCCTAAGGAGCAAGATGAAATCACAGGAGAAAGTCACAACGAGTTGTGTTTTCCACGAAGAGATTTGCTTTCTATTATGTTTCTCAATGAATACAAGGGATATGGGGCTAGTTATATAGCCCCACTAACTCAACCAATTTCCATCACTTGGTGATGTGGGACTAAATAGCTGCACTCATATGTAGCTCATACTCAATTCTCTCAATACCTCCCTCAAGTTGGAGCATGGATTGCTCAGCTTGGACAAAAAGAAAACACTCACTCACACAGAATACACGACAATACATAAAACCTTGACTCAACGTATATGCAACTGGTTGTTGACGATGATGTTTCTCATGTATTGCTGGCTAGGAGGCACTGGAGAGCTGGAGTGTGAATGATGATTCACAGATAGCTTTGGATCGACAATTAGCTTGTGTGCTCTATATCTGCATCAATCAGAGTCCCTAATACTGCAGTGAGTCTCCTTCATGGAGTACTCTGGCTTGCAACATGTGGAAGACTGAAGATTGCTCCATATAATCTGAAGGGCTGAACAAAGAAAGCCTTGGAAACATTTATACATAGATCTCGAGAAATATGTTACTCTCATGGGGACCTCTAAGTTGGTTCTCTCTCACAGGAATCTCTGAATGATCTCATGCTAGAGTTCTTAGTCATTGAAAGATGGAGCCTACAATGAGTCTCTCTTTAAAGAACTCTGAGAAATTGAGCCACTCTAATATAGAGTGCCTTAAAAATGGTAGGGTTTGAAACCTCCTCGTTTCTCCCATACTTGTCCGAAATGATGATACTCGACCAAGTTAGGAGAATAAATGAAGAGATGGTCAAGAAAGAAAAACATCTCTTCTTCTTTTTCTTTTTTTCCACAATCGCACTTTTTTGTTTGTCTATTTATCATCATTATTTTAACCATCATCTTTTTTTCTTTGGGATGTAGGGTATATTTACTTTTCAGACTAATGAATTCTATTTACATACGTTCTCTACACCCATGTGGTCGAATTAGCGTACCCCTTCACATTTTGGAGGGGACTCTGTTCCAATTATGGTTCCTCAACTTCAACTAGCCTTGAGAGATGGGAGGGGCTTCTCAGTCTAGAGCGATGATTGGACCAAGGAGGGTGTGTTTCACTTTTGTAATGGACAAAGAGGCTTGTGTTGAGGAGGTGTGGTCAATAAGGGCTTGGACCATTGTTTATTTCCGAGCTCTCAAACCAAAGAGTATAAGTTTTTGTTTGCATGTCAGGGAGGATTGGCAAGGATCGTTGGGCCTTCAGAGGGGTTGGGCTCATGGTGTTGCAAAGACAACTATTTCTCAGTCAAAAAGACTTGTAAGGTCTCGTCTGCATCAACGGTCTCTGATTCAGAAGACATGATGTGAGATTATGCACGGATATAGGAATGGAAAATTGCAATGCAGATCAAGGTCTTCATGTGGTTGCTAAAAAGGTGCTAAGTTATGTCAAGAGCAAGAAGATCCAAGATTTTTCCATGGTGTGATGAATTGTGTGCCCGTTGTGGTGAAGTGTCTGAGGACATCAATCATATGCTATTCATGTATACTTGTTCAAGAGAGACTTGGGAAGTCATTGGTTTGCCCGGATTAAGGTGCGAAAGTGAAGAATCATTCAAAGATCTTCCAGACAATAATTAGAGATGCACGTGTGAATGACGATAAAAGTGTTTGCCTAGATATGGGCTATTTGGCTAGTAAAGTCCTGGATCATTATTAAAAATGAGATTTCACCCTGAAAATATAATTGTTAGAAAATAGGAAGCGGAAGTAGAATTAGAGAAATTAATATAAGCATGAAAAACACACAGGATTTAACGTGGAACCCTACTCCCTAAGGAGCGAGAGGAAACCACGGGAGAATGCCTCAGAGGGCCAGTGTGTCTATTGCACTTTTCTCAATGGACTACAGAGGTATGGGGCTCTATATATAGCACCCACGGAGTCCCTACATCCCATAGGTGGTAGACATGGTTATAATCTCTGGATGGGGTAAATGGATCTCTATAGGATCCATTTACCCGTCTCCCATACATAAGGCGCACAACCAAATACTCCAACAGTAATTTAGCATGCCAAGGCTTTTTCTGAGGCATGTTCCTTGGAATTGCCCATGTATTACCTTTTTATTGGGATATATGAATTATGGGTGTTGCTCTTTCGGATGCTTGCCCACTAGTAGTTTAAAAAAAGAGATAAGAAGAAAAATGACAAATAAGTGCCTCTGGTTTTGTGGAAGGGTCTTTGTAGGTTATCGGAAATAATATCTTTTTATGTAATTTTCTCATTAGTTTTTTTCCTTCTGTAGCTTCTCCTCAATATAAAGGAGCCCTATGATTATCGAATAAACAAATCATTTATTTCTTTTTGCATAGTATTAGAGCGATGGTCCTCCACCAAAAACCCGCTACCCTATTAATACACAAACCCTAGATGACAACCCCCCTCTACCGCCTTGGTTCCAGCACAACATTGTGTGTCACCGTGTCTCTGTGTGCCATCGTGCTAGACCCAACCTCGCTGCGGCTACCCATTGCTTTCGTACGTGATCTAGACTCGTTGTGGTGCATCTCCGTACCTCTGTGTATGCCCATGTGTCCGTGCGCAACACATACACCAACGTGTCAACCGTTTACATGTTGATTTTGGTGCAATCGTGGGCATTTTCTTATATATAAATCAAATCTAATTTCCCTAAAGCAACTCTAGGTTAATGGGAATGCTTGTTCTCTAAGTATGAGCACACAACATATTTCCTATATAATTATGTAGACAAAAATCAAACCGATCTATCTCCTAGTCCCACCCTTCTTGATCTTCTTCATTCTCCATAACATCGAACAAGGTCAGTTTATCCTCCTATGGGACTTACAAAGGTCTAGAGTTCATTGTCAAGATGGATGGGACCAACTATGAACTATGGACAATGCAGTTCATGAGTATCATAGAGATCAATAATAAAGAATATATCTTGATGCAACCTGATTCGATCGACGAGACTGGGTGTACGTTTCACGGAAGTAAGATAACGTACGAGCATGTGTTTATCTCTCTGGTACTCTTAGGACAAAAATTGCCAATGATATTCTATATCAACCCATAACCAAGGCAATGTGGGACATTCTCGCCTCTAAATATTGCTAAGTGAAGAATGAGACTAATATCCTCTAGCTTAAATATGACATCTTCATGGCCAAGTAGGATGGTCAACCTCGTCATGCATTCTGCCCTTGCCTGAGTGGCATGTTAGAGAAGCTTCATAGCTCCATGCCTTCAATCGTGAGTACTAACTACTGAGCATCAAATGGCGTACATGAATGCTACAATGGTGGATGTGTTTCTTATGACTCTTTATTCCTAGTCCGATGTCACCCATGGCCAACTCCTTACCGGTGTTTCCCTTGGTGGAGGAGGCTTACAATAGACTGAGTAGAATAACAGTACCCCCTGCTACTACTACTCAGACATCCTCTGGTATGGCTACATCTCGCAGTAGGGGAGGTTTGACATTGTTTCGAAGATATAGTATATGTGGTTGAGAAAGTGGTTGCCCTCACCCGCAATGCACATATTGCAACTATATAGGGCACCTTGGGGATACATCCTCTCGTGCTGCTGAGCAATTTGATCCCACTAACACTCCTGGTGATCAAAAGTATGATGTCCTTGTCTCCCCTCTAAGGGAGATATACTGGACTTATAAGCCATCGACGACCCATTATTGCAATAAAAGTTATCATGTTTTCATGCCTATCTGAAATGAATGTTTGTTAATGCACTTAATGATAGGTCCCTTGTACAAATAGTGTTATGTACCATGCCCATATTGAATATCATGCACTTGTGAGGACACAACTGACATTAACATGTTTAATTTTAAATATTGATCTCCAGTATGAGAAAGAGATGGAAATCTTTCTCTAAAGATTGATTTCTGCCCGACTTCTTAATGCTGGTCCTCTGCATAGGAATAAATATTTAATTATATTGAAATAATCAAGTCAAAGAGTTGACTTCATGAGGTCGAGATAAAATAAAATGTGAATCGTAACAATCACAATCCAGCATACATCTTTTGACCAGAGATGGATACGCATCTATATGTCTAAATGTGCACATTAGATAGACCATTAGGTTGAAAACCTAAACAAGATCCATATACCAGCGTGTTGGTGTGCATATGATGATATATGACATGCATGATCTCAGACAATTTCATACTCAATGAACCGGGAGACAAAGCTTACTCATGAGATAGTTTGGGGTAATAAAAAAAATTCCATGCATAGTCATCATGTTTATGAAATAAGACATGAATTCAAGATATTAATACAGCTTTTAAAAAGTATATGATAAATATTATCACCCAATTATCGAATGAGAAATTTATTGATGTCTCGAAGAGGACATTTAAAGTAGGGTTTGAACTTCGGATGTATCAAAGTCTTCCAGTATGAATGATGAATGATTATTGACAATACTCTGGTTAAATCTATCTTAATAGACCATCTGCCATGACACTTTCATTCCGAGGGAATGATAAAACCATATCGATTTTAGTGATGCCACTTCTTGATTTATGATATGATAATTAGTTGGATTAAATCTCATTTCATTTTATTTCAATTTTTAATTCCAATTTCAATGTCCAAATGTTGGAAAGAGAAATGTCAATGGAAATGGGAGTGAACTTAATTCTTGTGCTCATTTCTAAGCTCCAAATGGTTTGGATAATGATGAGAAATGGAGTTATTAGCTGAGTTCATCATTCTGATCATTTGTTAAGTCATAAAGAGTGTAAAATGCTTCATTGAGCTTTCAAATACTATGAATCATTTCAGCTCAAGCTCAAAGATAGAGTGTATTGTGTTTCGCCAAATGTGGTCTAAACCTTGAAACTGGATAGCTATCCAAATTTCAATTCACTATACGTGGAAAGTATGATCTCCCTGATATTGTCTCCAAGTATCTGGGACATCTACTTACAAGTCCTAATTACATTAGGACTTGGACTAAACTATATCAATGTAATGATAATAATTGCTATTATCAATGATATGATACACATCATATGTATTTAATTGGTATGAATAGTTAAATAATAATTAACATATATATATATATGAATATGATTTATATAAATTATTTCAAGTATATTTGTGAATATGATTCACATTGAAAATTAAATGTAAATTGAATTTACATTTTATTCATAATTTACGAGGCAGTTCGCATGAAATACCCAATTATGATAATTAGATCATGATAGTGGAATGATAATTATGAGGTTGCAACTAAAAATAAAAAGACCATGGAGTTCTAATATGATTAGAAGGCTCCTAATTTTTTGATTTTCTCTTAATTTATTTTGGATGATAATTGAAAGGGTAAATAGGAACATATTTCTTGAAGGCAAAGGAATCATCCTTAGCCTTAGGATCATCATCCCAGAGCTCACAAGGGTCAACGTCCCTAATAAGAATAAGTAGGGTTGTCCCCTCTTGTATAAAAGAGAGGGCATGACCTCTCTCTTGAGACCATGTTCATTCCACCAATTTCGTTACGGTTAGAAAATAAAGAATGTGGAAGTGTATCAGAATAAAGAATAAAAAATATCGAACGCATGATTTGAACATGGAACTCTACTCCCTAAGGAGCGGGATGAAACCACGGGAGAACGCCTCAAAGGGTTGATGTGTCGATTGACTTTCTCAATGAATATAGATAGTGAGGGGCTTCTTATATAGCCCTCACTGAGTCTCCACATCCCACAAGTGGTAGATGTGGGACTAGACAACTAGATGCAGTAAATGGATCCTGGAGTGATCCAATTACCCATCTACAACTCAAGTGATGCATAACTCAAATACTCTAACTCTCCCCCTCACATTGGAGCTTGCAATGCTTAGCTTGGACAAACGGATAGAAATCTCAACTCACAATACAAGACACTACGAACAATATGTCAATATCAACCCAACGCGCACAACTTCGGCTATTTTCGAGGATGTTGCGTCTCATGTCATGCAGGTGAGGAGGACAAATGGGCTAAAGTGAGTCAAACTGAATCTCCTCGTCAGAGAGCATTTGCTCTGTATTGCACCTGACAGAGTCACTACAACTGGAAACGAGTCTCCACACAGAGAACTCTTGCTCGCTACAATAATGTGGACAAATGCTCCATCTATGAAAGGACCGAATACCGTTAATTACCCATACGTAGATCTCTGAAGATGGATCTCTCTCATAGGGACCTCAAAGTGGGTTCTCTCATAGGAACCTCGGAAGGATCTCGTACTAGAGTTCACAATCACTGGAAAATGGAGTTTGCAATAGTCTCCTTGTTGGAGAATTGTGTCTCTCCCATACTGGCTCAGAGAATGGTAATCTACTCTGGAGTCCCTATGAAACTACATGAAAACCTTAGCCCACATTGGCATAGGGATTGTGATCTTTATTCTGGAGTCCCTATAGATCACATGAAAACCATGGCCGAAATACAAAAGATGGGGACCAAAAAACATGATGGCAAACATGTGTTCATCTGAAAAAGACAACATACATGTGTGTACACAATACTAAAGACTCGGAACCAATTTGACGCCGAGTCTGAATATCTGACAACAGTAGAGTATGAACATCTGGCTGGTTTGGAATTTGACATCTGAATCTGGAACAGGCATGTGACTCTACACAATACTCCCCCTTTCTCTCATACTAGTCGGAATGAAGACATCGTCCAAGTTGGGAGAAGACAAGATAATTGGAGAAAACATCACATAAGTCGTCAATAATTTTTCTCGGCTTTTCTTCATCATTTTTTCTCGGCTATTTCACTTTTTTTAATAACGGCCACAACAAATTTTTCGAAATAAGCCATTCAGTTTTTACGGCTTTTCCTCAATTTTTTTAATCAAAAAAATTTAAAAACATGTTGGCCCATCCCCTTTTTTCTCTTACTTAGGCCGACTGCAGCAGAGCCCCCCCCCCCCCCCCCGTTTTTTAAAAACATGGCGTTCATTTTTTTTAACGATCATTTCACTTTTTTGACGCTCAACGATCATTTCACTTCTCCTTTTTTTAAATAAAAAAGGGCCATCGGGCCTCTTTTTTTTGGCCAAAACTAGGGTTCTCACAATGGAGAACCCTCTTTCGAAGGCATGCCGCAAGAATGGCGATCACCGTCACCAATGGGGCTCGAAGTTGCTGTGAAGGGGGAGCCACTGCTCGGAGGGTTTCGCCTGGATTGGCTGAGGACTGGAGAATCCTTGCTCATGGTGTCGCCTCCTCGCATGGAGAAGGAGCAGCCGCCTAGAGGAGCTCACACGGAGAGGGAGGTCGCGATTGGAGATGAAGGCGTTGCTAAAGGGTGCATTACCTTTGCACAAGGGGGGAGGGGGTGATCGACGGACTTGGTTGGATCAGGGAGTGTCACCGAGGATTGTTGCCGCCGATTGTTGAGGACTCCAGGCAACGATTTGGAGGCATGTTAGAGTTCTTAATCGGAGTCGGGGATGCCGCCTGCGATGCGAGCGAGGCATAGCCACCGCCTGGATGGGCCATCGCATGGGGGCTCGCAAGATGCTACTCTTGTTGCTTGTCTGGTACTTGCGGTAAGGGGGAAGAAGGCCTTGCGAGGAGTATTACTGGGGATTCTCGCTGCCATGGAGAGAAAGCCTCCACCTGGAGCCTTTTGAGCTTGTCGCCAGGAGTCGCATGCCTTGCCTGATCGGATGGAAGTCACACGGAGTGGAGGAGAAGCTCTGCCTACTAGAGGTCTCCGCTTGGAGTTGGGGATTCGCCTGCGCCTGGAGGCCGCCTTCGCCTGAACAGGAGAGCATCGAGCTCCAGAAATCAAAGCTCCTCATGGAAATGGCTGGATGCAACGGCTTGGGTTTGGTTAACCCAAACAAATCTCGAATGTGATGTAATCTACATTGAATTAGGGTTTTAGTAGATACCTTAGAATTTGTGCATATACGTAGAACGAATCATGGCCCTTTCAGATCTTCGAACAGATTTTCAACGCGAATAATAAACACGAACAAAACAATCTTCAAAATAAGAACTTTAATCTTCACAGATTTAAGGTTTTGTGAAACCCTAGATCTTTTAAACAAAACACAAATCTCGAAAAAAACGCACATGAAATCCTCGAGAATCGACTCTCCCTGATACCATGTTAGAAAATAAAGAATGCGGAAGTGTATCAGAAACAAAGAGTAAGAAATATGGATTGCGGGATTTTAACGTGGAACCCTACTCCTAAAGGAGCATAATGAAACCACAAGAGAACGCCTCAAAGGGATGATGTGTCTATTGACTTTCTCACTGGATACAGATGGTGAGGGGCTTCTTATATAGCCCTCACCGAGTCTCCACATCCCAGAAGTGGTTCATGTGAGACTAAACAATTGGATGTGATAAATGGATCCTGGAGTGATCCATTTACCCATCTACAACTCAAGTGACGCATAACTCAAATACTCCAACAATTACGTTGCGAGAAGAGTCTTGAGAGCCTATAAATCTCTTGTTCGCATCCACCCTTTTCTCCTACCATACCCTACACGTCCACGTTGCCTACTTCTCGACATTAGTGTGCACCTTCGTGGGAGAAGAACACCTTCTCCATGCTGGATTGATTTTGAGCAACAAAATCAGGAGCTTGAGATCATCTAAATTTCATCCTTGGATGGACAACTTTAAGAAGAAGTTGATATCAAAATTTGTGGGAAGCTATGCGACTATTATCGTGCTCGCGAGAGGAGAGTGTCAACCACCCATCTTCCGTCATTTCCCCTCACGTCTCCAAGTACCTCTGCACAACCCGTACATGTCCTGATATTGACCTCATACTCCCCTCATGCACACTAATCCTAAACCTAACGCCTCCTCGCCGATCGGGTCTCCATAGCAGTTATAGACTCCACGAAATCACTTCATGTAACAGCCGGCCTGCTACTGCTCCTATGGATCCAATTATGAAATTATATGATGATGACACCGAGGAGATAGATAATAGGAGATACAGGGAATTGGTTGGGAAGCTACTATATGCCGCCATCACCAAGACAGATATATCCTTTGCAGTGAGCAAGGTGAGCCAGTTCATGGAGCAGCCCAGGAGGGTTCATACATATGGATGTTGTCTTTATGATTTTGAGATATTTGAAGTCTTCACCAGACACCGGTCTTATATTCAGCAGAGTCACCTCTCTTTATATGACGGCATGTGTAAATGCAGATTATGCAGGATGCTCTAGGGATAAAAAGTCTACTTCTGGTTTTGCTATTTTTGTTGGCAGCTCACTCGTATCATGGATAAGTAGTAAGCAGACAGTGGTTGAGAGCCTTGGGATCCCTCTAATAAACAAGCAATTCATTTTTCTCCAACAGAAGGAATAGTAGCAGCCCCGACACACAGTGGTTGGACAAGCCTATACAGTCCTCTGCTCACAGCCAGATTCAATCACCATGCCCGTGAGTATGTCCTGAAACCCAAAAGAAAATGGATCAAATATGACACGACAATGTAAATTTTTTGTAATTTGATAAAAGATTCATCTGAAAGTCTGGAGCATATAAAACATTCTGCATACGCATAGAAGGAGCTAGAACAATCTCCCCCCGGCCAACAATGGGTAGATGGACCCCATTAGCAATCACCACGGATCTATAAGGCGGGTCAACTTTGCCCGATCGCCACACATATGATGTGGTGCTCCAAAGTCCATAATCCAATTAGTCAAATCTGAACTGCCACAACTGGTAAGCGCATAAACAATACTTGATGAATTAGACGAAGCTCTGGCAGTGGCTGCTATATCTGAAGACCCTACAGCTGAAGTGATAGGAGTGGTCATCATCTCTTGTAATATAGAAACACTATCATCAAAGTATGCGTCATGAGCATGGGCAGAAGTAGGCTTACTCTGCTCGGCAACACGGGCAGACACAAGATATGCATGCTTCAGATAGCATGTCTCCTCAGAATGATCGGGACAGTGGCAATGTGAACATGGGCCATGCTGACATCCTCCTCCTCGACCACGAGGTCCACGCCAGCGAAACTGTGAAGTTCACTCTCTATCACGAGAAGTTGCCATAGCAGAGGGAGTCTGGGTCGTAGTAGCAGATGAGGTAGTGATCCAATTCAATCTCTTATAGACCTCCTCCATTGGAGGTATCGTCTCTCCAGTCAGTAGTTGAGTATGTGTTGCATCGTACTCAAAGTCAAGAGATGACAGAAAGACTCCTGTCATAGTGGCATTCCGATATGTCTGTTGTTGCTCATTGTTGGTAGTAATAGGCATGAATCTGTGCAACCACTCAAACATGCCTCTAAGATGTGGGAAAGTGGGCATGAAGTGGTCAACTGTTCTTCTTGGTTGAGAAAATATCATACTGTAGTTGAAGAATCTTTCTCTCATTCTTCGCATGCCCATATATGCCTGTTGAGATATTCCACATAGCCTTTATTGTGGGTAGATTGAGAATATCGTTAGCAATTTCTGGGTGAGTGTCTCGGAGAGCCAAATGTGAGCATAGGCATTGCCTTCCTTCCAAGAAGCATTAGACCCAGTCTTGTCCGCCAACTCCGAATCCGTCAGAATGTGCTCCTTGTTATGGCACTGCATAAGGGTGCGAAACTACATGGACCACAACTCATAGTTGGTCTCATCCATTTTCACAATGGTAGCCGGACCCTTGAAGACACTGGACGATGAAAAGATGTCGTCCTTGTTCTCTGACATTGTAATAAGAACGCCGAAACTCGAAACAAACTGAGTAGATTGATCAGAGTGAGTCTACACAATCATATGGAGGACTGGTTGTATCTGTAGACTCATACAACCATCCTCACTACTTTTTGTTGTTGTCTAGAGTTGGAAGACGTGATTTACATGTGAAAAATCACGAAATACAAACAAAACCAGATCGTAGCAGCGTGCAGAAATGACCAAACTGCAGCAAGAATACGAAGGTGGGGCCGAACCGACGCTAGGAATGGTCGGTCCAGTTCACGGCGACCGCCGCTGGTCGGCGGGCTGCAGTATGGCAGCCCCTGGGCAGCAAGAAAACCCCCAGTGGATGAATGTGTAGAGCTCCCGGGTGTCTGGGCAGGGCTAGGCTACGCGCGGTGGGTACCGACGGTGGCGAGAGGGGGGGTACTGGCGGTGACGTGAGGGGCAGTACCGGTGACAGCGGGAGGGGGCGCATGTAGGGTTAGGGTTGATACAGGAACCCCGATCTAGGATCGTTGCTCTGATACCATGTTAGGATAAAAGAAGAGAATGAATTAGATGAGACCCTAGGGCTCTCTTATATAGGAGAAAAGCCTTGAGTTAATTACATGAGAGATACATAAAGAAAATAAAAATGAGAAAAAGATAATGTGAGATACAAATATCTCAACACAAACACATTGAGGTGGATTGCCACTACACTAGAGAGATGATACATAGGGCTTCATTTCTGCATCCTATATCGGTTATTGTTAATGAGCGATTCAATTTGTATTCGGGTATATGGATCCATTTGTTTTAGGGATCCATCTGTTTGGGAGTAGTATATAAACTCCCTAGGATTAGGGCTCTAAATATCCTTTATACTTTTCTTCTTTCTCCACATAGTGAAAACGAATCGTTACCACCTAAGGATGTAGCCCAGTTATGGGTGAACCTTGTAAATCGGTGTGTTTCGTGCTTGCTTGATTGATCTCATTTGTATGTGCTTTCACGATTTGCAGCAATATCTATATCCAGCTTAGGGGGAGTGATATAGGAAAGAGCATCTATGTATTTTATATTTCCATTTTATGTAATTTTCGCATTAACTATTTGTCCTCTTGAGTTTCTCCTTTATGCAAAGGAGCGCTATTGTCACAAAATAAATATGTCATTCATTTCTTTCCACAATAGGAAAGTGTATATGAGGAAAAAGAAAAATTTTCCATTAAACTTTCTAAAGTGTTTGCAGTGTGTCTACCACCTAAAAGACCAAGGTTCAAATCCCCCTCTTGTAAGGATTGTGTTAGGTAGTCGACGACGAGCATAAAAAAAGTCTAATCTTTCAACATGGATTTGAGCAAGAATCCATGTAGCTGACCACTACCTGTAGTGGAAGAAGACTTTGCCATTTATTTAAACTTTCTAAAGTGTTGGCCACTTGTAACTTAGATTGACTATTTCATGACTTTGTTTACATTCATTTTTTTGCTAATCCAGGCTTGATTATTCGACAAGCTGACCACCATCCTGTCAATAAAAATCAGTTCACAATGAAATATGTATAAATTGAGGAGCCATTGTTAACTAATATGTGATTTTTGGAGTAATGCCAATTCAGCCAGTTGGAGGCTCCCTTTGCATATAGTAAACTTGAGAACATGTGTATTTAGCATTTTGTACTATTTTTCATAAAAGATTAAAAAAAATTTCTACCAACTACATCTGACTTTTCTTCATACATCAAAGATTGCAGAGGCTTTATTTGAGATTACGTTACCAAGGTTTTCCGGGGATATTATTCCAAAAACAGATGCCGGTATCATCCTGGGAATTGCTGACAGGTAACTCTCCCAGATAATCTGCTTTTTATTGTGGGTTATACATTTGCAACCAACTGACTCGTCTCAAGCTCAATATCTACACAAGTTTAATATTCTCTAATGAGTCACTCCCAAGTGCCCTTTCCAAAAACAGTCTTAATTATTTCGTAAATGTGTTTATAGAACCAAATTCATATACCATTTCCCTTCTTTATCCATTTGGAACGACATTTAATTTATCTTCCGTCTCGATCTCTGTTGAGAAGAACTCTATTCATAAACCCTAGGGTTATGTTAATCATCAATTGTACAAATTCTATTGTAACCCTAACCCTAGGTCTCTCTATCTATGTAAGGAGTCCTAGGGATTCCATTTTTTAATAAGAAAGTTCAAGCCTATTTTTCTTTTATCTCAGACGATGAGGATGAGTATAATTGATTGGAAACTACCATAAGGATGGCTTGATCAGCAAGCTAATGGTTTGCTAAACTGACAAATCTGTGCTTGCTTATAAAATGAAAACTGCGCATCATTTCCTGTTTTCGCTTTCTTGTACAAATTTGAATGCCAGCCCTTTTGGTTTATTGAATGCTTGCTGATTGACAATCTCGTAGTTCTTTTTACCATTTTTGTAATAGATAGTCTATATAAGATTTCTTTTTTTTGAGAACTCTTTCTTTAGTTTTTGTTAGTTATCTATTAGATTACTATGTAAATGTATTATGTGTCGTCCTGCCCCTAAATCTAATTGATATTTAGAAATCCTGGCAAAATGTGTTTTTCTAGTTTGGTTTACTTAAACCTGATTGACCTTAGGACTTCGTCTTATGTCATTTTGTTCCCATGTATTTTGAGTGATCTGAATCACATTTGTCTCTGTCATCTTATTGTCTAGACACTCATTATGACATTATTCCTTAATGCATTGCTGTTCTCGTTTCTACATTGTCTCATTTTGTTTTTACTTCTCATCTCTATGTTATTGCTGCATCTTGCCACTGCTAGTTGTGGATGGATATAATTTATCTCTCCATCAATGCCATGGAGGCAGAAGTTGAGAAAGGGAGTACCTTCTTCTTTTGAAGAATGGACCATGGATAAAACTAGCCTCACTTGTGTTTCTGGTAAATTTTAAAATGGGGTAGGCTAAGGAATCAACCTTAGCTCACAATCCAACACTTAAACCTGGTTGGCCTTAGGATTTCATCTTATGTCATTTTCTTCCAATATGTTTTGAATGATATAAAACACACTTGCTCATGTCATTTACTTGTCCAGACACCACCTTCATTAATGAACTGCTGATAGCCAAAGCTTGCTTCTACTATGTCTCATGTCATTTGGCAGTGCTGGATGTGGCCGATATAATTTTTGTCTCTCCATTTTTATAGCCTTTTTCATTCTCCAATGACTTACAGGAAAAAGGTGAGAAAAAAATATTCTTCATTTGGAGAATGGATCGTGGATAAAACAAGCCTCATTTGTGTTTCTGCTTAAATTTAAAAAGGGAATCCACAAGGGAACCTAATCTCACATATAATTGGGCTTGAATCTTGTATTTGGTTTTCATGAGTTCATGTTGAGTTTGTCTAAATTTTAAATTTTTTTAGGTTTTGTTTCCTAAATATTTTAGTATTTACATTTATCACATATGAAGTGAAAAGAATATGAAGCAATGAGGGACTCTTCTCACATTAGCACATAGTAAACAACATTCTGCTATTTGCTGGTGTGCGAATAATTTACAAAATAGTTTGGGATGATATTTTCACCGCTTGCTATCTAATTAATCATCTGCCTTGTATATGATAAGTAGGGTTCATTCAACCATTTATTTCCTTAGAAGGTCGTTTCTTGAATCTCCAAGAATTTTTTGGTTATATTTTATCTCCTAGACCTTCTATACTCTATGGATAAGAATGTTGGCCTCTGAACCATAGACATGTGTAGGGAATAACAGTAGTAAAAATGAAAATGCTAAGGTGGATGTGTCGCCATACACGAAAGATCAGAGTTAGAATGACGCGATCAGAAGGAAAATTGGTGTAGCTCTGATAGAGGATAAGATGAGAGAAACCCGCTTAAGATGGTTTGGCCTTTTGCAAAGGAGGTCGGTTGATGCACCTGTTTGAAGATGCGAGATTTGGGGTCTTAAACTGGTTAAGAGAGGGTAGGGATGGTCCAAGAAGTGTTGGAATGAGACTATCTAATAGGATCTTAGTTATTTTGATTTAAGGCGAAGAATGATGCAAAACAGATCTGAATGGAGGTAAAAAACCATGTAACTGAATGTGTTTTTCTGGAATACTCTCATACCGAAAAGTTACAATTGCTACAATTTTGTTGGCAGATGGTATCGTATCACTATAGATGTTATCTTCTTTGAGTTTGTTTCTTTCTCTTATGAGTATCAAGTTAAACACCAATGACATTTGTTGTGAATGTAGAAGAGGAACACACACAAATGATCAACCAGGCAAGCACAAAGACACGGATTTACAAGGTTCACTCGTAATTGCGCTATGTCATTGGGTCAGTCGGGTTTCACTATGTGGAGAAAGAAGTATACATGATGTAGAGAGCCGTAATCCTAGGGAGTTTATATATTTCTTGCGAATAGATGGATCCTTGATACAAACGGATCCATATACCCTAATAGAAAATGGAATTGTTAATAAAAAAGCAAGACCCCCATCTTGTTGGGGTATCGTATGGCATGAGGGGGTGCATACGACGGTTCTTCAACTTGGGTCAGGTGGCTAGGGTTCAATGCATATCAACAGCAATAATGATGAGATCTATTTATCATCGTCATCTCTCGTCTGGACCCTTAAAATAAAAACCTATGAGTATGCTTATGGTCGTCGTCATTGTACAAATTGATACCCATGTTTATGGGCATGTGTTATTTCTCGTGCTCGAGGTAAATTTTAATTAATCACTGGAGTTGATTTTGTAGGTGGAAGTTATTATATAGCAACACCATAGGATAACATGGTTGATCCAATGATCTCAACATAATGAAAGACAAGCATGCATGTGTAATGCACTGGATTTTTGGTCACATCTTTGAAAAAAGACTCACTCCTTTATAATTATAGTTTATTGGCGGTTTGTATGGTGACTCATCATATATTAGGAGGATCTTAAAGGTGACAATCTAAAAGTAGCCACGCATGAAGAAATATTTGTGTTACTATTTGACAGCACATGAACTCTTTTCATACCTCACGCCAATGCATCTGTGGTTTGACGCAAGTGGATCTTCTCGATCAAGCACCATTTATGGTAGTATTGGTCATTGTAAAATAAATTTACTTGCTAAGGGGTGCACAAAAACCTATGGCATAGATAACTAAGTTGTACACTCTCTACTTGCTCACCTCGATGTCTTGGGATTCTCTTTGTGGTTGTTCATAAGGACTAGTCCCTTTTTTTAGCTTGATATGAAAATATCTTCTTAACGGTGATATTTTAGGATGAAGTATGCATGCAAGGGCCTCTAGTATTCACTACTAAAAGAGTATCAGAGAGTTTGAATATTACAAATGGCCACTTATGACCTAAAGCAGAGCCCAAAAGAATGATTTTAAAAAACTTTCAAAGATGATAGTGTAGAGGGTTCACACGGTCCACCTGTGACCAATTTCTCTTTCTGAGACAGAGTACCAATGGCAGAGTTATACTTCTTACCTATGCGGATAATGTAATTCGTGGATGTGTTGATTTGCAAAGCTTCTTTAAAGCTAAGGCTTTCCTTGATAAACACCATCACCAAGGATTTTATTGAGCTTCACTATTTCACAGGCATAGAGTTTTCTAGGAATTGTAGAGAAATTATGTGTTGACAGAAATACTTCACTGGTCTTTTGCAAGAGTGGAATGTTGGTTGCATTTGGTCCCACCATTATCTGTATGGATCTTATAATTCACCCTTATAGTAGTGATATGGAGGACATTGCTGCCAAGCAATATTGAAGGTGGTTGGAAACTTTATCTTTTAGTTATAGGTGATCACTCTGATATTGCCCTTCTAATGAGGTGAATCATGCAATGGGCGAACCAAATAAGAACGTTAGTATGCAGCTTTGATGATTCTTAGATAACTCAAAGCTGCAACAAAAGGTGGACATTTCTTCCAAAAAAGAAGACTATGGACATCACTATCTACACTGATAATGATCATATAGGATGTCCAAAGGACTGAAAGTGCACTACTGGTTTCTTTATATTTACTGGAACACTGTTCTATGAATAAGCAAGAAGCAAACTGACATTGCAAAATCTAGTGCCAAGTTTTAATATCCAGGTTGCAGCGGTTATATGGGTTAGGTACGTTATGAATAGATCTTATGAAGTTGTCTTCTGCAGGTGAGATGTGACAGTCAAATTGCATTGGTTAATCAAGGATCCATACATGAGAGAACCAAACTTGTTGAGGTTTACTGTCACTATATTCAAGATATGATATAGAATGGGTATGTTACTCCTTGTGTCTTTTTCACTAATCAGACAATATATCTTTACCAAAGTGCGACCCAAAGAAGTATTTGAGATGTAGTTCCTAGCAGAGCATGAGAAGTCTCTAGCTTGAGATGGAGTGTTCAGAATTTATTGTAGCATGGGGCCTATTCATTGGTGTATTTCATTTTCGGTCGTTTAAGTAATTAACCCAATGGCCTCTGTTTCCATATCAAGTTGAATTTCAATTCATATTTTCTACACGAGCATTTAGACTGAAGTTAGTGTTAGAATACTTCGTTGTTTATTCCATAGAGCCCTCGGGTCTCTTATATAGAGAGAGAGCCCTTGGGTAAATTACATGAGAGGTACATAAAGAAACAGAAATAACACATAACATAAACAACGCACAACTATCTCTACACTCCCCCTCAAGATGGAGCATAGATATCTATCATGCTCAGCTTGGAAGAACATCTCTGAAAGGGTCCTCTGAGCAACGGCTTTGTGAATATATCTGTTGTCTGGTCCTCGGAGCTGACATGAGACGTGGAGATGAAGCCCTTCTGGATCATGTCTCTAGTGTAATGGCAATCCACCTCTATGTGTTTTGTTCTCTCATGGAAGGCTGGATTGTTGGCAATGAACAACGCAGCTTGATTGTCGCATTGCTGGTTCATAGGCAACGGAACTTCAACATTCAGATCTTCCAGGACTGCTTTCACCCACATCATTTCACTGCTTGCCTGAGCCATGGCCCTGTACTCGGATTCAGCACTGGATCTTGCCACAACAGTCTGCTTTTTGCTTTTCCAGGAGACTAAGGAGCTTCCTATGAAGATGGCAAACCCAGAAGTAGACTTCCGATCCCTTGGACATCCTGCATAATCCGCATCCGCACAAGCTGAAATAGCCAAATCCGTGTCTTTCTTGAACAGCAACCCTGTGCCTGGTGAAGACTTCAGATATCTCAATATCATGTACAATGCATCCATATGTACTTGCCTCGGCTGCTCCACAAATTGACTCACCCGGTTTACTGCAAGTGCAATATCCGGTCGAGTTATAGTGATGTATAATAGCTTGCCCACCATTTCTCTGTACCTTCTCTTGTCCACCTCCTCAGTGTCATCATCGTACAACTTCATACTCGGATCCATCGGTGTACTCGAAGGTCTGCATTCCGTCATTCCTGTTTCAGCCAGCAAATCTGTGACATATTTTCTTTGAGTCATCACCATTCCTTGTGCATTTCGTGCGAATTCTATCCCCAGAAAATACCGTATAGTGCCTAGATCCTTTGTGATAAACTGACTGCCCAGCATAGACTTGGTTATCTCAACCCTTTGTGCATCATCTCCAGTAACCAATATGTCATCAACATATACCATAACAACAATGGTACCTCTAGAAGTCTTCCGGACGAACAGTGAGTGATCCGCATTTGATCTCCTGAACCCTTGTTGTTCAATAAGCTGGGAGAGCTTTTGGAACCATGCACGAGGACTCTGCTTAAGGCCATAAATAGCCTTATGAAGTCTACATACCTTCTGAGTCTCCCCCTCAGCAGTAAACCCTGGTGGCTGCTGCATGTAGACTTCCTCTTGTAGATCACCATACAAAAACGCATTCTTAACATCAAGCTGGAATATAGGCCAGCTACGTACCACAGCAACTGATAGAAGAATGCGAAGGGTAGAATGTCGCGCCACAGGTGAAAACGTGTCCAGATAATCTACCCCATATGTCTGTGTAAACCCTCGTGCAACAAGCCTTGCTTTGTATCTGTCAAGACGACCATCTGCATGGTATTTGACAGTAAACACCCACTTGCAACTCACCACAGACGCACCTGGAGGAATAGGGACTAGAGACCAAGTCCCTCGGGACTGTAAGGCACGCATCTCCTCTTCCATTGCCAAACGCCAGCATTCAGTCTTCATAGCATCCTGATATGTCCGTGGTATCTCAACTGATGATACCGCAGCGGCAAACTTCTGGAAATCCCCAGTGAGACGATGAAAGGAAACATGAGAAGCTAGGGGATATGAGACACACTGTCGTCGCTGTTTCCTATGAGCAATAGGCCGGTTCAAGTCATCCAAAACAGTGCTGACCGGTTGATCCTCCTCCTGTTGTACAAGCTCCTGCACATGTGCATTATTTAACCCATCACTAATGTCAGAAAATACCTGAGGCGTGCTGGATGGTTGAGATGTGGCTTGAGCAGGGCCCTTGCGTCTCGTGTAGAACTTAGGAAATGGGACAACTGGGGGTGGTGGTGGTGGTGGTGGCGGGTTTGGTGGTGGTTGTGTTATTGGAGACGCTGGAGTAGAAGACGGACCCAGGCTTGGAGGTGGTGGAACATAGACTTGGGAGTCTGATAATGTGGAGGAGACCAATCTGTCACCTGCAGGAGAGAAGTACATGACAGGTTCGAAGAATGTAACATCTGCACTCACATAGTATTTGTTATGGATAGGATCATAGCAGCGGTACCCCTTCTGTGTCCTAGAGTAGCTCACGAAAACACACTTGATAGCTCTAGGGGATAGCTTATCAAGTCCCGGAGATAACCGGTGAACAAAAGCAACAGTGCCAAAAACCCTAGGAGTCAATGTAAACAAGTCTCTGTCCGGAAAGAGAACAGAGATTGGAGATTTTTCCCCAAGGACAGTTGTAGGCATACGATTGACCAAATAACACGCAGTAAGAATAGCGTCACCCCAAAAGCTTAATGGAGCACAACTCTGAATAAGTAAAGTCCGAGCAATGTCAAGGATATGTCGATGTTTTCGTTCGGCAATTCCATTTTGTTGAGAAGTGTAAGGACATGTGGTTTGGTGGATAATGCCTTTAGATGAAAGAAAACTAGCAAGAGATCGAGTGCAGAACTCCAATGCATTGTCAGTACGCACATATTTAACAGTAGATGAAAAAACATTCAGAACTTCATTAATTAAGTTTTGAATAACATTGCCCGCTTCAGATTTATTCTTGAGAAGAAATGTCCACGACACTCTGGAGAAATCATCAACTACAACTAGATAGAACCTGTGCCCCTGGTGATCAGGGACACGACTTGGACCCCAAATATCTATATGAAATAATTCGAACGGGGAGCTACTGCTCCGACTCTGACGACCGGGGAAGCTAGACCGATGGTGCTTCCCCAACTGACATGCTTCACATCGAAAAGAAGAACTCGGAGATATCTGAGGCAGGAGGTGACGCATCTTCTGCAGAGGTAGATGACCAAACCGAAGATGCCAGGTGTATGGAGAAACAGAGGCCTGGGTATGCAAAGAGACACCAGCGTAGGAGCTCCGAACGAGACGATAAAGGCCATTGTGCTCAGAACCACAGCCAATCACCCTGCCCGTCAGTATGTCCTGAAAAATAACAGACGATGGGTCAAAAATAGCACGACAGTGCAAATCACGTGTAATCTGACTAATAGATAAAAGGTTCATCGAGAATTCTGGAGCATGTAGCACGTTCTGTAGATGTAAAGAGGGTAGCAAAGCTGTCTCCCCCTGACCGATGATAGGGGACTGAGTCCCATCCGCAATGAGTACAGAGCGACCTGGCTGAACCGCCCTGTATGACTGCAAAATATCTCTCTCACGGCAGAGATGATGGGTAGCTCCAGAGTCGACAATCCATCCTATGAGATCATGATTATGAAATGGGGCTGAAGGGCTACCTGAGGCACTGGCAGAGGCCGATGTACTGGCTGACGCCGAAGTCGCTATATCTGCAACATCTGCACCCTCTGATGGAGAAGATTGTGGCATGATATCCCGAAGTCGTGCCACCAACTCCTCGAACCTGTGATCTGAAGTAGACGCAGGTGGACCCTGAACATGATCAGCTACTCGTGCAGATGGAGGAAAACCATGCTTGGAGTAGCATGTATCCTCCGAATGACCAGTGCGGCGACAATAGGAGCACGTGGAGCGTATGCGGCCTCCACGACCACGTCCACCACTTCCTCTACCACGAAACGAGGATGAACTACCACGTCCCCTGGAGACTGCCATTGCTGACGGAGTAGCAGTCGCTATATTGGATGGAACGGGTACACGACTGAGCCGCCTGTATACCTCTTCTATTGGTGGAATCGTGGAATCTGCCAGTATCTGAGCACGTGCTGCCTCGTACTCCGGATCTAGGGCAGCAAGTAATACGCCAACCATAGTGGCGTTGCGGAACGTCTTCTGCTGTTCCGGCGTGGCTGTAAGAGGAATGGTGCTGTAGAGTTTCTCGAACATGCCACGAAGCGACGTGTACAAGGAATGAAGGGGCTTCCCGTTCTGCTTCGTGGTAAAGATATCATGCTGTAGCTGGAGCATCTTCGTCTCATTGCGGACCTGAGAGTACGTCATAGCCAAAATATCCCACATCGCCTTAGCGGTGGGCTGGTGAAGGACGTCATTCGCTATCTCCATAGTGAGCGTACCTGAGAGCCATACCTTGGCGTACGCATCATCAGCCTCCCATGAGGCATAAATCCCTGTCTTCTCCGGCGGTTCATCCTCGGTAAGAATATGTTTCTTACCACACGACTTCATGAGGCTGAGGAACTGCATCGCCCACAGCTCGTAGTTCGTCCCGTCCATCTTGACAATTGGTGCCGAACCTTTGAAGGCACCTATGGCGGGCATATCTAACTTGTGATCTGACATGATGCCGGAGAAGAGCGACTAATGATGACCAAGAATATACTGTCTACCGGAACTTTGTAGAATCCAAGTGCATAGGTAGACGATTATGCACTTGAATCAAACATAAGTCCGAGTCCTAGAAAGAACTCGGCAGCAAGTAGAGGCTGTGGGAGCCTCTACCTTGCCAAAATAGCGACCGAGAGGAGTCGGTCAAGGGCTGGACAGCAAGTGCAGGAGGTCGGCGAGATAGAGGATGCCCTACAGGGGCTGTCGGCGGCGGTGGAGGACCAGCTTCGGCGATGGAGCGCCCAGCAGGGGCTGTCGGCGGCGGTGGGAGGGGGCCCCGATGGGCGTGAGAGACCCCGGCGGCGTCGATGGAGACCCCGGCGGCGTTGGAGAGAGGGGTTGAGGCCGGCGAAACCCTAGAGGGGAAGGGGAGAGAGGGGGGGGGCGGCGGTGGAAACCCTAGGTTAGGGTCATGGCTCTGATACCATGTTAGAATACTTCGTTGTTTATTCCATAGAGCCCTCGGGTCTCTTATATAGAGAGAGAGCCCTTGGGTAAATTACATGAGAGGTACATAAAGAAACAGAAATAACACATAACATAAACAACGCACAACTATCTCTACAGTTAGTAGGGTGGTTTATGTTTTGTTTGAACTATGAAAACTCCCGGGGCTAGTTTGGTATAGGTGTATCCTCCATTTTGAGAGAATATCATGATTTGTCAAAGGATGGGATGCAACCCAGATTGGTAAGGGATATATCCCATTTTTTCCAACCTGCAACGTAGGTAGAGCAGAAGCCATCCCATTTTTTCTGCTCGAGAATGGAGGTCTATGCCCCGGTCATCCTCCCTTTATTTGGTCATTTCTCCTCTTTCCTTGATTCAAGGGCTAAATACTCATTTTCCATTCATTCTACCACTCGTCCTGTTGGAGTATTTGGTTGTGCACAATATGAGCTGTACGAGGGTAAATGGATCCTGGAGAGATCCATTTACCCCATCCATATGTTTAGTCCCACATCTACCATTGGTGGGATATGGAGGCTCTGTGGAGGCTATATAATGAGCCCTGGACCTCCTATAACCATTGAGAAAAGTGCAATAGACACACCAGCCCTCTGAGGTATTCTCCCGTGGTTTCATCCCGCTCCTTAGGGAGTAGGGTTCCACGTAAATCATGTTGTTCTTATTCTTCTTTATCTTTTTTCATGTTTCTCTTCCTCTTCCTATTTTCTAACATGGTATCAGAGCGGGTTCGATTCTCGGGGATTTGTTCTTGAAGATATTTTTTTCCGACGAGTCGATTATTCAGTTTTTCGTTTGTTTAAAGCTGGAGGAGTATTATTCAAATCATCAATATCCAGATCTCGCGTTGTTCTTCCTAACTCTAGCCCTACGGTGGCGGCGAGTCACTACCGCACCCGCTGATCCTTTTATGAACGTGCTCCAGTTCCACGCAAGAGCAGCTCTACGCTTCCAAAGCCTCCTAATGATACCCTCCTATCCAAGTCGCGTAAGGGGCAAGTGCTCCTAGCCGTAGGTCCTCCAGCGGAGGACCCTAAACGGCATCGCCTCCTCCAAAGCAGTTCTTCAGGCCCCTCCCTCACGCGTCAGGCCTCCTTCAGACGGCTCCTCTAGACGACGCATCCAAATCGCGTGCAGGCGGCACAGCCCTGCGCCCACTTGACGCGTGCTCTCGAATCAAGCCCAGGCGGGGCTCTTGCTTCATCCCAGGCGCCGTGAAACTCGCCTCCCTCCTCCAATGGATGGCAGTGCCACCATCGCCAGGCCGCAAGGAGTTCCGCAGGCGACATATCCCTCACGATGATCTCTCCTCTGTGCGGCCTCCTTTCCTCTCGTCCCACAAGGGGCGGCCCTTTCTTCAAACCCCGAAAGGGGTCGGCGGCGTTGAATGGGGTTTCCCATCACGTGGGAACCCTAAAAAGGGGCGGATATTAAAAAAATTGCATTTATTGTAAGGCCCACTTGGGCATAAAAAAGGAGCGGTTGTTTGAAATCCCAAGTGAAGAAAAAAGAGTGTGTGATTGAGAAAAACAAGAGAGGGGGGCTCGTTCTTTTAGGCCATGTTTGGTTGTGTATATATATAAAAAAGGGAGATTACACGTTTTTCGAGAAAAAACGCTGAAAAGGCACGTACAAAAAAATCCGTACGCAAAATTCTTGCAAAAAAAAGAAAAGAATAGCCAGAAAAAATGTCAACCGCTTATTTAAAAAAATTAACGGTTGTTAAAAAGAGAGAGAGAGCAATAGCCGAGTAAAAAAATGATGAATGGTTTGAAGAGCTGATAAATTTGTGAACGGCTTATTGATATTTTGTTTTGTAACCCTATTTCATTATCTTCTCCCAACTTGGTCAACAATGTCATTCCGACCAGTATGGGAAAAAGGGGGAGTGTTGTGTAGAGGTCTACAGGCCAGTTTATCAGATGATACAGATCCATATTCTTCAGTCCAGATTGCATGGCCAGCCATTCAAATTTCCGACTCTACAGTTTCTCAGATGTTTCAGACTCGATATTCAGATTGGTCAGAGTCCAAATTCGAGTTCTCCAGAGAGAGACTCATTTTCAGACACGCACTTGTTTGCGTTCTTCTTTTCAAATGTGCAGATGTTTGCCATCATTTGTTCGTGGTCCCCATCATTCTTCTTGTTGTTGTTTGGCCAGCGTTTTTATGTGAGCCATAGGGACTCCAGAGTAAAGGACCATTCCCTATGCCATGTTGGCAAGGATTTTCCAGTGGTATCATAGGTATTCAAGAGTAGTGTACCATTCTCTGTGCCAGATGGGAGAGACCTAGTTCTCCGACAAGGAGACTTCTTTCAGACTCTATTCTCTAGCGATCGTAGACTCCGACGAGGATTGTACTTCCACGGCCTTTTCAGTTCGACCCTTTTCAGAGATGGAGCAGTTGTCCACATGTTATGACGGGCCAGAGTACTCTGACGAGGAGACTCATTTCCAGTTGCAATGACTCTGACAGGTACAGTTTAGAGCACATGCTCTCCGACGAGGAGATTCAGCAGACTCACACTCCAGCCCGTTCATCCTCCCCACCTGCACAGCATGAGAAGCAACGTCCTCGACAACAACAGTTGTGCGCATTGAGTTGATATTGTCCGTAGTGTCTTGTAGTGTGAGTTGAGTTTCTTTCTGTTTGTCCAAGCTGAGCATTGCATGCTCCAGCTTGAGGGGGATTGTTGGAGTATTTGGTTGTGCGTCATATGAGTTGTACGAGGATAAATGGATCCTGGAGAGATCCATTTACCCCATCCATATGTGTAGTCTCACATCTACCAATGGTGGGACTTGGAGGCTCTGTGGAGGCTATATAAGGTGACCCAGACCTCCTATAACCATTTAGAAAAGTGCAATAGACACACCAACCCTCTGAGGCATTCTCCTGTGATTTTAACCCACTCCTTAGGGAGTAAGGTTCCTCGTAAATCCCGCAGTTCTTATTCTTATTTATCTTTTTTCATGTTTCGCTTCCGCTTCCTATTTTCTAACACGTCCCTTTTTTCGAGTTAACAGAAAAGATGAATTCACATCTTATCACCACTAATCTCTCCTTATTTATAGCTCGTTCCATTCTTGAGATATTTATAGCTCTTTGTATTTATTTCTTATTTCTATTTCTTCCGTGTATCTCTTGTGTAATTTACCCAGGGCTTTTTTGCTATATAAGAGCGCCCTAGGGTCTCAATAATAGACGGATTCTATTCCTTTCTCCAACATGGTATCGGAGCAACGGTCGTAGAGTGGGGTTCCATATCCCACCAAAACCCTACCCTACCCCCCCTGGTCGCCAGTCTGTCGCCGGCCTACACAGCCGTCAGTGGCCTGCAGTACTGTCGGCAGCCCGTACCGCCCAGCAAGCCCCTTTTGGCAGCCCAACGGGCATCTGTGTCACCTAGTGGGCCCATGCCGCCCCGGCGGGCATTTCCAGCCCACCTAAGCCTTGTGTCCTTGTCGCATGTCGCCGCTTGCTGGCTGAATTTTGGACCCCTTTTTCCAGGCCTATAAGGATTGATTCTGATTGAAAACATGATTTCGGACATATAATCATGTTTTCCGGCCTTAGACTTCAACAAGGATTGAAGAGGATGGTTGTATGAGTCTACACATACAACCGGTCCTTCATATGATTGTTTAGACTTGCTCAAAGAGGTCTGCTCCCCAATTTTGGTCTGGATTTTTTACGATTATTTCATCATGTCAGAGAACAAGGGTAATGTTTTTTCGTCGTCTGGTGCCTTCAAGGGCACGACTCCTATCGTGATGATGGATGAGACCAACTACGAGTTGTGGTCCATATAGTTTCGCACCCTTATGCAGTGCCATAACAAGGAGCACATTTTGATTGATTCAGAGCCGGCGGACAAAACTGGGGCTAATGCATCATAGAAGCAAGATGATGCCTCCACAGATTTGGCTCTCGGGGACGCTCACCACGGAGATTGCCAATGATATTGTCAATCAACCCATAGCCAAGGCTATGTAGGATATCCTAGCTGACACGTATGGGCAAGCGAAGAATGGGAGTAAGATACTCCAGTTGCAGTATGACATTTTTTACCAAGCAGAATGGTCGGCCTCTTCATGCCCACTTCTTGCATCTCTGAGGCATGTCTGAGCATCTTCATAGTTTTATGCCCATTACTTCCAGCACTGAGTAACAGCAGGCTTAAAGGAATGTCACTATGACAGGAGTCTTTCTATCATCCCTTGAGTCAGAGTACGAGGCAACACGTACTCAGATACTTACAGGAGAGACGATACCTTCGATGGAGGAGGTTTACAAGAGGCTGAGTTCGTCTACTACCCTGGCCCAAACTCCCTCTACGATAGCAACTTCTCGTAGCAGAGGAGGTACTTCACATATTTGCAGTCGCGGACCCCGTGTTCAAGGAGGAGGACGTCAGCCGACCCATGCACACATTGCCACCATCCAGGACATTCTGAGGAGACATGTTATCTGAAGTATAGGTATCCAGCGTCTGCATGTGTAGTTGAGCAGACAGAGACTACTCCAATTCCTTCTCATGATGCTAGGATTGATGATATTGTATCTAGATTGAGAGAGATAATGACTACACTGCCAGCCCCGGCAGTAGGATCTTCAAATGTTGCAGCTACCGTCAGATGCCTCTATGAGTAGGGGTGTGCATGGTTCTCGGATCCCACGGATACCCAATTCGATCCATGTTGGATGACCCGCACCACGTGGTTATCCAATGTGATTTTCTGGACTGGGTATCCGAAACCAGTTGATCTGTTTACATGGGTGATCCAATCTGGTATCCAGTGAATATCCATCCCTGATCCATTGGCAGTTGTTAACATATATATATTAGTGTTCTTTGTGTCTTTCTGTTATTTTTATTTTCAGTTGTATGCTTTATGTAATTTACCCATAGGCTACTCTCCTATATAAGAGAGCCTAGGGCTTATGGAATAAACATCTCTTTCATTTTTTCCCAACATGGTATCAGAGCGACGGTCCTAGACCGGAGTTCTTAAAACCCTAACCCTACCCCCACCCCACCCGCGTGCCCCTCTCTCTCTCATCACTGGCGCCGCCGCCAGCGCCTCTGCCCCGCCGCAGCTCCTTCGTCGGTGCCTCTGCGCCTGTACGCATCCACTGCGCGTCTGCCAGCGCTCCTGCCTATGCGTCTCTGCGCGTGAGTGCCTTCACGTGCCTGTGTCTGTACACGTACGTCAGTGCCTTTCGCCTGCGCCTAGCGCGCAACTTCACGCGCGACTGCGCGCTTGTTCTCACGTTGTACGACTGACCGATTGACCTTGCGTGCCAGCGAGGTTCAGAGGGCACCGAGGAGTCCTAAGCGTGTGCGAAGCCCTCAAGCGCACACCGTCAACTACATGGGTTCAGTTGTTTGAGGTCTACACAAGCAACTAAACCCGTCTATGTCATTGTAGACAAATCTTATCTTCAGTCAATCGCTCCAGTCTTTAGTTTCCAGTATGTCAGAAAGCAAGGTGGATATCCCATCCATTGGCGCCTTTCGTGGTCCGGCGCCTATCGTAAAGATGGACGGTACAAACTATGAACTATGGGCGATGCAGTTCATGAGTATGATGAAGTCGACGGGTAAGAAGCACATTCTTACCGAAGTAGAGCCTGCTGAGAAGACTAGAGCCAATGCCTCGTGGGAGGCCGATGACGTATACGCCAAAGTTTGGTTATCTAGAACGTTGGCGATCGAGATTGCCAATGACATTCTACATCAGCCCACGGCCAAAGACATGTGGGACATTTTGGCGGCCACATACTCTCTGGCGAAGAATGAGACGAAGATTCTGCAACTCCAGCATGATATATTCACTATAAAGCAGAATGGTCGCCCTCTACATTAACTCTACACATCCCTACGAGGGATGTTCGAGAAGCTATACAGCTTCATGCCCCTGACAGCTACGCCAGAACAACAGAAGACGTATCGGAATGTGACTATGGTGGGCGTGTTCCTTGTTGCACTTGATCCAGAGTATGAGGCGGCACGATCCCAGATTTTGGCCGATTCTACTATTCCTCCCATGGAGGAAGCCTTTCATAGACTGAGCCGCATCACCGTCCCTTCCACGGCCACGAATCAGAATGTTTCAGCCATGGCTGCCAACGGGGGTCGTGGATTTCATCATCAGACCCGTGGACGTGGACCTCGTGGTAGAGGAGGTCGCACTCGACCAACATGTGCCTACTGTCATCGCGTCGGACACAATGAAGACACATGCTACTCTAAGCATGGATTTCCTGCATCTGCACGAGTCGCTGAGCAGATAGAGCCTCCATCTGCTGCCACTTTGGATCAGTGGTTCGATGATTTAGTTGCCCATCTAAGGGGTATTATTCCTCCATCTGGCCTAGCACCTACTACTGAGAGTCAATCTGATGCTGCTGCATCTGCCTCTGCGTCTACCAGTGCTTCAGGTAGCATACTTGCATTTACCAGTAGTAGATCAGATACATTACCTTGGATTATGGACTCGGGCGCTACATATCATCTATGTGGCGATCAGAGTTTACTTACAGGATATTCTCAGATTCCACCAGGCCGAACAGTGGTCATTGCCAATGGTACACATTCCCCCATCACTGGTCAGGGGGAGATTAGACTGACATCTTCTATGCAGCTCAAGAATGTGTTACATGCACCTGATTTTTCAATGAATTTGTTATCAATCAGTCAGATTACGAAGGATTTACAATGTCGGGCAATTTTTGATCCATCTTCTCTTATTTTTCAGGACATCCGTACGGGAAACGTGATTGGTCTTGGCTATGAGCAAGGAGGCCTCTATCGCCTAAATCAGACTCCATTTGCTGGAACCTCATCCCTTCCTACTGGACCAATATCTCCTCTGTTGTGGCATCTGCACTTTGGGCATCTACCGCTTCAGAAGTTGCGTCGTGTGTTACCCCAGGGTCTTCCTCATACATCTATCCAATGTGAGGCTTGTCAGTTGGGAAAGCATCACCGGTCTACCTTTCCCAGTCGTCCAGGTCGGAGTAATACCTCCAAGTTTGAGTTATTTCATATTGATATCTGGGGTCTGAGTCGTGTACCTGATCATCAGGGACACATATTTAATATAGTTATTGTAGATGACTTCTCTCGTGTGTCATGGGTATTTTTGATGAAAAATAAATCTGAAGCAGGAAATATTATTATCCATTCTCTGAATGAAATTCAAAATGTTTTCTCCACATCTGTGAAATTTGTGAGAAGTGATAATGCCCTAGAACTGTGCACTCGTGTCCTAGCCAACTACTACTCCTCAAAAGGGATTATCCATCAAACATCATGTGCTTATACCTCTCAACAAAATGGGATCGCTGAAAGGAAACATCGCCACCTACTAGATGTCACAAGATCACTTCTTATACAGAGTCATGTCCCTTATTCTTACTGGGGTGACGCGGTTCTCACAGCATGTTACCTAATTAACCGTATGCCGTCTTCTGTCTTGGATGAACAGATTCCTTTTTCCCTTATCTACCCTGGTAGGGATCTGTTTTCCTTTACTCATGTGTTTGGTTCAGTTGCATTTGTCCACCAGTTGTCTCCTGGTACTGACAAGCTCTCTCCTAGGGCTGTCAAGTATGTGTTTGTTGGGTACTCCGGAACTCAAAAGGGGTACAAGTGTTTAAAACCTTTGCGTAGGCGGTATATGGTCAGTGCAGATGTTACATTTTTGGAATACGTAATGTATTTTTCATCCTCAGGTGATCAGCAACTACCTCCACTGACTACTGATGCCATATATATGACACCACCACCTCCAGCACCATCACCACCACCACCACCAGCTCCACGTACTATCCCCATTTCACCACTACCATTCCATTATACCCGCAGGCCTCCTCCAGCTCTTGGTCATGACTAATCTCCTAGCTCGCCTATGGTATGTACTGAAGATACTTCTCTTGATGGATCTAATGATATTTCTAAGCAGGATATGCTGCAGGGGCTAGATGAGGACGCAGCTGATTTAGATGTTCCAATTGCTATACGCAAATCGAAGAGGAGTTGTGCTACATATCCATTATCAGCTTTTGTGTCTTTTGAGCGATTATCTGGGAACTTCAGGAACTTTGTGATGGCCTTGTCAGCTGTAGATATTCCACGGAATTATCAAGATGCTCTGCAGGATAGTATATGGCGTCTAGCAATGGAGGAAGAAATGGCAGCACTTCAATCTAGGGGAATTTGGAGTCTAGTTCCTATACCTGCAGATGTGACCCCGGTGAGCTACAAGTGGGTATTTACGGTGAAGCAAAATGCAGATGGCAGTATTGACAGATACAAGGCCCGCCTTGTTGATCGTGGCTTTACATAGACATACGAGGTGGATTACCTTGATACATTCTCGCCAGTAGCCCGTCATTCTACTCTACGGATCTTGCTGTCAGTCGCAGTCACTCGAGAGTGAACGCTATATCAGTTGGATGTGAAGAACGCGTTCTCTTATATGGAGACCTACAGGAGGAGGTCTATATGCAACAGCCACCAGGTTTTACTGTTGAGGGGGAGTGTTCCAAGGTGTGCAGACTTCATAAGGCTATCTATGGCCTAAAATGAGCCCCAGAGCATGGTTTCAGAAGCTCTCAGACCTCTTTGAAAAACATGGATACAAACGCTCCAATGCTGATCATTCCTTGTTTGTATAGAAGAATTCAAGAGGTATTATTGCAATTATGGTTTACGTAGATGACATCTTGATTACAGGAGATGATGAGCAAGGCATAAAGCAGGCGAAAGAGAAGCTGGGGAGCGAATTTGTCACTAAGGATTTTGGAGTTCTTAGATATTTTCTGGGGCTGGAATTCGCTAGAAATCCGTATGGGTTAGTAATGTCGCAGAGAAAATATGTTACGGACATGGTGAGTGAAACAGGTATGCTTGGGTGTCGGCCTACTACGACACCAATGGACCCCAGCATGAAGCTATATGATGATGACACAGAGGAGGTGGACAGGAGAAGATGCAGAGAACTGGTAGGCAAACTGTTGTATGTCACGATCACTAGGCCCGATATAGCCTTTGCAGTGAGTCGTGTGAGCCAGTTCATGGAGCAACCACGTCAGGTTCATATGGATGCCATACATATGATAGTTAGATACCTCAAATCATCTCCAGGTGCAGGCTTGCTATTCAAGAAGGGCAAGGGGATTTCTATCTCAGCATGTGCGGATACAGACTATGCAGGTTGTCCCAAGGACAGGAAGTCCACCTCGGGGTTTGCAGTCTACGTTGGAGATTCTCTAATCTTATGGAGGAGCAAGAAACAGACGGTGGTAGCCAGATCTAGTGCTGAATCTGAATATAGGGCTATGGCCTAGGCTAGCACAGAGATGATGTGGGTAAAGGCTGTGCTTACAGATCTATGTATAGATGTACCACTTCCTATGAACTTAGAATGTGACAATCAGGCAGCCTTGTTCATTGCAAACAATCCAGCATTCCATGAGCGGACTAAGCATATTGAGGTCGACTGTCACTTCATACGTGACATGATTCAGAAGGGGTTTATTGTTACATCTCATGTTACCTCAGAAAATCAAACTGCTGATATATTCACCAAGGCATTACTACGAGGCCCATTCCAGAAGTGTGCATCCAAGCTGAGCATGATTGATATCTATGCTCCATCTTGAGGGGGAGTGTTAACATATATATATATATATATATATTAGTGTTCTTTGTGTCTTTCTGTTATTTTTATTTTCAACTGTATGCTTTATGTAATTTACCCATAGGCTACTCTCCTATATAAGAGAGCCTAGGGCTTATGGAATAAACATCTCTTTCATTTTTTCCCAAGAGCAGCCTTTTCTGATCCCCCAATGCCCTCTTGCAGTGGATATCTGAACATGAGGAAACCATCTGCAGAGGAGGAGAAATCCCAAGATGCCAACAAAAATTCCATCCGATTGTTCGACGTTTAGATCTTCTCTTCTTCTACTCCTACTACCACCGCCAATGGACCCAAGGATTCCACGGCAACTCCAGGGTCATCGGAAAATCACACGCCATCGTAGGAAACACTCGCGAGTCCGGAGTTGTTGGAGGGTCCTGTGCCGTGGCTCGCAAGCTTCGAGATACCTGAGAATTGCATGCGCAGCAGGAAGCGCCACTTCTTGAGACAGCGCTGGCACATGACTGCACTATGGTCAACATCAAAGTTGCTACTGAAGGAAGCGATAAAACCGGTCCCTCGTGCGATGCCAATCCAAAATTAACTAGTCCCTCGTGCGACGCCAGTCCAAACTTCAAGAGAGGTACCACGCGCTCTCTACCATCTATGCTCCCATATTCGTTATCATGTCTTCCGATGTTGAATTCGTAATCACAATTTTCGTATTCGTTGTTATATATATTACCGATTTTTTTCTCGTATTTGTGCTAAATTAACACCAATTAGTAGAAATTTTAATGAGAAAGGCAACTGAATAACCCTTAGCAATGAATATGAAATCTGTCGCAACATTACAAAAACACAAAACAAGGAAACACTGGATACCAATAGCTTCTGCTTGTCGATATTCATCCCTGACCCATTGATAACCGTTATCGTAATGCACCTGCTTCTGCTTGTGGTAGTACTGAGGATCTACTTGTTGCCAGAATGAAACCGTAATGCACCAGCTTCCGCTTCTTTTTTCTTTGTGGTCTCCATCCATAGTCATGCCAATATTGTGTATTTGATCTACGTGCATATTCAAGTTAATTTGTAGATATAATACGCAATAAGCCATAAATTTAAATAGAAATCCACAGTATGCAAAAATTATATTGATCGATTTTCTATTGTTTACTTTTTCTTTGTTATATATAGATTTTAATATTACTTTAATATCCATGGATACCCGTGGATAATCCATTATCCGTTTCGAACAATGGGTATTCGCTCCAACGGATGGCCAGTTAAAATGGAGCGGGGTGACCCATTGACCCTATATCATGGTTTCGATCAGGTTGGGTGTAAATGGGATGGGTTTTCGAGCCATGAACACCTCTATCTACGAGTTCGTCAGGTATTGCATGTGCACTTACCAATTGTAGCAGTTCAGATTTGACTTATTAGATCATGGACTCCGAAGCTTCTCATCATATGTGTGGAGATCGGGCTCAGTTTACTTCTTACAGATCTATCCCTCCTAGCAGATCGTTGTGGATTACCAATGGGGTTCATCTACTCATTATTAGTCAGGGGAAGATTGTTCTAGCCCCATCGATGCGCCTGCAGAATGTCCTAGATGCTCTTGTATTTCATATGAATCTTTTGTCTATTAGTCAAATTACAAAAGATTTACATTGTCGTACCACTTTTAATCCATCTTTTCTTGTGTTTCAGAACATACTCGTTGGCAGGGTGATTGGAATGTGGCCGTGAACAGAGAGGGCTATACATACTAGTCCAAACTCCGTGTGATGGTGCTGCTACTATTCCGCCAGAATCTGTTTCTCCTTTCATGGGGCATCTTTGCTTTGGACATGTTCCTCTGCAGAAGATATGTCATGTTCTCCTCAGATCTCTATTCGTACTATCTTGGATTATGAGGCATGTTAGCTTGGGAAGCACCATCGTTCTTCTTTTCCGAGTCGTTAGAGTCGTCACAGTAGTCAGATGTTTGAGTTGGTTCATTTTGATATCTAGGATCCTAGTCGTGTTCCTCATCATCAGGAGCATCGGTTATGTATGGTTGGTGTGGATGATTTCTCTAAGAGTATCTTGGGTTTTCTTGTTAAAGAAAAAGTCTGAAGTTGATCATGTTATTAAATCATTTCTTATTGAGATTAAAAATATTTGTTTTGCTAATGTGAAGTTTATTCGCACTGACAATGCCTTGGAGTTTTCTACTTTACAGTTGTCTGACTTTCATAGACCTCTTCGTATTGTTCATCTGACTTCGTGTGCTTACACTTCACAGTAGAATGGTGTTGTTGAACGCAAACATCGTTATCTTTTGGATGTCACGAGGCCTCTTTTGATTTAGAGTCGAGCTCCTCATTCGTTCTGGGGTGATGCAGTTCTCACTGCATGTTACATGGTGAACCGCATGCCTTCTACTCTCCTTGGAGAAAAGGTTCCTTTCTTGATTGTATTTCCCGAGAAGGGCCTATTCTCCCTCTCTGGGTGTCTTTGTGTCTGTGGCATTTATCCACAATTTTACTCTTGGTCGTGACAAGCTCTCTCCTAGAGCTGTCAAATTTGTGTTCTTTGGTTATTCTCATACCCAAAAAAGTGTATAGATGCTTTGATCTCGTGGGGAGAAAATATTATGCGAGTGTTGATGTCACATTTTTTGAGTCTATTATGTATTTTTTTTCCTACAAGTGATAGGTTGTCTAATGCTGGTTCTGACGAGGATGTCTTTATTCCACCACCTCCGTTATCTCCACCAATAGCTCCCCATGTTGAATCTTAGTCATCTCCTCCTCCACCACCTCCACCTCTGTCTACCCTGACAAAGTTCCTACCATGATTTTTCAATCACAGGTCTTCTACTCGCCCTTCTACTCAGGCGTCTTCCCCATCATCCAGTTTGTCACATGTATGTAATGAACATATTGTTTCTACTAATAGCATTGGCGATATGTTTGTTCCACAGGATACTATACAGGAGGAGCTGATACCAGAGAACAAAGAGGCTAATGACCTCGATGTAACTATTGCCTTGAGGAAGTTGCGTCGTAACTGTGACACTTATCCTCTAGTTGTGCATGCTTCCTTAGACCATCTTTCATAGGAGTACAGGAGGTTTGTTATGGGACTCTCGACTGTTACTATCCCACGAACACATCATGAGGCCATACAGGATAGCAGTTGGAGACTTCCCATGGAGGAGGAGATGGTTGCTTTACAGTCTCGTGGTACATATAGTGTTGTTTCTGCTCCTCCAAATGCCTCTATTGTGGGGTATAAATGCATTTTTACGGTGAAGTAGCGGGCAGATGGCAGTGTGGATCGCTACAAGGTAAGGCTTGTAGCACGTGGGTTTACCCAGACTTATGAGTGGACTATTAGGATAACTTCTCTCCAGTGGCGAGACATTTGACATTGTGTATTCTTTTATCAGTTGTTGTTTCACGGGACTAACCTCTTTACCAACCTGATGTGAAGAATGTGTTTCTATATGGAGATCTATTGGATGTCTATATGCAACAACCACCAAGGTTTGTTGCTAAGGGGGAGTCTCAGAAGGTGTGTAGGTTCCACAAGGTGATTTACAACCTGAAGTAGAGTCCGAGAGCTTGTCACCAAAAGCTTTCATAGTTGATAGAGCACCAGGGATTTGCTCGGTCTAGTACGGATCACTCGTTTTTTTCAGAGGACACAAAGAGGTATGTTGATATTCTTGTCTATGTTGATGATATTATTGTCACGGGTGATGATGAGCAGGGCATTCAGGCGATCAAGGAGTTCATAGGTCAGCAGTTTGTGACCAAGGACCTTGGAACTCTTCGATACTTCCTTGTATTAGAGTTCGTCAGGATTCAGCGTGGTCTTGTGATGAACCAGAGGAAATTTGTCATTAATCTTCTACTAGAGATATGTATGACATGGTGCAAGTATGCTACTACCCCTATGGATCCTAGCATGAGATTATATGATGATGACACTGAGAAGGTAGATAAGAGGAGATACATGGAGTTTGTTGGGAAGCTCCTATACGCTACCATCACCAGGCCAGACATATCCTTTGTTGTGAGCAAGGTGAGCCAGTTCATGGAGCATCCTAGGAAGGTTCATATGGATGCAGTCTAATCTGATTTTGAGATATTTGAAGAATTCACCTGGTATTGGTCTTATATTAAGCAAAGGTGCATCTCTTGAGGTGATAACTTGTGCATATGCAGATTATGCAGGATGCCCTAGAGACAAGAAGTCCACTTTTGATTTTACTATTTTTATTGGGAGCTCTATTGTGTCATGGAAGAGCAAGAAGCAAACAGTGGTTGGTAGATCCAGTACAGAATCTGAGTATAGGGCCATGGCACATGGGAGCACAGAGATGATATGGGTGAGATCGGTCTTGATTGATCTTGTTGTTGATGTTCCTCTTCCCATGCAGCTTTTATGTGACAATCAAGCAGCTCTTTTTATTGCTAATAATCCTGCATTTTATGAACGAGCCAAGCATATAGAGGTCGATTGTCACTATAACAAAGTTATGATCCAGAAGGGTCTCATATCCACTTCTCATGTTTCTACTGGAGATCAGACTGATGATATTTTCACCAAGGCTCTTGCTAGAGGCCCTTTTCAGATATGATGTTCCAAGTTGAGCTTGATAGACATATATGCTCCAGCTTGAGGGGAGTGTTGAGATATTTATAGCTCTTTATATTTGTCCCTTATTTCTATTTCTTTCATGTACCTCTCATGTAATTTACCCAGGACTTTTCTCCTATATTAAATAGCCCTAGGGTCTCAATAATAGATGGATTCTATTCTTTTCTCCAACACTCCTTCCAAGCAAATAGCTGAAAAAGAAGGTTAACCTTGTACCTCATCACTTACCTCATAAAATCCAACCTCCACACCAAACTAGCCTTCATTGCCTTCATCTTTCAACATTTTTGCTTGGTCTTAACTAAAAATATCTCCCAGCATTCAGCAGGAACATTCTATTAAAATGAGTTTAGGTCAATGATTTAGGTGACGCCATTCCTACAGTTTAAGTACAAAAATATTCTTTCTTAGAAAGATCATACTATAACTTTTTATAAAAGTATGTTATAACCTTGTTAGCTGCCGCATTATCGCAGCCTCTTGATCTTTGAAGTTGTTTTGCTATATTTCTCATCTTATCAAACGCTCACAGTTTTTTGTTATATGGTAGACTTGATAGTCTTGTTGGTTTATTTGCTTCGGGGTGCCAGCCAAGTTCCACTAATGATCCGTTTGGTTTGCGGAGAATCTCCTATGGCCTTGTAAGAATCAGCTTATTAAGTTACGCTGGAATCAACACCCCCTTCCACAAACACATATTCGGGATTTCTTTTTCGTTGTTTAAATCCAGGTCCAGATATTAGTAGAAAATCAGAAGAATTTGGATTTGGAAATTGCGCTGGAGTTAGCAGCTAAGGTTCAACCAGTTGATGTGGATCCCTCCGTTATACAAAATGTATGGTTCCCTCTATACAGATACCAAAGTTAACAGTTCTTTAGTTGGCTGAATATCTTTATTTCAGGTACACCAATTTGTCACTCGAAGACTAGAACAACTATTGGTAAGTACATCTAGAAATTTGAGGCGTTTCTTTTCTCTGAAAATTTAAAAATTGATTGTATAGTGTTGTATATTGATTTCAAAATAATTGGTGTAAGCTTCCCTAATTGTTTATGCATTTCTAATATTTCTTGTTAAGTTTTAAAAAAAGAGTTGTCCAATTAGAGCAAGAGCAAGGATGGTTACAATTTCTAAGGAAATATGTTTATTGACAAGTATCGTAAAAATATGAAATAATTGATTTTACGTGGAACCCTACTTCCTAAGGAGCAAGATGAAACCACGGGTGAACCGCCTCAAAGAGTTGATATTATATTTACTTTTTCCCGGAGGTTACAATGCATGTGAGGCTCTTTATATAGCCCTACCAAGACACCAAAGTTCACCATCACATGATGTGGGACTAAGCACGAGCCTCCAAAGACATCCTTCAATACTCATCCCTCAAGTTGCAGCATTCAATGTTCATGTTGGACAACAGCAATAAAACACTCACTCAAACACTAAATACATCACACTATAGACAATATCGACTCAAAGCATACATTGTAGGTTGCTGACGTGGGTGTTGCTTCGCATGCCATGCTGGTGAGGAGAAACTGGAGGCGGGAATGCAAACTGAATCATCTTAAAATGAGTCTCCCACTGGGAGAACTTTGGCCCGCAACATGTCTCCTTCACTGAAGACTGTTTTATCTCTCTGAATGGTCGAATGATGAATGTTGTGGGAATATCCATGCATAGTGGAGTTCATGGTCACTGAAATTTGCCATGCTAATATCCATACATATGGAGTTCACGATCAATAGAACATGCCATGAGAATATACATACACAATGGATTTCACGATCAATAGAGAATGGAGCAAAATAATAAGTCTCTCCCTGAGAGAACTCTGAAGCACTAGGTCACTATAACTTAGAGTTGTTAAGATAATTATATATATTTCAAGGTCTACTCTATGTTATTATCTTTTCTCAGGACTTAGCATGTAATTAACCCAAGGACTTTTCTCCTATATAAGAGAGCCCTCAGTCTATTCTAATGCATGAATAATTTTTCTCCCAACATGGTATCGGAGCAACGGTCCTAGACCGGGGTTCCCGTATCCCACCCATAAAAAACCCTAACCCTACACCCGCCGCCCCCCCACCCCTCCGTGCGCAGCGCTGCACCGCCTCCGTGTGTTGCGCCTTCCCCGTGCGTCGCCCCTCGTGCGCGGCTACAGCATCTGCCGCCTGTTGTCTAAGGCGTCGTTGCGGCTGCCCCGCCTTCCCCGGGCACCGCTTCGGGCTCCAGTTCCGCCCCAAAGGGGCCCCGCTGCCGTCGGTATTGTTGCAATCCATTAGGGCTGTCGCACATAATCCTAGAGATCTGTGCACAGATCTAGGCGCGTAAAAAAAGACCCCTGCTGCAGGTGTTGCGACACATTTGAGGAGGTCGGGATGGTTGTATGAGTCTACACATACAACCTATCTCTTCTATGGATTTGTAGACAAAGACTTTTCACTATATCTCTCAGTCGTCCCGTGTTTCGTGGCTCTTTCTTATCACGGCGGAAAACAAGGGTTATGTTTTTTCCTCTTCGGGTGCCTTCAAAGGACCGGCCCCAGTTGTGAAGATGGATGGGACCAATTATGAGCTTTGGTCTATGCAGTTCCGTACCCTTATGTAGTATCCCAATAAGGAACACATATTGACTGACTCCGAGCCGGCGGACAAGACTGGCGTTAATGCAACATGGAAACAAGATGATACGTATGCACGCATATGGCTCTTCGGGACATTGACTACGGAGATAGCCAATGATATTGTGAATCAGCCCACTGCGAAGGCCATGTGTGATATACTTGCAGATACGTATGGCCAGTCGAAAAATGAAAGCAAAATACTTCAATTGCAGTTCGATATTTTCTCGACCAAACAGAATGGTCGATCGCTCCATGCTCATTTCTCTCACCTACGGGGCATATTTGAGAGATTACACAGCTTCATGCCATCACTACCAGCATAGAGCAATAACATGCTTATCGAAACGCCACCATGACTGAAGTTTTTCTATCCTCTCTCCTGAGTACGATGCAGCTCGTACTCAAGTTCTGACTGGAGAGACTATTCCACCAATGGAAGAAATTTATAAACGCCTGAGCAGGATTAGTACTTCAGCGACCACTGCGCAGCCTACTCCTTCGGCTATGGCTGCTACTAGAGGCAGAGGAGGATCATCTCACTTTCGCGGTCGTGGACCGCGCGGTCGAGGAGGTGGTTGACATCGTGGTACGTGTACTCATTGTCATCGTCCAGGCCACTCCGCAGAGACGTGCTTCCATAAGCATGGCTATCCAGCTTCAGCACGAGTTGTTGAGCAGATAGAGATTTCCGCAACACCTGCATATGACACTCTCCTTGATGACATTGTATCCAGGCTCCGTGAGATGATGACTACTCCAGCATCTTCGTCTCCAGGTACCACAGAGGTTGCCGCATCCGCCAAAGCATCGTCTAGCTCTTCAGGTACTTATTATGCGTTCACCAGTAGTTCATATTCGGACCTCACAGATTGGATTATGGACTCCGCGGCATCCCATCATATGTGTGACGACAGGATGCAATTTTCTACCTACAGAGCTCTTTCACCTGGCAGATCAGTTGTTGTTGCCAATGGGGTTCGTTTGCCCATTATTGGTCAGGGGGAGATATCTATTGCACCTTCTCTCACTCTTCAGAATGTCTTATATACACCTGACTTTCAGATGAATCTGTTTTCAATTAGTCTACTTACAAGAGATCTCCATTGTCGTGTCATATTTGATCCATCCTCTTTTGTGTTTCAGGACATTATGACTGGCAGCGTGATTGGACATGGCCGTGAGAAGAGAGGCTTGTATAGGCCTACCCTACCATCATGCGCTGGAGTTGATACCCTACCTTCTGGACCCGTTTCACCACTATTCTGGCATCTTCGCTTTAGTCATCTTCCGTTGCAGAAGCTGTGTCATGTTTTACCACAGATATCCCCTCGTACTACATTGAATTGTGAAGCCTGTCAGCTTGGGAAACATCATCGCTCTTCCTTTCCGAGTCGTCCATGTCTTCATAGTAGTCGGTCCTTTGAGTTGTTTCATTTTGATATTTGGGGTCCGAGTCGAGTTCCTGATCATCAGCGACATCGCTATTATATGGTTGTTGTCGATGATTTTTCTAGATTGTCGTGGGTGTTCTTGTTGAAACAGAAATCTGAGGCAGGTACTATCATTAAAAAATTTCTTCTGGAAGTCAAAAATATTTTCTCTGCAGATGTCAAATTCATTCGTACAAATAATGCACTAGAGTTTACAACTATTCACTTACCAGAATTTCTAAGTTCTATGGGTATTGTTCATCAAACTCCATGCATTTATACTTCACAACAAAATGGTATGGCGGAACGAAAAAATCGCCATCTTCTTGATGTCACGCGTACATTGTTGATACAGAGTCGTACCCCACATTCTTTTTGGGAGGATGTTGTTCTCACTGCTGGTTACTTGGTTAATCGTATGTCGTCAACTAGTCTTGACGAGAAAATTCCCTTCTTGATTGCATTTCCCGAGAAGAACCTATTTTCTCTCACTCCTAGTCTTTGGGTTTGTGGCATTTGTCCATGATTTCACTCCTGGTCGTGACAAGCTCTCCCCTAGAGCGGTCAAATGTGTGTTTGTCGGATATTCTCGCACCCAAAAAGGGTATATATGCTTTGATCCTGTTGGCAAAAGATACTATGTGAGTGATGATGTTACCTTCTTTGAATCCATTGTGTATTTCTCTCCCTCAGGTGATAGGCTATCCAATAGCACTCTTGGAGAGGAAATTGTTGTTCCTCCTCCACCATCTCTTTCACCAAATGGTTCTCATGGTACTCAACACCAACCGCAACCACCACCACCGCCGCCACCACCTCCCACTATTCCACAGTGTTTCCTACCCTTGGTTTACACTCGCGGGTCAACTACTGGCACCTCTGCTCCTAGGATGTCCACATCATCCAGCACGCCACAGGTATGTCTTTATAACATTGTTTCAGCTGATACTACTGGCGTTTTTCATAGCATACAGGGTGATTTAGACCATCAGGACAGTGGGGATGATGTTGGTCTTCCTATTGCCCTGATTCAGAGAAATATGCGCTGCAAGCGGGTAGGTAGCACACTTGCGTCGAGGCTTCCCCAGAACTCGATCTCGGGGAGGAAGACAGCCAAAGGATGGATCAAACGCTCGTCGAAGGTGAAGGGGTAATATTTATAGAGGTTGTGTCAGTAAGTTTGGAATTTCAAAATGCAAACGAACCACGGTAATAATAGTGGATTTGGAGTGATGGCGGTTGAGAGGAATGAATGAGCGACAATAGTGGAGGAGTCGGGGATTATTAGTGATCGAGGCGATTAGGAAAATTAGGTGAAGTAACGGTAGATGCAAGATCAACGAGCATGTGGAGATTTGGGAGTTGACCTGGGTCAACATATTCGGGTTTGGCCAATCAGAGCGGCCGCAGATGCGGACAAAATAGGGAAACCGACAAACCAATATGATGAAACTAGTTAATCACATAATGTAAATAAAAAATGTTAAGAATAAATTGATGTTAATTCTTTTTATTTTTAATTAATTAAATAATGTATATAAAAAGGTTCAAATAAATAAAAGATGTTATTTATAAGTATGGATACCCATATATATTTGACTTTAATTTTTAATTAGTTATTTAGATAAGGAATTGTTCTCTCTTACTCCATGTGTGTTTGGCTCAGTCGCCTTCGTCCACCAGCTATCTCCAGGTGCAGGTATTGACAAGCTCTCTCCTAGAGCTGTCAAGTGTGTCTTTGTTGGCTATTCCAGGACACATTAAGGATACATGTGTTATTATCCAATGTGCAGGAAGTATTACGTTTGTGTTGATGTCACCTTTTTTGAGTCTGTAATGTACTTTTCTCCTACAAGTGATCGTTTGACATCTTCAGACACTGATAATGACATATACATGTGACCACCACCATCATTGTCTTCTCCATCACCACCAACAGCTCCTCCTCCACCACCACCAGCACAACCCACACCACCTCCACTACCTATTATGGTCCCAGTTCCACCATTGCCAAATCACTCTACCCATCGGTCTGCTTCTGCTCATGGTCACCGTTCATCATCTAGCAAGCCTGAGGTATGTTCTGAAAATATTGTATCTAAGATGGGTCTAATAGTCTACCTGAGCAGGATTCTTTACATGAGACTGATGTAGAGGCTATTGATTTGGACTTACCTATTGCGCTTCGGAACAGAAGCGTAGTTGTGCATCATATCCTATAGCATCGTTGATCTCCTTTGATCGCTTGACCGACAATTTCAGGGACTTCCTTATTGCATTATCGGTTGTGGCTATTCCATGGAATTATCAGGAGGCTCTGAAGGATGGTCGGTGGCATTTGGCTATGGAAGAAGAAATGGCTGCTCTCCAGTTGAGAGGTACTTAGAGTCTTGTTCGAGCTCCTACTGGAGCGTCGATAGTGAGTTGTAAATAGGTTTTTATAGTAAAGCAAAATGCATATGGTAGCATCGATAGATATAAGGCGCGACTAGTTGCACGAGGGTTTTCTCAGACATACGGGGTGGATTACCTAGACACGTTCTCACCAGTTGCTCGTCATTCCACCCTAAGAAGTCTTCTCTTTGTTGCTGTAGCTCGAGATTGGTCGTTGTTTCAGTTAGATGTCAGGAATGCATTTTTATATGGTGATCTTCAAGAGGAAGTCTACATGCAACAGCCGTCGGGATTTGCTGTTGAGGAGTTGTTCCTAGGTGTGTAGACTTCATAAGGCGATCTATGGCCTAAAGCAGTGCCCTAGAGCTTGGTTCCATAAGCTCTCGTATTTTTTTTTAGAAACAGGAGTACAAATATTCGAATGCATATCATTCCCTCTTTATACAGAAAACATCTAGAGGTATGATTGTTATTATGGTGTATGTGGATGATATTCTTATTATAGAAAATGATATGAAGGGAATAAAAAGGGAAAAAGAATTCCTGGGTTGTGAATTTGTTACCAAGGATCTAGGAGCTCTTAGTTATTTTCTGGTATTGGAGTTTGCCAGAAATCAACAGGGGCTTGTAATAACTTAGACAAAATATGTTACTGACTTGTTAAGTGACACATGCATGCTCGGATGTAGATATGCAACTACTCCCGAGGATCCAAGCATGAGGTTCTATGATGATGATACTGATGAGGCTAACATGAGAAGATACCAGGAATTGGATGGAAAGCTTCTCTATGTCACCATTACTAGAGTCGGTATCTTGTTTGCAGTCAGTTGGGTGAGTCAATTCATGGAACAAACTCGTCAGGTTCATATGGATGTAATACAAATGATACTAAGGTACCTTAAATCATCCCCAGGTGCAGGGTTGCTATTCAAAAAGGGTAGCTCTATTACTATTTCAGCAAGTGCAAATGCATACTATGCAGGGTGCCCCAAGTACAGAAAGTCCACGTCTGGATTTGTTATATTTATTGGAGACTCGCTAGTCTCATGGAAAAGTAAGAAGCGAATTGTTGTGGCAAGATCTAGTGCAAATCTGAGTATAGAGCTATGGCACAAGCATGTACAAAGATGATGTCATTTCGACCAATCCTATCTGATTTACATATAAATTTACCTCTTCACATGTCATTGGAATGCGACAATCAGGTTGCCTTATTTATTCCTAATAATCATGCATTCCACGAGAGGACAAAGCACATTGAGATTGATTGCCATTATATGTGGCATGATCTAGAAGAGCTTCACTGCTACTTCTCATGTCAGCTCAGGGGACTAAACTGCAGACATTCTCATTAAGGCCCTACTTAGAGGGCCCTTCCAGAAGTGTTCGTCCGAGTTGAGCATAATAGATATCTATGCTCCATCTTGAGGGGGAGTGTAGAGAGATATTTCATATTTCTGTACCTTTTACATATTTTCCTGTTCAGTTGTCTTCTTTATGTAATTTGCGCATAGGTCTCTCCCTATATAAGAGAGCTTAGGTCCTAAGGAATAAACAACTTATTCTATTTTCCCAACAGTAACTTCTATTGATTTTTTAATACAGAAGACTTTTGATTTTATGTAGAACCATACTCCTAATGAGCGGGATGAAACAATGAAGAACTTCCCAAAGAGGTAATATTATATTCACTTTTTTCTCAAAGGTTACAATGAGTATGGGGTTCTTTATATGGCCCTACCAAGACACCAAACTCCCACCATCACATGATAATTTGCCCAATAGGTACTTATATGATCTCTTCTATAATTTTATCGTTTATGTTAAGAGTTATATTTGTATTTTTTCCTATTTTTACGTATTTTTCTATTTCCTTCATCTCGATTATGTAACTCGCCCTTTAAGGTTTAAGCTCTATGGTCCCCTTTCATAATTGTTGAGAGTTATTTTATCTTTATTGTTTAGGTATTTCTCCATTCTTTTGTCTGTACTATGTACTTTGCCCAACGGGGTTCTCCTATCTATATAAGAGAACCATAGAACCTGATGAATAATCAATATATTATTTTTACATGGTATCGGAGTCGTAATCCTAGATCAAAGCATGAGCCCTCTCGTCCAACCCCACTGTCAACCCTCTCTGTCGCCAGAACTCGCTATCGGAGGCATCTCCCCGCCACCAGACCTTGCCATTGAAGCCCTCTCACCATCGTATGGTGTTACTCGACCATCCAACTACACTTTTACGCTACCAAGTTCCTTCGTCGAACCCTTCTTTCCGTCGAGCGGCATCACCCAACTGCTAGAGGTATTGCCAGACCCCATTAGGGTCCTAATGGCACTACAGGACCCTACTCCAAACCCCGAGCAACACCGTTGGGCACATCTAGGCTTTTGACAACGTTGCCTAGTATAGAAAATCAAGCACACAAAGAGACGATGATTTACGTAGAAACCCTCCACAAGAGGAGGGAAAAACCACAATGGGAATTGTCATTGTTGGTTAGAGAAACAAGGGTTTCTTTCTTTTCTCTCTTTCTTATTTGAAAACAAGATGGGTGAGTTACATATATAGCTTCCAACGGGAGATAAATGGATTCTCACCCATGATCCATTTATCCAATAAACAAGCAACTCAACACTCATCCTCAAGTTGGGCATATATAATGTGCATGTCCAACTTGCCCACATTCTTCTTAAATCTAGTCGTGGAAAGCCCCTTGATGAAGATGTCAGCCACTTGATCTTCAGTTTTTATATATCCAGGACAAGCTCCTTAAAGTCAATTCTCTCTCTCTGATAAAGAGACGATCAATCTCAACATGCTTGGTTCTATCATGTAGAACAAGATTGTTGGATAGATTTGTAACAGCCTTGTTGTCACAGAACTTCGTATGCAAGTCGTAAATTATTCCAATATCTATCAAAACAATCTTCACCCAGAGCATCTCAACAACACCCATGGCAACAACCATGTATTCAACTTCAATACTAGACGTAAAATGTACGAATTGTCGCTTGCTTCTCCTAATCACTTGATTTCCACCTAGAAATATACAATATCCAGTTGTAGATCTCCTTGTATCAGTGCATTCAGCCCAATCTACATCGATGTATTTTTCGACCTCAATCTTTGCATCTCTAGTAAAGATGAGTCCTTTTCATGTATCTTTTTTCACATAGAAAAGGATATGCTCTACAATATTTGTATGAATATCAGTTGGTACATGCATGAATTGACTCGCCACGTTGACATCATAATGTCCTGACTAGTTAGAGTAAGATAAATCAACTTACCCACAAATCTTTGGCACCGACTCTACTTGATGCTCAACGTGTGACTTCCATCAATTGGTACAGGAGCAGGTTTATATCACAACTTTCTAGTTTCCTTCAATAAATCCAGAGCATATTTTCTTTAACAAAAGGATAAGGCCTTCATTTGATATTGCCAATTCAATACCAAGAAAATACTTAAGGTTTCCAATATCCTTCAGGTTTTAACTACAACATGCTCTCCTTTTAGACAGGTTATCTCCTAATCGTACCATATGATAATCTTGTCATCAACATAAATAAGAACCCCTAGCAAAAGCTTTAGTAAAGATATCTGCAATCGGTCACCTGAAGCAACGTGAGAGGTGGTAATAAGTCCCTTCTAAATTAGATCACGAGTGTAATGGCAATCCACTTCGATGTGTTTTGTTCTTTCATGGAGGGCTAGATTATTAGCTATGAATAAAGTGGCTTGGTTATCACATTTGTGGTGCATAGGAAGAGGCACCTCAATAGTTAGGTCAATCAGGACAAACTTGACCCACATATTTTCGTGCTCCCTTGGGCCATGTCTCTATACTCTGATTCAGCGCTAGATCTAGCCTCAACTGTCTGTTTCTTACTCTTCCATGAAACAAGTGAGCTACCTACAAATACAATAAAGCCTGACATGGACTTCATGTCTTTAGGTCACTTAGCATAGTTTGCATCATCACATCCAATAACTGTGAGAGATGTGTCTCTTCTGAACAAAAGTCTTGCACTTGGAGAGGACTTCCGATACCTCACGATCATGTTAACTGCATCCATTTGAATCTGTCGGGGTTGCTCCATAAATTGGTTGACTCTACTAATAGCAAATGATATATCATGCATGGTGATAGTGACAAATACATTTCCTCAGAGTTGTCATCATAGAACCTAGCATTAGAATCCATTGGAGTAGTAGCAAGTCTATATCTTGTCATGCTCGTCTCAGATAGGAGGTCAGTGACATATTTCCTATGTGTCATTACCATACCACTCTAATTTCTAGCAAATTCTAGACCAAGAAAGTAACGAAAATTGCCAAGGTCCTTGATCACAAACTTTTGTCCAGGGAAGTCCTTAGCTGTCTGGATGCCATCTTCATCACTGCCCGTTATAATAATATCATCAACATAAACCAGAATAGCAATGGTACCTCTCTCGGTTCTCTTAACAAAAAGAGAGTGATCTGCAGTAGATATGTCGAACCCTTGTTGTTCAATCAACTTTGAGAGCTTTTAAAACCAAGCTTGGGGCTCTACTTAAGGTCGTAGATGGCCTTGTGAAGTCTGTACACTATACGGGACTCCCTCTTAGAAGCAAACTCTGGTGGTTGTTGCATGTAGACTTCCTCCTGTAAGTCCCCATACAAGAATGCATTTTTGACATCTAATTGGAATAGTGGTTGGTCACGTACCACAACAATAGCAATAAGAACCTGCAGCATAGAATAACGAGCAACTGGAGAAAATGTATCGTGATAATCCACCCCATAGGTTTGAGTGAACCTGCGAGCAACTAGTCTGACTTTATACCTATCCATAGTACCATCCGCGTGGTATTTCACTGTAAACATCCATTTGTTGCCAACAACAGATGCACCAAGGGGAGCCTATACAACACTCCAAGTACTGTGAGATTATAACGCGGCCATCTCCTCCTCTATAGCTAAACGAAACTAACTACTTTGCGATGCCTCCTGATATGATTATAGTATCTCCACGGTCGACAGACCCACAACAAACCTCTGAGAGTCATGCTAGAGAAACATGGGAAGCAAGATGGTACATAGTGTCTTCTTCCGTAAGGCAATAGGCACATCAAGGTCCTCAGCTTCTTCAGCAGCTGAGATTGGATCATCTAAGGCCCTTGCACATCAAGTTGTACACGCAAATCAACAGTGTCATTAATGGAACTCAAATGCTCAAAACGTACCAAGGGCATGTTAGATGGTGGAGGAGGCATATGAGCATGAGGTCTTCGCTGGTAGACCTGCGGAAAGAAATTAGGTGTGGCAAGTGGTGGAGGAGGAGGTGGAGGTGGTGAAGTGGAGCATGGAATAGACGAAATTGGAAAGAAATGCATACATACCTCTTCTCCATTCTCTGAAGGAATGAGCTTGTCACCTATAAGGAAGAAATACATAATAGGCTCAAAGAAGGTGATATACGCACTTACATAATACATTTGTCGAACATAGTCAAAGCAACGATATCCCTTTTGGGTCATGAAATACCCAACAAAAACGCACTTGACAACTCTAGGAGAATGTTTGTCAAGACCTAGAGACGTCTAATGAAAAAAAGCAACAGACCCAAAAATACGAGGCATAAGAGAGAACAGATGTGTCTCAGGAAATGCAATCGAGAACAGGATCTTCTCCCCCAAGAATGATGAGGGCATACAATTCACTAGGTAGTACGCAATTAGAACTGCATCCCTCCAGTAAGAATGAGGAGCATGGTTATGGATCAAGAGGGTTCTAGTAACATCCAAAAGGTGATGATGTTTTCGTTTAGCCACCCTATTCTGTTGAGACGTATAAGCACAAGAAGTCTGATAAATAATACCATAGGTTCTAAGAAATAGAGAGAGTTAACTACTGCAAAATTCTAATGCATTATCGAAACGAATATACTTTAATTTGTAGAGAAACATTCCTTATCTCATTAATAAAATATTGAATAATAGTATCAGCATCAGACTTGTTTTAAAGATGAAAGACCAACAACAATCTTGAAAACAACTCCACAACAACAAGATATATAGAATTTTGAAAAATACTTTCTTACATAAGAAAGAAGGCTTACTATCTTTGGGATTTTAAATGAACATGTAAATATCCCCCGAAAGTAAGTACATATATTCGAAACATATAAAATACGGTTAATCTCGCTGTGAAAGTTATTATTGTGAAAATCGGTGAATACAACCAACTATCATTAAGATTTCATCTTTGGACCAAAAACAGTCAAGAGGTGGAATACCACAGTGAGAAAGTGTACCTAATAAAAAAGTTGTTTTCGTAATTGGAACATATCTTGTTATTTCAGAGAAACATTCCTTATATCATTAATAAAATATTGAATAACATGACCAGCATCAGACTTGTTTTAAAGAAGAAAAACCCACGACAATCTTGAAAACTCATCAACAACAACAAGATAAAACCTATGCCCCTGATGATCTGGGACACGACTTGGACCCCAAATATCAAAACGAATTAACTCACAAAGACTATGACTACTTCGATGCTGACGACTCTGGAAGGTGGACCGATGGTGCTTCTTAAGCTGGCAGGCGTCACACTGAATGGTAGAGCGAGGAGAACTCTATGGAAGAACATGACACAAGTTCTACAGAAGAAGATGACCAAATCAAAGATGTCGCACATAGAAAGAAATGGATCTAATGCGAAGAGAAGAAGCACCAGCATATGGAGATTGTACCAGTCCATAAAGATCTCCTTGCTCATGGTCAGATCCAATTACCCTGCCTATAAGAATGTCCTGAAACACAAGAGCAGATGGGACAAAGATGGCACGACAGTGTAAATCTTTGGTGATTTGACTAATGGACAGGAAATTCATAGAAAATTCGTGACCATAAAGAATATTCTGAAGTTGCATTGCAGGAGTTAACTATACATCCCCCTGACCAGTGATGGGAGAGTGTGTCCCATCTGCTATTACTATTGATCTCCCTGACTAAGTCGGACTGTAAGTATTAAACTATCCTCTGTCACCGCAAAGATGATGGGATGCTCCATAATCCATTCTGACAAATGTGGCATGCAACGGCTAGGATGTGGGCGTTGATGCTGAGGCAACTAGCTCTGAGGATCCTGAAGGAGAGCATGTTGACCCAGGAGCAGGCATAATCTCTCTGAGTTGTGCTACAAGTTCATCGAATCTCTGATCACATGCAGGTGATGGACTCCCAACCTGCTGAGTTTACTCTGCAATACATGCTGAAGCGGGAAACCCATCCTTAGAGTAGCATGTCTCAGAGTGGCATGACCTATGGTAGTAGGTGCACGGTTGACAGGGTCGACTACCCCCACCCCTGCCACAGTAAGGGCTCCCCCTATCATGAGATCCAGCCATAGTTGAAGAGGTCTGAGACTGTTGAATACCACCAGGAGATGTAGATAGCATGCTTGATCTGCAATATGCCTCCTCCATTTGAGGTATGGTGGCATCAGTAAGAATATGTGCTCGAGCAGTGTCATATTTAGGATCAGGAACTGTTAGGAAAACTCTGGCTATCACCGAATCCATGTACGCCTTGAGCTGCTCTGGTGTGGCCGTCAAGGGAATGAAACCATAAAATTTCTCAAACATATCCTTAGAGAAGTTGCAGTGTCTTCGACTCGTTTTTCATCGGAGAGGACGTAGCAGCAAGAATGTCCTACGTAGCCTTTGCAGTAGAATGACTCAAAATATCGTTGGTTATCTCCATCGACACGGTACTAGATAGCCACACATGTGCATAAGCATTGGTTGCCTCCCATGAAGCATTAACCTCAGTCTTGTCACTTGGCTCCTCCTTTGTGAGGATGTGTTCTTGCCATTACACTACATTAGACTCATGAACTGCATGGTCCATAGTTCATAATTTATTCCATCCATCTTAATGATGGGTGATGGACCTTTGAAGGCACCCTGGGATGAAACATCTGCTTTGTTGTCTGGCATGATGACAACAATCTCCAAGATTGGGTCTGCAGACAGAAAAACTTACGTCTACATTGACATAAGAGATTGTGGGTGTGGACTCATACCACAACCTTTTCCATCTGTTTGAGGCCTCTTTAGGTAACTAGGGTGTTTTTAGATGATTAAGTCACACCCTAGAAACCCAGAAACAGACCTAACCGGAGACAGAGCACGCAAAAGACGACAAGGGTCGTGGAAGCGAAGGCGGCGACCTTAGGGCTCCACCGCAAGGCGCTAGTGGCGACAACCTGGACTGATGTTGTCGGTCCGGCGACAGCGGCTGCTATCGTTGTTGTGCGGCAACCGACGACAGTGGTTGCGGCTGCTGCCGCTGTTGTGTGACGACCGGCGGCGGCAGCTGCTGTAGCTGTTCTGTTGCGCGATTGCCGAGACGACCGGTGGCAGTGGCTTCGCGGGAACAACGGGCGACGGTGGTCGGATGCACTAGGGTTTAGGTGGGGTGGGGTATCTAAGGCACATGCTCCGATCTAGAATTGTCGCTCTTATACCGTGTGGAAAGGTGTGAAATGAAAGATCACATTCATCGTAGCCCTGGAACTTTCTTATATAGGAGAAAAGCTCTAAGGGAAAATCGCATATAGTGGACAGAAGAAATAAGAAATAAAGATAATGAGACATACATATCTTAACAATATTTTACAACAGCTCATTACCAAGGCAATGTGGGATACCCGTGCTGCTACGTATACTTTGGTAAAAAAATGAGACCAAGATTCTCTAGTTACATTTTGATCCTCAATGTATATGAGAAAGTGCATGATGCATGGAAGGGAGGCTGTGGATCCCGACCAAACGACTGTTTAAATAAAAAACAATACAACTCAACCCTCCCCTTCAAGTTTCATCCCTAATTTATAAGGATTGCTTCAACTGTACTCGATATAGGACATGTTGAGTTGTATTATTTTTTTATTTGCTCTTATAAGAATTTTTATTTAACATTGTTGCAATCAGAGCATTATATTGGCACTCTCTTCGTCAGCTGCGGGGTCAGAAGTGTTGCTTGAAGGACGTGGTGGGAGGAATTGTGACCAAAGCATCAAGAGATGCATCGATCTTTGTTGTCATAATTGTTTCATAAGTGTTGTTCAAAGAAGACATTAAGACTATGAGAAAAGATATTGAATGGTGACTTGAGATATTAAGTGGGGGTTTGTCACGTTGTCAATAAATGTCCAATGGACACTAATCTTGTGCACCATTTCAAACGGACCAAACTTGTAACATATGCCTGATCCAATTTGTCTTGTTGTATACCCATTCATTTAAATGTCAGCTTTTATATTGATCAGAATATGTATACATCCGATCTACTACGTTCCCACACATGCCCCTAATTATGATTGAGAGGTCACGACATGAATATCCAATGACCATCGGGTTGATCCATAGAATTCCGGGCGTTATCAGATCTGGGCACTTAACAGATAAGAAATAATGGATACTCATCTTGAAATATTTTGTTGGATATCAATGTGCTTAGGATCAGCTGACATGTCAGTGTTCAATTTGAACAACGCATGTGGTGACCAAATAGCGTTCTAGTTGGAAGAATAAAACCTCTAAGTATACGTGCTTTCATACATAATGAGTCAAAAGCAAGATGCTAATCCCTCAGCAGTGCTCTTTCTTGTGTGCTTGATTTGATGGGTTGACGGATTAAAAGCTACTGACATGATCCAATTCTGCCGTTTAAAGAGAACTTCATTTAAGCGTATATCTGGTTAACATCATCTTTTGTGATTGTATATAATACAGGTGGACAAGGGCGTAAATTCAGAAATTGTACGAGCAATACTACTGGAACGTGCAAATCAACCCTACATTGCAGCCGAGTCGGCAATAGAAGTAAGCAAATTTATGAGCGTGCTGATTTTTTTTATCAAGACCAACTTGTAAAGATGATTCAAGTTCTTGATTTTATATTATATTTGGGTTTTATATCCTTGGATATCATTAGTATATAGTTATATTGTAAAACATCCATCGCCAGCTAGCATAGTTTAAAACCTTCCCAGCATATTAAATATAAAATATTTACAATGTCGGTGGCTGCCACTCTCCTCTTCTGGAAACCTTGGGAATTGCTTTTCAGAAAGGTAAAAAATGAATCTTGAGAATTGTTATAAAATATAATGCGGAAGCTAATATCAGAGAAAAGCAAATAAACATTGGAAATCGGGATTTAACGTGGAACTCTACTCCCTAAGGAGCGGGATGAAACCACAAGAGAATGCTTTAAAAGGTTGGTTTGTTCATCGAACTTTCTCACTGGATACAGATGGTGAAGGGCTTCTTATATAGCCCTCACTGAGTCTCCACATCTTACAACTGGTAGATGTAGGACTAAATGTAAACCCCCGAGGATCCGGGTACCCGTTTACGCGCATTACGGTGTGACCGATTTTCGGTCGATTCCGCCCGAACGACTTTTGATTCATGATCAATTGGTCGTTTTAGGTTGTTTAGTATTGACCGACAACGTTTTTGGGTTCATTAGACCCAAAATCGGACGAGTTCGGGTTTGTTAGAATATGGATGTTACAAATATAAAAACCTCAAAGGGAGTCTCGTCCTCGAGACTCGAGTTAAGGTCATTAGGTGTCTTGTTTGAATTTCATGTGACCATAAAAACCTCAAAGGGTTTTAAACTCATAAAAACCTCAAAGAGAAAACAAGCCATATATTTATCATGTATCTAATTACAAAAGCTTGTTTTGATGATTACATCAGAAAAGCTGCGGGTATCGTGCCTGCATGTCGGCTTCGGTCTCCCATGTCGCCTCTTTGACTCCGTGACGGTGCCACAAAACCTTGACCAACGAAATCTCCTTGCTGCGAAGCTTCTTCACAGCACGGTCAAGTATCTGGACTGGCTTCTATTCATATGTCAGATCTGGCTCTACGTCGAGATTCTCGTAACTGATGACGTGTCGAGGGTCGTGCACATACTTCCTCAGTTTGGATATATGGAAGACATCGTGAAGCGCTGATAGATGTAGAGGAAGGGCTACTCGGTAGGCTACCTTCCCCACTTTAGCCAGAATCTCAAAAGGTCCAACATATCGTGGCGCCAACTTGCCACGAACACCGAATCTCTGCACTCCCTTCATGGGAGATACACGAAGAAATACCCAATCTCCCACCTGTAATTTACAGGGATGTCATTAGTATGTGATTATTTAGATGTCATACATATGTTATAATTGAATGGATGAAGAGGAAAGATTGGATTACCTGGAACTCCAAATCTCTTCTCCGACGGTCTGCATAGCCCTTCTGGTGGCTTTGTACCGTCAGAAGCCTCCGTCTCACAAGATCAACAGCTCTCGCGGTCTCCTACAGGAGATCTATGGAATATAAAGCATGATCACCTACCTCACGCCAACTGAGAGGTGTGAGGCATCTCCTGTTGTTGTACGTGGATTCCATTAATGGCAGATGGTCCTTCCAGGACCCTTTTCCACTCTAAAGTGCAAGCGCGGAGCAAATCCTCCAATGTCTGAATGGTGCGCTCACTCTGCCCATCTGTCTGCGGATGATAGGTAGAACTCATCTTCAGCTTTGTCTGTAGTGCTGACATGAACTGATGCCAATAATGTGAAGTAAACCTCGAATCTCTGTCAGATACCACCTCCCGTGGTATAACATGAAGTCTAATGATATTCTGTATATAGAGCTTGGCCAATATGGATGGAGTGTAAGTCGTGTTGACAGGTATAAAATGGGCTGACTTGGTCAACCAATCAACAACGACCCAAATAGAATCATGGCCTCCTGGCGTCTTCGGCAGACCTGTGACAAAATCCATAGAAATGCTCTCTCATTTCCACTCGGGAATGGGGAGGGACTGTAGTAATCCTGGTGGTCTCCTGTTCTCGGCCTTGACCATCTGAGAGGTCATGCATCTGCTAACATGTTGTGCCACATCGCGCTTCATCCCATCCCACCAGAAATGTCGACGCAAATCACGGTACATCTTCGTGTTGCCTGGATGGATAGATAACCGTGAACTGTGTGCCTCATCAAGAATATCTCTGCGTAGCTGCTCGTCATTGGGTACAACAACCCGTCCTGCCTTCCATAAAATAGACTCCATCACAACAAAGTCATCAAATTCGTCCTTAACGACGCGCATGTATCTGTCTCGAATCCAAGGATCTGTCTTCTGGCCTTCGACAATGCGATCCCACAAACTGCTGAATTGTAGAGGTACGATAGTAGAAATGGATGCGCTTTCCTGTGGATGCCAATCGGTCAAAGCGGCAAGCGTATCCCATGTATATAGCCAGTTCGCCGTACCATCAGCATGTGCTCTCCCGCTAAGTGCATCGGCTACCACATTTCCCTTACCGAGATGGTAAGAGATCGTGCAATCACAATCCTTCAGCAGCTCGAGCCATCTGCGTTGCCTCATGTTCAGCTCCTTCTGATCAAAGATGTACTTCAGACTCTTGTGGTCTGTGAAAATCTCGAAGTTCACCCCATATAGATAGTGGCGCCAGATTTTCAAGGCGAAGACAACTGCCGCCAACTCCAAGTCATGTGTGGGGTAGTTCCGCTCATGCGGTCTCAACTGTCGTGATGCGTAAGCAATCACCTGTCCTCTCTGCATCAACACTGCTCCTAGACCTTCTCCAGATGCATTTGTATAGACTGCATAGTCTTAAGTGCCTGAAGGAAGAGCCAGAATAGGTGTTGTAGTTAATCTCTCCTTTAGTGTCTGGAAGGCCTGCTCACATGAATCATCCCAAATGAATGGAACTCCTTTCTGCGTCAACCGTGTCAGAGGATGAACGATGCGTGAAAATCCGTTGACAAAGCGTCTGTAATAACCCGCTAGCCCAAGGAAGCTCCGAATCTGCGTGACAGTCTTGGGCTGCTCCCAAGACATAACTGCATCTATCTTCGCAGGATCAACTGCAATGCCTGCTCTAGAAATGATATGCCCGAGAAACGAGACCTGGGATAACCAGAACTCACACTTGCTCAACTTGGCATATAGCTTGTGCTCTCGCAATGTGTCCAAAACAATTCTTAGATCATTCGCATGATCCCATTCATTCCGTGAGTAGATGAGCACATCATCGATGAATACCACTACAAACTTGTCCAAGTATGGACGGAATATACGGTTCATCATATCCATGAAAACCGCAGGTGCATTGGTGAGCCCAAACGAAATCACCACAAACTCGTAGTGTCCATAGCGAGTCCTGAAGGTTGTCTTCGGAATATCCGATTCGCGGATCCTCAGCTGATGATAGCCGGAGCGAAGATCGATCTTCGAGAAAACCGAAGATCCCTGGAGCTGATCGAATAAGTCATCGATGCGCGGCAAATGATAACGGTTCTTCACCGTTCTCTTGTTTTGCTGCCGGTAATCAATGCATAACTTCATGGATCCATCCTTCTTCCTGACAAACAGAATCGGAGCACCCCAAGGTGAAGTGCTTGGCCTCACGAATCCTAAGTCAAGTAGCTCCTGCAACTGCACCTTCAGCTCCCGCAACTCAGCTGGTGCCATACGGTAAGGAGCCATCGAGATCGACTGTGTATCTAGTAGTAATGTGATCTCGAACTTAATCTCTCTCTCAGGAGGTAATCCTGGTAGCTTATCAAGAAAACATCTGGGTATTCTGATACTACTCGGATATCCTGTATCATCGGCTCCTGATCAGACACCTCCCGAACAAATGCAAGGTAGGAATCGCAACCTTGATCAACAAGTCGCTGGGCTCGCAACACTGAAATGTACTCTATGGTGGAGTCATGTATAGTACCCTCAAAAGTAACTCGGGTAAATTTGGAATCCTGAAGACAACCGTCTTCCTAAAGCAATCAACTAATGCGTGATGAGTAGATAGCCAATCCATGCCTAAAATCAAGTCGAACTCATCCAGCTGTAGGAGTAGACAGTCGGCGATCATCTCGTGACCGCTAATCAGTACAGGCAAGTGCCTGACTATCAGAGATATGACGAACAACTGGCCACCTGGCCCTCGGATGTGATATGGAGAAGAGAGAGTCTCTGCGACTCTACCTAAAGAAGCTAGTAGTCTCGAAGAAAGAAAAGAATGTGTCACATCAGAATCAAATAGAACATGGAAAAGTCGATAAGAGTAGTCAGTATGTGTGCTAATTGGTTAATCATCTCCTGGTCTGGTCGAGATGCCATGGTTCTGTATGAGAACCATAACTAGTCATAGAAGTATCATTTGAAGATACTTATAATATATGCTTTTTCTCTTCTTGGGATATAATATGAATATTAATGAAATTGGTGACATCTGCGGTGATTGTATTAGAATGCCAATTTCCCTTCTCAGACTCACGACAAGTCGGGTGACTGTCGCTATCCGAGAACTTAATGCGATTGGAATTGAAATACTGCGAATGTGCGTATCGGGGTACCACTGCTCTGATACCAAACTGTGAACCCCCGAGGATCCGGGTACCCGTTTACGCGCATTACGGTGTGACCGATTTTCGGTCGATTCCGCCCGAACGACTTTTGATTCATGATCAATTGGTCGTTTTAGGTTGTTTAGTATTGATCGACAACGTTTTTGGGTTCATTAGACCCAAAATCGGACGAGTTCGGGTTTGTTAGAATATGGATGTTACACTAAAAGACTTGGATATAGTAAATAGATCCTGGAGTGATCCATTTACCCATCTACAACTCAAGCGACACATAACTCAAATACTCCAACACTCCCCCTCAAGCTGGAGCATGCAATGCTCAACTTGGACAAACAGAAAGAAATCTCAACTTGTTGAGATAATTGTATCTTGCGGTATCTTTTTCTTATTTATGTTTCTTCATTGTACCTCTCTTATAATTTACCAAGGGCTTTTCTCTTATATAAGAGAGCCCTAGGGTCTCATCTATGATATGCTTTATTTTTCTCCTAACATGGTATTGGATCAATGGTCCTAGATCGGGGTTCTTGTATCCCACCCTAACCCTACATGTTCATTCCCTCCCCCCCCCCCCACGCCGAGAGTCTCCAGCCCTCGCTCCTTCTCCCGCTGTCTGGAACTCTCTCCCCCACATTTCCAGTGCCGCCACAAGGGGGCCCCAGCCCCTCTCGTGCCACCACGGGGAGCCCCTGCCACCCCTAGCACCACCGCAAAGGGGGGCCTACCACCTCCAGCATTGTCGTAGGGGCCCCCAGTGACCTCTTGTGCGGCCCTAGCCACCCCCGCATGCTGCAGAGGACACCAGCAACCCCGTATGCCGTAACCGCGACCTTGCAGCATGAGAACCATCGTTGGTCCTGGTATCCCTGTTGTCTAGAGCCTGATTTGATCCGCAGTACATGATTTTTCCTAATTTCTATCAAGTCTTGTGACTCTAGACTTCATCAGAAGAAATAAGAATGGTTGTATAAGTCTACAGATACAACCAATCCTTCTTATGGTCCTGTAGTCACACGCTGATCAATTTAGTCCTCGGTTGTTCCATGTTGTGACTTCTTAGTGCAATGCCAGAGAACAAGGGTGACGTTTTATCCTCTTCTGGTTCCTTCAAGGGCCCGACTCCCATTGTGAAGATGGATGGGACCAACTACGAGTTGTGTTTCATGCAGTTTCGTACCCAAAAGGGATATAGATGTTTTGATCATGTACGGTGAAAATATTATGTGAGTATTGATGTCACACTCTTTCAGTCTATTATGTATTTTTCTCATACAAATGACAGGTTGTCTAATGCTACTTCTAGTGAAGATGTTGTTCCTTCACATCCGTCTTCTCCGACATATGCTCTCCATGTTGCACCTCAGTCTTCCTTACCTCCACCACCTCCACCTCAGTCTACCCAGTCCTAGTTCTTACCACATGTTTACACTCGCGGGTCTTCTACTCGTCCATCTGTTCATGTGTCGCCCACATCATCCAGCACGCCTCAGGCATGTAATGAGCAAATTGTTTCTACCGATGGAACTGGAGTTTTAAATGATATACAGGATGAGTTGATTTCAGAGAACAGAGAGGCTGATGACCTGGAGATACTTATTGCATTAAGGAAGCCTCGTCGCCAATGTGCAACGTATCGTCTTGTTGTGTGTGTTTCTTTGGATCATCTTTCAAACGAATACAAGAAGTTTGTTGTGGGACTCTCTGTTGTTACTATGCCACGAACATATCAGGAGGCAATACAGGACAGTAGGTGGTGACTTGTGATGATAGAGGAGATGACAGCTTTGCAGTCGCGTGGTACCTAGAGGCATTGTGACTGCTCCGCCAGGTGCCTTGGTTGTGGACTGTAAATGGATATTTACGGTAAAGTAAAAGGCAGATGGCAGTGTGGATCGCTACAAGGTAAGACTTGTGGCACGTGGGTTCACCCAAACCTATGGGGTGGATAATCAGGATACCTTCTCTCCAGTAGCTAGACACTCGATACTTCGCATTCTTCTATCCGTTGTTGTTTCACGGGACTGGCTTCTTTACCAGCTTGATGTGAAGAATGCATTTCTATACAAGGACCTACAGGAAGAGGTATACATGCAGCAGCCACCAGGGTTTGCTACTGATGGAGAGTCACAGAAGGTGTGCAGGCTCCATAAGGCGGTTTATGGCTTGAAGCAGAGTCCAAGAGCTTGGTACTAGAACCTATCGGAGTTGATAGAGCAACTAGGGATGAAAACGGATACAGATATATCCGAATATTCGCTTACCATATTCGAAAAAATACCGGATACGGATATCCGTATCCGAATATTAATCGAATACGGATCGGATATGGATATAGGTTGTAAAAATTTTCCGAATACGGATACGGATATGGTAATGGCTTGAATATCCGGATTCGGATCCGGATATCCGAATACAATATTTGTATTATTTTATAGGGATTTTATTACTTGTGTCCCTTCGAGATATCGCAATATCAGTTATGCCCCTATCTTTTTGGTAATATCACTTGTGCCCCTCACTTCTTGCTAATTTATCACTTGTACCCCTCGAGTTAGTGACCGTCCATCCACAATGCAAACGGACGTTAACATTGAGGACATAAGCGGAATTAATTTAAAAAAAAGTTAAATGGTCATTTTGAGACCATCTTCCTCATCATTTTCTTCTTCCTCCTCTTCCCCCATCCTCTTCCTCCTCCTGGGCCCCCCCTCCCCATGCCCTGCGCCGCCCCGTGCTCCTCGCGTCGCCCCCTACTCCCCTGGGCCACCCCCTCCCCTCCCCCATGCCGCCCAGTGCTCCCCGCGCCGTAACCTGCTCCCCCTGCCCCGCGCCCTGCTCCCCTCCCCTGCGCCTCCCCCTGTTCCCCCTCCCACTACCTCGCGTCGCCCTGTGCTCCCTAGGTTGTCCCCTCCCCTCCCCCGCGCCGCCCCCTGCTCCCCTCCCCCGCGCCGCCCCTTGTTCCGACCCCCCGCAGCACCTCCCCCGCATCTCCCCCCTCTGCCCCCTCCCCCCGCACCCCCATCACCCTCTGCACCTCCCTGATGGCGGAGCACGACTGGAGGCCACCTGTCGAACGCGACTCCGCCACCAGCCCCGCGCGAAGCCTTCGCCGGCCTGTGCGGAACCCATCCGCCCGCGGGCCGCGCCTCTGCTTCATCGCACCCCCTTCCGCGCCCTACGCCGCCCAACAGCAGCCCCGCCTCTTCCATCAGCGCTCTCCAGCCCAGCGTGCCGCGCCCACCGCGGTACGACCGTGCGGCCTTCCCCGGCGGACCAGGGCCGCGACGGGCGGTTGCTGGCAGCGTTGGGCTTGAAGCCCTAGTGGGTTCTACCGTTGATGAGAAGCCCCAAATTTGGATCTCTAGGTTGAAGAACACCTTTGGACAACAATACCCCTCTTAACCACACCATAGTTTGAGTAAACTATGGTTATTTCAATTTTTTGACGGTCAATCTGACGGAAGGGCACAACTGATGACGGAGAAAGAAGTGAGGGGCACAACTGATATTACCAAAAAGATAGGGGCATAACTGATATTGCGATATCTCGGAGGGGCACAAGTGATAAAATCCCTATTTTATATATTAGTTAATATAATATAAGCTACAACCTTATGCTATTATATTAGTATTATACATTATATAATACAATATATAAACGATATTAATAAATTTCTATTTCTTTGCGTATGAGCGCGAACAAAATTTATGAAATTCTATCTTCTTTTTGCTTCCGGTCAAGAATATATGTCACCTTGACACTCCCTTTTGTCTTGACGTAACTTATTTATATTTCATTGCTACTTTTAAAATCATTATGAACTTTGATAAAAAAAATTCATATTCGTATGTGCTCTTTATTCAATCCGTATTCGGATTCCACATTTATTGGATCCATATTGAGATTTCACTCTTTATTCAATTCATATTGGATTAGCTCTTTATTCGATCCGTATTCGGATCCTCTCTTTATTCAATCTGTATTCGGATTCGATAAATATCCGATTCGAATTCGTATCCTTATTTTTACGGATATGGTTTCCATAATGTATATCCGAATCATATCTGTATCTGTATTCATATTCGATAGAGATGAAGCGAATATGGATATGGAAATAGGCATATCTGATCCATATCCGATCCGTTTTCATCCCTAAGAGCAACAGGGTTTGTGAGGTCTACTGCGAACCACTCACTTTTTATTCAGAGGACACAGAGAAGTATTGTTGCCATACTTGTGTATGTTGATGATATTGTTGTCACAGGGATAATGAGTAAGGTATTCAGGCGGTCAAGGAGTTCCTAGGTCAGTAGTTTGTGACTAAAGACCTTGGCACTCTTTGATACTTCCTTGGATTAGAGTTCGCCAGGAACCAGCATGATCTTGTGATGACCCAGAGGAAGTTTGTGATGGATCTTCTTTCTGAGAGAGGCATGACAGGGTACAAGCCTGCTACTACTCCTATGGATACGAGTATGAGATTGTATGATGGTGACACTGAGGAGGTAGAGAGGAAGAGATATAGAGGGCTTGTTGGGAAGGTCTTATATGCCACCATCACCATGCCAGATATAACTTTTGCAGTGAGCAAAGTTTCATGGAGCAGCCTAGGAAGGTGCATATGGATGCAGTCCATATGATCTTGAGATATTTGAAGACTTCACCTGGTTCTAGTCTTATATTCAGTAGGGATACATCTCTTAAGGTGACAGCTTGTGCAGATGCATATTATGCAGGTTGCCCCAGAGACAGGAAGTCTACTTCTGGCTTTGCTATTTTTGTTGGGAATTCTCTTGTTTCATGGAGAAGCAAGAAGCAGACAATGGTGGCTAGATCGAGTGCAGAATCTGAGTACAGGGCCATGGCTCAAGGATGTGCAGAGATGATGTGGGTTAGATCTGTGTTGGTTGACCTTACTATTGAGGTTTCTCTTTCTATGCAGCTTTTATGTGATAATCAAGTTGCTCTATTTATTGCCAATAATCATGCTTTTCATAAACGGACCAAGTATATCGAGGTGGATTATCATTACACTAGAGACATGATCCAGAAAGGTCTCATATCTGCCTCTCATGTTTCCATTGGAGATCAGACTGCTGACATCTTCACCAAGGCTCAAGCTAGAGGTTCATTTTACAGGTATTGATCCAAGCTGAGCATGATAGATATATATACTCCAGCTTGAGGGGGAGTATTGAGATAATTGTATCTCACGGTATCTTTTTCTTATTTATGTTTTTTCGTTGTACCTCTCTTGTAATTTACCTAGGACTTTTCTCCTATAGAAGAGAACCCTAGGATCTCATCTATGATATGCTTCATTTTTCTCCTAACACAACTCAAGCTACATGACACTACAGATAATATCAACTCAACGCGCACTACTGTTGGTTGTTGTCGAGGACGTTGCTTCTCATGTCGTGCAGGTGAGGAGGACAAACGGGCTTGAGTGTGAGTCAAACCGAAGCTCCTCATTGGAGAGCATATGCTCTGTACTATGCCTGTCAGAGTTAATTGAAATGAGTCTCCACTTGGAGAACTTTGGCCCGTCACAACATGTGGACAATTGTTCCATCTCTAAAAAGGGTTGAACTGAAAAGCTATGGAGTGCAATCCTCGTCGGAGTCCATGGTCGTTGGAGAATGGAGTCTAAAGAAGTAACATCGTCGGAAAACTGGGTGTCTCCCATTTGGTTCAGGGAATGGGATCTCAAATGAGTCTCCACCTGGAGAACTCTGGTCTGCCACAACATATGGACAACTGCTCCATCTCTTAAAAGGGCCAAACTGAAAAGTTGTGGAGTGCAATCCTCGTCGGATTCCACGGTCGATGGAGAATGGAGTCTGAAGTAGTCTCCTCGTCAGAAAACTGGGTGTCTCCCATCTGGCTCAGAGAATGGGATCTCTACTCTGGAGTCCCTATGAAACCACATGAAAATTCTAGCCTGCATGGCATAGGGAATGGGATCTCTACTCTGAAGTCCCTATGGATCACATGAAAAACTTGGTTGAAACACAAAAGATGGGGACCACACAAACAATGATGGCAAAACATGTGAACATCTGAAAAGAAGACCGCATACATGTGCGTTTCTGAAACTGAAGTTTCGGAACCATCTAAACGTCAAGTCTGAAACTGTGTATCACACTGTGGACTAGGAATCTGAACATCAATTGCGTATGGAAAATCATCATTTGAAAAACTGTAGAGTCTGAATAACTGGCGGTCTAGAATCTGACATCTTAATCTGGAACAGACATGTGACTCTACACAATACTCCTCCTTTATCCCCATACTGGTTGGAATGCAAACATTGACCAAGTTGGGAGAAGACAAGAGAATGGGGAAAACAACAAAATATCAAGTAAGTCGTTCATTCTTTTTTTATATATTTTTGTGTAGGGATTTTCTCTTGTACACGCCTCTTTTCTTTCTTTTCTTTTTTTTAACAAATGCAAATTTTTTTAAACGAGCCTAATTGGGCCCAAAATTTAGAGCACCTCCCTTCTTTTCTCTCTTTTCTTTCTCTTTTTTTCTTTGGGATATTTACACCCATAATCCTGAGTAGTTTCGTAATTACCCCAGTAACCCTCGATAATCACGAATTACACCCAAAATCTTGAATCAATGCTCTGTTTTACACCTATAACCCTCTGTTAGTTTAGCTCATTAACTCAACAAATGACTGAGTTTATCTAACCAATCCACGATCTAACAACTGAAGTTAATCAAAAGAAAAAAAGGAAAAATATCTCACCCCTCCCCTTCCTCCTCAAGCCCCCCTCCTCCAGGAGTGGACTAGTGTTCCGACAGCCACTCCCACCACCTACCCATACCCAAGCTAGAGGCGTGTCAACGTCGATCCTTCATCCACCACATCGACAAACTCCTCCGCCTGGAAACCACGGTGCCACTTTTGGGTGCCGGTCAAAATTTCACCTTTTCTCAAGCACAAGCTCACTGAATCCATCCAACTGCACCCACCAAAGAACTTAAGCTTTGAGTATCAAAAGAACGTAATTGTAGATCCATGTAAAATAGGTTGAGCAACATATTAAATATGGAACGATCACAAGACGGTTCTTTCCATTAGTTTAATGTTAGGAGGAGATCACAAACCCGAACGTACATATCATCACAAGAACTTGAAGGAAAAAAATTAGAAACAGAAGATGCTTCCTTTCTCCCTACTCCCTCTAATCAAAGATACAACGATATCTGGGGGAGGTAAGAGGTTCAGATCGAAATCTCGACACCTCTTCTCGCACGACGATGTGATGTCACCGTCATCCACGACAGAACACATGATCCAAGGGGACAACTTTCGCAAGATGTCATCTTGCGAGATGGGTCTTCGTGGAGGTGGTGAAAGACGATGCCTTTGGGCCGCTCAAGGACTCGACAGTGTTGTTGAGGCTACTGGAAGCGAGGCGATCGTGAAGGGGGAGGGAGGCGTCAATGGGAGAAATAGGGAAGGGGAAGTTCATCTTGGCTTTCAGGATACGGAAGGCGACAACAGCGGTGTCCTCGAGGGAATCGAAAGTGCCGAGCCACATACGGGCCTTCTTGAAGGGATCCCAGATCTCAACGGTGTAGCGACCCCGGGCGCTTGCGTATGCTGCGAAAGCAGAGCGGACGATGAGGAGGAGAGGAAGCTGAAGATTGGGGGGTAGGGGTGCTAGAGGAGAAAACGGAGGTGGGTGCTGGAGGAGGGAGGGGAGGTGGAGGTGGTCAATGGGGGTGGTGAGTGCTAGAGGATGAGGTAGGGGAGGAAAATGTAAATAAAGGGAACTTAAAGGGTAGAAAATGTAAATATTTGATGAATTTTGTCATGATAACGGGAAACTGGATGGAAGTTAACATAGGGTGTGCTATGTAAGAATTAAGCACTATTGAGGGTCCTGGGTGTAGTTCGTGATTACTCGAGGTTATGAGTGTAAATATCCCTTTTCCTTTTTTCACGAATCCGACTGGCATCTTTCCCTTCCTCATCTTTCAAAAAAAACCATATAAAGGACGGGCCATTGGGCCCTTTGTTCCCCCAAGCACTAGGGTCTCCATTGTGGGAACCCTCCTTCGAACGCTTGTCGCCCCCCGATGGGGGAGGTCCTGCTGCTACCGCTTGTTACTCTGGAGGAGGGTCGGCTGGAGCTTCGGCTGGAGGAGTTCGACTGCCACCGAGATCTTGAAGAGGCGAGATAGCCTGGAACTCGGGATTCTGCCATCGCGTGTGCTGCCTAGAAGATTGCTGGAGGTGGCTTCGGTGGCCTGCGGGATCTGGAGCGGCAACGTCGCCTAGAGTGGAGGAGCGGCTCTGCCTGAGGTTCGATATGCTGGAGGCGGAGCACGCTGGAGCGCCACCTCTTGGTGGAGGACCGCCTTAGGGTCCCTCCTCGCCTGGAGTTCATGGGCCACCACTGCTAGGTAGGGGCTTGTCTGGGACCGCCGGATCACGCGATTCAAGGAGATGAGCGCGATGGAGATGTTGAGCGAAGCCTTTGGGATTTGGTGGTGATGGGGATGTCGGTTCACGCGAAAGGTCTCGCAATGGAGATCCGTAGCACAAGGGGGTTTCATCACCGTAAGTATTGCAAGAGTGTTGCGCCGCAAGGGCTGCCTGAGAATCACCTCTTCTTCGAATATGGCCGTAAAGGGGGAGTATTCCTCCTAGAACCCTAGATCTGGAGAAGATGGAATGTTCTTCTTCGTTATCGCCTAGGGATGGCCGTCACCATTAGCTGCAAGTGGAGATGGATTGGGCTTCTCAATAGGGTTGTTGCACGGCATGCGTGAGAGATGAAGAACTTTTGTACATGTGCAAAATAGCATGGCTAGTGTGGGTTAGGGTTTCAAGAAAACCCTGGAACTCTCATTGATCCTGAAGGAATCATAAATAATAACAATCTTCAAGAATGATTCTTCAACAATAACCAAGAACCGAATCTCGAACAAATCAAGAAACCAAAAAAAGCTTTGAGAATCGAACCCTCTCTGATACCATGTTAAAAAATATAATGTGGAAGCTAATACAACAACAACAACAAAGCCTTTTCCCACAATTAAGTAGGGTCGGCCACATGGATTCTTCACCTCCATTCAGGTCAATCTTGGGTCAATCCCAGGCTAATATCCATAAAACTAAGAACCCTTCGTATGGTTTCTTTCCAACACTTCTTGGGTTGTCCTCGCCCTCTCTTAGTCGGCTCAACATCCCAACACTCGCATCTCCTAACTGGTGCATCAGCTGATCTTCTTTGCAAATGGCCAAACCATCTTAAGCGGTTTTCTCGCATCTTATCCTCGATCGGAGCTACACCAACTTTATTTATGATTGCATCACTCCGAATCTGATCTTTATATATGTGTTCACACATCCACCTTAGCATTTTGATTTCTGCTACAGCCATTCTCTACACATGTCTATGGTTCACAGGCCAACATTCAGATCCATAGAGCATAGCAGGTCTCACAGCTGCTTTGTAAAACTTTCCTTTAATTTTTAAAGGAATTTTCTTATCACGGAGAACAGCAGAGGCTAACTATGGACAAGCGAAAATTGAAAGCAAAATACTCCAACTTCAGTTCAACATTTTCTCGACCAAGCAGAATGGTCGACCTCTACATGCACATTTCTCACATCTGAGAGGCATGTTTGAGCGACTCTACAGCTTCATGCCTATCACTGCCAGTGTGGACCAACAACAGGCATATCGGAGTGCCACTATGACTGGAGTTTTTATGTCCTCTCTTGACCCGGAATACGATGCCGCTCGCACTCAACTACCGACTGGAGAAAACATACCACCAATGGAGGAGGTATACAAGCGGCTGAGCAGGATTACTACCACACCTGCATCCACGCCACAGTCAACTTCCTCGGCTATGACTGCTTCTCGTGGACGAGTTGGTACTTCCCAATTTCGTGGTCGTGGACCTTGTGGTAGAGGTGGAGACTGTCAGCGTGGCCCATGTTCTTATTGTCGTCATCCTGGCCACTCAAAGGAGACATGCTTTCACAAGCATGGCTTTCCGGTGTCTGCACGTATTGCTGAGAAGACTGACTCTTCACCTGCACCCACTACTGATGCACGTTTTGATGATCTTGTCTTGAGACTTCGAGAAATGGTGACCACTCCTATGACTCATACTGCAGGACCATCAGATGCAGCGGCCACCGCCAGAGCTCTACCTAGTTCATCAGGTATTTCATATGTGCTTACAAGTTCCAGTAGCAACAGTTCCGATGCGACAGATTAGATTATTGATTCTGGAGCATCTCATCACATGTATGGAGATCGGACACAGTTTTCCACATACAGGACTATTCCTCCAGGACGTTCCGTAATCATAGCCAATGGAGTTCGGTTACCCCTTCAGAATATTTTACATGCTCCAGATTTTTAAATGAATCTTTTGTCTATTAGTCAGATTACAAAAGATTTACACTGTTGTGCCATATTTGACCCATCTTCTCTTATGTTTCAGGACATACTAACTGGGAGGATGATTATTCATGGCCGTGAGCAGAGAGGATTATACAAACTTGTCGTTCCTTCATGTGCTGGCGTGGCTTCTATTCCCTCTGGATCTGTTTCGCCGTTTCTGTGGCATCTTCATTTTGGCCACCTCCATCTCCTTCTAGTGACATCCTGAGATCTTCACCACCTATACCACCACCACCTCCTCATCCAGAATATGCATTCTTACCCCATATTTATACCCGCAGGTCTACTACTCGCCCCTCTGCTCATGTACCTACAACATCATCCACCTTGCCTCAGGTATGTCAGGAACATATTATATCTACTGATGGCACTGGAGATTTTATTAATCAATAGGAAGAGTTAATTCCAGAAGAGGATGAGGCTGATGACCTGGAGATACTGATTGCTCTACGAAAACCGTGCCGCTAATGTGCTACTTACCCAATGGTTGCACATGTTTCCTTGGATCATATGTCAGATGACTACAAGAAGTTTATAGTGGCTCTTTCTGCTGTTACTATCCCACGTACATATCAGGAGGCGCTTCAGGACACTAGGTGGAGACTTGCTATAGAAGAAGAGATGACGGCCGACGATCACGTGGCACATGGAGCATTGTATCACCTCCACTTGGAGCATCTATTGTGAGCTGCAAATGGATCTTCACAATCAAGCAAAGGGCTGATGGCAGTGTTGATCGATTCAAAGCAAGACTTGTGGCTCGAGGATTCACCCAAACATATGGGGTGGATTATCAGGACACCTTCTCTCCAGTAGCAAGACATTCGACATTACGCATTCTACTATCTTTTGTTGTTTCCAGAGACTGGCCTCTGTATCACTTGATATCAAGAATGCCTTTCTCTATGGGGATCTCCAGGAGGAAGTTTATATGCAACAGCCACCAGGATTTGCTACTGAGGGGGAGTCTCAGAAGGTGTGTTGCCTTCACAAGGTGATTTATGGCCTGAAGCAAAGTCCAAGAGCTTGGTATCAAAAGCTATCGGAGTTGATAGAGCAAAAACGATTTGTGCGGTCTACTGCGGACCACTTACTATTTGTACATAGGACACCTAAAGGTACCGTGGCTATTCTTGTTTATGTGGATGATATTGTCATGACAGGAGATGATGAGCAGGGTATTCTTACTGCCAAGGAGTTCCTTAGTCAGCAGTTCGTGACAAAGGACCTTGGAAATCTTCGATAGTTTCTTGGACTAGAATTCGCTAGAAATCAACGTGGACTCATGATGAATCATAGGAAATTTGTTATGGACCTCCTTTCTGAGACAAGCATGTTAGGATGTAAGCATGCTTCTACTCCTATGGATGCGAGCATGAAATTGTATGATGAGGATACTGAAGAAATTGACAGGAGAAGATATAGAGAGCTTGTTGGGAAGCTCCTATACGTCACTATTACCAAGCCGGATATTGCGTTTGCAGCCAACAAAGTCAGTCAGTTCATGGAGCAACACAGGAAGGTACATATGGATGCCATAGACATGATCTTGAGGTACTTAAAGACATCACGTGGCTCTAGTCTTATGTTCAGTAGGGACGCATCAGTTGAAGTGACATGATGTGCAGATGCAGACTATGCTGGTTGTCCCAGGGACAGAAAGTCGACTTCTGGTTTTGCTATCTTTGTAGGCAGTTCACTTGTTTCTTGGAAAAGCAAGAAGCAGAATGTGGTGGCTAGATCGAGTGCTGAATCTGAATACAAGGCTATGGCACAAGGATGCAGAGAAATGATGTGGGTCAGATCTGGTGTATTGACCGACCTTACTATTGAGGTTCCTTTTCCTATGAAGCTTTTATGTGATAATCAAGCAGCACTATTTATAACCAATAACCCTGCTTTTCATGAGCGGACAAAGCATATCGAGCTGGATTGTCATTACACTAGAGACATGATCCAGAAGGGTCTTATATCCACCTCTCATGTTTCCATAGGAGATCAGACTGCAGATATCTTCACAAAGGCACTGGTCAGAGGTTCATTTCAGAAATGTTGTTCCAAGCTGAGCATGATTGATATCTATGCTCTAGCTTAAGGGGGAGTGTTGAGATGTTTATTTATCATCGTACTATATTTACGGTTTATGTTTTCTTTAAGTATTACTTATGTAATTAATCCTTGGCTTCTCTCCTATATAAGAGAACCATGGGATCTCTTTTCTGATATGAATAAAGTTTATTTCAACAAAGCTGAACCTTGATGTAATCCAATGTTGATGTCAAAATAGTCAGTCTTCCCAGACAGGATCCTTACACAAGATAAAGCCATATCATACATGTCCTTTATGAGGTTAATGTATAGGACAGGTATTTGTCTCTTCTCCAAAACTCTCCACAATATCTCTCGTGGGACAGAATCATAAGCCTTCTCCAAATCAATAAAGATCATATGGAGGTTCTTCCTTTTAGCTTTATAAATCTCCATTGTTCTCTTCAGCAAATGGATTGCTTCAATAGTTGAGCAACCTGGTATGAATCCAAATTGGTATTCTGTTACGTTGGAAACTTGCCTCAACCTTCTTTCGATCACACACTCCCAAATTTTCATAGTGTGACTCATCAGATTGATACCTTTGTAATTAGAACAATTTTGAATGTCTCCTTTATTCTTATAAAGAGGCACCACGATACTCCTCCTCCAATCTTCAGGCATTTTCTTGCTTTGCCAAATAATGTTGAATAGATTCGTAAGCCAAGTCAAACCACGTTCACCTAAAACTCTCCATACTTCTACAGGGATGTCATCCGGTCCTACACCTTTCCCAGGTCTCATAACCTTCAAAGCCTCCTCTACTTCCTTTCTTTGTATCCGTCTATAGCTTGCACGATTCAAATAACTTTCACTACTAGCTAGATCACCCAAAGTGATCTCTCTATTTCCTTCCCCCAATGAAAAGTTTATGGAAGTACTGCTCTCATCTAGTCTCTATATCCTTCTGAGTAGCAAGCACGTGACCTTCCTCGTCCTTAATGCATCTCACTTGAGAAAGTTCTTTGGTCTTTCTTTCTCTTGCTTTGGTCAACCTGAATATATCCTTCTGGCCCTCCTTAGAGTCGAGATTTTTATACAAAACTTAATAAGCTTTTGACTTAGCCTCGCTTACAGCCTTCTTTGCTTCCTTCTTCACTATTTTGTAGTTTGTGATTGTTTCCTCTGTTTTATCCTTATACATAGCCTTAAAGCATGCTCTTTTAATTTTTAGCTTCTCTTGCACCATTTCACTCCACCAAACCTCCTTTTGACCTGGGACTCCTCCCTTTGACTCGCCTAACATCTCTTTGGCTACCTTTCGGATACATGATGCTACTGCCTTCCACATCTCGTTTGCATTTCCGCTATAATCCCAAGATAAGTCTTCTAAAACCTTCTCCCTGAAGCTCGATTGCTTCAGTGGAAGATTCCATCATCTAGTTCTAGTGATCTTAGGAATCCTCATTTTCTTTACCAGCCCTTTTGTTTGTACATCCAAGACTAACAAGCGATGTTGGGTTGTCAAACTCTCTCCTAGGATTACTTTGCAATCTTTACAACACAGTCGATCTCTTCTCCTCAACGCAAAGTAATCTATTTGTGTTCTAGTTGGCCCACTCTTATAAGTAATTAAATGCTCCTCCCTCTTCTTGAAGAGAGTGTTTGCTATGAAAAGATCATATGCTGTTACAAAATCCAGGATGACTTTTCTCTCTTCATTTCTATCCCCAAAACCATGTCCTCCATGAACACTAGCATACCTTGAAGCATCTTTTCCCACATGTACATTAAGATCTCCACCTATGCAAATCATCTCTCTTTGTGGGATTCCTTATAAAATATTATCTAGATCCTCCCAAAAAGCTTGTTTAGACCTTTCATCTAAACCAATTTGTGGTGCATAAACTGAGACTATATTCAGAATTTCTTCTTCAAGCATCAATTTTAGCAAAATAACCCGATCCCCGAATCTTTGCACCTCAACCACACAATCCTTTAAATGCTTATGAACAACTACTCCAACACCATTTCTACCCTTATCTTTTCCTGAATACCGAAGTTTAAAGCATATCTTTTCAATCTCCCTTGCTTTCTCTCCATCCCATTTAGTCTCTTGAAGACATAGTATATGAATCTTCCTTCTTTCCATCGTATCTCTCCATCAATTTTCCAGTTAAAGTGCCAATATTCCAACTACCAATCCGCAACTTCCGTTGCAATCTCTTTTGGACTAACTTCTTTATTCGCATGCGTCCATTATGCGAGAACCCTTGTAAATTTTGGACTGCATCCGGGAATTACCGGCATGTGTTCCTCATGCGAGAACCCTTGCAAGTTTTGAACCACATCCAGGCTGCAATGTAGCGGCCCTTGCCAATTTTTCATTACATTCGGGCGATGCAATGCGTCGCAAGTAGGGAACGCCCCAACGAAATCTGTATGTTTGATTAAATCCATGTTGAAAAGAAAAAGAAATAAACATTGGAACACTGGGATTTAACGTGGAACCCTACTCCGTAAGAAGCGAGATGAAACCATGGGAGAACGTCTCAAAAGCTGGTTTGTTCATTGCACTTTCTCATTGGATACAGAAGGTGAGGGGCTTCTTATATAGCCCTCGCCGAGTCTCCGCATCTTACAACTGGTAGATGTGGAACTAAAGACTTGGGTGTGGTAAATGGATCCTGGAGTGTTCCATTTACCCATCTATAACTCAAGTGACGCATAACTCAAATACTCCAACAAGAATTGGTGGTTCGAGCTGGACTATTTAATAGTTTCTCATTGTGTATGCATCAATACAAAGAGCAGGAAAATATAGTTTTTATCTCCAATGGCAAACCACTATCTTAGTCGAGATGAATTGGGATTTTTTGGGAATAACCTCAAGTTGTGTTTATATGGTTAGGCAAAATGTCACACAAGGACCATGAATATATTCACAGTTCTCCATGCATTATCAACACAGTTGCTTTTGCATTTGCTTTCATACAGCTGTTTGTTGCTCAAGATGAGGATTTGTTTGTGCAGATGGATACCTTATGGAACGGGAACCAATTGCAAAAAGTAGTTGAGGTGTACTCTAGGCCTACAAGGATTATACGTGGGAAAGACATTGATATTGGTCGAGAGGTAGGCCCACGTTCTGTATAAGAAGTTTTGCTTTCCTATTTATCGCCAATATATTCTTGGATGATCACCAACCTCTAGTTATCATCCATTGCCTTTTCCAAAAATACCCCCAATGTATTTGATGGTTTATCTGTTTTCTATCGTGGTAATCTAGCTGTACTTGTTGAATGACAGGTAAATGTCGCTGCATTTGAGGTTGACCAAGAACGAGCATTATGGGATGCCTACTTAGCCATGCAAAAAAAAATACATCCAGGTAGACATTTTTTCTTTTAATTACATTGATGTTATGGGATACCTAATATTATACTGTCGTTTTCATGACTTTCATCATCTTCTACATCTCTTTAGGTGTCAATATAGCAAGTTTTGTTGAAGCATCTTGTGAACTTGCTCAACCTCTTGATGATTTTTTTAACAATGTATTTGTCATGGCGGTATGATGCGACAACAATTAACTGAATTTGCAATCATAGATTATTCGTCTCTGACCTGATTTTTCAAAATTCTGGATTATTTCATCAGGAAGAAGAAACAGTAAGGAAGAATCGCCTTTCCCTTCTCAAGAAAATTGCTGATCTTCCTCGAGGAATAGTGGATCTGAGTGTCTTGCCTGGTTTCTAATTCTTTATCGATGTCATGATTTTTTTTTGTAATTTTGTAGATTAGTTCGATCTGTTCGTGACTTCCGTGTAAATGTCTCAATTTTGTAAATTATTTATTGGAGTATCTCTTATAGGCCTTGTAGCTTCTATTCTCCTTATTCCGACTTCTTGTAATAGCAGTAGTCCCATGTTTTCCAGAGATTGCACTCCGTGAATATCAGCAAAAAATCTCAATATGTGATGAGGCGACCATTCAAATCTAGCTCACTCAGGAAACGAAAATATCCAATGCTTGTGGATTCTAGCTCTCACTCAGGCGACCAATAGTATCTCTGAAAGGCTTTTGTTTCAACGCTGGTTGTTGGACTCTGAGCTGTGGAACTGAGGGTCCACGATCGTGATCCTTTTATTTTAGGTGCCTCGCCCTGATGACCAAGTGCCAATGTGATGAATTGATGTAAACCTTAAGGGTGCGTTTGATTACAGGATTAGCCTGGGTTAAATTGGAGGAGGGTAAATTGTTTTTGTATTTTGGTGTTTGGAGAGAGAGTTAGGGGTTGAGCGAGTTGGTTGTGATATTATTGTTTTGAAGTTTGGAAAAGTGAGTGATTATTGTGATGTGATTGTATTGAAGTTTCGAAAAGTGGGTAGAAGCTGAATAGTTTATAATTTTTAGATGATATGATGATATAATATATTTTTTTATGGAATGGATTAAAGAAAAATAATTTATTTAATGCTTAAAAAAGAAGAAAGAGTGAACCCCGTAAGTGAGAAAAAAAGAGGATTTTGGAAGGTAAACCCTTCAAAGGGGAGATTAATCCCCTCTAATAGCTTTGTAACAAGGCGACAAGGCCATCATGTAGCACAAGTCATGTTTGCATCCCTGGAAGGGTAACAGTTGTAAGGAAGGGAAGAACGGATGTGGAATGATAACAGTGGAAGAGTAAGATTTCTTATTTTGTAAAACGCTGGATTAAAGGTAGAAATGAGGGATAAAGTATCTTCAGGAGGTGTGCATGTGTTGGTGTACATAACTCCTTCCCCTGAGCTTGAGTTGCAAAGCCTAACAAATCAATGATAGTACTCAGACCTTTACATAGACTTGGGTGTCTGGATCCGAAATGAACAAGGGAAAGGATGAGCCAGCTTAAACAAGTCATTTCCCTTTGGATGAGCCAGCCTCTCAACATTGAGCGAATTGTGCTACGGTGATTCAACCTTTGTGGTTTACGTTATGTTTCTCGTAAAGATAACAGCCTTTTGAATGCCGAGGAATCTCAAGAAAGATGAGCTATTTTGGCATAATGGCAATTGCATCCTTGCAAATGTTGAGTGTTTATGATAGAGGTAAATGGATATTGGTTATATAGCCTCACTCATAAGATCGAGTCTCACTCACAGTATGTGTAGAAGGGTTCAGTCTCCGTCTTGCTTGGATGCATCGAATTGCCTAAGTGATACACTAAGCTCCGCGGCCCCTCGCACGAGAAGAATTAAGACGAATAAGACAATTCATAATGATAACAAAAATGACAAAAAAGAAAGATAAGAGTAACGAATGCAAATTGTGACAACAAATGAGAAATAGAAAAAATGAAAAATAGATAAATATGACTAAAGTTCTAAATTTATTGTCCTCGACAACGATGTCATTTGATGACATGAATTTGGCCGGTCTACTAATCTATCGAATAAGAAAGTAATCATTGTGCGATCGAACTCAAGATCCAAGTAAGTCAACCATCAAACCCGTAATGTGAATGATAAACCAGTTAATGTATAAGATGTAAGTTAGAAATTTATTTTATTTTATTTTATTTTAACTATACAAAATATGTGTATAGTATAATTAGTAGAGTGCTTAACCACGTGGATAACATGGAATAGAGTACAAAATATATTTGGGTGTGGTAATTGGACCCTGGAATGATCCAATTACCCATTTATGAGATGACGCATACAACACTCAAGGTTGCAAAAAGCGATAAGCAGTATTTAGTTAGTAGGGTCATTGATTACTGATAAATGGTATGCGGGAGTTTAAATGGAAATTAAAATGGTTATGCGATTTGCATTTTAATTAATAAAAAATTATATATATAATTAATAGAAAAGTATAAATAAATAAGAAAAATATGATCACGTATTCACAATATAGGTCAAATATTTTCAAATTCAAGGAATGTTCCATCCAAATGTCCTAATTGATAATATAAACAATTAGAATTCATAGCCAAATGTTAAAATAGACACATAAACAAGTACAATTCATAGCATGAATTCAAAAAGTCATGGATAATCACCATGTGGATGATTCTTAAGAGTATGTATGATCAAATGAAGAAAGACTTGTGAATTCCCCAATTTGAAGCAAGAAACGTATAGGATTTGACAGGGAGAGCTCTTTGTCTCTGTTTATTATAGTGCCATTATGTTTAAATGGGAAGATTTAGACTTTTAGCCTGAGGAATCGTGGAAGTGTGGTACTTTTCAAAAGATTTCCTAGGATAGAGAGTAGAAGAATAGGCTCTTCATTTTCTTGAACTAGATTAAATTCAACAATTATTACTAGGTTCAAAATGCGTATCATCATGTTGAGGAATAGAAAAGGTTGGTGATAGAGAGTCCTTCGGTGGAGGTTCAGACTACTGAGCGATCGGCGCTATATCTCGAGGGAATCACACAAGATAGCATAACAAGAAGTTCATCCATTGCAAGAAGGTTGGGCACGCCGTTGATTTATGTTGGGATCTGCATCCAAAGCGGAAATAGTCAAAAGGACAAATATGATAAAAAGATCATGAAAGATGTTGCTAGTACCTCCAAACAAGTTGGTGGGGATCGAAGGAAGATCACTCCCAACAAAATCCAGGATCTTCAAGCTTATATCAGCATGATGAATACTCGAAGTGATGAAAACTCTAATGATGCCCACATTATCAACCGTGCTCTTGTTGTCACTTGGTAAAGATAATAACATCAATAATGATGACTACAGAAAATAGATAATTGATAGTGGGACCACTGATCATTTGATTGGCGATCCAAAACTATTTAAAGCATATAAACTAGCTGCTAACAGGGATCGTGTAGCTATTACCAATGGGTCACATGTAACTGTGGAAGGAAAAGAGAGTATTTCTCTCCTTAACAAATTCTTGATCCATGAAACCTTTCATATGCCTGGCATGCCCTTAATTTTTTATTTGTTAACAAGATAACCAAAGCATTGAAGTGTTAGTTAATATTTTCCTCTCATCGTTGTCTGTTACAGGACTTACTAACATGGAGGAAGATTGGGATTGGTTTGATTTTTGAAGGCATGTATCGTCTTCTAGTGAAGGTTGTAGTTGCCTTAACAACTACTATTCAGGACAAACGAAGTGAGGAGGATTGTCATCAACTAGTCAGTGAACGACTGGGTCAATTATTTTTTTGTTCTCTTACAAAGATGTTACCATAATTTTTTGAATATATAAAGCTTAAGAATTTTATTTATCATGTATGTATAATAGGTAAGCGCACATGTGCAACTTACCCTAATTTAGAGAGAAAGAAAAATGAGATTTTCATTTATTTCATTTTGATGTTTAGGTCTCGTGTAATGTTCCATCTTCTAATGATTATAAATATTTCATTACTTTCATTGAAGACTACTCAGGTAGCATATTTATTTGCATGTTTCGTGATAGGGGAGAGGTCATTAGCACTGTACAAACTTCTTTCATATGACTGAGACTCGATATGGAAAAGTGATCAAGAGGTTCAGCTGTGGTAATGTTTGTAAGTACAAGTTCAAACAATTGCATGAGTTTTTTTAGCATTAAAGAGATTGTTCATGGTACCTCTTGTTCCTATACTCTCAACAAAATGGCAACAAAATGGGGTTGTTGACAGAATAATCAAATATTTCTTAAAGGTTGGTAGAGTTATCTTATTCTAGTGGAACATTCCTAAGAGATTTTGGGGAGAGGTTATTCTGATAATCACCTTTCTTATCAGTAGGATATCCTCAAAACAATTGAACATGGCTACTCCATTTTATCTTGTTCATCCAGAGTAATCCATTTGTCCATTCTCCATTGGTTGTGTTTACTATTTCCATAGTTCTACATGTGGTGCAAAGAAACTTGATGCATGAGTTGTCAGAGGTATTGTTAAGGTTACTCTCCTACTCAAAAATGTTATAAATATATCTATATCTTAGAGATGGAACGACACATATGACAAAAGATGTCATTTTTATTGAATATGATTCTTGTTTTTCTCAGCATTTCCTTTAGGGGGAGAATGGGAGCAACGATGAAGGAAATGCCCATAATAGTGTTTATCTGGATACTTGTGAATCATGATGATTCTATAGGCTCTTTGGGTAACTCCACTCAAACCGACACGAAGACAAAGGGATGGAACTCTCGTTCTCCTTATTGGTATGGAAAGATATGCAACAAGAAGGATTGACAAGGGATTATGATGCAAACTCATGGAAAAGAAACCCATCCTAATCTTGTTCAGCCCATGGATGTTCCAAGTTCCTCTACTTTGGAGACTCGACATCTATTCTGGATACTGATATGGAAAGGAGTGTCAACAATAGTGGTGAAGATGTGAATGTTGATGAAGTGATCATCTTTGAAGGAGATTCGAATTTGTAGAGGCATAGAAGAAGAGGGGTAAAGCCCCACTCAAGATACATTGAATGTAACAGATACCCCATAAACAAATATATTGACTACTATAAACTTTGCAATATGTGTGTGTGTGTTATCTCACCACTTTTTGCTTCTATGATTACCTGGAATGTTGCTAACACTAGATCTGATCCTAGATTGGTTCAAGCTATGCATGAAGATATGAAGGCGCTCGAAAAAAATTGTATTTGAGATAGTATAGATATTCCAGATGGAGCACATCTGAGTGGTTCAAAATGGATCTCTACTATAAAATACAAGAAAGATGGACAGGTACAAAGATCCAAGGCTAGATTGTTGCAAGGTGGTTTAGTCAAAAATACGATACGACTGCCTAGAAACTTTTTCTCATGTGGTAAAAATGAGCAAGTTGTTCAATCTCTAGCAATGGAAATAAATGAAAGCTTCATCAAATGGATGTTAAGAATTCCTTCATGAATGAAGATCTCCTTGAAGGTGTTTATGTACAGATACCACATGACCATGAGCGAAGTAGAAAATGTTGCAAACTAAAGAAAGCTTTATACTTTTTGTGTAGCTCCTAGGGCCATGTTCGAAAGGCTTAAAGTGGTAATGATCAAATTGGAATACCGTCAAGGAAATGGTGATCATACAGTTTTTGTAAGAAGGGTGAAAATAAAATGGCTCTTCTTGTTTGTGTTCATGACATGATTATCACTAGGGACAATGAGGAAGAGATATGTCGCCTAAAAAGTGATCATGTTGCAGCCTTTGATGTGAAGGATCTTGTAAAACTAAAGTACTTTCTGGGTATTGAGTTTGCAAGGTCGAATGATGATTTGGTTCTTTGCCAAAGGGAATGTAGTCCAAATTTGTTAAAAGAAAATGGAAAGTTGGGTTGAAAACATATTCTTATGCCTATTGAGGGAAATCACAAGTTGCACATTAAGGATGGAAAACAACTTGATGAGGACCTCAAGAGTTGAGACAAAGACTTGTAGGGCATGTTTGGTTGCAGGGTTGGGCGGGGTTGGGTTGGGTTGGGTACTATTCACAAGGGTACTTCCTCCTCACAGATTACTATTCACCCAACCCAGCCCAACCCAACCCTGCCCAACCCTGCAACCAAACAGACCCGTAGGGAACCTGATATATCGTACTTTAACCAGATCTAACATCACTTATGCAGTAAATGTGAGGTGAGGTAATTCATGCATGCACTTACTAATATTCACATGAAGGCAGTTGAATGTATTCTATGTTACATAAAAAAGAACACTGGAAAAGGACCCATATTCATCAAAAATGCAAAGATTGAGATTGAAGGATGCAATGATGCTGATTTGGCTGGTTGCACTGATATGAGAAGATCTACAACTGGATATTACATATTTCTAGGTGGTAATATGTTGATTTGGAGAAGCAAGTGACAATCGATATTTGTTACATCTAGAGTTGAAGCTGAGTACAAAGCTATTGCTATGGGGACCACTGAGATATTAGGAATGAAGACTATCTTGACCTACATTGGAATAAATTTGGAGTTGCCTATGAAACTATTTATGTCAATAAAGTTGCCATAAATCTATCTGACAAGCATGCCATGCATGATGGAATCAAACATGTTGAGAATAATAATCGCTTTATCAGAGAGAATTTGAAGGAGCTTCCCACTCATAGTTTGAGAAAAAATATGTGCAAGTTGAGCATGTATAACCTCTATGATCAACTTAAGGGGGAGTGCTGAGTGTTTATATATAATAGAGGTAAATGGATATTGGATAAAGATCCATTTACCCATGTGTAGTGTGTATATATACCTCACCCCGCTTAGATTTACATATATGAAAAAGAAAAAAAGAACAAATCCTAACCGTCAAGGATAGATAGGACATCACCCCGTGGTTTTCCCCTTTCCCTTTAAGGATTTCCGCATAAATCCCTTGTTCATATGTTGTTTGATGTTCAACAACAAATTTCTCCATACACATGTGTAAGGTATCCAATGCCATTCCTCTTTAGGACTAGCTGCCTAAAGGTCCATGGACCTCGAAGAAGTTAGTGATACCTTATAAGTTGGTCAGATGTAACTTGATAGGGGTCTACAAACCACCACTTGGGATAATGCAAGCCTTTCGAAAACTCGAGATATTTGAGGAATTATGATCTCACCTTGACTAAAGTTCAAGCCCTTTCGAGGTCCTCAAACCCCAGCATGCCCAATCCATGTTGTCTCCATTGTATAGGAAGCCTTACAATGCCATATGTGTGAAGTAGTAGGACCTACATATCTTTGTCGAGTATAATTAATGAATAACAAGGACATGGTAATGTTGGCTAATTACAAAATTAATGAATAATCAAAACAAACACAAAATTTAAAGATTCTAACATGAAAATCAAGCTGGGTAAAAATCATGACATGAGTCTTTCTAACTCCAGTTTTTACAACCAGTCCAAGCAATTAATGCACTAAAAACATGTTTAACCCCAAGCAAGTCAACCATATTAAAAACACTTTGGAACTGATTAGGTCAACTTTAACTTCCCTATGAAAAAAACTTCCAACAACCTTGGGAGCTTAATACAATGTTTAATAAATAGTATGCTAGCTTAACAAGTGTTTGCATAGAGATGTTTCATTGCATCGGTTTGTATCTTTGTGACACCACACTTAGCTGCAAGTTGGTGAAAACTTTGACCTAATTTGGATGCCCATGTTTGTTGTGAGGCAAACTCCTATTTGGATGCCAAATTTGAACCATCATTGCTTCTTTTATTTATTTTATTTTATTATTTCAACTAATTTGCGGGTAACACTTAATACGTATTCCTATTAATTAATTTATTTAATCTAATTAACCAATTCTATTAGCCACTTTCAATGTTAAGGTCTAAGAAACCAAAATTAGGGTTAGTTCTTGAATCTTTCATCCGATTGGGTATACTTTTTGTTGATTTATTATTAGAACATGGTATAATCAGTTCTTCTCAATCCATTAGTTACAAGTAGAGTTTGGATTGGGTCGAAACCATGTCAAACAATCATGTCAGTAAACAGGTAGTCAGATTTATCAACACATGGGATATTACAGATTTATCAATACTTTTAGATGATTGTGTTGATTCTTTAATGGGTTGTTTGTTAAACCAGTCTAATTAATTCTGGTTTATTTTATAGATACTGAACTTTGTAAATATTAGCTTAATCTATGGAATATTGATCATGTTAAATATTGGTTTAGTTTATCAATATTGATATTGGTTTGCAATTTTTGACATCAATGGTCCATTTGATCTTGCGGTTTGGACTCAGCTGCAAGTTTGGTGTTCGTCGAACATTGTCGTCATACGGTTCGCAACATCTAACATTTTAGTTGGATACATATTGTAGCATTCAAGTAACTACATTTAAATTACAGCTGCTGCTATGAAAAAACCAAAACAGAAAAGGAGGCAATAAGGCAGAAGGACTTGCATATAATGAGATGAAGAATACACGTCAGTTAACACATTTATCAATCAACATGAATGGGAACTGACTCTAAAAGTGCCTTAGAAACAAAACCAACAAATACAAATGACAAAACCCTAAACCGTGCCCTGCGTCAATACTACAGAATGGAACAGCTAAAAGAATCATAATTCACGTAAGAAATCATTTGCTGACAGAGGCCCACTTTTCGTGATACACTAAGTTCTACATGTCATGCAGCTGTTAAGAACAGCAGCTTGACGTCTGGTTTACGGGCTGCCCGCGAATCTGAACGGTCGGTGCCCTGGCGTTGTTCATGGTCGGTTGGCTTGCCATTCTGTAAAAGACAGTGAAAAATAATTCAATGTTTTTTTGTAGTAAAAAAGAACAGTTCCAAATCCCTCTAATGATCTGTGGTAGAAGCAGTGGGTTCCCACACTTTGAGGACCAGGGTTCGAATCCCCCACCCCCTTAACCAGTAAAAAAAGAACAGCCCCCTTAAACACCCAGTTGCTGACCTACCGTACCACAAAACGATTCAAATTCAGAATCCATGGGAAGGAAGAAAAAACCCACCTGTTCTTGATGTCTGCAGCCATAGCCATAAAAGCTTGTTCCACATTAGTGGCATTCTTCGCGCTTGTTTCCATGAAGGGAATCCCGATTTCGTCGGCAAAGGCCTGTTGAGGACAACTTTGAGAATTCTTTCATACAAAACCTCCTCCTCTAACAGAGGTATGCTCCGGAAAGGGTCATCCCATTTATTTAACCTCTTCCCGATAATTAGTCATTCTACTTTGATCTGTAGGTATCATACCTTTGCTGTTTCATAGGACACTACTTTATTCGCAGTCAAGTCACACTTGTTTCCAACAAGAAATTTATTGACATTTTCACTGGCATAACGATCGATCTCATTGAGCCATTGCTTAACGTTATTGAAACTATCCTGATCCGTCACATCGTACACAACCTAAAATATAGCAAAGAAAAGATCGGTAAAGCTATTCATGGAACAAGAAATCAAAAGAAAAATGTTGTATAGAAACTACTCACTATTATTCCATGAGCGCCACGGTAGTAGCTACTGGTGATGGTCCTGAAACGTTCTTGTCCAGCAGTATCCCACTGCAATCAGAACAGGAGAACCGATTATTTTAAAAAAATCCAGGTACCAAAATGTTGTAGATTTTAAGAAGTTTTTAGTAGTTTGTTTCTTTAATCTTCTGACACAAATAAAAAAATTGATGGTAACAATCCAAGATCCTTTTTTGTGTTTGTCGAGCCTTAAAATGACTATAGTTCTCTTTCTCTATGTTGTGTTAACAATCACAAAATGCTTTGTGCATATTTATTTAGCTATGAGAACTTCAAATTTACATACTTCTTTCTTACTACGACTATAAACTCTCCAATATATTAAGTGATTTCAATTTTTCAATGTACAATATAGAAGTATATTTGTTTTACATTTTAATTATGCAGAAATCTTTATGTATTTCACAGTTTCGGTTGAAAGCTTGCATAAGTCTATATCTACGAATGAAGTATAATACTTTACAACAGTATTGAATCTGATTATCTACACATGCCAAAATTTCAGACATTATGAAGCTTTTATTTATCCTATATTTCTCCTCTTCAGATGTACTAATAGATTGTCCAAAGGTATATTCACACGTAGAAGAAGATTTAGTGACCTACTGAATACAAAAAGGCTAATCTCACATCATGGTGTAAAATTTCCCAGATAACATATATATTTAGTTACTTCAAAAGAACATTCAGACAATCATTTTTTGTCAAGTTTATCCCGATTCATGTGTAGTTCAATATAGTTCAATGTAATAATAAATGCATGTGTATATGTATATGTGGTCTAGAGCTGGAGCGAAATGAAACAATGTACCAGATCTTTTAATTGTAAAAACAATCATAGGAAAAAGATACAAAGATCTTTTTCCTAAGATTTTAGTTTTTTTTCTGTTACATGTTCAATCGATATTTTATTCTATATCTTAGTTGTTCAGTCACTTTTATTATTACAATATATAACTAAAATAATGAATGATATTTGTTGCTGAAAGAATAGTTTAAGGAAATTAAACTAAGCATATTTGTACCTCATTCATACATAGATAACTTTAGATCCTATATGTTTCAAAGAAAAATTCTAAAATTTAGACAGTATTTATTTACCTAAAATATAGGAAACTATGTAGACAAAAGTTTGATTTATATTAAAATATCCTCATGCAAAAGCATTAAGATTTTACCTTTGCAAAATTTCATATTAATATTTTGATCAATCATGTCAATGCACACATTGGGCATCGCACTGTCAATTTGGAGTGTATCACAACATTCTTGGTGTATACCTTCACATGAACTTTTTTATCAATATTACCGTATCACTGGGTTATATATTAAGTTAGCATTTTCATATTTAATTCCTACAGGGGGATCGTAATCATCAGGACGTCTACGTGGAGACATCATTATCGTTGTCGATGGAGTTTGTAGCATTTGGCAAATGTGGAAAAAGTAAGTATTGTAATGGAGGCACTGGCATGGACACTCTTTCATTGTCATACATGGAATCGAAAGTGCTGCTTGATGGAGGATGAATGGAATAATTATGATAAGAACATCAATATAGATGCATCGATCTTTGTTATTATAATTGTTTCTAAAGTGTTGTTCAAAGAAGGATTTAAGGTTGGGAAGGAGAAAACATATTGCATGACAACTTAAGACAGTAAAATGAAAATTTAATGCATCTCACAGACTATCTGATTGATGTTTGATCACGACATCATCTTAAATGGGCCAACCTATACATTCGATTGAATATTTATTCGTTTAGGATTTAGACATATGGATTGGATTGTATATTAGTTCGATCATGTTCCAAAGCACACCCCTTAGGTTAATGGAGGATGCATAAGTATCTGATGACCATCAGATCAACCCATGGATGCCCAAGGGTTATTAATGGAGGATGCATAAGTATCTGATGGCCATCAGATCAACCCAATGATGCCCAAGGGTTATCAAGTCAAAGCATGAAATATAACATATTAACCTATACTGAGTACTCGTACCGAAATATTTTGTTAGATATCCAAGGGTTTAGGGTCAACCAACATAGTTTAGTTTCGGATACCTATATGACAAGATAACCATGAACATCCCTACCTAAGATGCATGTAAAATGATCATTTCTCAAGTAGTACAAAAGTTTTCAGATTGACATATTAGTATCACCTAACAAGTAAAAACATCCCTTGAGCAAAAGGCCATGATCCAAGTCCAATCATTTCCAAGGTTCACAAAGTTGGCCTATGCAGCCGCATACTCGGCCACATATGCGGAGGCGAGCGCATACTCGGCCCGAGTAAACCGCATATTCGACCAAGTATGTGGCCGCATATAGAATAGCCCCCCCACCCCCCCCCCCACCCCTTCATTTACTTGATTAAACAACCCCCCCCCCCCCCCCCTCCTCGATTAAACCAAAGATCTCTGGCCACCGATTAAACCCCTAACCCTAAAAACATGTCTCGCTCTCGCTCAACTCTTTTTACAGCTATCGCCCGAGACTCTCTCCACCGTGCTCATGCCTCTCTCCGCTGCACAGAGCTCTCTCTTCATCACTGCTCGAGGAATATTGCATCTCTCTATCGTCTAGAACCGCATGGAGGCACCTTTCAAGTCTTTACTGCACTCGATGAGTCATGTCACCACTCATGCCTCTTGCCCTTTCTAAACTGTCGTTAGCATTGCTTTTAATGTTGTAGCCATTGTTAGCACCTCACTGTCTCTATTTAGCCTTTAGTTGATATTGCTGCTAAAAGTAAGTGATTTTTCAATATTATGCTATGCCTTTGATCCACGTCAGTAGCACATTGCTGCACAAAAGGATATCGATGAGTGGATTTTCATTACTAAAAGATTTAGATATTCAGATCTGACAAAGAAAACCATCTCTATCTTTCCATTATTTATTTGGATTTGATTAACAGATAGATCCATTTGGGTGTCAACATTTTCAAATATTCTAGGGTTCTCAAGTGCAGATTTAGATGTATGAATACATTTTAAGTGATTGAAAGAAGGTTTCTATGTTTTTAAGTTTGAACTTGAACTTTGATTTAGAACATATATAAATAGATTTGTAGGTCTATGACACTAAGTTGGAAACACTAACTTGACTTAATATTCTTTGATTTGAATTCATTATTATATTTTTAATCCTTTTTAAATTAAAATAACACAAACCGCACTATCCGCATGTACTTCTGCATATAGTCCCGCCTATCGGCTTACTCGCTCCAGACCGCATGGCCAAACGAATGACACATACCGACTTTCTGAACCTTGACCATTTCTTTCCTTCTCCATTCTTAACTTGATTTTGGAAAAAAAACAGGGCTCCATTTTTGTTGGCAGGTATTTATTTCTTTTATTTACTGACATGATTGTTTCCCCCAACGACTTGATACAATACATTTCGATATGTGTCATGTATTAATTTCATATTGTATCATTGTTGGATAACTTCTAATTACTCAATCCACAAGCATCCCCTTTACCATGAATAAAACAATTTCTAATGCAACAAATATGGAATGCAAAACATTAAATAAAATCATGCCGAGGTGAAGGAAGAGGAGGTTCATTTTTAATCATTATTCGACTCATAGACAAATCAAGCAGTAAATGTTTCAGATTGAAAAATTTGTTCACTGAAGACAACTTACAATCTGAAGTTTGATTGTCTTTCCATCCTGCTCAACAGTGCGGATTTTCTACACGATTAACACAATTTGGCATGAATATTTTGTTTGGTAAAAAACAAGGATGCCAAAATGTTACATGCAACTTACAAAATCAACTCCAATGGTACTGATATAACTCTCCAAGTATGAGTCATCCTGTATAATGCAGAAAGAAACTGATTAAAAATACGAAGTATTTTTTTGTAGGTTGAACTAAGATTTCAATGTACATTATGTACTCAAGCACGACGTCCATAAAAGAACTTATGTTCACTCAAGAAAACTTCAGTGAAGATTCATGCCATTTATCTTATAACTGAACTGATACACAGATGAGTCATAGATCAACTTACAGCAAACCTTAGGAGGAGGCAGGATTTTCCCACACCAGAATCTCCGATAAGCAAAAGTTTGAACAGATAGTCACTGCATATAGAAAAACAACACATCTTAAATAAAGATTTCCAGTAACAAGACGGATCTCATTGGAATACAGAATCTACGAAGTTAAAAGAGTGAGCAAATCATTCCATAAAAAGGAAGAGGCCTAAAAGGAATGCAATTAAGTATTATACTTGTTTGAATGTTTTGATCCAGCATTGAAGTACAGAAATTAGATTAAGCCTCACGAAAGAGGTCAAAAAAGTGAAAAGAGGTCTTGGAAGGAATAAGTTTCATCTTGTTTCTTTAGGTGAGGGGGTAGAACCCAAAATGACAATAAAGATGCAAAAGCGAATCCATTTGACATGGGAAAATACCTCATTTTGATTTTGACATAAAAGAGAAACTTCTTGGCTTTCAAGGACACCACTTGCTAGCGATGCATATATTAATCCATTCCACACGAGAAAAGACCTCAGTTTGGTTTCGATGACACCGCTTCATAAAAAAAGTCTAAAAGCTTAAGCTTCTCTTATCCTTCAGAAGGGGAAAAAAACATAAAGAACCTTCTTAACATCTTCGCTCTAGCAAATAGTTTCCTCTTGAATTCTATTTGTAGGGTTTGTCTTTGTAAACAAATTTCTAGAAAATTACACGGGATTTGTCCTCAACATTTCACTGACCAAATGCAAGGACGTCTGTTTATTTAATGATCGAATCTCTATCATCAATAAATAACGTTGCTCCACGCATTTGAGTTCAAGGATCATCATGATGAAGGAATGGTGGGAAAGTGATGGTGTCTTAACAAGGTCTTTTGCAATTTCATTCTAGTTGCCTCCTAGTATAATTAACAATGAATGGCTTCTTTCGTCTGTGGTATGTGAAATGCTTCATTTAGGTTTGTATTAATGTCAAGTGCAAGGCACTGCCATCTTCAAAATTGCTCTAAATCTATGCCAGCCTTGGTTTCCTGGTGGCAGTATTTGTTTGTTATACGCCTCGTTTTCATTCTCAAAAGAGGATCGGCATAAGCCAATCACCATCAAATAGACATATTGCACTGATTCCAGCGAGGGAAAGATGCAATTAATTAAGCAATAACCATTTTCTACAGGAAAACTAAACAGGAAAATGGTCAATCTAACAAAACAACCGAGGCCCTCACCTTCTAAATCCTCCTAAAAAATAACCGAAATCGCGACAATCTGACACAAAATTCCGTCGGGGCTCCATCAGATCCGGCCGTATCGCTATAAAATCAAGATGATACAATCCAAAAACAGAAGAAAAACAAGAACCAACACAGTAAATACAAAACAATTCGAAACAATAATCCCCACAGCAATCGCCAAACCCTAATCGGAAAGAGATGCAAAACGAATCGATCAAGATCTGTCGATCACCAACACGGAGTAACCAGAAACAAAAGCGAGAAACAAAAGGGGAGGAAGTGGATCGAATTGGCAATGCTCACTATTCCGGATTCATCCTGGTAGATCGTCGCGAGAGGAAAGGGTTCTTCCTTTGGATCTCGAGGAGGGACGGGCGAACGCGCAACGGTTACAGACGTATGCTTTGAGGCTTTCGATTTAGAGAGCGAGACCAACTTATGATTTTAGACTTGGAATGGGTGCTTCGGAAGAAAGTACGATACTTTTTGTTTGCAGAGGCCACACGCTTTCGACACGTAGACCCTTCTCGGAGCCCCGTCTTCTCTCGAAATGGGGACGCTTTAGCGAGCAGAGTTTTTTTCATGGCTAGGCATTTCAATCACGGAAATGACGTGTCAGGGCATCTCACCTTAACAATTCTTAATCGGGGCATCGATCGGCAAATGGTTCACCAATCACCGATCAATGATATTTCGGAAAACTTTTCAATTTTATATTATAAAAAATAATATATAATAATATTTGGAATTGAGAATCGGCAAACCAGTTTGCCGATTCTCAATTCCAAATATTATTATATATTATTTTTTATATTATAAAATTGAATAGTTTTCCGAAATAATATTATATATTATTTTTACGTAGGCAAAAGGTTTGTCGATCGACGAACTGTTCGTCGATCGATACCTTGACTGGGAATTGTTGAGGTCAGATGTCCAGACAGGGCATTTCTATGATTGAAATGCCTAGTCAGGGGGAAAACTCTCACAAGGATATAGGTCACAATTACAAGGATTGATCTGGCAGATTGGGAAGTGACTAGATCGCAATATAGGTTTTTTTCGGGTAAATATAAGCATACCACTGCAATTAATCATATTTAGAGTGAAAATGGATATGGATATATTTGAATATTCTCTTGCCATGTTCCAACAATTATCGAATATAGATGGAAAAAATAGGGTTGCCCCCAGGGTAGCCAACATGGTTTCCCCCACCTTATTTTCCGTATTTTTTTATTTTTTTAAAAAATATCCTCATGTATATTCACATATATATCCTTCTTACATATCATTCCAATTTCGTCAGAAACAGAGACTCCTTGTCCTCCATATAGAACATGTAATTTTAACTATCTTAGAACTGTTGTAATTGTACATGTTCTAGATGGAGTGCATTGGAGCCTCTGTTTCTGACGAAATCCGAATGACTTAAGGATGAAATATAAATGAACGACTATTTTTCAAAAAAATAAACATTTTTTGACAAAAAATAGAACGGGCAACCATATTAGCCGCCCCCAGGGGACAGCCCCATACAACCCAAAAATAGTATATAGTAACAACAAAAAAAATCATATTCGTATTCGAACATCAGAATATACATATATATTATTATATTACAATATATTATGTTTAGTAAACAACTAAGCTAAACCAATTTCTTCCCTACCCACGTCCCATGCATACACTAACTTCTAATAACTATTGTGCTCTTTCCCTTGATAATTTTATATGATTCGTAATAAGACAAGTCTCAGGTAGGCTTCAGCCCATCAACGACTATATCAACAAAGTAGCCCCTTCACAATTGGTTTAGCTAAATATTTGTCATGTTATTATGTATATTTTAATATGATCCTTTTTTCGAACACTTCATACTTGGTAATAATTTGATTCAAAATTGTAATTTATCTTTATTTGACCATATTCTCATCTAATCTTAAGTCGATTATAATTCGTATTTGTTATTTATTCGATCTTGATTCATATTCGATGAATAGTCGACTGGAGTTCGTATTCGATTATGTTAGGATATGGTTCTCTAAATCTATATATGATTCATATCCGCATCATATTAGATATAGATGAAGTGAATATGGATATCAAAATAACCATGATCTATGTCCCCAGAAAACATGAAACTCATCGGAAGCATCTCATCAGTATAAAGTCATTAGTATTAGTGTATGCCACATGAACGATCAATGCTAAACCAAGGATTATATGTTGAAGTCAAAGTGTGATGAGTATGATAATCCACTATTTCAGCAATTTCCTTCGATAAAAAACGCACATCCCATGTATTTTCATGAGAGCTTTGTTGTAGACGACTTCTTTGAACTTCTCAAGTAAATTGATGCATTAGATATTTGGTTTAGAAAAGTCTCCCGAATGGTTGAATCCTATGTCGCTAGCAAAAGGAAAGAAAGGAATAGAACTAGAATATCCTTGTGCAGAAACCCTGAGGACATTGTACAACTAGTGTCACACTTTCTATATCCTTCTTCTAGTAATCACTTCACCTTTTAAATCAATTAAGTTTGTGCATTCTCACCCCCCCCCCCCCCAAGACACACAAATAATCTTCAAAAAAACTATCGGGAAAAAATGAATTCTAAGGAAATGAAAGATCATTGCAAGCATCTCATCTTTGAGCTTCCATTTAATAAGGTCATACACTACAGGCATGGTTAGAAAACTTGTGAAAAATTATTGTACACCAAGAAGACAAGTGGGAAGAAAACCATATAAGATACACATAATGTATATAGCCAGCTCCTTTGTAATGAGAAGAAAAACTAAGACCTGAAGAGTAAGTGGTTGCCAAGGGAAGAATATGAGAATAAAGACAACTTATATACCCATGCATGAATCGATGAAGGCTCTTCTATAAATATCATCTTGGCATCTTATTTGACAAGCTCAAACTTGGGACCATTAAGAAGTCGAGAGTGATTGTTCAATTAGATGATCGATCCATAAAAAATGTCACAAGGAGTCTTACAAGAAGTCATCGTGACCTTCCAAATTACACCATTAAGAGTGGACTTTGTTATCCCTGATAGTGAGTACCTCAGAGAGGTTTCCCAATCTCTCACTATTCTTGTGAATTTGTTCATATGCTCTTTTAGAGTCGTGAGACTAAGGCCATCAATTTCCAATGCATGGTATACATTGACAACAGTGACCTTTGATGACACAACCCACCCCAAAGACATCCCATTGAGCCTGAGACCGACATGACTCCCAAGAGGTGGATGAGTTCACACCTTTCCAAAGAGACGGTTAGAGAAGCTTTGGCTAAATGTAACATGACCTGAGGAAAGACACCAGAGAACGATCATTAATACGACCCATGGTGAACCAATCTAAGGTGTTCCCGAACAAGTACAGATGTAGTAGAAAGATCTCGAAAATTGTAAGGGATACTGACAACGTCCTCAGTTGCTTGCATCACCACTTTAGCGAAAGATCTTGTTGATGACTTACAAACATGAGCGAAGGAAAATAAAAGAGCCTAATACCAAAGCTGACTAACCACAAGTGTAGACTACTATATGGACCAAAGCATAAGTAGATGGCTAACACTTACTGAACCAATGCTTAGAAGGGTCGCTTCTCTTAGTCGGATATCTAGTGAGAAGAAGAGAACTTATCATTCCTAAAGGTATTCCCCAAGGTACACCACTATCCTCTTCCTTTATGTGCTTCAGGTTCAAGTACTTCGATGAATACAATCGCCATAGACCAAAAGAATAAGGAGTCCTCTGAGGACTCCTCATAATGCCCAAAAGAGGTTATCTACATGAGTGAACTCGACTGGTTGTTTTAGAACCTCGGTTCAACTCATGGGTCGGTCCGACCTGCATTTTGGCCAGGTATACTAATAGGTATTTGATCTACATATATGAAAATCCAACTAAATATTTTCCTCTCCATCCATTTATTCATATAAATTACCTTTTTGTATATTCTGTAAATAAAAATTAATAACCCAAAAGAGTTAAACACCTAATATATTAACATTTTAACATTACATGCACATTGCACATCTTTGTATACTACCGTATTACAGGATCTCCTTCTGTATGAAAATCTTATGGACAATTATGAATAACTAAGATTTAACAACGTCAAATATATGGGTACCCATTTGGTGCATATGAGAAGTTAGAAATTACCGTTTTAATAAATTTATGGGCATGGGTGTTAGATTTTATAAAGAAATATTTACACCCATAGCCCTGAGTAGTTTCATAATTACCTCAGGAACCCTCGATAATCACGAATTACATACAAGACCCTGAATAACCGCTCCATTTTACATTCATAACCTTCCATTAGTCTAGTTCATTAACTAAATCAGATGGTTGAGTTAATCTAACTCAATCCGCAATCTAACGGCTGAGACTAATAAAAAAAGAAAGGAGGGAGGGAGGAGGTGTGTTCTCCGGGCGCTTGCAGCCGATGGGGTCTTTCACAGAGTGCGGCGGGCAGTGACGGAAGTAGGCGGGCGAAGGTGCATACAGGAGGGAGATCCGACCTAAGGCGGGCTTCTTGTGGGCGGTGGTAAGCGAAGCTGCAGGGTGGGGGGGGAGGGGGTTGCCACGACCTGGACCTGCAGGCGGATTCACAAGATGGGCGTGGGGGTGCGACTGACATGGACTTGCGAAGCGTGGGTCAGGGGAGGAGCACGATCTGGGGCTTGCAGGCGACCGCGTGTGCGCGGGGGGGAGGGGCGGGGGTGTAGGCTCTGACCTGGGGCGTGGTGGGCCCCAGGCGAACGGGAGCTCCGACCTGGGGCGGGGGTGTTGCTTGGAGGACGAAGTGGAGGGAGGAGGTGGGTGGTGTTTGGAGGACGAAGGGGACAAGGAGGAGAGGAAGAGGATATTGATCTTATTTGTAAATAATTGAAAGTTAAGAGGTATAAAATATAAAATATTTGACGGATACCGTCATACTTAACGGAAAATGGATGGAAATTAACATAGGGTTATGGATGTAAGAGTTAAGCATTCCTCAAGGTATTGTATGTAATTCATGATTATCGAAGGTTCCTGGGGCAATTAAGAAAGTACTCAAGGTTATGAGTATAAATATCCATTTATAAATAAGTACAGATTTGACAATATTGATACCCCACACCTCTGACATCCCAAGTTTCGCCTAAAATGATGTTTCTTGAAGTGGCAACATGGAAGCATTCCTGCACGATGGATGTAACAACTGTTCTTTTAGTAGGGGGTATTGTGTAAAAAATTTTGAACACTTGGATATAGGATCTATAATGAATGATTGTACATGATTGCACTAGATATTTATACATAATAAACAAAATAAATAAATAAACCAAAAAAATTAAACGGCATAACTAACATGTCGTTGAAAGGGGAAGGATAGATTTTTTTGTCATCAATAAAATAGGAACTACATGAAACGGCAAAAACAAAAAGGGATGAAACGGCATTGACCAAATTGAAAAGGAAGTTTAAAAAAAATTAAAATCTATCTTCTCAGACGTGCATGGGTTGTTTTAAGGGTTTTAAAAGCCTGGATGAGGCTTCCCGTAGAGAATTAGAGAGAGGGAGAGTTAAGTCTAGTCAAGAGACTATTCTGTCGGTAGCAATCCTTGTTTTGACAAGGTTGGAGGCAAGATTGGTGTGATCTTCGAGATTCAACGAGCAGTGCCAGGAACGCTTGCGCGCGGTCCGCAAACTCCGTTGTTTCGGGTTGTTGAGGGATCAAGATCGATTAGAGTTTTCGTCGAGGTATTTTATCTTGTTTTGTTATGGTTTGGACCGATGTCGATTGCATTTTTTAAGATCTATTTACCAAATGGGATTGTATATACGGAATAGAATTTAACTACTATAAGCACCCGATTCAATTTATGATTTCTTGATGATGTAAAAAAACATAACTTGGGATAACATGTTTTCAAGGGTTATATAGCTGAATTATTCAAGAGAAAAAAAATCAAATCATATAGCTACTCAGATACTTACCTTGTATTTTTTTTTGTCGATACAATAAGTTTTAGATTAAGGTTGGAATTTATCCTCTGATTCATGAATATATTGTAGGATAATAGGAATCTTTTAGGTTAAGTTGTTGTTATATTTTTATGTTTCAAATTAGAGTATCAAAAGAAATTATAAGAAGGGAATGTTTTGCACTAGATTTATACGAGAAGTTTGATGTAACTGTGGAGCTTTTGTCAATTAAACTATTTTATATTAGGAGGCAATAAAATAGATTACCCAAACTTCAAAATAAATCGTTTGTTTTCGGAAAAAAAATATTTTCGTGGAGTACTGATTTTAAGAGAACCTACATTTCTATCTATTGTATAACCCAAGTCACCCATTATTAGAAAAGAAACGGATTTTTTTTGATATATTAGTTACCATTTGTAGATAAAATATTATTCCATAAATAGGCATGCAATACAGTATATTTTCGCAAACTCGTCGAAAAAAAACTACTACTGCTAATAACAAGAATAATGGTAATCAAAAAAATTAATTTATTGTTATTTAACTACCAACACATGGATGGGTAGTAACCGGATAGAACGTCGAGTGTTTTTTTCTGTAGAGTATGGTGTTAAGATAGTTTTCTTTGATTTAGGTGAAAACTTAATTTCCGTCGACAAGGGACTAGAAAATTATCCGCGTTGATTTCTTATTGAGGTATGTACATTAACTTATGTCACATACCATTGTTATTTATAGCCACATTAGATTTTACCAATTACTGATTGTTGCTCTTGTTTAATCTCTTAAAATTCTTTGATTATATTTTCTTAGTAGAACTCTAGATAGTCAGATGCTAATTTTGATATGTTATCATAATGCTTGTCTATGGATTCATAATTAAATGATAAAGAAATTGTTACATTATTGTCTTTTGATATATAGTTTAATTTGCAATTTTGTTTGTCCAAATATTTTTATTGGAAATTAATTATTGTTTTTGACATCATCATTGTGAGGGAGTAGACATTGTTCATTGTTGGCCCATTAGAGGCTTTGACCTGGCCGGGTGCGCGCGGGACGGTTAATTCCGCTAATTGACCGTTGTAGGCGGGTAATCCTCTACTACTTCCAAACAATTTACCGCTACGGCGGTTGACTCAATACTGATATCCATTGCATTAGGGTTTGGATAGGAGACCTCGTATTGATTTTTGTTTTAGTTTAAAATTTTGATTTAAGGGAACGGGGTGGCTTCTATCCAAGCTCGGGTTGTCCGGTGTCGGCAGATGGTATTGATTTATATTTGATATGGATATTGATATTATGGTCACAAAATTTGTGATATTCAAGAAAATTTATTGAATTGTCATTGTTATCCTATGATGATTGGCATAATTGAAAATTTTTTATTATAGTTCATTGTCTATTTATTAATTTATACTCCTTATGGAAATTATCATCGTATTATTCTTTACTACTCTTTGTATATGGGTTATGATGGTATGTCTCATAAATTATTGGTGCATACTTTAGTCAAATTCGTTTGACTAATATTGAATTACAACCATGCAGCTTAGAGGAAAGCAAGAGGGTTGGTTGTCTGCTGGATTGAAGATTCATTGATATTTTTTTAGCCTCTGAAGTCATTGTACGGATAAACTTATTTAATTTTATTTTGTAGTTCAGACTTGATAAGTCTTTTATTTATTGGTTAATTTCCCTTTATTCTTCCATCATGTATGGCACTCTGAAAGTTATTTATGGATTATTGAGTTTTTGTCTCGCTCCTGGACTCGAAAAAAATTTCATTGTTTTGGGGGATGCTTCCACAATGTTTCCCATATTTCGAGGTCTGGGACGTGACAACGTGGTATCGGAGCCAAATGGAAGATTAGAGGAATATTATCCAATTTTAGGATGACTTATAATATTTATAGATTATATTTGGAATAGCTGACTAATTAATCGTCGCTATTCGTAGATGTTGACCGTCTCGAACCATAAGCGGAGTCGTCGCTCCATGGATTTGGCAGTCCAGAATGCCAAATTAATGAAGACGGTCGAGGAGCTCTCCCAGTTGATTCGTGATCAAGCTGATCACCACCAGAGCAAGGATAGGGATCAGAGACATCGTGAGAGGCGTCTTGAAAAAGAAAGGCGTCTTCGTGAGGAGCGTCGGGATGAAGTCATCTTTGAGAGATTCTTAAAGGTGAACCCACCTAGCTTTGAAGGAGTAGTGGATGCTGAGATAGCAGATGGATGGCTGGAGGAGATGGAAAATTTGTTTGATGCAATTAGATGTCCGGATCATAGCAAGGTCTCATTTGCTACTCATCAACTGAAAGGTCCTGGTAAGGATTGGTGGACCAGTTGCCAGTTACGGAAATTTGAAAAAGGAGAGATTATTTTGTGGGATGAGTTTGTTAAACTCTTCCGTGAGCAGTATATTCCGATGCACTTGCAGTTGATTAAGGAGCAGGAGTTTATTAATCTGAAGGAGGGAGATCTGAATGTTGCGGAATATAACAACAAGTTTCATCGTTTATTGAAGTATGCCCCCCACCTATGTCCAGATGAGTATCGGATGACTCAGAAGTTCATTGAGGGACTTCACCCTGCTTTAAGATCGAAGGTTCTCTCCAGCATGCCGAAGACTATGGAGGATGCTCTAGCCAGCGCCACAACTATAAAGCGGGATTTTTGGCGAAGAAAGGAGGAGAAGCCACGCAATGATCAAAAGGATCGATTTGGGAGGAACAAAAATTTCAAAAATCTCAGAAGCAAAAGCAAGCATCCAAGCCGGGGCAAAACAGCAGAATTCCTGAATGCTCTTTCTGTCATCGTTTCCATCCTGGAGAATGCTATCTCAAGGATGGCCAGTGTCTGAACTGTGGAGAGAAAGGACACTTTGTTCGTGATTGTCCGAAGCCAAGGAAGCAGCCCGCAGCTCAAGGACAAGATCAAAGGCCAAAGGTTCCTGCTCGAGTCTATGCTCTCACCACTGGGGTTGTTGCTGCTAAGGAGGACAAGGTCATCGAAGGTACCCTTCTTATTGATAACTTGCATGCAAAGATTCTTTTTGATACTGGTGCTACACATAGCTTTATCTCCGAGGTCCTAGTAAAAAGTATGGATGCCAAACCAAAACTTTTAGATATTGATTTGATGGTTATCACACCTACTGGGGGAAATGTAAAAGAATTGGAGTATATTCAAGATGCTACATTGATAATTGAAGGTCATGAGCTACCTAGTGACCTCATCGTCATGAAGATGACAAATTTTGATTTTATCCTTGGGATGGATTGGCTTTCCCGATATCATTGTATTATTGATTGCTGCAAGAAAAGGGTGATCGTTGCAAGCCATCAGTTCCCTGGAATCGTTATTAGAGGGCATGGTGTCGTCTCTGAGCGGTGCATTATTTCTGCCATGAAGGCACATCGCATGATCTTGAAAGGGCGAGAAGCCTATCTTGCCAGTATTATTAGGGTTGAGCCATCAACCGTATCCTTACCTGACCTCGACGTTGTTTGAGAGTTTCCTGATGTTTTTCCAGAAGAATTGCCTGGACCTCCACCTCAGCGGGAGATTGATTTCACTATTGAGTTGGTTCCTGGAACTTTACCAATATCTAAGGCACCATATCGCATGGCTCCTGCCGAGCTGGTGGAATTAAAGAAGCAACTTGAAGAGTTGCTTGACTTGGGATTTATCAGGCCCAGTGTGTCACCATGGGGTGCACCTGTTTTATTTGTTAGGAAGAAGGATGGATCTCTCCGCTTATGCATTGACTATCGAATGCTGAGTCAGATGGCTGTGAAAAATAAATATCCATTACCACGGATAGATGATTTGTTTGATCAGCTCCAATCGGCAAGGATCTTCTCGAAGATTTATTTGCGATCCGGCTATCATCAATTGAGGATTCGAGAGGAGGATATCTCGAAGACCGCTTTCCGAACACGTTATGGGCATTATGAATTTTGTGTGATGTCATTCGGATTGACTAATGCTCCTGCCGCTTTTATGGATCTTATGAATAGGGTCTTTCGACCATTCTTAGATCACTTCGTCATTGTTTTTGTTGATGATATTCTTTTTTATTCTAAAAGTGTTGAGCAACACGAGGAGCATTTGAGAATCGTATTGGAGACTGAGGCGGAATCAACTTTATGCTAAGTTCTCCAAATGTGAATTCTGGTTGGAAAAAGTCATGTTCCTTGGGCACATTATTTCCAAGGATGGGATTTCCGTAGATCCAGCCAAGGTTGAAGCAGTCTCGGAATGGAAGCAACCACAAAGCGTGACAGAAATTAGAAGCTTTCTTGGTTTAGTAGGATACTATCGCAGATTCATTCGCGACTTCTCAAAGATTTCACTTCCCCTGACCGAGTTGACCAGCAAAGGGATAAAATTTGAATGGTCTTCTTCATGTGAGCGTAGCTTCCAAGAATTGAAGAGGAGGTTAATCACCGCTCCTATCTTGACATTACCCTCAGGTAATGGAGGTTTTGTCATTTATACTGATGCATCCCTGAATGACTTGGGTTGTGTGTTGATGCAGAATGAAAAGGTTGTAGCTTATGCTTCAAGGCAGCTAAAGATTCATGAAAGGAATTACCCTACACATGATCTAGAGCTTGCTGTTGTGGTGTTTGCATTAAAGATCTGGCGTCACTATCTTTATGGTGAGAAATTTGAGGTCTTCTCTGATCACAAAAGCCTGAAATACATCTTCTCTCAAAAAGATTTGAATATGCATCAAAGGAAGATGGATGGAATTTCTTAAAGACTATGATTTCTCCTATTGCTTACCATCCATGTAAAGCAAATGTTGTAGCAGATGCTTTGAGCCGAAAGGGCTATGCCTTGTCGGCTAGCTTGATGATCAAAAAGTGGAGGTTGATTGACGATTTGATCTCTTGGAATCCTTTCAAGGAAGGAGACAAGATTATCTTATCTAGCATCCAGATACATTCGGTGATCATAGAGAAAATATTGAGAGCTCAAAGGAGGATCCCGGGTACCATGTTTTAGCTTAGAAGAGTCAAGGAGAGAGTTCAGAATTTTTCATTGCTCCAGAGGGCGGCGTTAGATGCAGGAACCGCTTATGGGTTCCTCCGCAGGCAGAGTTGAAGCAGGAGATTCTGGATGAAGCTCATCGTTCAAAATTCACTGTGCATCCTGGAAGTACAAAGATGTATAAGGATCTCCAGCGGAATTTTTGGTGGAAAAATATGAAGAAGGAAATTGCAGAATTCATTTCTCTTTGTTTGGTGTGTCAGCAAATTAAGGCTGAACATCAAAGACCGGCTGGGATTTTGGAGCAGTTAGAGGTTCCGGAATGGAAATGGGAACACATCACTATGGACTTTGTGATGGGTCTTCCAAAGACCGATGCAACCAATTATGATGTCATATGGGTGATCGTGGATAAATTGACAAAGTCTGCGCATTTCTTGCCAATGAAGAAAAAGGAGTCAGTTGTGAGCTTAGCAAATTTATATATGAATAATATTATGAAGCTTCATGGTATACCTGTCTCTATTGTCTCTGATCGAGATCCAAGATTTACCGGGAGATTTTGGAAAAAAACTTCAGGAGGCTTTCGTTACAAAGTTGAAGTTTAGTACTGCATTCCATCCTCAGACATATGGTCAATCTGAAAGAACTATTCAGATTCTCGAGGATATGCTTAGAGCATGTTCTTTGGATTATACTCGAAGTTGGGATGAGAATCTTCCGCTTATTGAGTTTGCCTATAACAACAGTTATCAGGCTAGCATTGGAATGGCTCCGTATAAAGCTCTCTATGGGAGGCCATGCAGATCTCCTCTTTGTTGGAGCGAGGTAGGTGAAAGAAGGTTGTTCGGGCCGGAACTTGTGCAGAAGTGTACAGATAAGATTGATCTAATTAAGAAAAGGCTCTTAGTTGCTCAAAGTAGACAAAAGAGCTACGCAGATAACCGTCGCAGAGAACTCGAATTTGCAGTTGGTGATCATGTGTTTCTCAAGATTTCTCCGACCCGTGGTGTTTTGAGATTTGGACGAAAGGGAAAGCTTAGTCCAAGATATATTGGTCCTTTGAGGTGTTTGGATAGGGTAGGCGAGGTAGCCTAGCGTATTGCACTACCACCACAGTATTCGCATATTCATGTCTTCCATGTCTCCCTGTTGCGGAAATATGTTCATGATCCATCTCATCGTATTCATTATGAGCCTATTGAAGTTCGCAAAAACTTATCGTGTGAAGAGCGCCCTTCACACATTGTTGATCATCAAGAACATCAACTTCGAAGAAAGATTATCAAGATGGTGAAAGTTGCTTGGCATAATCATTCGGATAGGGAGGCTACTTGGGAACTTGAAGACGAGGTTCGAGAGAAATATCCTGAACTTTTAGGTATGTCGTATGTCTTTTGAATTTCGAGGACGAAATTTCTTTTAAGGGGGGTAGAGTTGTAACAACTGTTCTTTAGTAGGGGGTATTGTGTAAAAAATTTTGAACACTTGGATATAGGATCTATAATGAATGATTGTACATGATGCACTAGATATTTATACATAATAAACAAAATAAATAAATAAATCAAAAAAATTAAACGGCATAACTAACATATCGTTGAAAGGGGAAGGATAGATTTTTTTATCATCGATAAAATAGGAACTACATGAAACGGCAAAAACAAAAAGGGTGAAACGGCATTGATCAAAATTGAAAAGGAAGTTAAAAAAAATTAAAGCATGGGTTGTTTTAAGGGTTTTAAAAGCCTGGATGAGGCTTTCCGTAGAAAGTTAGAGAGAGGGAGAGTTAAGTCTAGTCAAGAGAGTCTTCCGTCGGTAGCAATCCATATTTGACAAGGTTGGAGGCAAGATTGGCGTGATCTTCAGGATTCAACGAGCAGTGCCAGGAACTCTTGCGCGCGGTCCGCAAACTCCGTTGTTTCGGGTTGTTGAGGGATCAAGATCGATTAGAGTTTTCGTCGAGGTATTTTATCTTGTTTTGTTATGGTTTGGACAGATGTGGATTGCATTTTTTAAGATCTATTTACCAAATGGGATTGTATATACGGAATCGAATTTAACTACTATAAGCACCCGATTCAATTTATGATTTCTTGATGATGTAAAAAAAACATAACTTGGGATAACATGTTTTCAAGGTTATATAGCCGAATTATTCAAGAGAAAAAAAATCAAATCATATAGCTACTCAGATACTTACCTTGTATTTTTTTGTCGATACAAGAAGTTTTAGATTAAGATTGGAATTTATCCTCTGATTCATGAATATATTGTAGGATAATAGGAATCTTTTAGGTTAAGTTGTTGTTATATTTTTATGGTTCAAACTAGAGTATCAAAAGAAATTATAAGAAGGGAATATTTTGCACTAGATTTATACGAGAAGTAGATATAACTGTGGAGATTTTGTCAATTAAATTATTTTATATTAGGAGGCAATAAAATAGATTACCCAAACTTCAAAATAAATCGTTTGTTTTTCGAAAAAATATTTTCGTGGAATACTGATTTTAAGAGAACCTACATTTCTATCTATTGTATAACCCAAGTCACCCATTATTAGAAAAGAAACGGATTTTTTTGATATCTTAGTTACCATTTGTAGATAAAATATTATTCCATAAATAGGCATGCAATACAGTATATTTTTGCAAACTCGTCGAAAAAAAACTACTACTGCTAATAACAAGAATAATGGTAATCAAAAAAATTAATTTATTATTATTAACTACCAACACATGGGATGGGTAGTAACCGGATAGAACATCGAGTGTTTTTTTCTGTAGAGTATGGTGTTAAGATAGTTTTCTTTGATTTAGGTGAAAACTTAATTTCCGTCGACAAGGGATTCTAGAAAATTATCCGCGTTGATTTCTTATTGAGGTATGTACATTAACTTATGTTACATACCATTGTTATTTATAGCCCACATTAGATTTTACCAATTATTGATTGTTGCTCTTGTTTAATCTCTTAAAATTCTTTGATTATATTTTCTTAGTAGAACTCTAGATAGTCAGATGCTAATTTGATATGTTGTCATAATGCTTGTCTATGGATTCATTATTAAATGATAAAGAGATTGTTACATTATTGTCTTTTGATATATAGTTTAATTTGCAATTTTGTTTGTCCAAATATTTTTATTGGAAATTAATCATTATTTTTGACATCATCATTGTGAGGGAGTAGACATTGTTCATTGTTGGCCCATTAGAGGCTTTGACCTGGCCGGGTGCCGCGCGGACGGTTAATTCCGCCAATTGACAGTTATAGGCGGGTAATCCTACACTACTTCCAAACAATTTACCGCTACGGCGGTTGACTCAGTACTGATGTCCATTGCATTGGGGTTTGGATAGGAGACCTCGTATTGATTTTTGTTTTAGTTTAAAAATTTTGATTTAAGGGAACGGGGTGGCTTCTATCCAAGCTCAAGCTGCCCGGTGTCGGCAGATGGTATTGATTTATATTTGATATGGATATTGATATTATGGTCACAAAATTTGTGATATTCAAGAAAATTTATTGAATTGTCATTGTTATCCTATGATGATTGGCATAATTGAAAATTTTTTATTATAGTTCATTGTCTATTTATTAATTTATATTCCTTATGGAAATTGTCATCGTATTATTCTTTACTACTCTTTGTATATGGTTATGATGGTATGTCTCATAAATTATTGGTGCATACTTAGTCAAATTCGTTTGACTAATATTGAATTACAACCATGTAGCTTAGAGGAAAGCAAGAGGGTTGGTCGTCTGCTGGATTGAAGATTCATTGATATTTTTTTTAGCCTCTGAAGTCATTGTACGGATAGACTTATTTAATTTTATTTTGTAGTTCAGACTTGACAAGTCTTTTATTTATTGGTTAATCTCTTTTATTCTTCCATCATGTATGGCACTCTGAAAGTTATTTATGGATTATTGAGTTTTTTGTCTCGCTCCTGGACTCGAAAAAAAATCATTGTTTTGGGGATGCTTCCGCAATGTTTCCCATATTTTCGATGTCTGGGACGTGACAATAGACGTGCGACTGCATAGTAAGTAAATCTTTGGCATGGTCGGCTATGCGATCGAGATGACGAAACTAGCAGCGAGGACACATTCAATGCAATGGATTAGAAGTTTCGGGGAAGAAATGGGTTTTTCATTTTTTGACTATCCAATGTTTTTATTCGATATCATTTGGTTATTGTTGTAGTTCGTTAACCATCATAATAATTCAAAAGCTAACCATTACCTCTACTTAATCCATGAATGTCCAGAAGCCGGTGTTTCGCTACGGAGGCGGATTATATGTTGTGGTGCTATCCCTGCTGTGATGGTGTGAGCCGCTCGATCTTGATCGAGCGGTTTACACGATTTTGCACGATACGGATCCACAAAAAGTGCAAAATCGTGCAAAACCCTCGATCGTGATCGAGCGTTGCACACGACTACTGCAGAATCTGCTGCATTTTGGCCTGCAGCATACGATCCTCTCTAGTTTGGCTACCTTGCTCGCTCGACGACTCATTACGCTCAGCAGTTCCGTAAGGCATCTATTAACAGCGAAGTTGTTGAACAGTCGAGATAATTCCAAGGGAGGCATCATAATTCAAATTGTAGAGGACAAAAACTAGATGTGCACTGTGGTATCACAATATTTCATTTTGATTGCCAAAATCCAAATTCATGGATTATATCTTCAACTAATGTTCCACAAATCTTCTAAATTCTACTCAAACCGTTGTTTTGTCTTAATGATCAAAAGTCTGATACTTTTCTAAATGAAGATTTAAGTCGTTTAAATGTTGACCGGACTATTGACCATTAAGATAAAACAACAAATGTTTTTAAAAGCATCTCGTCTTTTGATCTTCCTTCTTGCTCCTTGCACATTCGAAATCACGAAGATTTGGCGAAAACGGAGTGAACGAGATCGGGGTCACTGCAAAACCTACGAAGCCCATCACGCATCTGGAGGTGTTACCAAAAACAACCAGCAGATTGGCCCCCTTCAACATCCTCACATCGCATAAAATGTCTTCCTCGCCGTAGTAAAAATCGATGATGCGTTGGAAATGGTGAGTGCGGCGGCAGTAGCAGTCACGGTGGTAGTGACGGGCTGTGATGGTCTGCTGCGCCATTGCTGACGGATCGGAGCAGAGGCTTCCGCTCCCCTCTTGCGAAGGGATTCTTATTCACGGGTCACTTACGGTTGTTACGGGATCCAAAGACCTATGTTTGGTATGGTTATAAGTGTTCGAGTATAGTGGAATAACGAATGTGATGTGATATTATTATAATTTGTGATAGATTTCTAACCAAAGAAAATAGAGATGTAAATCGAGTTACTCGAGGGTAACTCGGTTACCAAACGAGACCATAATGACAAGTTTATATTCGATTAGAATTCAAATGTCAGGAGGATGGGATATAGAATTCAAATTCACGTGGGCCCAACTCTCTCTCTCTCTCTATCCAATATATGTAATTTTAAGCACTCTTTTCGCATATAATTTTCCTCATAGTACCATCATGGTAATACCAATGAACTATAATATTAACTATTTTCATCTATTATTATTAAATAAGTTAAAGTAAACTCCACAAAATCCCATGCATAACACACCTATTTCCGGTGGTGTGCCCCAACTTTAAGAAACCGTCCCGCCCAATCCTTACATTCATGGGTTAGAATTATTTGTATGAACTGCATAATTTATGTGTTATCATATTTTTTAATCACATTCACATAAAAAATTAACATAAAAATATGTTATAATCATTAAAAAATTAATATAACACACAATCAATATCACATCATATCATATTTATCATTCATTCCTCTCCAACTCGATCTCCTAACCATCCAAACAACTACTATTCACATGAGGTTACTCCAATCCAACCTAGTTACTAAACAACCTACCCAATTACCAAACAAGCCTTACGAAAACATTGTCCCAATATGCTATTACTTGTAGTTGTGTTATTACATCTGGTAGTTTGTGTACAAACAATCATAGTCAAGGTAACATAAATATCTCTGTCAGTTTGTTTCCATCAACAGGCTGAGGGAAACAAGAAGTATAGGATATGTCAGGTATTTCTTCCATCATTCATGTAATCTATGTCATAAGCCCATGGTTCCAACTAGGTTTAGGATGAAGTGACTTCTGCTTTGTGGAATGGAGGAAGCAATATGAAAAGTCTCGAATAAATATATCCTAATGAGAACTAGTCTGATTTCTTTACCGCTCTTCCCCTTTATCAATATGTATTCCTCCAGCAAGTCCCCCCCCCCCCCCCCCAAAGAAAGTGACTAGTAATTAGAAACTATAATCAGAGACCATAAATGAAAGCCAAGGTGGTGAAGAAGGCTCGATTCCCATAAGAAGAGGACAACATGAGGTTAGAGTAGGTAAAAGACTCGCTCAACTACACCATAAAAGTCTCTGATCATCAACGTTAGTAACAGATGTTGCTGGATGATGATTGGTCAAACAACCTTGTTGATATGCCTTTAATCATAACCATCTGAATGTTTAGGGACTTCGTATGCACCCCCTCCTACTGTACCATACCCTAACAATATCAGGATCTCACGGCCCAATCAGCGAGCTTGGGGGGAGGTCTTGCGGGGGGGGGGGGGGGTGTCTACAGGAGGGGAGCAGGTGTGATCCCCCCCAGAGGGTGTGTGGGCAGTGCCTCCGATGAAAACTTTTAGGAGCGGTTCTATTTGTATTCGTTTATATGGATCTGTTTGTTTTAAGGATCCGTATGTACAAGAGTAGTATATAAACTCCATAGGGTTAGCACTCTTAGTATCCTCTGTACTCTCTTCTTTCTCTACATAGTAAAAACCGATCGTCGACGTTCAAGGATGTAGCCCAGTTATAGGTGAACCTTGTAAATCCATATGTTTGGTCTTACTAGTTTGATCGTGTTTGTATGTCTTTACTTCCGTAATCCGCAACAAACTCAATACTCGCCTTGGAAGAGTTGATTACAGAGTTTGGTGTCCTCAATATGATCCCCTGCTCAGCTAGGTGCTTGGTATTCGAATTCGAACCTTCGGTGTTTTTTCGATCATTATGAGCTTCGCCAGAGTTGTTTGTTTTTCTTATGCTCGTCACCAAGATATCAATGAAATCCACAAACAAATATCTTCAAAGCAGATTATCCACACGGAAATGATTATTTACAACCTATAAGAATAGTTTGCATGTTGTTTAACACCAGCAACGTATACAAAAGAACATACATGAAAACCTAAAGCATATCATACAACCAGGGGGAGTAAGACTTGAAGCATATGCTCAACCCTCATGCACACATAATTTACCACGAGAGATAGTCATGCTAACGAGGAGCTCTCGCAGACCACATGCCTTACCTTCACAGTCGCAGCGCCGCTCCTCCTCCTGACCTTCTCGGCGATCCCCGCCAGTTCCTTCGCCGCCATCCGCCCCTCCGATGTCACCACCACCATCTCGGTTCCCCTCAACTCGTCGCACAGCCTCGCAAACTCCTCCATCACCTCGGCCACCAAGCCCACCCTCCCCCTCCTAACCAACATCCTCATCAACACAGACACGTGTCTGTGGACCCCATGCCTATCAACTAACTTCATAACCGCCCCACCGGCCCATGGGCCCGACGCTGCTTGCCACAGCTCCGGCAGGAGTCTCCGGGCATCTCTCTCCACAGCCTCGAAGGCACCACTGCAGCGTGAGACGTCCAGGAGCGCAGCAGCATAACCTGTGGAGGCTCGTGTGTAGCCGGCGGCGGCGGTCGGTCGAGGGGAGGCGGCACAGGGCTGTCCGGATCCCCAAGATAGGGGGGAGGGGGGGCGGATGGTGGGCTGTAGAAGGGAAGATGAGGATTTGGGTTTGTGGGAGGAGAGGTGAGGATAGGGTGAAGTATGTGGGGTGCGGAAGGCACGGCCCTCGCGGTTGACTGCCGAGGAGGCCGTGGCAGTACTTCCGGGAACGAGAGTAGAGGTGGGCGCCGAGAAAGCGTCCATGGGAGGAAATGGTGATGGTTAGGAGGGAAGAAAAGGAAGATTGCCGGAAGAAGGAAGGGACTGTCTACAGGCGAGCGATGTGCACCACACAGAGGGCGTTGTTCATGTGGCCAATTGCTGGACGCAATTATCTCTATTCTTTTATTCAGGAATTCTCTCCCAAGCCACAAGTATATGATTGAAGGTATTCCGTTACTATTTTATTATAATAAAAATATAAACCTCTCCCTCCTACTACAGACGAGAGATCGGGTCTCTGTCTACTCCGATATACTCCAAGGGATTCTTTGATTCATTCCATTATTTTTATGTCAAATCCAACATTCGGAATCAGTTAATCGATATATCTACAGTTTTCTATTAAGTTTAAACACTGCAGCTGAATCTTTGGGAATCGACGAATGAACCAAGGGATTTTTACCCGACAGACCCTATAATCTTTATCAATTACCTCTACGACCTTTGAAACATCGTAATTCCTCCCTCGCCCCCGTAAACTTGTTAACTTTTACCATACAGACCCTGTAGTTAACCTCCATTCATTCAACCGTTAGAACTAACCGGATTCTGATATCTGCTTTTATATTATACTCATTTTATTTATCAAAATTACAACAAGTGCCCCTCCCTCCTACCTTCCACCTTCAGCTGCCATTCCCTCCACCTCCAGCTGAACACGGTGCCCCCTCCCTCGGTCTATCGGCCGGCCTCCCTTGCTCGACCACCCTGCCGCTGCTCGAAGCCCCTCCCCGCTCACCACACTCCCGCTCGAAGCCTCTCCGTCGCTCACCACACTCCCGGTCGAAGCCGCAGCCGTTGGTCGGAGCCCTTCCCCCGCCCCGTTGCTCGGTCCCAACATCCGCAGCCACCGCTCAAAGCCCTCCCCCCCCCCACCTCCAAACCCACCGCTCGCGCCCAGCTGCCCCCTGTCGCCTCCCCTGGCCGCCGCTATGAGTCCCTGCCTCTCCTCGCGTTGTTATTCCAGCCGTTGTTCGTTCCTCCTCAATGTGCGTTGTTGGAAAGAGGAAGAAGAAAGGGAGAGAAGAAAGAAGGAGAGAGTGGAAGAAAAGACGCCGTTGGATCTGATGTGGTTTGATTAACTCAGTTCTAACCCAAGCAAGTTAGGCCAAGATATGTCAATTTAACGGTAGGGTTTGTGGGGTAAGACGGGGCAAGTTTACGGGGTCGAGGAAGGAATTACGTTGTTTCAAAGGTCGTAAAGGTAATTGACAAAGATTATAGAGTCTGCCGGGTAAAAATCCCATGAACCAATTATCAAACATTTTTCATTTTCATAATCTAAGCCAGAAAATGAGTGATGACTAAACTGGATAAAAATGAAATATTTATTTGTTTTTTATTATATTTATTTTGATTGATTATGAGCTTCAATAATCTATTATAAACCATTTGCTTCTTAAATTGACAATAGGAAGAAAGTCGTAAACCGTCGTGCTTTGGCCACCATGTCCAAGACCGATCGTCGTTGTCATTGCCTTCACGTAGGGATGAGCATTGGACTGGGTCCGCCCATCTCGGTCCGCATAATCCGGCCCGGCCCGAACCCGAATTATTTATGGGTCGGGCTTGGACCAAAGATGTAAGTGTTGGGGATATATAAATGTGGAACAATCAATCAACCAGGATATATCCCCCCTAAACTGTCCTGCAGCAAAGATGGCACACACAAGATATATGTTCCCCACACGGGAACTCAAATGGCAACAATCACGATCAAGTAAGTAAAATCACAACAAGCAATCACCACACGAGACAAAGATTTTTACGTGGAAACCCTTGCTCAATGTGAGCAAGGGAAAAACCACGGGGCAAGACCGGCAACCAATCACTACGGTCAAATGAGTCAATGTTCTTCCCGGTTTGTTGCCCACAAAACCGAGGTACAAGCCACACACAATGGATAGTTTTTCTATAAGGAACAAACTATCCATAGGTATCTAAAATACCAAATGTGCTCTAAAACAAGGAGGACAAAGTAACTCCCCATGTGGGCTCCCGGATGGAGTCCCAAACTTGGCTTCTTGAGGTCGTTCCCAACGACCTCCCGCTGCTCCCTCTCGAACTCGCCCAAACGGTGCTCCCACGCCCAACTCCAATCCCTAGCCGTGGTGCCAAAGCTCGAGCTGCGCTCCCCTCGAGCACGGCTTCTCTCTCTCGCGCTCTCCCGCTCGCGTGGAGGAAGACGGAGAGGATGGGTTCCGAAAATCCCCTGCTGCTAGCCGCTGGAATGGGGAGGACGAGTAGGGCTGGAATCGGCTGGAAAGTGATCCCCGAATGGGGCTTCTCTCGTCACTGGAAATGGGCAGCAATGGGGCTCCCACTTGCTGGAAGATTGCAAGGATACCCCTGCCAAAGGGGCCAAATAGCTGTAGCTGCAAAACCCCCAAGTTGGGGCTGGATATTTGCAAAGAAGCCCAACAACCTCCCCCTCCAACCCCAACGGGGAGGTGTTGTCCTGTGATGGAGATCAACAAGAGGTGACACCGCTCAGCTCTCTACAGAGCTGAAGCTTGTCACGAGTGATTGCCTTTGTCAACATATCTGAGGGGTTCTCATCTGTGTGAATCTTCTTCAACGTGAGCTGCTTCTGTTCAATTGCATCCCTCAGCCAATGGTATCTCACATCAATGTGCTTTGTGCGAGCATGGTGCATGTTACTCTTGCTCAAATCTATAGCACTCTGGCTATCACAAAACACAACCGGCTCACTGTCTTCAAATCCAAACTCACCAAGGAAGCATTGTAGCCACAACACTTCTTTTCCAGCCTCTGCTGCTGCAATGTATTCTGCCTCGGTAGTCGAGAGAGCAACACATTTCTGTAGCTTGGATTGCCATGATATAGCTCCTCCTGCAAAAGTGAAAATGTAGCCTGAGGTAGACTTTCTCTGATCCATGTCTCCTGCCATATCTGCATTAGTGTAGCCACAGAGTTTGAGATCTGAACTCCCAAAAGCAAGACACATACTTGAGGTCCCTCTCAAGTATCTCAAGATCCACTTCACTGCCTCCCAATGGTCCTTGCCTGGGTTAGACATGAACCTGCTCACCACACTCACTACATGGGCTATGTCGGGTCTAGTGCAAACCATTGCATACATGAGGCTTCCAACTGCTGACTGGTATGGGATCTTGGACATCTCTGATTTCTCCTCAGAAGTAGAAGGACATGACTCTTTGTTCAGCTTGAAATGAGAGGCTAAAGGCGTACTGACAGGCTTTGCATTCTTCATGTTGAACCGCTCCAACACGCGTTCAACATAGCTCTCTTGTGACAACCACAACATGCGCTTCTTCCTGTCCCTTGTAATCTGCATCCCAAGGATGTGAGTTGCCTTGCCCAAATCTTTCATCTCAAACTCCTTGGAGAGTTCTCTCTTGAGCTTTACAATCAAGTTGGAATCATGACCTACAATCAACATGTCATCCACATATATCAAAATAATGACGAACCTGTCATTGAGAAGACGGCGAACATATACACATGAGTCGGTTGTTGTCCTCTTGAAGCCTTGCTTTACCATGAAAGCATCAAACTTTAAGTACCACTGTCTCGGGGCTTGCTTCAAGCCATAGAGACTCTTCCTCAACCTACAAACCATGTGCTCTTTCCCTTTCTCTTGAAATCCCTGTAGCTGCTCCATGTAGATCTCTTCCTTTAAATCACCGTGAAGAAACGTCGTCTTCACATCCATTTGCTCCAGCTCAAGGTCCATGCTAGCAACAAGTCCTAGCACCATTCTCACTAAGTTCATCTTCACCACTGGGGAGAAGATCTCATCATAGTCCACTCCTTCCTTCTGGCTGAATCCTTTCACTACCAACCTGGCCTTGTACTTCGCCTGCTTGCCACTGTCATCTGACTTCAGCTTGTACACCCACTTGTTCTTCAAGGCCCTCTTTCCCTTAAGAAGCTCAACAAGGTCATAAGTGTTGTTCTTCTTGAGAGATGACATCTCTTCATTCATTGCATTCTGCCAATGACCCTTGTCCTTGTGCACATGTGCCTCATCAAAGGTGTATGGCCCACCTGCATCTGTGAACATCACGTACCTAGAAGTAGGGTAACGGGATGATGGTTGGCGTACCCTCTCAGATCTCCTGACATGAGGCTCTGCTGCATCTGGATGTAGATGAGGCTGCTCCCCCTGCCCTAAGTCCCCTGGACCTGCATCAATGGGGTCTACGTCTGGCTCATGCTGCTCTAGCTGCCCATCCTCTCCACCTGTACCCTGTACTGGAGAGGGCTCCATGTCCTCATCACTATCATCATCCATGGAAAATTCATCTGCATCACCACTCTCAGTGGTGTCCTCAGCCAACGTCTGGTTCTCATAAAAGATCACATCCCTGTGCCTGGTGACAGTCTTCTTTCTTGGATCCCAAAGACGGTATCCAAACTCCTGATCTCCATAGCCAAGAAAAATACAAGGCACTGCCTTGTCATCCAACTTCTCCCGCTGCTCCTTGGGTACTAATGCATACGCCTTGCATCCAAACACCCTCAAATGAGCATATGAGGGGTCTTTCCCTGTCCAAACACGCTCTGGAATCTGAAAGCCCAAAGGAACCGATGGAGATCGGTTGACCAAGTAACATGTGGTGCGAACCGCCTCAGCCCAAAAGGTCTTGGGCAACTTCGTTGTCTTCAACATACAGTGGACTCTCTCAACAATGGTCATGTTCATCCTCTCAGCTAGACCATTGTGCTGGGGTGTACCTGGTTCTGTCCTCTCATGCCTGATGTCGTGCTCTGCACAATAGCTCTGAAAGCTATGGGAGGTGTACTCTCCCCCATTGTCCGTGCGTAGACACTTCAACAATTTTCCTGTCTCGCGCTCAACCATGGCATGAAACTTCTTGAAGCAATCAAATACCTGATCCTTCGATCTCAGAATGTATACCCACACCTTCCTAGATGCATCATCAATGAAGGTGACAAAGTACCCGTTGCCTCCCAAAGAGGCTGTGTCCATAGGACCACAAACATCTGAGTGAACCAGTTGTAGAAGGTCTCCCTTCACCTTGGATCTCGCTCTGTAAGGTGCACTCCTGCTCTTCCCAACCTCACATGCATCACAAGGAGACAAAGTGATGTCATTGTGGTAGGGGATCAACTCCTTCTTGCTAAGAAGCTGCAAGCCCTTTTGGCTCATGTGGCCAAGCCGACGGTGCCACAAATCTGAATTGTCTGCCTCACTAGCATGCAAACTGCCGTCCATGTCCTTCACTCTAGTCATGTAAAGTGTGTGACACAACCTGCCTCTCGCCATGATGAGAGAACCCTTGCTGATCTTGCATTTGATGTCGCCGAACTTCAGATGGTAGCCTTCACTATCTCGCTGTGAGCCAGATATAAGGCTAAGCCGTACATCAGGAACATGTCTCACATTCTGGAGTGTCATTGAGCACCCAACATCCGTCGGGATCGAGATGGTGCACATGCCAATGATCTTAGAGTAACTCTCGTTACCCATCAAGACTCTCCCATAGTCACCCCTAGTGTAGGTGGTGAAGAACTCCCTGTATGAAGTCACATGATGGGAGGCGGCCGTCTCAACGACCCACTCCAAATCACTCCCTGCATGCAAGCACTGATCCTGGATGGTGAGAATCACCTCTTCTGCACTGTCATCTGCCACAACTGCAGCTACATTTCCATCTTCCTTTTTCTGATCTTTCTTGGCTTCAGCTTGCTCTCTCTTCCAAACCCTGCAATCTCTCTTCCAGTGACCTGGCTTCTGGCAATGGTGACACTTTCCCCTGCCCTTGGACTTGTCCCTGGAATTCTGCCTCTCATGTGACGCTCCTCTGCTGCTGGATCTTCCTCTCCTCTCAACTGCATACACATGTGAATAGGAGGATGCCTCTCCCGAAGAGCGACGTCTAATCTCCTCATTGAGGAGACTGCCCTTGACCATAGCCATGGTCAACTTGCTATCCTTAGCAGAGTTTCTCACCTGACAACTAAGGTCTCCCAACTGTCTGGCAAAGAACCCAATAGGAGAAGTGCTTGCAGCTCATCATCAAGTGTCAAACTCATGGACGTCAACTGGTTGATTATGCTTTGGAAGTCATTCAACTGCTCAGCCACTTTGGTCCCGTCCTTGTATTTTAGATTCACAAGCTTTCTAATCAAGAAAGCCTTGTTGGTAGCAGTCTTCTGGTCATAGAGCTCGGACAGCTTGTCCCACAGCTCCTTGGCATTCGTCTCCTCAGCAACATGGTGGAAAACCGACATGTCAAGCCACATCCGAATGGTGCCAATGGCCTTTCGGTTCAATTTTGTCCACTCTCCCGTAGACATGTTCTCCGGCTTGACGCTCTCCCCCTCCACGGGATCGTGGAGGTCCTTGCATTACAAAATATCTTCCATCTTGGCCTTCCAAATCTGCTAGTTACTGCTTGTGAGCTTAATCATAGTGCCTTCATCATCTTTGCCTATTTTGCACAACATGTGCTCTGATACCACTTGTTGGGGATATATAGATGCGGAACAATCAATCAACCAGGATATATCCCCCCTAAACTGTCCTGCAGCAAAGATGGCACACACAAGATATATGTTCCCCACACGGGAACTCAAATGGCAACAATCACAATCAAGTAAGTAAAAGCACAACAAGCAATCACCACATGAGACAAAGATTTTTACGTGGAAACCCTTGCTCAATGTGAGCAAGGGAAAAACCACGGGGCAAGACCGACAACCAATCACTATGGTCAAATGAGTCAATGTTCTTCCCGGTTTGTTGCCCACAAAACCGAGGTACAAGCCATACACAATGGATAGTTTTTCTACAAGGAACAAACTATCCCTAGGTATCCAAAATACCAAATGTGCTCTAAAACAAGGATGACAAAGTAACTCCCCTTGTGGGCTCCCGGATGGAGTCCCAAACTTGGCTTCTTGAGGTCGTTCCCAACGACCTCCCGCTGCTCCCTCTCGAACTCTCCCAAACGGTGCTCCCACGCCCAACTCCAAGCCCTAGCCGAGGTGCCGAAGCTCGAGCTGCGCTGCCCTCGAGCATGGCCTCTCTCTCTCGCGCTCTCCCGCTCGCGTGGAGGAAGACGGAGAGGATGGGTTCCGAAAATCCCCTGCTGCTAGCCGCTGGAATGGGGAGGACGAGTAGGGCTGGAATCGGATGGAAAGTGATCCCCGAATGGGGCTTCTCTCGTCACTGGAAATGGGCAGCAATGGGGCTCCCACTTGCTGGAAGATTGCAAGGATACCCCTGCCAAAGGGGCCAAATAGCTGTAGCTGCAAAACCCCCAAGTTGGGGTTGGATATTTGCAAAGAAGCCCAACAACCTCCCCCTCCAACCCCAACGGGGAGGTGTTGTCCTGTGATGGAGATCAACAAGAGGTGACACCGCTCAGCTCTCTACAGAGCTGAAGCTTGTCATGAGTGACTACCTTTGTCAACATATCTGAGGGGTTCTCATCTGTGTGAATCTTCTTCAACATGAGCTGCTTCTGTTCAATTGCATCCCTCAGCCAATGGTATCTCACATCAATGTGCTTTGTGCGAGCATGGTGCATGGTACTCTTGCTCAAATCTATAGCGCTCTGGCTATCACAAAACACAACCGGCTCACTGTCTTCAAATCCAAACTCACCAAGAAAGCGTTGTAGCCACAACACTTCTTTCCCAGCCTCTGCTGCTGCAATGTATTCTGCCTCGGTAGTCGAGAGAGAAACACATTTCTGTAGCTTGGATTGCCATGATATGGCTCCTCCTGCAAAAGTGAAAATGTAGCCTGAGGTAGACTTTCTCTTATCCATGTCTCCTGCCATATCTGCATCAGTGTAGCCACAAAGTTTGGGATCTGACCTCCCAAAAGCAAGACACATACTTGAGGTCCCTCTCAAGTATCTCAAGATCCACTTCACTGCCTCCCAATGGTCCTTGCCTGGGTTAGACATGAACCTGCTCACCACACCCACTGCATGGGCTATGTCGGGTCTAGTGCAAACCATTGCATACATGAGGCTTCCAACTGCTGACTGATATGGGATCTTGGACATCTGTGCTTTCTCCTAAGAAGTAGAAGGACATGACTCATTGTTCAGCTTGAAATGAGAGGCTAAAGGCGTACTGACAGGCTTTGCATTCTTCATGTTGAACCGCTCCAACACGCGTTCAACATAGCTTTCTTGTGACAACCACAACATGCGCTTCTTCCTGTCCCTTGTAATCTGCATCCCAAGGATGTGACTTGCCTTGCCCAAATCTTTCATCTCAAACTCCTTGGAGAGTTCTCTCTTGAGCTTTACAATCAAGTTGGAATCATGACCTACAATCAACATGTCATCCACATATATCAAAATAATGACGAACCTGTCATTGGGAAGACGGCGAACATATACACATGAGTCGGTTGCAGTCCTCTTGAAGCCTTGCTTTCTCATAAAAGCATCAAACTTCAAGTACCACTGTCTCGGGGCTTGCTTCAAGCCGTAGAGACTCTTCCTCAACCTGCAAACCATGTGCTCTTTCCCTTTCTCTTGAAAACCCTGTGGCTGCTCCATGTAGATCTCTTCCTTCAAATCACCGTGAAGAAACGCCGTCTTCAGATCCATCTGCTCCAGCTCAAGGTCCATGTAGCACCATTCTTACTGAATCCATCTTCACCACTGGGGAGAAGATCTCATCATAGTCCACTCCTTCCTTCTGGCTGAACCCTTTAACCACCAATCTAGCCTTGTACTTCACCAGCTTGCCACTGTCATCTGACTTCAGCTTGTAAACCCACTTGTTCTTCAAAGCTCTCTTCCCTTTAGGAAGCTCAACAAGGTCATAAGTGTTGTTCTTCTTGAGAGATGACATCTCTTTGTTCATTGCATTGCGCCAGTGACCCTTATCCTTATGCTCCTGTGCCTCCTCAGAGGTGTATGGCTCACCTGCATCTGTGAGCATCACATACCTAGAAGTGGGGTAACGGGATGATAGCTGGCGTGTCCTCTCAGATCTCCTGACCTGAGGCTTTGCTGCATCTGCATGTGAATGAGGTTGCTCCCCCTACCCTAGATCCCCTGGACCTGAATCAACGGGGTCTGCATCTGGCACGCGCTGCTCTAGCTGCCCATCCTCTCCACCTGTACCCTGTACTGGAGAGGGATCTGTGTCCTCATCACTGTCATCATCCATGGAGATCTCATCTCCATTACCACTCTCAGTGGTGTCCTCAGCCAACGTCTGGTTCTCATAAAAGATCACATCTCTATGTCTGATGACTGTCTTCTTCCTTGGATCCCAAAGACGGTATCCAAACTCCTGATCTCCATAGCCAAGAAAAATACAAGGCACTGCCTTGTCATCCAACTTCTTCCGCTGCTCCTTGGGTACCAATGCATACGCCTTGCATCCAAACACCCTCAAGTGAGCATATGAGGGGTCTTTCCCTGTCCAAACATTTTCATTAGATACTCTAGGTACATTTTCAATCTGTTTCTTTACTATTATTTGCACTTATTTCTATAATATCTCTATTAAACTCTTTCCATTAGATACTCTACAATCATAGATACGACTAAATCCGTGCAAAACAGTAGGATAACTAAATAATAAAGACCTAAATAACTAATAAATACTTCATAACGAATATTACAATCAAAATAATCAAATGATGGTGCGCCAAGTTTATGGACCCATCAAGTCTAGACTCATAAGTTTTGGGACGGTCCAAGCCCAATTGATTTTTGAGACATTATGGGTTGCCTCGGCCCAAACCCGACCCATAATAATTGGACTGGGCTTGGACCTGGGCCTTCAAAAAAATTAGTGGACCTAGGCCCGGCTCAAAGCCTATAAACATAAATGGACATGGGTCGGGGCCCTGTAAGGCCTGGCCCATGCTCGTCTTCACTACGATGTCTCCGTCTCCTCCCCGACAACTCTCATGAAGCTCTTCAAATGATCAACATCTCCAGATTCCGCACGTTCCTTCCGATAGACCAACCAACCTCATCCGTCTCCGCTCTGGGATTTGCTTCAACTCAACCGCATGGATTGATCCCGTCACGCACAGGAGTTGAGCTTGTATGTTAGGATCTACAGGATGAGTTATACTTTCTATTTCATTTTAAGTTGAATGTTATCAGCTAGTCCCTTGAGATCTATCTTTCAACGGACGAACCGCAGCTAGCCGAGTGTCCTTGTTGCCACGACGAGCGGTGCTTGTCTCTATCATCAATCTTTACTGTTCGTTTCTTTTTTTCTCTTCTCCACCATCATCAGGGTACTCGTTTAGGAAGTTCCTTAACTGGGAACTCAAACCAATATGTCCCTACTTCATGTAATGAATGAGAGATTTTCCATTAAAAAAATCTCGCCAGCCATAGACAATTTGGATCGTCTGCTGTGCAGCAGATTCTGCTGCAAGTGGTCCAGCCGTCCGATCCGCATCTGACGTCTCTCCCCGGCCTCGAGATGTGCGTCCCCAACCTCGACATCTGCACCCACTATCCCCAGCCCCCTCTGAGCGTCGTCGGATCCGCATCCGACGGCTCTCATTCATTGCAGCAGGGGCTGTAAAAGCCCATTACAGCAGAGGATCGGAGTCCCGCCATAGAAGGGTTCCAAAACCTGCTTGCACTAGTTCCCCCAACTCAAAATAGCTTCAAAATCGACCTAATCAGAAAAGCCATGCCGGCCTGTCATTTATTTTGTTACGAAAGTTAAAAGCACATGATTAATATACAGTGCTATAAATAGAGCAAAATTTTGCCCTCCTTCCAAAAGTTCAACACATGATTAATTCCAAACAATCACGTCCAAATAGGTCCAGCAGATATAATTTGTATCCAGTCTACCTCACTTTCAGTTTCTAAGAAGCCTAAATAACTCGAGAGAAATCATGACTAAACTCCACAAAGGGAGGACAGGAAGAAAACTGTTGCAAATCGCGGAAGCGAATACGCACAAACACGATCAAACAAGCAAGAGCGCAAACACACGGATTTACAAGGTTCACCCGTAACTGGGCTACGTCCTTGGGCGGCGGCGATCGGCTTCACTATGTGGAGAAAAGAATGGATAAAGAGGATACGTAAAACCCTAACCCTAAGGAGTTTATATAGCACTCCCATACAGACGGATCCCTAAAAATAGAAGGATCCAAATACCCGAATACAAATAGAACCGCTCCATAAAATTTTCGCCGGGGGCGCTGCCCCCACACCCCCGCAGGGGGGGGCGCACCTGCTCCCCCCCTAGACCCCCCCCCCCACAGGCTCGCTGACCGGGCAGCGAGACCCCCGTCTTGTTGGGGTATGGTATGGCAGGGGGATGCATATGCAGTTCTTCAACCTGGGTCAGATGGTTGGGATTCAAGGCATATCAACAATCTCCACCTTGAATTGAATCCTCTGAGAAGCTTCGCTAAGCTTCGCCGTGCCGCCGCCAGCCCCTCCTTGGGGCTACTCCCAACTGTCGACATTGAGCAAGTCCAAACAATGTTTGAACTTACTCCCAGGAACCGCCTTCGTGAACATATCGGCTGGATTATCTGCTGTACCAACCTTCTTCACCTTGATCCTCTTCTCAGAACGAATGAAGTGATATCTGACACCTATGTGCTTGGTTCTCTCATGATGAACATGATCCTTGGCTAAGCATATTGCACTAAGACTGTCACAATATACTATAGCCTGATTTTGTTGCAGACCGAGGTCTCCAAGTAAGCCCTTCAGCCAAATGCCTTCCTTTGCAGCCTCTGTCAGTGCCATGTATTCTGCCTCTGTAGTGGACAAAGTAACCGATGGCTGTAAGGTAGCCTTCCAACTGATGACCGAATTCCCTAAAGTGAAGACGTAGCCTGTCATTGATCTCCTCCCATCAATATCTGCTGCATAGTCTGAATCTGAATATCCAGCAACCAAGCACTCTGAATCACTTCTATAAATGAGGCCAATGTCTGTTGTTCCTTTCAGATAGCGGAAAATCCGCTTGACTGCCTGCCAATGCTCCTTTCCCGGGTTACCCATGAATCTACTAACAACGCTCACAGCATGAGCGATGTCAGGTCTTGTGCATACCATGGCATACATAAGACTCCCAACTGCGTTGGCATAGGGAACACGTGACATGTATTCCTTATCAGCATTTGACTATGGTGCAAAAGAAGCTGAGAGATGAATATTTGAAGCGGATGGAGTACTTAGAGGCTTGGCTGTAGACATCCCAAATCTCAGTAGAACTTTCTCAATGTAGTTCTTCTGAGATAAGAAAAGTTTCCCTTCTGCACGATCTCTAATGATCTCCATCCCTAAAATCTTCTTCGCTGCACCAAGATCCTTCATGTCAAATTCTGAACTAAGGAGCTTCTTCAGATCATCTATGGTACTCCTCTGTTTGGCAGCAATCAGCATATCATCGACGTATAGTAACAGATAGATGAAGGATCCATCCTCCACCTTGTTGTGGTAAACACAACAATCGTATGGGCTCCTGTTGAACCCATGATCAGTCATGAAACTATCAAACTTCTTGTACCACTGCCTGGGAGACTGCTTAAGCCCATACAAAGACTTCTTCAATCTACATACATGATCTTCCTTACCCTGAGATAGGAATCCCTCTGGTTGGCTCATAAGAATGTCTTCTTCGAGTTCACCATGTAAGAAGGTTGTCGTCACATCTAATTGCTCCAGCTCCAAGTCTTGATGTGCTACAAGAGCTAGTAGCACCCTGATGGATGTATGTCTTACAACAGGAGAAAATATCTCGTTGTAATCCACACCTTCCTTCTGACTGTAACCCTTTGCAACTAGGCGTGCTTTGTATCTGATGCCTTCACTGTCTGAAATTCCTGTCTTTTTCTTGAAGACCCATTTGCATCCAACGATCTTCCTCCCCTTTGGCAATTTGACAAGTTCTCATGTCTGATTCTTGTGAAGAGACTCCATCTCCTCACCCATAGCAGCAATCCACTGCTCAGATTCTGCCCCAGATATTGCCTCCCTGTAAGTGGAGGGTTCTGGTGACTCTGCCTCCTCCGCAACCTGCAGTGCAAATGCAACCATGTCTTCGAATCCGTATCTCTGCGGTGGATGTATCTCTCTACGGGGCCGATCAGTAGCAATACTAGGTTGCCTCTCTTCTGGTTGCTCTGCTTCAGGCTGTTCAACAACAGCCTGATCAGGAGTGGTGTGACCAACTGCGTGATCACTACTTGGTGTCAGTTCGAACTCCACCTGTTCGGACACATCATCACCTGTCCCTGCATCAACAGACTCACTACTCGAGTGAAGCACGGAATTCTCATCAAAAGTAACATTCCTGCTAACAATAATTCTATGCTCAGAAGGGGACCAGATTCTATACCCCTTCACTCCTGCACCATATCCTGTAAATACCCCTTTCTTTGCCCTTGGTTCTAACTTTCCTTCACTAACATGATAATAAGCAGCACAACCAAAGACTCGTAAAATAGAATAATCAGCATGATTACCAGACCATACCTCCATGGGTGTTTTACAATCAATGGCAGACGCGGGACTCCGATTCACCAAGTAACAGGCTGTATTCACAGCTTCAGCCCAGAATGCTCTACCAAGTCCAGCATTAGAGAGCATGCACCTTGCTCTCTCCAGAAGCGTTCTGTTCATTCGTTCAGCAACTCCGTTTTGTTGTGGCGTATCTCTAACGGTAAGATGTCTCGCGACACCCTCCTCCTTGCAGAACTCATTGAACTCCGATGAACAGAACTCCAGTCCGTTATCTGTGCGAAGACGCTTCACCTTCTTAGAAGTCTGATTTTCCACCAAGATCTTCCACTGCCTGAAGGTCTGAAATGCTTCGCTCTTGTGCTTCATAAAATACACCCACACCATCCTGGAATAATCATCAATAATAGATAGAAAATACCTGGCGCCTCCCAAAGATGGAACCCGTGAAGGGCCCCAACAATCAGCATGGATGTAGTCAAGTGTCTCCTTCGTCCTGTGGATAGCTTTACTGAATTGCTTTCTGTGTTGTTTCCCGAACACGCAATGCTCACAGAACTCCAGCTTAGATCCCTTGAGATCTCCGATGAGACCCTTCTGATTGAGGATATTCATCCCCATCTGACTCATGTGTCCTAGCCGCATATGCCACAATTCGGACACTGATCTTACGGCTTGAGACACCACTGCAACAGAACCTGTAACTGTAGACCCTTGTAAGATGTATAGGGTCTTCTGCTTGTTGCCCTTGATGACAACCACCCCGCCTTTGGCAACCTGCATGACTCCACCATCAGCACTGTACCTATATCCTTTAGAGTCCAAGACTCCAAGGGATATTAGGTTCTTCCTCAAATCAGGGACATGACGTACTTCTGTGACCGTCCTCACGACTCCATCATGCATCTTGATCTTCACAGAGCCGATCCCTACTATCTTGCATGCTGCATCATTCCCCATGACAACGTTCCCACCATCTATCTTCTCGTAGTTGTAGAACCAGTCTTCATTGGGAGTCATATGGTAAGAACAGCCTGAATCAAGAATCCATATGTTGTCTGTGGTTGTCTGATCTGTGACGGTGAGAACCAGGTCATCTTCAGAATCTGCGCCTCCATGAGCCACGGCAGCAACTGTGGCTTTCCCTTTCTTCTTCGGGCAGTCCTTCTTCCAATGTCCAGGTTCCTTGCAGTAATTGCAAATGTCCCTAGAATTGTGATTCTTCGATTTGGACTTTTGCTTTCCCTTCTTTGCGTAGCCAGAATTGGTATGACTCTTCTCATGAGTCATAACCAAACCTGCAGCGTTAGAGTCCTGCTTCCCGGTAGCCATATGTCGAAGTTCACGCGTATGCAGACTCGCGCGAACTTCCTCTAGGGTTATCGATTCTCTTCCCACAATGAACGATTGAACAAAGTTCTCAAATGATAATGGAAGAGAAACTAACAAAATCAAAGCAGCATCCTCATCTTCAATCTTAACATCTACGTTTCTTAAATCCATCAACAATGTATTTAAGCGATCTAGATGTTCTTTAAGAGATGTACCTTCCTGCATGCGGAGAGAGAACAAACGTTGCTTCAAAAGCAACTTGTTGGTCAGAGACTTCGTCATGTATAGACTTTCGAGTCTCAACCACAGACCGGCCGCAGAAGTCTCATCAGCAACCTCCGCGATGATCTCGTCCGCCAGACACAGCATAATCGTCGAGTGCGCCTTCTCTTCCTGCACCGTCAACTCGGAGGGTTCGAGTGCCTTCGCACGCTCCTGGTCCAACGGCGCCCAGATGCCCTGCTGCTTCAGAAGGGCGCGCATCTTGATCTGCCATAAACTGAAACCGTTCTTCCCTGTGAACTTCTCGATCTTCATATTGTGTGACGATATCTTGTTGGATGATCCTGACGGACCCCGAAGCTCTGATACCAGTTTGTTGCAAATCGCGGAAGCGAATACGCACAAACACGATCAAACAAGCAAGAGCGCAAACACACGGATTTACAAGGTTCACCCGTAACTGGGCTACGTCCTTGGGCGGCGGCGATCGGCTTCACTATGTGGAGAAAAGAATGGATACAGAGGATACAGAGGATACGTAAAAATAGAAGGATCCAAATACCCGAATACAAATAGAACCGCTCCATAAAATTTTCGCCGGGGGCGCTGCCCCCACACCCCCGCAGGGGGGGGGAGCGCACCTGCTCCCCCCCTAGACCCCCCCCCCCCCCCACAGGCTCGCTGACCGGGCAGCGAGACCCCCGTCTTGTTGGGGTATGGTATGGCAGGGGGATGCATATGCAGTTCTTCAACCTGGGTCAGATGGTTAGGATTCAAGGCATATCAACAAAAACCACGATGATTGATGGCAGACTGCCCACCGAGAGAACCTCCACAGTTAAAGGATGACTATAACTGGAAAAAAAAAAGAACCACATAAGAACCATCTGTCTTAAATCTAGGCATGTACGACCCAACTAAGAATATGATGGTGTCAACTCAGTGTATGGAAACCAAGGAATGAGAAGCACGGAATGTGGAGTTGCTTCTAATTGCAGGCTTCAAAATAGCTGATAAAAGACGCAACATCGTGAGACATCCACATCATGGAAGGGTGTTCGCCTCTACCACTGTCGTCGCCCCGACATCACATTCTTGTCACCTAGAACAACCGGAGGCTGGTGGTGGGTTTACTCCCTAGATGGATGATTTTAATCGGGACGGTGATGGGGGTTTTGATCTATAAGGGGTTGAGAGGGAGTCTGAGATGGTAGGTCAAGGAAGCGGCCATTGGGTTCAACCAAGGAAGACAGGGTGGGGAAGATGAAGTGTCCACCGTTGGATCTCAACCTGATCCAATGGGAGAGAACACAACATGTAAGAGGAGGTTAAATTCACAACAGTTGGATCATGCTTGATCCAACGCAGAAGATGCAACAAGGCTGGAATATAAAGGGACCGTTGGATCTAGAGAGATCCAACTCCAACAGTAGAGATTAAGTGTAATGGGAAGAGAAGAGGGTGGCACGTGGCGGCTCCAAGAGCGGTCACATGTCAGCCCAAAAAAAGCAAAAAAAAATCAATGAAAAATCAAAATAAAATAGAAAAATATAACAAAAAATCTTCCTTCTTGAAAGTTGTTCCTCTCAACACCCCACTTGACCTGACACTCCACAGTAGCTGAGACAAATACTGAAGTAACGCTCCACATGATCTGAGGAAGGTGGTGAAGGAGGCAACAAGGGCTCAGCTGATTCTTACAGACCAAGAGACATGCCTCTGAATTCTTAACAATTACTGGTCCCAAATAGCAATTGTAGATGCACAATCTTCAAAACAAACATTCCATGTTGACATAGCAGCTTCGTACACGGAAACCAACCTTTGTGCAATAACAGATTGATTTTTTTGCATAAATAATAGATAGAAAGTCTCACGGATACAATATAGATCAACAATTAAAATAATGAAATTACTGAGAGCATAGGTACCAACATCAAGCAATCTTCTGAAAAGCTACAACTGATGTCAGATGGGATAATAAGGTTGTCAAAAGCTTAGATCTACGTAATAAAATCGTCAAAACCTTAGATGTAAGACGTTAATCCTTAGGATACGAATGGTTCCATTTAGTGAGTACTTATATAATGTACACGAAGAGTAAACTGATGCGAATGACATAAGGACATGCAATGCATATGACATCCAGGGAACATATCCATCTCATGTATAAGAATAGATCTTCATTCCATCTAAAAGAAGAGAACCAACTCGGATGAAAATCTACAAGTCTCCCTGCAATTACAAAGCAGCACATTATTTCAGATGCTGCCCAACAAAATTCAGCATAGCACCATCCTCACGTATATAGCAGGCATTTCAGCAGTATCCACATCCTACAAAATGTAAATCTCTAATAAGCTCAGAACCATTGTGATGAATACAAAATAAATGGGGAGCTCCCATGAAAGCGTTTGAATATATCTGGAAAAGCGGGCATAGAAAAGGTCATCTGCTTTAAAAATAAATAATGTAATACATATAGAAGTTGACAAGCAGGAGAGGTAGAATTTTCCTATTTTTTTCTCAGAAGAGAAAATGGTGTCTCGATGATTTCTTTAATAATGCACAACAGCTTACTCAACAAAAAGGTCCATCCATGAGCAAGTCAGTTCCCAGCTGTCGGAAAGGGAGGTCACTCTCATCTGTCTAGAGATTAAGGTGTCTCTCACTTGGTCTTTGTGGGAAGAAATGAATTGGTTGCATTAGACGATATCTGTAGAGACTTATATATATGTTACGTTTTTATTGTTCCGTAATTTCTATTTATATTTTGTAAGACTCTGTAATTTACCCAAGGGTTTTCTCCCTATATAAGAGACTCGAGGGCTCTATGGAATAACACATCAGAGCATCGATTAATCCAACATGGTATCAGAGCCAAAACCCTAACCCTAGGGTTTTGTTCTCTCCACCCGCCCCCCCCCAAGCCCGCCGCCGACCCCCCAACCCGCCGCCGGCCCCTCCCAGCCCGCTGCCGGCCACTTCCAGCCGCTCCAGCCGGCCCCTCCAGCCTTCCAGCGGGGCTCCTAGCCCTCCCGCCGGTTCCCCCTCGCCGTCCCCGGCCCCCAGCCGCCGCCGGGACCCCAGCCCAGCCGCCCAGCCCCGCCGCCGGGACCCCCCCAGCTGCCGTCTCTCTCTTCGGTAGAGGCTTCCACAGCCTCTACTCGCCACCGGGCCGGATCTCCTTCGGTCGGTCTTGGATTGATGTTGGGTTCAAGTGCATAACGTCTACATATGCACTTGAATCCTCAAAGGTCTTGGTAGACAACACTTTCTTGGTCTATCATCTCTAGTTGTTCTTCTCCGGCAGTATGTCAGAACAAAAGGTCGATATGCCCGCCATAGGTGCCTTTAAAGGTTCGGCACCAATCGTCAAAATGGACGGGACGAACTACGAACTGTGGGCTATGCAGTTCCTCAGTCTTATGAAGTCATGTGGTAAGAAGCATATTCTTACCGAGGATGAACCGCCGGAGAGGACAGGAATATATGCCTCATGGGAGGCTGATGACGCGTATGCCAAAGTTTGGCTGTCAGGAACGCTCACAACGGATATAGCGAATGATGTCCTCCATCAGCCCACCGCCAAGGCGATGTGGGATATTTTGGCCACGACGTACTCTCAGGTACGCAACGAGACAAAGATGCTACAGTTGCAGCATGATATCTTTACCACGAAGCAAAATGGGAGGCCTCTTCATTCCTTGTACACGTCTCTTCGTGGAATGTTCGAGAAGCTCTATAGCACCATCCCGCTCACAGCCACGCCGGAACAGCAGAAGACGTTCCGCAACGCCACTATGGTTGGCGTATTACTTGCTGCCCTTGACCCTGAGTACGAGGCAGCACGCTCTCAGATCCTTGCAGATGCCACCATCCCACCGATGGAAGAAGTATACAGGAGGCTCAATCGTGTACCTGTTCCATCGAATACAGCGACTGCACCTCCATCAGCAATGGCAGTTTCCAGGGGACGTGGTGGTTCGTCCTCATTTCGTGGCAGAGGAAGTGGTGGACGTGGCCGAGGAGGTCGTGTACGGTCTACATGCTCATTCTGTCGTCGTACTGGTCATTCGGAGGATACGTGCTATTCTAAGCATGGCTTTCCTCCTTCTGCACGGGTCGTGGATCATGTCCAGGGTCCACCAGCATCTACTCCAGATCACAGGTTCGAGGAGCTAGTGGCACGGCTTCGTGATATCATGCCACAGTCATCGTCAGAGGGTGCTGACGCCTCTGATATTGCCGCTTCGGCATCTATCAGTACATCTGCCTCTGCCACTGCCTCAGGTAGTCCTCCGGTCTCATATCATAGCCATGATCTCACAGGTTGGATTGTTGATTCTGGAGCCACCCATCATCTATGTCATGATAGAGATATCCTGCAATCCTATAGAGCTGTTCAGCCTGGTCGCTCTGTACTCATTGCTGATGGTACTCATTCCCCGATCGTCGGTCAGGGGGAGACGGATTTGTTGCCCTCTATGCACTTACAGAATGTTTTACATGCACCAGAATTCTCTATGAATCTATTATCCATTAGTCAGATTACTAGAGATTTGCATTGTCGTGCTATATTTGATCCATCTTCTGTTATTTTTCAGGACATACTAACGGGCAGGGTGATTGCCTGTGGTTCTGAGCACAATGGCCTCTATCGTCTTGTACGGACCTCGTATGCTGGAGTCTCACTACATTCTCAGGGCTCCGTCTCACCATATACCTGGCATCTTCGATTTGGTCACCTGCCACTACAGAAAATGCGCCACCTCCTGCCTCAGATATCTCCGGGTTCGTCTTTTCGTTGTGAAGCATGTCAGTTAGGGAAGCACCATCGGTCCAGCTTCCCCAGTCGTCAGGGTCGGAGCAGTCGCTCTCCATTTGAGTTATTTCATATAGATATTTGGGGTCCCAGTCGTGTCCCAGATCATCAAGGGCACAGGTTTTATCTAGTTGTTGTTGATGATTTTTCTAGAGTGTCCTGGACTTTTCTTCTCAAAAATAAATCAGAAGCAGGAAGTGTTATTCAAAATCTTATTAATGAGGTTCAAAATGTTTTTCGTCCACTGTTAAGTATGTGCGTACTGACAATGCCTTGGAATTTTGCACTCGTTCTCTTACTCGCTTCCTTTCTTCTAAAGGTATTATTCACCAAACCACATGTGCATACACATCTCAACAAAATGGTGATGCAGAACGAAAGCATAGATACTTTCTTGATATTGCTCGCACATTACTTATTCAAAGTTCCGCACCCTTATCCTTTTGGGGGGATGCTATCCTTAGAGCATGCTATCTGGTTAACCGCATGCCTACAACTGTTCTTGGCGAAAAGTCTCCTTTCTCTCTTCTATTTCCTGACAAAGATTTGTTTACACTTACACCTCGGGTCTTTGGTACTATTGCGTTTGTCCACCGGTTATCTCCAGGACTTGATAAGCTCTCTCCTAGGGCTATCAAGTGTGTTTTTGTGGGCTACTCCAGGACACAGAAAGGATATCGTTGTTATGATCCCATTCATAACAAATACTATGTGAGTGTTGATGTTACCTTTTTTGAACCAGTCATGTACTTCTCCCCTGCATGTGACAGACTGATCTCCTCCACATCCACGGACTCTCAGGTCTATGTGCCTCTACCTCCAAGTCTGAGTCAATCCTCTAATCCACCTCCACCACCACCACCACCTCCAATTATACCATTTCCTAAGTTCTATACAAGGTGAACAGGGCCAGCTCAAGCTACATGCCAACCATCCAGCACGCCTCAGGTATGTTCTGATGTTACCACTAATGATGGATTAGCCAATGCACCGGTGCAGGAGTCTTTACAACAAGAGGAAGATCCGCCAGTCATAGATGATCTTGATCGGCCTATAGCTCAAAGGAAGCCAAGGCGACAGTGTGCTTCGTACCCGCTTGCTTCTCAAGTCTCATTTCATCGTCTCAATGGGGACTTCCAGAAGTTTGTAGATGTTGTCTCGTCTGTTGAGATTTCACGGACCTATCAAGATGCCGTCTAGCCATGGAAGAGGAGATGCGTGCTCTGTAGTCTCGAGGGACTTGGTCTCTTGTTCCCATTCCTTCAGGTGCCCCCGTGGTGAGTTGCAAGTGGATCTTTACGGTGAAATATCATGCAGATGGACGTCTTGATAGGTACAAGGCAAGACTTGTAGCACGAGGATTTACCCAGACATATGGGGTAGATTACTTGGATACTTTTTCACCAGTGGCTAAACACTCCACTCTTCGCATCCTCCTATCTGTTGCTGTGGTACGTAACTGGACCATTTTTCATCTTGACGTCAAGAATGCTTTTTTGTATGGAGACCTACAGGAGGAAGTCTACATGCAGCAGCCACCAGGATTTGCTGCTGAGGGGGAGCCTCAGATGGTGTGCAGACTTCATAAGGCTATCTATGGCCTTAAACAAAGTCCCCGAGCATAGTTCCAGAAGCTGTCTCAGCTAATTGAAAAACAGGGGTTCAGGAGATCAAATGCGGGCCATTCATTGTTCATACAGAAGACCCCTAGAGGTACAGTTGTTGTTATGATATATGTTGATGACATCTTGATCACAGGAGATGATGCTCAGGGGATTGAGATAACCAAGTCCCTGTTGGGAAACCAGTTCATTACGAAGGATCTGGGCACGATACGATATTTTCTGGGGATAGAGTTTGCACGAAATGCACAAGGAATGGTGATGACTCAAAGAAAATATGTCACGGACTTGCTAGCTGAAGCAGGAATGACTGGATGCAGACCTTCAAGTACACCTATGGACCCAAGCATGAAGTTGTACGATGATGATACCGAGGAGGTGGACAAAAGAAGGTACAGAGAGATGGTGGGTAAGCTCTTATATATTACTATAACTCGATCGGATATTGCCTTTGCAGTAAACCGGGTGAGTCAATTTGTAAAGCAGCCAAAGCAAGTTCATATGGATGCCTTGTACATGATATTGAGATATCTGAAGTCTTCCCCAGGCACAGGGTTGCTATTTAGGAAAGATACGGATCTAGCTATTTCAGCTTGTGCAGACGCAGATTATGCAGGATGCCCAAGGGATCGTAAATCCACTTCTGGATTTGCTATCTTTATAGGAAGCTCTTTAGTTTCTTGGAAAAGCAAGAAACAGACTGTTGTGGCCAGGTCCAGTGCGGAATCCGAGTACAGAGCCATGGCACAAGCAACTGCAGAAATGATGTGGGTTAGAGCAGTCTTAGAAGATTTGACTGTAGATGTCCCCTTGCCTATGAATCTCCAATGTGACAATCAGGCAGCATTGTTTATTGCCAATAATCCGGCTTTTCACGAGAGAACAAAGCACATCGAGGGGGATTGTCATTTTACTAGAGACATGATTCAGAAGGGCTTCATTTCCACCTCTCATGTCAGTTCAGAGGATCAGACGGCTGACATGTTCACCAAACCACTGCTCAGAGGACCCTTCCAGAGATGTTCTTCCAAGCTGAGCATGATAGATATCTATGCTCCATCTTGAGGGGGAGTGTAGAGACTTATATATATGTTACGTTTTTATTGTTCCGTAATTTCTATTTATATTTTGTAAGACTCTGTAATTTACCCAAGGGTTTTCTCCCTATATAAGAGACCCGAGGGCTCTATGGAATAACACATCAGAGCATCGATTAATCCGACAATACCCTAGGACTCTCTTATATAGGAGAAAAGTACTGGGTTAATTACATGAAAGATACATAAAGAAAATAGAAATGAGAAATAGATAATAAGAGATACAAATATCTAAACACTCCCCCTTAAGGTGGAGCACATATGTCTATCATGCTCAGCTAGGAACAACACCTCTGAAATAGACCTTTAGCTAGAGCCTTGGTGAAAATATCAACCGTCTGATCTCCAGTAGAAATATGGGAGGTGAGTATGAGACCTTCTTGGATCATATCTTTAGTATAATGACAATCCAAGCTTGATGAAAAGAGGTGGATATGAGACCTTTCTTAGTCCGTTCATGAAAAGCAAGATTATGCAATCAATAGAGCCGCTTGATTGTCACATAAAAGCTGCATAGAGGAACCTCAATAGCAAGGTCAGTCAAGACAGATCTAACCCACATCATCTATGTGCTTCCTTGTGTCATGGCCCTGTACTCAAATTATGCACTAGATCTAGCAATCATTGTCTGCTTCTTGCTTTTCCAAGACACGATAGAGCTCCCAACAAAAATGGCAAAGCCCGAAGTGGACTTCCTATCTCTGGGGCATCCTGCATAATATGCGTCTATACAAGTTGTCACCTCAAGAGATGTACCACTGCCGAGTATAAGACCAGTACCAGGCCAATTCTTCAAATATCTCAGAATCATATAAATCGCATCCATATGAATCTTCTTAGGCTACTCCATGAGTTGGCTCACCTTGCCAGTGTTGCAATAGTCGGCCGACTATCCCGAATAGTCGGTCCGACTATGCGGTGCGGGGGGGGGGGGGGGGGGGGGGGTAGCTCTAGTCGGTCAATAGTCGGCCCGACCAAATAGTCGGCCGACTGGCCCGACTATTAGGCCGACTGGAGTTTGACATTTGAAATTTTTATTTTTTTTATTTTTTATTTTCAATTTTTATGGGTTATATTTTACCATGGTATCACCACAAATGTCAAATTCTATATATCTATTATATTGATTGGTACTTTTATCTTGGATTCATGTTAACTAATGACCATATATGTATAAAAATATAACAATATATGTATTATAAATAAATTTTATATTAAAAAATACAAAACCGAATAATTCCGAATAGTCGCCCGAATACCGATTATTTTCTATTCAGTGACCCCTCCGACTGAATACCGAATACCGTCTTCTGCAACACTGCACCTTGCTCACAGCAAAGGATATGTCTGGTCTGGTTATGGTAGCTCCATGTGTCTCCTCTTATCTACTTCCTCAGTGTCGTCAATCATATAATCTCATACTTGGATCCATAGATAGGAGTAGTAGCAGGCTCGCACCCGGTCATACATGTCTCTAGAAGAAGATCAGTAACAAACTTCCTCTATGTCATCACAAGACCACGCTGGTTCATGGCAAACTCTAATCCAAGAAAGTATCGAAGATTGCCAAGGTCCTTATTCACAAACTGCTGACCTAGGAACTCCTTGGTAGTCTGAATGCCCTGCTCATCATCCCTCGTGATAATAATATCATCAACATAGGCAAGAATAGCAACAGTATCTCTATGTGTCCTCTAAACAAAAAGTGAGTGATTCGTAGTAGACCGCACAAACCCTTATTGCTCTATCAACTTTGATAGATTATGGTACCAAGCTCTCGGACTCTGCTTCAGGCCATAAACCGCCTTATGGAGCTACACACCTTCTGAGACTCCCCCTCGGTAGCAAAACCTGGTGGTTGCTGTATATATACCTCGTCCTATAGATCGCCATATAGGAATGCATTCTGCACAACGGGTTGATAAAGAGACCAGTCTCGTGAAAACAACTTATAGAAGAATGTGCAGTGTCGAGTGTCTGAACATTGGAGAGAAGGTATCCTGATAGCCCACCCCATAAGTTTGGGTGAACCCACGTGCTACAAGCCTTGCCTTGTAGTGATCCACATTGTCATCTGCCCGTTGCTTCACAATAAAGATCCATTTGCACCCCACAACAGAGGCATCTGGAGGAGCAAGAACAATGCTCCAGGTACCACGAGACTACAAAGAGGACATCTCCTCCTCCATGGCAAGTCTCCACCTATTATCCTATACGACCTCTTGATATGTTCGTGGGATCGTAACAGCAGAAAGTCCCACAACAAACCTCATGTACTCCTCTGAAAGATGGTCCAATGAATTTGCGCAGCTAGAGGATAAGTGGCACAGTGACGATGCGGTTTCCCAAGGCAATAGGTACATCCAAGTCATCAACCTCTATGTTCTTTGGTATCAACTCCTCCTGTCCAGTATCATGTGGAACACTCAAATCTTCAGTGTCATCAGTAGAAATAATGTGTTCATTACAGAACTGAGGTGTGCTGGATGATGGGGGAGGCGCATGAGCAGAGGGGAGAGTAGAAGACCTGCGAATGTAAAACCACGGTAGGAACTGTGTTAGGGTAGACAGAGGTGGAGGTAGTGGAGGAGGTGGAGGTGGACATGACTGAGACTTAACTTTGTGTACAGATGGTGGGGATAACGGAGGTGGAGGAACAAAAACATCCTCTCCAAAATCAGCATTGGACAACCTATCACCTATAGGAGAAAAATACATAATAGACTCAAAAAATGTGACATCAGCACTAACATAAAATTTTCTTCATACGGGATCAAAACATTTGTACCCATTCTGGATACGAGAATAACCAACAAAGACACATTTGATAGCTCTAGGAGAGAGCTTGTCATGACCAGGAGTGAAAATGTGGACAAATGCCACAGACCCAAAGACCTTAGGAGTCAGGGAGAATAGGTCCTTCTCCATAAATCTAATCAAGAAGGGAACCATTTCTCCAAGAATAGTGGACGGCGTGCGACTCACCAAGTAGCAAGCAGTGAGAACAGCATCACCCCAGAACGAACGAGGAGCTCGACTCTGAATCAAAAGAGTCCTCGTGACATCCAGAAGATGACGGTGTGTGTGTTCAGCAACACTATTCTGTTGTGAAGTATAAGCACAAGAGGTATGATGAACAATACCAAAAGATCGGAGAAAATCAGATAGATGTAAAGGGAAAAACTCCAAAGCATTGCCAGTATGAATAAACTTCACATTAGCAGAAAAGGTATTCCTAACTTCAAAAGGAAATGATTTAATGACAACACCCGCTTCAAACTTATGTTTCAATAAGAACACCCAAGATAATCTAGAAAAGTCATCCACAACCATATAAAATTGATGTCCCTGATGATCATGAACACGATTAGGACGCCAGATGTCAAAATGAAACAACTCAAATGACTAACTACTATGACGACTCTGATGGCTCGGAAAAGAAGAACGATGGTACTTCCCAAGCTGACAAACCTCACAATCCAAGGTAGCACGAGTACAGATCTGAGGTAAAACATGACACAGCTTTTGTAGAGGAAGGTGTTCAAAGTAAAGATGTCACAAGAAAGAAGAAACATATCTTGAAGGAATAGTAGTAGCACCAGCACACGGTGGTTGGACAAGGTTGTAAAGTCCTCTCTGCTCACGGCCACATCCAATTACCCTGCTTGTGAGTATGTCTTGAAACACAAGAGAAGAAGGATCAAATATGGCACGATAATGTAAATCTTTTGTAATCTAGCTAATAGACAAAAGATTCATCTGAAATGCTGGAGCATGATAGACATTCTGCAGACGCATCGAGGGAGCTAGAACAATCTCCCTTTGACTAACGGTGGGCAGATGAACCCCATTAGCAATTACAATTGATCTACCAGAAGGGATAGACCTATACGAACTAAACTTTGTTCGATCGCCACACATATGATGAGATGCTCCAGAGTCCATGATCCAATCAGGCAAATCTGAACCGCTACGACTGGTAAGTGCATAAGCAATACCTGACGAGCTTAAAAAGGCTCTGGCAACAGTTACGACATCTGAAGAACCTATTGTCGAAGTGGTAGGAGTAGTCATCATCTCTCTTAGTCTGAAAACAATATCGTCAAACCACGCATCATGAATAGGAGCAGGAGTAGGCTCAGTCTGTTCAGCAACACGAGCAGACGCAGGATACCCATACTTCTGATAGCATGTCTCCTCAGAATGACCGGGATGGTGTCAATGTGAGCATGGGCCACGTTGACGTCCTCCTCCTCGACCACGTGGTCCTCACCAGCGAAACTGTGAAGTACCCCCCCCCCCCTCTGCCACGAGAAGTTGCCATAACAAAGGGAGTTTGAACCACAGTAGTAGATGAAGTAGTGATCCTGCTCAGCCTCTTGTGGACCTCATCCATTAGAGGGATCGTCTCTCCAGTAAGTAGTTGAGTACGTGTTGCATCATACTCAGAGTTAAGAGATGACCGAAAGACTCTTGTCATAGTAGCATTCTGATATGCCTGCTGAAGCTCAATGATGGTAGTAACAAACATGAAGCAATGCATATGCTCAAACATGCCTCTAAGATGTGAGAAGTGTGCATGAAGATGTCGACCATTATCATGCTGCAGCTATATAATCTTGCTCTCATTCTTTACATGTTAATATGTATCTGCTAAGATGTCTCACATAGCCTTTGTTGTGGGTTGATTGACGATATTATTAGCAATCTCCGTGGTGAGTGTCCCAGAGAACCAAATGCGAGCATAGACATTGTCTTTCTTACAAGAAGTATTAGCCCCAGTTTTGTCCGCCAGCTCTGAATCTGTCAGAATGTGGTCCTTGATATGACACTGCACAAGGGTGTGAACTGCATGGACCACAACTCGTAGTTGGTCACATCCATCTTCACGATGGTAGCTGGGCCTTGAAGACACCGGACGATGAAAAACATCACCCTTGTTTTCTGACATGGTAACAAGAACGTCGACATCTGGAACAAAACTAAGGGGTAGAGTGCTCTGAGTGAGTCTACACAATCATATGGAGGATTATTTATATCTGTAGAATCATAAAATCATCCTCATCACTTGTTGTAGTTTAGAGTCAGAAGATGTGATTCATAGGTTGAGAATCACGAAAATCGAATAAAATCAGACCGTATCACCCTGTATAAACGACCAAACTGCAGCAAGCATGTGAATGGGGAAGCGAACTAGCACTGGGAAGTGTCGATTCACCAACTGCAGCCGCCGCTAGGCGGTGGGCTGCTGTTAGGCAGTCCCTGGAAGGCAATGGAAGGTTGCCACGCATGGGCTACGCGAGATGGGGGTTGCACAGGGGCGTCGGAGGTGCTGTCGTGCATGGGAGGGGCACGTTGAGGGGGTGCGGGAGGGGCTGCCAGGCGTGGAGGGGGGAGAGGGTAGGGTTAGGGTTGGTGGGATACGGGAACCCCGATCTAGAACGTTACTCAGATACCATGTTGGAGGAAATGAATTGCTTGCATTAGACGAGACCCTAGGACTCTCTTATATAGGAGAAAAGCCATGGGTTAATTACATGAGAGATACATAAAGAAAACAGAAATGAGAAATATATAATAAGATATGCAAATATCTCAACAGTCTCAACTCTTTTTTTATGTGATAAGTAGTTCCGTGCATCGTGCTTTAAGCCATTTTTCTTGTGCATCCAAAATCTGTAAGATGTTTTTTTTGAAATCCAAAAAAGAGGGGGAAACACTCGATGGTGCTCGCCCCACGGTTATTTATTCAAAAAGAAAAAATAAATACAAGGGGGGAGAAGCAAGCACACGCCTACACCATAGGTCCATTACAACACCCAATCCTCCACCATGCGTTTGGCAAACAACCCCACGTTCTCCTTATAAAATCTTTGGCCCGAGAACAGCAAGTCATTCCTTCCCCGCCAGACCGCCCGCAGAATGGCTATCGGATAAAGCAACTCCCTCCTTGGCCTATCCTTATTCGCCTAGATCGCACTCCAGAAAGTCTGAAGGTCATCATTGTAGCACCACGGCAAGTCAGCCTCCTGCCAAATTTGAGTGACCATGGAGCACGAAAAGAAGAGGTGCTCCATGGATTCAATCGCCTCATTGCATAGCATGCACCTGTTAGACACGCCGCCCAGCAGCCTGGCACATCGGTCTCTCGTCATCAGCCTCTGCCTCTTGAGCAGCCAAAGGAAGAACCCAATTCTCTCAGGAAGCCCGAGAGCCCCAATGACAGCACAATCCCTAGTCAGCAACTCCGATTGCAACGGCGGCGGCCTCGAGATGGCCCCATAAGCCTTCCTGACCGAGAACGGCCCCTCCTGCCAACACCAGTGATCCCGTCCCCCGTAGGGGTGCCCCACCTCCCTCACGGCTTAAAGCATGGCCAAGAAATCCTCTAATCTCTAGTCGGAGAAATTAGCGGAGAAAGTTGGACACCAATTTCCATCCACCCAACACACCGCAACCGAGCAATGTTTCTCCTCCGCCAGAGCATACAGACGAGGGAAGCGCGAGCAGCCCCCCCCCCCCCCCCGTCCAATCATCCGCCCAAAAAGAGGAGTCCCCCCCACCAAGGACCGGCCTAAAATGAGCAATGTTCTTCAAAAAAACCTTCACAACACCCGCCAAAAAGGGGTGGAGGTAGCAAGCCGATCGGACTGCGAAGGCGGCGCCCCTCTCACACCATAGATCCTTCAAACCACATCGCAAACGAGATCCTCCCCCGATCCCCACACCCTGCTAGCCCACTTAAGCAAAAGCGCCTCATTCATTTGCTCGAGCGACTTCACCCCCAGACCCCCCTGATCCTTTCGGTGCGTGATATCCTCCCATGATCCCATCCCACAAGGTGGACCCCTCTGCCCCCACCCCTAGGCTTCCCCCACAAAAAACATCCGCTTCTCCAGCCGAGCCCGAATCCCCTTTGGCATCTGGCGGTTGGAAAGAAAATAGATGGGAATGGACGAGAGGACAGCCTTCAGCAGGACCAGTCGACCACCTCTCGATAGGACAGCGGCCTTCCAACCAGCCAACTTCGTCTCCACCTTCTCCACCACCCTTAACCAATCCCTCATCCTTGTTCTGCCCAGGGTCAAGGGCATTCCCAAATAGTCCATCGGCAAGTTAGAGCGGCCTGACCCCAACACCATCGACAACCTATCAGCCCCTTGCACCGCACGGCCGAAAGGGACGAACATAGACTTGCTGTCGTTCTTAAACATCCCAGACTACTCGGCAAAGATCTCCAGAGCCACGGGCATGTCCCTAGCCTCCTCCACACCCCCATGACCCCAACGGTAAGATGTTTTTTTATTAAGAACCAAAATCTGTAAGATCGTTTTCTATTTCAATTGCATCTCATATTATATTGCAGTTGTGAGGTTTAATTCATTCACAATTAGTGTACAAGGTGCCCTAAGTCGTTGGAGCCCCTCTTCCAATTGTGAAGATAAGTTGTCATTGTTTAAAGCAGCTTGATAGTGGAAAGGACACAGTGATTCAATCATTTGAAATCCGAGTCCGGACGTCTCTGGTCAAAATTTTCACTCGGTTGGGATTCCTTGTTATACATGCTGCCATCCGTGATTGCTAGATTACAATTTTGACTGGAATAGTATTAGACCAATTTGGTTATTAGTTTTGAGATATGTGGGCTAAATAAATTGGACATGCTTTGTGATCTGATTTTAGACATCAGAGATGGTCCTTATGGTGGGGGTAATCATTCTTGAGGAGGGGCATTACTAAGTAAATGTCAAGAAATATTCCATAACCAGCGTCACCAAAAATGCAAGTCTCGCTTTCTGTCTGGGATCAAGGATCCATGTAATTCTGTCGAGTCAACTACCTTGATAGTTTTGGGCATCGTAATCATAGCCACAGCCATAGGATAAAGGACTATAAGGAAGGGGAGCACCAAACTATTCAGGAAATGTACCATATAATCTTTCATCATGTGATCCATATCCACCTAGTGGTCTTGATATTGCTCCACCATCATAATGTGAATTGCCTACGTCTACACTCAATGAAGCAATTGAAGATATAAAATCATCTATGAAACTATTGTTTCCGTAGTTGTACTTGTGGTATCCACCATAGTTCATATGCTCTTCAGGATTCGGACTTGGAATTGGGACAAATTGTCCAATGGCCATTTATACATCGTTCCATAAATTTGTGACATGTTTGCTTGTAGCCCTTCCTCGAATCGCCTGTCATATGAATCATTGTTATCCCCTCTTGAATATGTAAATTCATCACCACCACCGTCAATTGAAACATCATCATCCCCGCCCTTATCCTTTGATTTTGATCCTGATCTTGATCACGAATTTACTCTAGAAGTGATGAAAACTAGATCATCATCATTATCTAACCATATATTGGGTATGTCATCATATTTCATCTTGCCATGTAATTATCAAAATATCTAAGCATATATTTTGATTTGTCCTTCCACCTCTTCAAGTATTCGAGCACCATTGAAACCCATCCATTTCTGAAGGATGTCCCCCTCTAAATCATCATCATTCATTTTGGAAAATATACACAAGGTTAATGAAGTCCGTGTAATCTTCTTTACCATACCTCTCTCTCTCGTGTGCTTCATCTTTGAACTCAAGTTGTAATGCACATAAACAAGATTGTGAAGCGTGTCTTCTCTTCCTCCAGTCGATGTAGTCAAAAGACTTCTACTGCAACTTTTCTAAAATTAGGAGCAAGTAACCAGTACAGTGACCACCATACAGTTGTTCAAAAATCAAAGTAGAAAAATCAATATTTTTACGAGGTCATAGAAAGTGGCATTAATATGTAGCAACTTGATAAGTAGCAAAACTATGAAATCTCAAGGAAAGAATGGCTTCAGTCCAATAATCACGGTTTTTCCTCTGAATGATCCCAATGACTCTAGAATTTGACCTCTATTTAAGAAATAGTTCATCACACAAAACTTTCATTCAATAACTTGCTAATTATTTCAAACTAGAGCTCTTATATTCCTCTCCCTCATGCACATTGTTTGAGCATTTTCATCCTTCATAAGCTTCTCCACCATGATCAAAAATGATGCTAGATCAACATTAGTACTAACTACTAAGATTGCACAAGTATTGATATTTTGGGTTGAAATTGTAAGCTGAAAAAGACAAGCTCGCATATTTTGGAATCCAAAATAAACATATTCATCCATCGCTAATAAACACCATAAACAATTAAACACGCATACCAGCTTTCTGAAGAGGATGAGACAGCATCTTAGACTATCACTCTCCAATGATCGCATGCAGACCCTAAATCATTTGTTAATATTTTCCTTCACTTTGTCCTTCATGTAGCACTTTGTTTCGTAGATCGATCTCAAGGTCGATTTTTTATCATCGTCCGCAATCCACAATGTCGAGACGTGTTCCATGATTTTCCAATGCATATCACATTGTCCCAATGGTGAAGATCATTGATTAATGATTCCATTTTCTACTCACTTTTTCATTCGAGCCTTACGTATCTCGAACCATTCATCTCGACAACATGTTTCAAAAGCTATGTAACGATGTAAACTAAAACTTTTGAATGACTACATGAATGTGGTGATTGTTCATGCTTGATCCATCTTAGTAGCATTTTTTCTCACCTATGTCCAATAAAATCGAGTAAATGCAATGTGCACTAAATGATGTCCAAAAATTACCATGAAATTTTAGACGCCATGATCACTTCATATAACTATCAAAACGAAACAATTTTTCTCAACCCCTTCGATGATTGTCTTTATCGGCATAAGGAAGTACTTCAGGTCTTTCACATACGACCTACAAGTTTCAAAAACTTATTCTTCCTAAGTTATAAATAAGGAAGTTGATGATATGCTACCTCGTATAACTCGTCCAACCATTGCAAATTAGTCACCACATACTCTGACCACTTCATTTTACAAATTTTATCATTAGTCTCTTCCTTCGTTATGGTAAGATATTTTCATGACGTCGTATAAGGTGGGGGCTTTCACCCACACATGATGCAACAATTTCATTAATTATGGCAAAGCCTTCTCCCACTATAAATAGGGTCGGCTACATGGATCCTTACTCAAATACATGTTGAAAGATTTGACTATTTTTTAGGTTGGTTGTCGACTACCTAAGGCAATCCCCACAAGGGGGATTTGAACCCTGGTCTTTGGGTGATAGGCATACTGCCCTACCACCAAACCATGATGCGGCAATTTCATTAATTGTGTTGAAAAAAAGGTCTATAAGCAATGTTCGCAGGAATGCTCTCTCCAAAAACAACTTGCTAATGGCCAATCCCACCCTTTCCAATAATTCAAAAACATGCTCTTGACCAGCTTCTGTCTTGGATCCTAATTTGGGTTGTAGTACAAAGAAGTGCTCTTTCAAGGATGCATGTCCTTTCCATTCTTTTGTATTTGGTGGTACTGGTGCACCAATAGGAATACTCCAACCAACACTAGCACCATGAAAAAAACCACCTCGAGATCAATTCTTGCCTCTCAAACTCACATATGGATGTTGCACTCATGTATGCACCCCTCTAAGCTAAGGACTAAATATGGTATGAGTGGACAACGTCATAATTAGAACCAGATAAAATATTAAACTCCTCAAACATGAAGTCATTGAATTCTTCATCCTTTCTCACCTTGTATGTATCTTTGTGGTGACTGCCCCAGAGAGCTAATTACAAGCATAAGATCGGCTTGTTTCCATTAAGCATGTTTCCCAGTCTTATCCGCCGACTCTGTTGTGTCAGAATATGCTCTTTGTTGCTACACTGCAAGAGGGTGAGAAACTGCACGGATCATAACTCATAGTTGGTCCCATCCATCTTCAAGATGGGAGCCAGGACCTTGAAGGCGTCGGTAGAAGAAAAAACTTCACCCTTGCTTTCTGGCATGATGAGAAAGAGAGACCACGATGGAACTCGACTGAGAATAAATCATAAAAAATGACATCTACACGGTCATGTAGAGGATTGATCGTACATGTAGACTTATATAACCATCCTCATCAATCATCGGTGCGTGCTAGGGCCGAAAAACGTGATTTATATGTCTGGATGCACGTTTTCCAGTCAGAATCAGACTGTTTTATGGTCAAATCAGACTGTTGTTGGGGTTTGGAAAGGGGTTGGATGCCCAACAATGTGCGTGGAAGGGCATTGGAGGCTCCCGAGACCGTCGCTCCTCCTTGGTGGCACCTTCAAGAGGGGCTAGGAGCCCCTAGGCGACACGACATAGGCCGTTGGCGGCTGGGCAGCAGCACAGGCTGCTGGGCGGCCCTAGATGGTGGGGCGACGACACAAACAACGCGAGCAGCAGCCCAGGCAGCTGGGCAGCACCCCTGGAAGAAGGGGTGGCGGCGCTGGCAGCGCGAGAAGGTGGGGCGGCGTCAAGAATCCTAGGGTTGGAGGTGGGAGCAGGTTTTAGGTCAGGGTTCTAGTCTAGGACCGTCGCTCTGATATCATGTGGAAAGAATAGAATCATATGCATTCTTAGAGACCCTAGGGCTCTCTTATATAGGAGAATAGCCCTGGTTAAATTACATAAAAGGTACACAGAAAAATAGAAATAAAGAAAAACACTAAGAGACACAAATATCTCAACAATAAAGTTAAAAGGAAGAACCTCTATATGATTTTTATTGATTTGGAAAAGGCTTATGATAATGATTCTGCCTCACGGGAGATAGTATGGAGAGTTTTGAAGAACAGACAAGTACATGTCCTAAACATTAACCTCATAAAAGATATGTATGATAGGGATTCATCTTGTATAAGGATCCAGTCTAGAAAGACTGACTATTTTGCCATCAGCATTGGTCTGCATCAAGATTCAGCTTTGAGTCCACTCCTTGTTACTTTGATTATGGGACGAGTTGACTAGTCACATTCAGGATGAGATACCTTGGTGTATGTTATCCATTGATGATATTGTGATTGTAACATCTGGATATGAGTGAATTGAAGCTCGTAGTATTTATACCTCTCTGGGATCCACAGGTTTTCTTTTAAAGACTAGTTCTGCTGACCCTTGTTCTTTAGGGTACCAAGGCTGGAGGGCCCTCGGTTTTGGTTTTTTTCGAGCTCGTTAGCTCGTATCGGTCGGGTTGATTTTTCTAGAGTGACTTTTTCGGAGAGATTCTCTCACCCGTCCCAGTGGCGTAGTTTTGGAGTAGACATATTCCTCTACTGGATCGCACTTCCACTTAGAGGGCAAGACGGAAGGGACTTTTAGAAGACTACCTCCGCTTGAGTTTTTGTTACCGTTCCGCCAATAGGCTTGGCGATGGCTACATCTGAATGCTCTATGGCTACATCTAAATCAGATACAGTTGAATTTAGAGAAGTTACATATGAGCTTGGAATGATTCATAAATAAGTTGGGCTAGAGTTGAGATTAATTACAGTTGAGATTGAGATCGGCTACAGTTGAGTTGGTTACAGTGAAGCTTGGTTTCAGATGAGTTGAGTACAGTTTAGTTTGGTTACAGTTAAGCTCGATTTCAGTTGAGCTAGTTACTGTCCCGTCGGTAGTTCCTAGTAAAGAGAAAAGATCATATTACGAAAATTATCCTTATCATACCATGAGCTACTACCACGATTGTTAGACGTAGCTAGTGGACGTGTTGAGAACTTAGTTAGGATGCATTTTACTCCACTACATGCCTACAGAGGCACCCCAACCCTAAGGTTTCCTTGCTGCCTCAGAGTTATAGTGTAAGGTCTTACCCAGACCAAGACCACAGACTATCCATTGAGCTTGAGAAGTCAACAAGAAAAGAATCAAAACACTAGACTCATCATCTACACTTACTATGAACTATCCACATGATTCATAAACATTGAAAAGAGATCTAGATCACCTTGATAATATTAAAACTTCAATAGTCAAGATATATGGATCATCTCGATCATTATAAACATTTAATAAAGACAATGATTAGATAAGAGACTCATCATCCATATTACCAAGATCAATCAATCATGAATTATAATAAAAAATGGTGATAGCTTAACTATGGATCATATAATATATGTATAAAAATGATAAATATGGGTAATTCATGGAAGGTTGTATCGATATCGATATCGTTTCGATATCATATCGACACGATATTTCGACGATATATCGTCGAAATATCGCCCATATCGACGGGCCTTTGTGAAGAAAATGCCTGGAAATCATGATATATCGCCATATCGGTGCCCATATCGGTCACATGTCGATATCGATATATCGACGATATATCGCGATATTTCCTTCCATGGGGTAATTAAGGTAGGATGAGTAGTCTGGGGATCCACATACCGAACAATTAGAAAACATGTTTCAATGCAAGTAGCTCTAAATTTAATTGTCAAGCCATATTTACTTGCTTTCTTTTAAAGCCATTAAATTCATGTTATTTTTTAAATTAATTAGATGTGATCAACATTTTGTTGATGTTATTTTCTCCCTATTGCATGGAATGCAGGCAAAACACCTGTATCGTGGTATTGGACAATTTACAGGGCGATGTCTAGATCAAGTGCAGAATCTAAATACAGGACGATGGCTCAAGTAAGTGCTGAAATGATGTGGATTAGATCGGTATTGACTGATCTTACTAATGAGGTTCCTCTACCTATGCAGCTTGTATATAATAATCAAGCAGCTCTATTTATTGCTAATAATCCTACCTTTCATGAACGGACAAAACATGTAGAGGTGGATTGTCATTACACTAGAGATATGATTCAAAAAGGTCTCGTATCCACTGCTCATGTGTCTACTGGAGATCAGACGGCTGACATCTTCACCAAAGCACTTGTAGAGGTCCCTTTCAGAGGTGTTGTTCCAAGCCAATCATGATAGACATATATGCTCCAGCTTGAGGGGGAGTGTTGAGATAGTTGTATCTCTCAGGGTGTTTTATGGTTTACCGTTTCTTCATGTATCTCTTGTGTAATTAACCAAGGGCTTTTCTCCTATATAAGAGAGCCCTTGGGTCTCCATTTATCATATGAATTGGTTTTCCCTCAACAATAATTTATGGGCGAACACAACAGGTATTCCCCCCCTTTTGAGTCGAAAAAGAATACCAGGAGAAAGCGAGTAGTTGGGAGTATGAAGCCACCAGTCCCCCACTATTAATAGGAGTAGGAGACTGGTCCAATTCATCGCATTCAAGGTTTGAAAAAATGAAAGGCGGAACGAGGCATTTTCAGTGGAATCGAGGCGATTGTTGTAATTAAAAATACGATTGATTCATGCTTGGTTGATTAATAAAACAATTGGGGATACAATAATGATGGAGCGCTGGTGGCGAGTGAAGGCGAGTGAGAGAGCGACTACGAAGGGGACTTCGGGCGATCATGGTCGGGAGGGCGCATCGGTGAGAGCTGCATGGGGAGGTTGTGAGTCTGGAGGAAGGCTGAAGGAGAAGGTGGGGGTGCATGGGGGAGATGAAGTGGTTTGGGAAGGAGGAGTGGAGATGGAAGAAGGCGAAGCGAGGAAGACGATATTGGACAAGGGAAAGGCGGTTCTCCCGTCCGGGGAGGATGTCTGGCGTGGCTGCGCGTTGAACGAGGAGTGCAGCAACGGAAAAGGTGGAGAATGGACGTTCGTCTCTCATAAGAAGCCGGATCGACGGTGCTTCCGCTGCGGGGACAGGGGGCATGGTGCCTCCTCCTGCCGCTTACCCCCTAGGTGTCACTCGTGCGGTAGGGTGGGGCATCGGCAAGCAACATGCATGGCGTTCCGGGAAACCAAGGAGGGATGCCTACCGGACGGCAGGCGTCTTTCGTTCGTGGTTGCTCGAGTGGAAGTTTTGCAGTCATTTTTCAAGGAGGGCCTTCGTATGCGGATGTAGTAAGGAAGGCAGCGTAGGGGGGTGCTGCGACAAACCCTGGGGGCGTTACTTCTGCGTTCGATGGATTTGGCGGAAAACAACGAGCTGACAAGGGCAGGAATAACGTGTGCTTCGGGAATGCATGCGGTTATCGATCAGGCGGTGAGGGACGTTATCGACCTGGACGTGCTATCATCGCATTTGGATGGGTTCCTTCGCCCGCAATTCGCGAGGGACATAGTGGTGCTTGATGAGAGAAGGTGTTGTGTTCGCGGCCTATCGGATTCACAGGTGGAGCGTTTGATTCGCAATAGGGATGTCAGGAGGAGGAGGTTGCGCTTCGCGGATGGATCCTGCAATGAGGTGGAGGTTTGCTTGGCTACGGTGAAGGACGTCCCCTTCCTCTCCCGTTCGATTGGTTGCTTGCGGAGGGCTTTGAGTCGATGGGGAATTGCTCGGGAAGTCCTTGAAGATGGTCTCCGACCGGGCTCCCCGGTGGAGGAAACGAAGATACTGTTTGAATGCGCCAGGACCTTCCTCGACAAGGTCGGGGGGCGAAGTGAGTTCGCGGAGATGACCGTGGGTCATTTCTCCTTCACGATAGAGCTTGTCGTCGATGATCCTCCACCCCCGTCGGTGGTTCCGAGGCCGGCGGTAGGCGAAAGGCCAGGGGCCGCGTCGAGTTCATCGTTGGCGGTGGGATTCTCGAGGAGACCTCTCGAAGGAAGGGCTCGAAAGATTCTTGGCATGCCGTGCTTCGTGAACTACCCTCAACCGCTATATCTATCGTGCGGAATGTTCCCTCTGCAGTGTGACGTGGGCGAAAGGCTTTTGGATCCGTCTTCGGCGACGATTTATTCGGAGGTGGACTTGGAAACGGGTGATGGATCTGGCTTCGCGGGTCCGTTCGCGGATCCGAACTCACGGTCGGGCGCTCAGACGAGCACTTGGGATGTTTCGGATCCGGGTGTCGGTATGGTGAACTCGGACCCTTTGAGGGGGATGCAGGCCGTGGCTCTCTCGGGCTCTTCGTCGCAGATGTTTCCTTCGATGGGCTTACGCGACGCGTTGGCGGGTGCCCCCCAGCTGCTATCCTTCCCTCTCCTCCACAATATCCTTGCGGAGGGAAGACCTCGGCCGTAGCTTTCCTCCGTCATGACCATCTCGAGCTCGTAGATCAGCCACGAGGGGATTCCTTGGACATGGCCTCGAATTTCAGAAAAATTCGATCGAATTTCTGTCGAATATCGATATCCAATCGAAATCGAAATTCGACCGAAATGACCGAAATATGGGGGTCCTAGTACAAAAAAAGACCGAAATTTCGGTCGAAATTCCACTGAAATTCCATCAAAATTTCATTTTTGGTCGGTACCGAAATGGTGACCGAAACCGACATTTAAGGCATTGTCCTTGGATGAGGGCATCCCTTCTCATGTTTCTGAGGCAGGGACTAGCGACAGAAGGAGCGGGAAGAGGTATGGAAGAAGAAACAGAGCTAGGGTGTCAAGACCAGAGGCAAAACCTTGCTCTCCTTGTTAACGCATATAGCAGTTCCTGTGTCTCTCTGTTATTTTTATTTTCAGTTGTATGCTTTATGTAATTTACCCATAGGCTTCTCTCCTATATAAGAGAGCCTAGGGCTTATGGAATAAACATCTCATTCATTTTTACCCAACATGGTATCAGAGCGACGGTCCTAGACCGGAGTTCTCGAAACCCTAACCCTACCAAACCCCACCCGTTGGCTTCTCGTTCTCTCTCTCTCTCATCAGCGTCGCCAGGGGCACACCGTACTCGCCGCTCGCTCCGAGGCACGCCTCACCAGCACCCCCGGGCCTGCGCGAGTGCGCAGCCTTCCGCGCGCTGCCCTTCTGCGCGCCGTAGCGCTCCGCGCCATCGCCTAGCGCGCGCTATCGCATGCGCTGTGTGATCCAGCAGCGTGCGCGTGCGCCTCCACGCACAACTGCGCCTGCCTGTACGCGCGCTCCCTGTGACTCCTTCACTCGCGCTCTAGCGTGCTCCCTGTGACTGCGCGTGCGCGCGTGATCCCTGCACGTGCGTGATCTCCGTGCATGATCTCTGTGCGTGCATGCGATCCCAGTTGCGTGCGCGCGTGATCCCTGTGCGCTAAGCCCTAAAGCGCACATCGTCATCTACATAGGTTTAGTTGCTTGAGGTCTACACGTGCAACTAAATCCATCCATGTCATTGTAGACGAATTTCGTTCTCTGTCAATCGCTCCAGTCTTCAATCTCCAGTATGTCAAAAAGCAAGGCGGATATCACATCCATTGGCGCCTTTCGTGGTCCAGCGCCTATTGTAAAGATGGACGGTACAAACTATGAACTGTGGGCAATGCATTTCATGAGCATGATGAAGTCAACGGGTAAGAAGCACATTCTTACCGAACTGGAGCCTGCTGAGAAGACTGGAGCCAATGCCTCTTGGGAGGCTGATGACAGATGAAGACCCATTCATCACTCTTTATTCTTATATTTTAGCTACAAAAAACCTTTGCAAATACATGTAGATATATGTAAATACAAATAATTACCAAAAGCATGCATTGTGTAAAAACCTGTAATTAGCATGTTTTTGTGCAAAAATAAAAGAATAAAGTTTAAAAAGAAAAAGAGGGAAATATTTAGAATAAATATTGAGCAACCTAACCCAAGGGAGGGCTCAACATGGGCCTGACCGCATAAAAGCCAAAGTAGAGGGAGATAGGAGCTCATGTGTAAATTTGTGTAAATACATGAAACTATATTTTCCTCACCAAAAATACAGTTATAAATACTTGTATATATTTACAAAAGATAAAAACAAAATAAAAAGTTAAAAATCAAAAAGATCAAAAATAACCCTTTCATCTTGTACATAAACCACACCTATATATATATGTATATTTATTTAGTTTTGTAAATATACAAAAGTAGTTTTTATACTTTTTGTAAATAGTCTATAGTATACATTGTAAATAAATTAAATAAAAACAAAACAAAATAAAAATAGAAAAATTAAAAATACAAAAATACCTTGTACATATGCCATGTATATAGATGTACATATCTATTTATTTTACCAATGTATATAAATAATAAAAATAAAATAAAAACACTCTTTTATTCCTTATTTTATAATGTAAATAAATAAAATATAAAATAAGGATAAAATTGTATAAAAATAATAATTAAAAATCAAAAAAACCAAAAGCCTACATATTGTACATATACCTATATATAGCTATATAGTGTAAATACCCTATTTTTATTTTGAAAAATCAATTAAAAATCACCAAAAAATAGAAAAAATTAAAACAAAAATATTTCATGTTTTAAGTTTTTAATAATTCAGCCATTTATTATTTTTAATTGAATTTTTAAATATTTTCCACGTGGTTGTTTCCCATTGGTCCACGGGGGATGTTGACCCCCGGTCAACTCCCCCCGCGGACCCTCTTCTCTCGCGGATCAGGCTGTCGACCCGATTTCTCCGATTTTTCCATGTCTGATCCGCCCGCCATTTGCGCAAACCCCGGGTCCTAATTCTTCTTCTTGCATCCGAGACCCACGGCCGGGGGATTGCATCGGGATCCGCGCTTCATGCTACCCTACCCGATCAACCCTAGCCGGACCCCTGGGAATATAAATTCCGAGCTCCGCCTCCCATTTTCTGGATCTTTGGCCATTTGCTTCGTTCCCCAGTGAGCTCCAGAGAGAGAGAGAGGTGACAGCTCGCTCCTCGACCTGTTGCAGCGAGGAGAGGAGGCGAAGGCCATCGATCCGGCGAGTCTTCACCGCCGTGCTCCGCCCCGAGTTGGAGCTCGAGCCTCGGACGTCGGCGACCCTTGAGGCAAAGACCCAGAGCTGCGCAAGCTCAACCACAGCCCACTCGACCACCCAGGTAGTCTCTTAGCTCTACTATTTCGTCTAATTTCCGAGTATCCCCAATTCACGCCGCCGTCGATTTTCATCGATTCCGACCGCCTCGCCTTTCCGTTCGACCATCGGAATCCACCCTCACCTCCGCCTTCCTTCCACGCACCTTCTCCGCCCCTCCGTTCAACCCAGCTCGCACAGGAGCTGGGGTTCGAATCCCTTCGCCGTCGCACCGCCGGGGTTCGCCCACACCGACGCACCTTTCACCTTCACGCCGCCTAACCGGGTCGAGGCACTTTACCCTCGACCCGCGAAGCTTCTGAGCTGTTTTGCAGGACCAGCAGAGGCCATCTGAGGCCTCTCGACACTCGGGCCAGGAGCTTCACCTCCGCCGACCTCGCCGGAGCCCTCCAGGGCTCGGTTGGGTCATCGGAACCCACCATCAGCTGCGGAGCATCATCGCGGAGCTTCTCCGATCTTCAGAGGCAGCAGGGGAGGAGTCTAGCGCACGCACGAGGCCGGCGAAACTCGCCGGCCAACTGTTCTTCCAGCATCTTCCCCGACCGTCCGATCGTTCCCGACCTCCAGTTCTCATCCTGACCGTCCACTTGAGGAGATCCAGTCACCGTCAGATCTTGGGGTGGCGATCTGGATCGTCCGTTGCACGAGGTTTAGCCACCGAGAGGCCTCACCCGTTCGATCACCCACGTGGCGTAACCTCGACCATCCGATCCGAGCTCGGACTTCTTTGAAGACCCACGTCGCACCATCTTCGTCCGATCATCCACGTGGACACATACCAGCCGTCGGATCGATTCGAGGGTCCCCTTTGGTGTGCGGCGCGTCAACTCAGTCCTTCGATCTGCCACGCGTCGTGCATCCGTCCCTCGACATTAATAAACGGGGTAAATTACTCTTAGGCCCCCTTTCGTTTATGTATTTTGCCTTAGTCCTGTAAATATTTAGAGACGTTGTTTAATTTTAGGTTTATTTGCACAATGGACCCTGCACTTTAGTTTATTTGCTTATATACCCCTGCCTGTGTGAGTCACGTGCTTCGTCACGTGTATTTTTGGGTTATTTGCATCCGATGCCCTTGTAGTTCTGATTGTTAAGGAATGAATGAAACTTTTTGAGTAATTGCATTTATACCCCTGTGCGTTGTGGTTTTACGCATGTGCGTTTATTTTTGGGTTATTTGCAGCTGAGGTCCTCGGACTTTTGGTACGTGTTACCAATTAGTCCCCGAACCTTAGTTTTATTACATATAGGTCCCTGAGTGCCCCAGGCACGCGCCTCGCGCGTGTTTTGCTGGGTATTTTGCACCGGGACCCCCAGAACTTTGGGTATTTGCACTTTGGTCCCTGTGCACAGTGCCCTCTTGTCATTTTTGAATAAAATATCAAATTACCTCCAAATCCAACGAAAATTTGACACATGGCTCCTGCCATGGTGTAGGATTTTTGCCTCAAAAAAATGGTGTAGGATTTTTGTAGATTTTTGAGGACATTTCTGATCTTGTTTGCTATTTTTAAAAATTCAAAAACCTCTATTTTTGGCACTATTTAACTTGAAAAATCACAAAAAAATATAAAAACCCCCCTAAAAATTCTATAAAAATTAGATACTGTTTATTTTGTGTTCCTCGATTTTCTAGCCAATTTTGGCTATTTTTCATCACCGAGAACCCATAAAAACTTAAAAACCCTTAAAAACCCATAAAAATTCTAATAAATACATTAAAAAACCAAAAACAATAATTTTAGTACTTAAATTTTCCTTGTTTTACGTAGTTTACAGGAAAAATACCTCCAGGTCCTTTCAAGGTCCTTAGATATTTTATATAGGGATTTTGGTCCTGGCTGGACAGTACCTTGCATTTTCGCCACTGTTTGATTTTTAGAAATTAAAATAAATATCAGAAAAATCTCAAAAATTCACCAAAAACATAAAAAAACATAAAAAACATAAAAATATTTTTGTCTGAATTTTTGCTTGATTCTTGATGCATTAAATAAATTGTCAAAGTTCGCTTGTGTGTGCTTTCCTTATTTTCTTCACATATTAAAAATCCAAAAAAATTTAAAAACAATTAAAAATCACTAAAAATGTTTTCCCTTTTTCTCTGATTATTTTTGACTACTCCGTAGGCCTCGCGGCCAATCCGTGCTCCTTGAGTTCGACCTTGGGTGCTATACCAGGTTAATCTCATAGCAGGACCGCTTTCTGTGCTTGGTTGAATTTATCTTCATTAGTGGTTCATTTTTCTTGATTGACTTAGTCGAGTGATAGAGGTCGCAACGACCTATTTTCTGTACCTTTACCTCTGTCGTTTGGCGGGTCATCAATGACGCATACGCCAAAGTTTGGCTATCTGGTACGTTGGCAACTGAGATTGCCAATGACATTCTACATCAACCCACGGCCAAGGATATGTGGGACATTCTGGCGGCCCCCTTGCACCAATGCTCTTCATCCTTGCAGCCGATGTGTTGGCTGATATGGCGTCTGGTGTTGTCAGTCATGGCTTCTCTGGAGGCTACTCAAGGGAGGGGGTGCGGGTGCCGATCATCCAATACGCTGACGATACTTTATTCCTCATTGAAGGGGGTATCGAGGAGGCCATCGACATGGCTACGACACTGGAGATTTTTACCGAGTTGTCTGGTCTGTGCAAAAACGACAACAAATCTATGTTAGTCTCGTTCGGGCATGCGGAGCAGTTTGCAGATGGGACGGCAGTAGTCTTGCCTTCTACCCGCATTACCTTGCCTATTGAGTACCTCAGCATGCCCCTGGCTCTGGGGAGAACGAGGCTCCGTGATTGGTTGAGGGTGGTGGAGAAGGTGGAGATGAGATTGGCGGGGTGGAAAGCTGTTATTCTTTCGAGGGGGGTAGATTGGTCCTGCTCAAGGCCGTCCTTTCTTCCATACCAATTTATTTTCTTGCTAACAGCAAGATGCCGAAGGGGATTCGCACGAGGCTGGAAAAGAGGATGCGCACGTTTTTGTCGGGAAGCCATATAAATGGGCGTGGAGGGATCCATCTTGTGGGGTGGGAGGATATCACGCTAGAAAGAATTTGGGGGGTCTGGGGGTGAAATCACTTGAGCAGATGAATGAGGCGCTTTTGCTTAAATGGGCTAGTAGGGTCTGGGGCCCGGGGGAAGATCTCGTTTGCATGGTGGTTCGTATCATATATGACGTAAAGGGGGCGCCGCCTTCGCAGCAAAGTAATATTTCCGCCATGACGCCATTCTGGCGGGGTGTGGTGAAGACATTCGTGAAGAATTTAGCCCTCTTTAGGCCGGTCCTTGGGAGGGGGAGACCTTTTCTTTTTGGGTGGATGATTGGTCAGGGGCGGGAGCTCTATGCTCACGTTTCCCCCGTTTATATGCCCTGGCGGAGGAAAAGCTTTGTTCGGTGGCGGATTGCTGGGTGGATAGGACATGGTGCCCAACCTTCTCCGATAACTTCTCGGATCAGAGATTTGACGAATTCCTGGAGCTACTTGATGCCGTGAGGGAGGTGGGCGCTCCTAGCAGGAGAAGAGATCATTGGTGCTGGAAGAGGGGCCGTTCTCGGTTAGAGAGGCCTATGGGGCCATCTCCAGGCCGCCGCCGGCAAGCTCGGAGCTGCTGAGCAGGGATTGTGCATCTATTTGGGCTCTTAGACTTCTTGAGAGAATTGGGATCTTCCTGTGGCTTCTCAGGAGGAAGAGGTTGATGACGTGTGATTGGTGCGTCAGGCTCCTTGGCATCATTGCGGACAGATGCCTAATTTGTGATAATGCGATTGAATCTGTGGAACATCTCTTTTTTTCTTGCCCCGTGGTATCTCAGATATGGCAGGAGGCTGCTGTAGCGTGGTGCCGCTTCGAAGACTTTCAGGCCTTCTGGAATTCGATCTACACAAATATGGCTAGACCAAGGAGGGAGCGACTGTATCCCATGGCTATACTCTGGGCGGTCTGGCGCGGAAGAAATGACTTACTGTTCTCGGGTCAAAGATTTTATAAAGAGAACGTGGGGACTGGGGATATTTGCAAAGCGTATGGTAGAATACTGGGTGATGTAGCGTTCCTTTCGGTGTGTGTGGAGTGGTGTAGCCTTCTATCTCCTCTGTAGTTAACTTTTGTTTTTGTGAATAAATTTTGATGGGGTGGAGCCGCATGAGAAACTGTGAATCCTATCCATTTCAAGCAAATATTTGAAATATTGTTCTAATTAAAAGTACGATTAAATATAGTTGAAGAAACTTATGTTATGTATCTAAGATGTATATATGAGAGTATGAGAAATTGTGAAGCCTATCCATTTCGTTTTGCTTGATATATTGTGATACTCGTTGATTTTACGAGTATTATTAGATTTAATATTTATGAATTCAAGTATTAAGAGTGAAATAGTAAGAGTTTGTCGAAATAGTTGGACACAACTAATAGTAAATATGAAGTTATGGACACGAAAGAAACATTAGATTTAGTCACTTATCTTGTATAATCATTATCTTAAAGAATGAGACATTTATAAGCTTCTCAAACTATCAAGAAAATCATTAAAATCATTAAAGAAATGCTTCAAAAAGCCAAAACGCCTCAACCGCCTCGAGGCGTTCTGGGTTGGACCGAGGCACACACCTCGAGGCTAAATTGGACCGCCTCGCCTCGAGGCGTACGCCTCGAGGTTACTTTTTTTGAATCATGATCGCATTTAAACTCAAAAAAAGAGATTATCTTATAAGAGCTGAAATATTTTATGTTATTTTCGATGGTCCAATTAGAACTCAAATACAAGTTGTCAAGGTTGTATCCCCATGATAACTGTTAGAAAATAGGAATGCAGAAGCGTATCAGAAATAAAGATAAAGAAATATAGAGAACACAATAAAGATAAAGAACTATAGAGAACACAGGATTTTAATGTGGAAGCCTACTCCCTAAGGACCGAAGTGAAACCACGGGAGAACGCCTCAAAGGACTGATAGTCTATTGCTTTTCTCACATGGATACAATGTGTGTGGGGGTCCATATAAAGCCCACATTGGGTCTCCACATCGCACAGACCGTAGATGTGGGACTAAACAACTAGATGGGGTATCTCCCACATAAGTGATGCATAACCAATACTCCAACACTCCTCCTCAAACTGGAACATGCAATGCTCAGCTTGGACAAATAGAAAGAAATTTCAACTCACAATACATGATACTACAGACAATATCCATTCAACGCACACAACTGTCGGGTAATGTTGAGGACGTTGCTTCTCATGTCGTGCAGGTGAGGAGAACGAACGGGTGGAGTGTGAGTCAATTGAATCTCGTCGGAGAGCATGTGCTCTGTATTGTGCATGTTAGAGTCACTGCAATTGAAAATAAGACTCTATACGGGGAACTCTGACCCGCCACAACAATGTGGACAACTGCTCTATCTTTGAAAAGGTCAAAAGGAGCATCGTTAATTATCCATACGTAGATCTCTGAAGATGGGTCTCTCTCATAGGGACCTCGAAGTGAGTTCTCTCTCATAGGAAACTCGGAAGGATCTCGTACTGGAGTTCACGATCGCTTGAGGATGGAGTATGAAGAAGTCTCCTTGTCAAAGAACTAGGTCTCTCCCATCTAGCATGAAGAATGGTACTCTACTCTGGAGTCCCTATGAAATCACATGAAAACCCTAACCAACATGGCATAGGGAATAGTATTCTACTTTGGAGTCCCTATGGATCACATGAAAACCCTGGCCGAAAACAAGAATGACAGGGACCACGACAAATGATACTATACATGTGCTCATCTGAAAAGACAGCATACATGTGTGTGTGTGTCTAAAGTAAAGACTCGGAACCTGATCATCGAGTCTCAATGTCTGAACTGTAGAGTATGGAATCTAAATGGTCTGGAAATCTGACATCTGAATCTGGAACATGACCTGTGACGCTACACAATACTTCCACTTTCTCCCATACTTGTCGAGAAATAGTGACCGACAAAGTTGGGAGAAGACAATAAAATCGGGAAAACAAAATCAAATAAGCCGTCACATTTATTTCTCGGCTTTTCACAATCAAAAATTTCTCATCATCCTAAGCCTTTCACATTTACTTTTCTTTTTCTTTCCTTTTTTTACATGTCTTCTTTCTCCCCCTTTTTTGCAAAAATAATTTTTTTATCGGTTATTTTCTCTCTTTCCTCCTCTTTTTAATAGCCGACAATTTTTTTAAACAAATCCTCTCTCCTTTTTTTATTGCAAACGGCACATTTGGGCTTCCTCTGCCTTCTTTTTTTAAGCACTCGTAGCCCACTTGAGCCTTACAACGAAAATATTTTTTTAATCTACAGAGCCCACTTGTGCTAGAATTTAGGTTTCTCAGTAGGAACCCTCTTCCAATGCAAGCCGCCCCCGATGGGGAGGTCCCCAGCTGCCGCCGCATATGGGGAGCGGGACCACTGCCACCGCCAAGAGCTCGCGGCACGCAGCCCCGAATGGGTTGCTGGCTGGAGATTTGAAAGAGGTGCTGGAGTGGAGTTGCACAAAGCATAGGAGTCGAGGAAGAGCCGCGATAGGAGATGTGGTGGTGCCGCTGCACATGATGGAAGAGAGGCAGGTGTTTGGGCTGGAGGAAGAGGTCAAGTGGTCCTTCTTGGACATGCGGAAAGGCCACCTAGGCTCGCGCTAGCCTACAAGATGGAGAGGTGCCACGACGCACGAAGAGAGGTCTCTTGGGTTTAGGGTTCAAGAAATTGAACCCTCGAAACTAAAATTTCAGATTGTGCATGGTTGCACAAGGGTTGCGCTATCTTCGAACAGAAATGGGGTTTTTATGTGAAAACCCTAGATTGGTGCAATCTGGAAGGAAGGATTGATGTCTTGCCGCTGGGAAGATGATGCGCAGAACTCGAATATTACAATACATCTTCAAAATAATCCTCAAGAACATAATTAGGGTTTCAATAAAAATCTTACAATCAAATCTCGAATATCGAACACAAAAAATAAAGAACATACAGAAAATCCTCGAGAATCGACCTGCTCTGATACCATGTTAGAAAATAAGAATGTGGAAGCGTATCAGAAATAAAGATAAAGAAATATAGAGAACACGGGATTTTAACGTGGAACCCTACTCCCTAAGGAGCGAGATGAAACCACGGGAGAACACCTCAAAGGACTGATAGTCTATTGCTTTTCTCACCTGGATACAATGGGTATGGGGGCCTATATATAGCCCTCACTGAGTCTCCACATCCCACAGACGATAGATGTGGGACTAAACAGCTGGATGGGGTAAAGGGATCTTGGAGAGATCCGTTTACCCATCTCCCACATAAGTGATGCATAACCAAATACTATAACAATAACAATATGAGTTCAGGCATGTAGTTACACCTTATAGACATTTTACAATAGCATATATAGTTTACTACAATTTAAGCCCGAGCAAGATCAAAGTTGTATTTGTTTTGAGGCAACAAATCCATGTGATCAATCCCAATTAACATGGAAGGATTACTGAAAAAATATACAGAATATCGACAGGCCCACTAATTAGCACCCCTGTGAAAATGCATGTAATAAAGCTTTGTAATACACCTAATATGGTTTCATGTTAATCATATTAGGGCAGGGGAGTTTTGATACACTAAACATTGCAGCAATAGCCACTCAAATTGTATCAAATGCTGGGTATAAAGAAGTCCATGCTGGGTCTAGTAATATAGCTCCCCGTTATCAGCACCAATCTACTTTTGGATCAGAATCTTGCAAAGAAATTAAAAGTTAGAAGATTAGTTTGAGGAAATATTAACTTAAGTACAAAACTTCATGCATATATTCTACAAGACGAAGCTTCAAAACTAAATGACCAGCCTATTTCGACATGTTATCTAGTGAGATATGAAAGTCAGTCGGGTACCCGTAACATACCGTGGTCATATTATAGCAGATGCCCAAAGTCAACCTCTCATGTTTCCGCTTAGATCAGCGGTAAGATTTAGAAGCAATCCGTGGAGACAAATACCGCGTTCCATGTCTGCTGCTTTTATACTCAACTCTTTCGTAAATATCATGATCCTCATGTAGAATCCTGCAAAATAATGAAAATGTGATTTTGACATCGATTTTTAAAGAACATACAAACAACTAAAAAAATGTCAAAGCCTTCTCCTATTATAAGTAGGGTTGGCTACATGGTTTCTTGCACAAATCCATGTTAAAAGATTCGACTATTTTTTACATTGGTTGTCAACTACCTAACGCAACCCCCACAAGGGGAGATTTGAACCCCTAGTCTTTTGGGTGGTAGGCACACTGCACTACCACCAGACCATTTAAGTGGGTACAAAAAAGTCCAGGGGCAGAGATCCCCAAGATGATGTATAAATAATACGTGATAATAAGAAATGAGTCTGAGAGATCCCAAAGGTGACATGAACAACATAATCGAGAGATATAGAGCTGATATCTGTAGGTGCACCGTACCTGGAATATCCATCATACTTCGAACCATCCCTTGCAATATAACCATCCGGTTCATATTCTGATCTGCTTCTACTGCGTCTCAGCATGGAACTCGTTACTAGCATGTCATCACCCTGGGTAAAAGAGAATGAGAATTAACAGAGGATGGGGTTAAGAAGATAAAGCACAATTAAATTGAGCGAAGAATGCAACGAAAGCTAGCTTAAACATACAATATCCGAATAGCGGCGCTTCTGTCCAGCATAAGTAGGATGGTCATAATAATCAAAATCTCTATTTTCATAAGGGGAATATTCATCTTCATATATGTAGTAAACTTCATCATCGCTATAATCGGCATACGAGTATGATCTTGACAGCTCTTTATAGCCTTGAGGAGGATCTCTGTATCTTTCTTCTGCGATCTTATTAGATGAACTGCCTTCATAATACTCGCCTCTTGATCGGTACGAATCAGCTAAACAAAAAGTAAAATCAGGCTTCAATTAGAAAGTACAGCCCAAAATTGTAAATATTTCATCATAAAACACTGCTTATGAGAAGTCCAAAGAATAACTAACCATGAATTTCCCTAGTATAGCGTCTCCTTGTCTCACCCCTAGAGTTTTCAATGTCGGGAAATATATATGAATAATTAGCCTCCCTGGATGAATAAGGGCGGACTTCCTGCATCCTGGCATTGTGTGGTCTTGAATGTGATTCATGTACCCTCGTGGTTCTGCTGGAATAAGAGTGAACTTCTTCATATGGGCGCTGTGAACTCGATCTTGAATAGTCCCTACCAATGTAATCGCTCCTGAATCCAGCTGCCAGTGTGGATCTTCTTGGCAGAGGTTTTTTCAGAGTAGCCTTTAATTGTAACTGTGTGTGTACATATAGGATATCGTGAAGTGGACCAAAACAATATAGTATAAACAGCAATCTTATGCATACCTTTTCATTTCCCTCACAAATGCCATTTTTATTAACGTTATCAATGCAGTCTAGTGCAGCTTCACGCGTTGCAAAACAAATAAAGCCAAAATCTTTGCGTTTAGCAGTGGGCATGTTAGAAGCAAGTTGTACATTCTCAATCTCACCGAACTTTCCAAAATGTAAACGCACACGTTCCTCATCCCAAGTAGTGGGCAAACCATCCAAGAAGACAGACCTAACCTGCATCCACAGATGCATTCTTTTAACAAATAATATAATGAATAGATAACCAATTTAAACAAACATAAATAAAACCAAGATTTACAACAGGGAGAAATCAAGATAATTTACGATCACATTGATAAATCAAGTTGACTTCAAAGCAATCTAAACATTACTCACCTTAGACATAATCGTCTCGTCAGGTTCATGAGACCTAGAGAAGGCTATATCTGCCCTAACATCAGTGCCCAAGTATATCTCTTCTCTCTGAAGCTTACAGCAGGCAGCAAGAGCATCCATGTGTGTGCTAAAATCTAGAAATGCATAGCCTCTATTTTTCCCTTTATTTATTGGATCCTCCATAAGATGGACATCTTCAAGATTCTCCAATTCAAAATCATTCAACTTCCGAACTAACTGTCAATAAAGAATGAATTAATTAATTTCAGTATGCATCAACGATAAAGTGGACAAGAGTGTGTAGCAAAGGCATATGCCTGCTACAAAAAAATGAAAATTCATACATCATCTTTTGTCCATGATGTGCATACGTTTCCTAAATGAAGCGTCTCGTGATTATTGCTTCTTGTAACACCACAGGATCTTCCTCTGACCTGGATATTTAAGGAAAAATCTGCCTCCATCAGATCTTAAGGTTATTAAAGTTCAGCAGACCAACGAACGACAACAACGAGTTATGATCGAAAATATCTAGCCATCTGCTTATTTGAGAAAAAGATCTATTAAATATTCAGAGATGGAAACCTAAATATATTTATTTATATAATAACCCAAAAACATTAATATAGGAGTTTAAATAATATTTTATAAGGAACATGATGCTCAAAAAAGCCAAAAAAAAGGAATCTATCGGATTTTCGATAGAGAATGATGATTCTCCGCACACTGGTTTGTTTCTCTGCCATACACAGCTAGTTGTATTTTCTACCATCCTCTCTAATCGCTTTCACAGTACAGCTCTCCCTTCCATATTCAATCACAAGCCCAGGTATGAAACGGGGTTTGCATTAGATCACCAATAATAAAGATAAAATTCAGTTAACTTGTAACACAAATCTAGGTTCTGCTGGAAATGTCCCACATTTAGCAAATGATGCATTGTCCCAATGCGATGAGAAGCAGGCACAGAATGCTAAATCTTTATTTGGGTGTTCACAGCTAAAATGAGTGAGAAACAAGATAAAAATAACTAGTCTCGCTGTCCCCAGACTCACATGTAGCCTAAATTGGAGCGGAGTTCCCCACATATTAAAATACAGTTTTCGGGAGAGATCTAAGTCCAACTTTAGAACGACATTTGCACAGATAAGCTAAGATTACATAGGATGCACTTGTGAGAATGTTAGAATGATGGGATAATTTATTTCACAAGGAAACGTGTGGAATAAGTTGTGAAAATAACCCTTTATATTAAATTCTGGCCTAGATGTTCAGGGAAAATCTGCCTCCGAGATTCTTAAAAGCTAAGCAGATTGAAGTTGACTGCCATTACATACGAGACATGGTTTAGAAAGACTTCATCTCCACATCTCATGTTAGCTCAAGGAACCAAATTGCAGACATCTTTACTAATGCACTGCTCAGAGGACCATTCCAGAAGTGTTCATTCAAGGTGAGCATGATTGACATCTATGCTCCATCTTGAGGGGGGTGTAGAGATAGATATATTCATATTTATGTGTTGTTTTCTCATTTTACTTTTCTTCCGCCTATCTTATGCAATTTACCCATAGGTCTCTCTATATAAGAGAGCCTAGAGTTCCATGGAATCACAAGTTGCTCATTTTTCCCAACAGATATCAAGGATCAAAAAGCAACGTCGCTATGAACGATTGACCGCTACAAGCCAGTTATCCATGTGTTAACTTTTCTAACACCTCGAGCTTCAAATCCCGAAGATCTAAAAGATCTATAAGACATGCTTTCACAATTCATATTCGTAATGGAAATCAGAATCATATGAGCATTTACCCTTTTGTTCCACACGATATTTATGTTCTCGTTGAGCTCATCTTAGGACACATGTGTTATCTTGTAACAGATGTGTCGTCCCAGCCAAACTCCCAACCTGACAATGTCTTCCATCCAGATTGGCTCGTCAAGGCATACCTTGGAACCAAAAGGAGGGCCGGAGCCACCTCTCGAGACGTTGGCCACATGCCAACTCGCCAAACTTCCGTTTCATCTACTCAATAAAGAATGACTAGTAAGACTAACACATCTTACCCCCCCCCACCAGTGACCGTACAAGATAGAGAATAGGGAGGGCCCCAGCGGTATTTAGACCCCTAAATACCTCCATCTCCTCTCATCCATCCCAAAAGGGACAAAATCAAACTTGGCATGATTGATATTTAGACTAGATATCAACCCAAATAGTTCAAGAATGGTGGTCATCCCTTCTGCAGAAGCAAACTCTCCTTCCACAAAAAAAGATAATGTCACCGGCATATTGGAGAATGGAAACAGAGATCTCCCCAATATAGAAATATGCCCGAATACCCCCTCCCTTGCCTTCCTCACCATTCTAAGCAAAGCATTTGATACAATAACAAAAATCAATGGTGATAGCGGGCAACCATGCCTAACCCTGCGGTGCAACTAAAAGAAACCGACCTTATGTCTACCATTCACCAAGACCATATATGATCCCTCGTTGTGCTTCCCTTCATCCAATCGATTCACTCACTCAAAAAGCCTCTACAGTGTAGGGATGCTCAATTAATCTCAAGTCAACATAATTATGGACCTTGGAAAAATCCACCTTCCACTAAAAACCTTTGTCTTCCTTCTTCTCCACTCTGCAACAATCTCAAATGTCAAAACAGGGTGCAGATCCTCCACACATCGCACCGCATCATTCTTCAGAAGAAGGAACATAAAGGACCGGTTAAGCTGCTTGAACCCATCGTTCATCTGACATAACTCCTCCATGTCTGACATCTCCTAACCCACCAAGTCCCAAAACTCCTTGAAAAGAGTATCGAAAAGCCGCCAAGACCTATAGGACCATCCACAGTCAAGGCAAAGGTCACCCTCCTGACCTCTGAGAGCAAGAAAGGTACCGTTAACTCCTCGAATTGCAATTCATTCAATCGTGGGGCATCTCTTCACACCATCTGTCACCATTACTAGGCACGCATCTATTAAGCTTAAAGTAATGACGTTGCACCGCATCAATAATTGCATGGCACCTACCCAGCTCTTTCCCATCCACCTTAATAGAGTGAATTAGGTAGCGCCTTCTAGGTCCGCTAGCCACCCACGAAAGAATCTCAGGTTCGTATCTCCCTCCTTCAACCACTTCCGACTCGAATCCTGCTTCCATTCGATCTCCCTCTTCATGCCCTCCTCCAAAAGAATACAATTTTAGTCACATCTTGTTGCCTTCTCTTACTCCTACAACTCCCTGAAACCTCTACGTGATCAAGACGCACTACCTTTACCTGCATCAAATCTCTCCTTCGACCTCTGAGCTTATGGGTCTATCTCCTAAACATACACACACAAAGATTTGGACATTCGCAGTACTATCTTAGTGAAACAAAAGTAACAAGACAGTACTGGAAGCATAACCCATGCTAACCTCACACAAGCAGTTAACCATGGGGAGTCGAAATGGCCGATCGACTAAGTATATTTTGATAGAGCACCCCCTCGTTCCGACTAGTCGGGCTAGTCAGCTGACTGTTGTAAGCTTGCTTGGGAGATCTCTCTAAGGCAAAGGCGAAAGCCCATCTACCCTACGGCAAAATCGAGCTCAAATGTGAAGATCGAAGGAGGTCAGTAATCATCACACATCCAACAGGACCCCAGAGAGAGACCATCCGACATATTTGTCTTGATGTCCCCAACCAACACAATCATCGAACATAAGGAATGAGATCACGGCATTATAGCTACATTCCCTAGATCTAGATGATGCATTGATGTGGCACCATGTGGAAGTCATCCCTAAGCAACCCCCTCCCCATAACTCAAATATAGATAAAAGCACTGAAACCTAATTAACTAACTTCAGATATATTACGAAGAATTAATATATTTTTTATAATAAAATGGAGGTATATATGTATAACTATATAAATAAGTAATGAAATTAATTTTGATTTCGTATATTATTAGTACTATGCATATAAGGGAGGAGTTATATGAGATGAAAATTTCACGTACGATTTTGGAACATAGTTTATTGGAATAGAATGAGCTACCATCACCATATTCATTGTAAAGGATGTCCCAAGAGTCATGTTATTCGACGAAGTGGTAACAAATAAGCTTTATATATCAATTAGACGATCACCCACCAAGACACTATTGAACATCCCAAGGGCATCAGACCCTAGAAGCCTACTCTTTGCAGGAAAATTGCATATACCCAATTTGCAATAGTGAAAACACCATACAAGGTCCCTGTCAACCCCCATAAGATGTCCCAAGCCACCACAATGAAGGCGTTTGATCAACAGAGTTACCTTCGTAGCGTCGTTGAACCTATGAATCACTACCTGGTGTTAAGGACTATGCACATTGTCCCAATCTCTTTGCCTTCCAACCACCATCCAATTGTTGTCGTCATCTTCGAGCCAGCCCACACGTGTCGCAATCCTTCATGCCCGCACATTGTGCCCTCACTCTCTTTCATCTAGTAAGCTATATGTAAAGCTACTAAACTTACTACAATTATCTTAGTTGTATGTAATAATATGAAAGTACCCACTTAATGGTTTAGTGGCAGGACAGTGTGTCTACCACACAAAAGACCAGGGTTCAAATCCCACTCTTGCAGGGGTTGCGTTAAGTAGTCGACGGCCAGCCTAAAAAATAGTCGAATCTTTCAACATGGATTTGAGCAAGAATCCATGTAGCCGACCCTACTTATAGTGGGAGAAGGCTTGGTACCTTTTTTATGTAATAATATGAAAGTTTGTTAGTTGATGCTTTTTAATAAGGATTAAATACTTCATAGGATCAACACTCCCGTTTAAAAGAGTAAAAAATTCACAGACACTAATATCTTGAGGATGTGTACCATGGCTATGATTACATATATTTTAATTCAGTCAGTTATAGCCTTAAAAATAATGTATAATGAATCTTCTTAAGCTGTGTGATGGGAGAGTTTTTAAGTGCTGGATGTTTACAGTGTAGATTATCCACATTTAAAAAGAAGTCGGGTGGATATTTTTCAAAAATCAAATTTGCAATAAGTTGCCAAAGAAATTATAATACATTCAACTGCCAAAGAAATTACGTTACCTTCAACTTGATCTACTTGAAAATCAGAAATAATTGTTCCGGGAAAATTTAGATGATTTAACAATGTCCACTATAATACTGCACTAATAATGAAACATGTCAAGGGAGTACAAGACAAGGAATAAGTCCTATGAATGTAGCCTACTTGTTCGAAGTATGCAATGATACAAATAGAGGGGAAGAGGATGCCCTCGGGAAATGAAGAGAATATAATGGTTATCATATGCTGGTGAAAAGGAAAACTAAGCACGGTCATATCTAAAGTTCTAGACAAATGGATGCAGATACTGATGATTTAGACGGGACCGTTAAAAAGCTGAGGTATCATTATGCTTCAGATCCTCGTAATCATATTCCTTAAATGCCATTGCCTTCCGAAATGATCGAATATCCCCTCCCCAGATGGCAATTGATATGGTTACACTTATGGAAGTCAATCCTATATTCACGGTAATGGAATAAAGAATCATGCTTCGTACAGAAATGGATTTTCCAGATATGTAAAGTGGAAAAGGTACCATATAACAGCACCAAAATAGTCTAGTACAATATTACATCAGCTCATAAAAACCATTTTTGATTTAAAACGTGCGGATGCTCCCCCTCTGCTACTTCACAAAGTAACAACAAAATCCACACAGGGAAATGCAAATTCACTTCAAAAAGATTCAAGAACGAACTAATAGTTCAACTGCATTTTCATGCATTGACATAAGGGTTCGTTCAGATCGGTGGGCAGAGGCGCCGATCAATGCAGCGTACCAAACCCTACCCGGGATTCTGGATCCTAACCAAATACCTTTTTGACGCAAAGATTGTTTTTACTCTTTTCAAGAAGTTGATATTGCACTTCATTACAAGTAGTACGCACACAGATAGATCACTCCATTCAATTTCACCAAGAAAGACATTAGTTTCTGCATAATTTCCTCCACAATTTCTCCCAAAGACCGCCAAAAAACCGGCATTTCCCCAGAACCAACGTCCAGCAACAACCGATAACCCTCGGAAAAACCATGCGATCATCGTGGTCGCCGTGGACATACCTGGACATACCTATGCTCGGCGGCCGCCCTCTTGGCCTGCTCCACCGTGGCGAACCTCACGAAGGCGAAGCCCTTGCTGGTGGGCGAGAAGGACCTCCGGACGAGGCGCACCTCCACCACGTCTCCCACCTCCTGGAACACCTTCACGAGGTCCCTCTCCGTCGTGTCCCGGTCGAGACCCCCTACGAAGACCTCGTACTCCCTCTGCTTCCTCCTCTCCCTCTTCTCTTGGGGAGCGACTTCCGCCTCTCTCTCCTTCTCCTTCTTTCCGTCGCCATGGCTCTGCTCCGCCTGTGCCCTCTGCTTGAAGGCGAGACGAGGGGGTAGCATGTCGGCGCCGAGGAGAAAATGGCACCGGAGGAGGAAAAGGGGGGTTTATATACGATAAGGAGGATATTGGGGAGGGGAGACGACCTCGGCAGTTGGGGGAGTCGAGTCTGGACCTTGGGAGTTGGGACTCGTGTCTCGACCTCGGAGCTGTATTGATGAGATAGGGTCACCGTTTGGTCTATCTTTCCGTATATTCGCTCTCCTCTCTTGACGGATATGTGCCGTGCGTGGAAAGCAATACCAACCCCCGATCCGTATATGCTGTGAATAGTAGCATGAGTCCATTCAGGAGGACTGCGGGGGACTTGGGGAGGTGATAATTTTATTTATTTATTTCCTTCTATTTTTAAGTTATATTAGTATATATAAAAAAATTGCAGACGTGCATGGGAGACTTGTGCCTTGTACACCTGATGGCATTGCGGTGGTTATAATATTGCTCGTCCCGGTTGGCGATTCTAGAGATTGTGTGTTTTTTAATCTGCCGAATGAGATGCGAGGGAGACTCAGATTCGAAAGGTTGGGAACAAAACGAAATGGTAATTGGAAACTGTACAAAACCATCGTTTTTTACTGTGGTTGTCGGGAAAATTCAGTTACGATGAGCTAGACTCGAACTCAACTTGATAAGAGTTTGTGAACCGGGCATGAAAAGCCATTTATTACGGGTTCGAGTTAGATAAATGACTCGTTAAGGTTATCGATTCGCGTTTGACTTGTGCATGACTCAACTCGATGAATCAAATTGATATTAGTGGGTTTTTTATATTTCCCATTCGTTGTGGAATGATGTATGAATGGGGGAAAAATGGTGTGGCACAAGCATGTTATTTCGAGTTGTTTGATATTTATGTACTTGTATTTTATGTTATTTTTTATAGTTCTTTATCAAATGCGCATGAATAAATACGTTTATATGTAGTGTCGAAAAAACACAGATATTATTATTGTTAATGTGATTCCTAATAAGTTCAATTGCCCTTTTAAAGAATTTCATAGACGATGAACGTAAAATCAATCTGCAAAAGTCTCACTAAGAGAACCGTGAGCCAACTCGAACTCAGCGAGTTCGAGTTAGCATTCTTACGCTTGAAGCTTATCGTGTTCGAGTTTGGTTATCGAGTTTGAGTCTAAGTCGAGATTGACTCGACTCATTCAACTCGATAGAAACTCATAGATGATGCTAACCAGATCAATTCATGTTAATTATAGTTTAAGAACTTTATGATTGTTTGTTATGATACCTACCTCTCTGACAAAAAAAATCTCGAATAAAGTGTGTTTACAAGATCAACTACTATTTGCATAGATGGACTAAAAGTGCATGTTGTTTATTAACCTTGTAAACTCTTTGTGTTCCCATTTTGGTTCAGACATTTTTCAAATAGACGGAAGATAGTTACACTCCAGACACACTATCGTTCATAGAGTGTTCTTATGCATGAGATAGCATAACAGAAATGTAATACGTCAAGAATATCTCAACATCATGTGAGGTTGATTTTTTCTGGGTAAGTATGAATTTCCATTGATGTAATTTGGATCATTTATAGGCGACGCCACAAAAGTTGTTACCAATCAAAGACAAGAATCAGAAAGAAGTGAACAGAACAGGAATCAACGGCACTTGCCAAAACCATCATGGGCTCGAGAGAGCAAAAAGTGAGCATCGGGAGAGTTCAGCTCGTCAGAGCATGGACAACATAGATGATCGCGCGAGCCACAGTCGGGGCCGTAGAGATGGAGCCATTGGACCATCTCGAGTTGGGCTCCCTCCAGATCGTCCAAGCAGCATCGGCAAGCGTAGAACTTAAAAGACATTTTAAGTCCTTCCCCTGTAAAGTATTAGCCCATTCCAGAATCCCAATCAACGAGCATGAGGGTATCCTCGGTAGGCTCAGGCCAGAGAGCACCGTATCCCATATGGAGGCAGAGAAGCTGCAATGGAAGAAAATATGGTCTCGGGATTCAGGTTCAAGCCCAGTTAAGTAGCACAGCCCAAGCTCGCCAATGCCATGCCTATCCAGTCTATCCAACATCGAAAGTTGATTCAGAGCAGCACGATACAGAGTGCAAGAATGTTTAGGGGCGAAGAACGCGTTCCATACAATGGCCGCCCAAGGGACCTCCGGAGCATGATGGCGCACAAGATCGATAGCATCACGGAATGTGAAACCCTTAGGGGAGCGGGTCCAGGAATGACCACTTGGAGTGGAGCAGATAGCACTACGAATGGAGTCACGCCCAACAAGAATAGCATGCCAGATCGGAGAGGCATTGCTCTCTGGCACCACATCCCATAAGGGAGCAGTATGAAGGTATTTCCTCCTCGTAAAGTTAGCCCAGATAGAATGATCGACGATAAGCACCTGCCAAGAACAAGCCACGATCATCGCAGAGTGGAGGGATATGAGCGATCTCAGGCCAAGGCCTCCCTCGACCTTCGGGAGGCAAGCGATGTGCCAACTCACGTCATGGCACCCAAAACACTAATGAAAATTAGCGCACATCTTATCAATGCGCTGTGAAGAGGCAATCAGGATGAGAGATACAGCGATCCAATAGAGAAGGACCCCAGATACAACCGAGCGAAGGAGCTGAAGACGACCGACGAATGATAGGACCTTGTCTTTCCAGCCACAAAGCAAGGCCCTAACCCTATCCTTCAACGTCGCAGCAAGGACCCCATTCCTGGAGGAGGAAGTTAGAGGCAGCCCGAGGTAGGTAGTAGGAAGGTATGATCTGAGAATACCAAGTTGCAAGGTAACGCCAAAGTCAGCAGGAGCACTTCTTGGCCGAAATAACTTACCTTTATGCATGTTCATTTTGAGGCCTGAAATAGCCTCGAATTTTGTGAGCACCTCTCGGACTGCAAGCAACGAAGACGACGATTCCTTACAGAAAAAAGGATGTCATCAGCGAAGATAAGGTGGGTCGGAGCGCAAAGATGGTCAATACCCAAAGGCTTTAGGTTTCCCCTATCAACTGCGTCCTCAACAAGTAGAGACAGAGATTCCATACCAATAGCAAATAAGAAAGGGATAATAGGGTCAACCTGCTTGAGGCCACGCGTTCCCTTGAAGTGGCCGATGGAGAACCATTGACAAGTACAGAGAAGGAAAAAGTGAGGATGCAATTTGATATCTGTTAGAGTTATTAGATTTACATTTATGTTTGTAACCCTTCGGATTCCGTAACCTCCCGTGACCCTTCTGGTTCTGTAACCCTTGTACTTTCTAGGGTTTTCTCTCTGTATAAGAGACCATAGCTCTATGGAATAAAAAAAAACTCATCTCATTCCTTCCTCTTCTCAACATGGTATCAGAGCGACGGTCCTAGACTGAAGTCAAATACCCTAAATCCGCCACCACCACCAGCCCTCTCTCCACCGACAAGGAGAGAGGGATGGACCTCCTGCATCGCTCGTGGATTTGATGGCCCCGTGCAAGGCAGTCCGAGTCCTCTGCGTTGGACCTCCTACTTATTCTTTTATGATCCGATTACTCCTCCGCGTTGGACTTCTTCTATATAGCGATTCTTCCCTAGGCACGACAGAGATATGTTCCGGTGACCTGCAGGCACAACAGAGATACGTTCCGGTGACCTGAAAGTCGCAGACCCGTCCTCGAGCGAGGTCTTCTACCAGCAGCGGATATATGTTCTTATGATGCATCGTGTGAAGATGTGGTGTATACTTTTTTTGTTACAAGATGTAGCTTTCTCAGCTCCTGTTTGAGGGGGAGTGTTACAGTTATTAGATTTACATTTATGTTTGTAACCCTTCGATTCCGTAACCTCCCGTGACCCTTCGGGTTCCGTAACCCTTATACTCTCTAGGGTTTTCTCTCTATATAAGAGACCCTAGCTCTATGGAATAAAAAACTCATCTCATTCCTTCCTCTTCTCAACAATATCCATCCAATCCAAACCTATGGGAAGCCCATCGCTTCCAAACAATTAAGGATGAATGGATTCTCCATAGTGTCGAAGACTTTGGTAAGATCAATCTTTAAGAAAGCACGTGAAAGGTTGGTTGAGCGGTCAAAGGCACTTGCAAGTTCCTGAGCCAACCTAGAATTATCTCCAATCGATCCCCCCTTGATGAATGTGGTTTGGTTGATGGAGATGAGGAGATGCAAGACCGTAGAGAGGCACAGGGCCAAAATCTTTGACAATATTTTATAAGTGACATTGCAGCATGATATAGGTTTGTAGTCTCCCAGACCCGAAGGGGAGGAGATTTTAGGGACCAGGGTTAAGAAAGTGTGGTTGACCTCATGAACCATATTTCCTCCCTGATAGAGGAAAGACATAACAACAATAATGTCACCCTTCAAGAGTTGCCAGTGCCTTTTGAAGAAGTCAGCATTGAACCCATCCGACCATGAGGCCTTGGTGGAGGGTATGGAGTGGGGAGCGGTACAGATCTCCTCCTCGCCGAAAGGTCGCACAAGCCAATCACGAGCCTCATCGGTAAGAATGGCTCTAGGCGCAGGGGGGGTCAAGACTAGCCGGGCAGGGGATGCCACCTCAGCAAAGTTATACATTCTTTGCCCATCACTTCCAATGAGCGAAGCGATTGTATTCCGAGCTACACGTCCTTTGGTCGATAGATGAAAGAATTTAGTATTCCTATTGCCGAGTTTGAGCCAGTCCATACAACTCTTCTGTCGCCAAGCTGACTCAAGGTCATCCTCCAGCTTTTCCATGAAGTCCTTGGCGTCAGCTTCCAACTGCACCATAAAAGGATCCAGGGGATCCCTCGAGAGAATGCGAGTTATAGTGCTAAATGTGTCCTCCATAGCCCTGTGTTCTTTTATAACATTTGCAACTCTAGCCGCTCAGTCTTTAAGGCAATACTTAACCAGCTTGATCTTTCTTTGGAGACGAAAAAACAGGTTACCAGGGACGTAGGAACTCCAAGGAAGAGAGACCGCGTCAGAGTACCCAGGGCGAGTCGCCCAGTAGTCAAAGTATCGGAAAGGTTTCCGTGAGATAGGCACCTCAGCCAGGCGGATGTGAAGTAGTAGATGGTCACTCAAAGCAGTTGGAGTGTAATAAAGCTTAATGTGAGGGAAGAGAGTGAGCTATGCTTCATTGACCAAGGCCCGGTCCAACCATGCTGCAATTCTAGAAGGGCTAATGGCAGAGTTGGACCAAGACCAGTTATTACCACATGTATCCATGTCCAGAAGGCCACAATGGACAATGCAGTTGTTGAAGTCGTCCATGCCCCCATGTATCAGGGCCCTACCTCCCACCTTTTCAGAGAAGTAGCGCACTGTGTTGAAGTCACCAAGAACAACCAAGGGGATGTGGCTTGGTTTATCAAGGCACATAAGATACTCCCATAACGCCCTACGCGTGGACAGAGGTTGATTATGCGTAGGCTAGGTATTTGTTTGAATCAACTTATAACTTTAAGCATAATTATGAATTTAATAATTCATAAGGATTCTTTCACTTGGGGAATAAATCGAACGAGACATGGAGGTTGGATAAAAAGTAAGAAATTTTATTTCCTACTTTCATTCTTTTGGGGATTTTGTTTTGGTGAAATAATGGTGTTGTTAACAGGATTATCAATGCGCATAATAAACATTTATTATATGAATCCAAATGAATTAACAGAGAAACGGAAACAATCAACAAAATGATAATCATACGTTTCCCATTCATTTCCAGATTATGAAGTGCACAAAGGAACCAATTATTAAATCGGGAATACAACATAGAGCGCGATGTAGGAAAGGCAAAGCAATAAACGAATAGCAACAGAGAAATGAGAAAACAGATTAGATCAGATATCACCGAAGCATCCATGAAATGGATTGTCCTTAGAAAGGATTTCGCCCCCACAACACCGGTGCGTAGTGTACCGGCGATCCGCTCCCAAGATACGACGGTTCACGGTCGTCGTCCGCACACACCGACGAGACCGTCTTCGAAAGCACCTCCGAGAACTTGCAGCCGAGAAGAAACAGGGTCGCAGGCGAGAGAGAGAGAGAACAAGAGGGACGACGATTTTTTCTTGCGAGTGAAGAAAGACAGCGTCGGGTGAGGGATATAAAAAGAGGAGCTCGCATGCCCTAATGCGCGGTCTCTTCGGTTTCCGAAAACGCCCCTCAACGGGTGTGTCCTTTCGAATTCCAAGACCGCGGCTAAGTTGAGCCGTTTGGATCAAGTCTGATTCCCAATATGATCGAAATCAAATTAATCCATCTAATTAATTTAATCGAACAGCCAAATGAAACCCGTAGCAAAAGTATCGAGATCCGAGATCCGAATTTACTCTCCCGATCCCGAACCCGAGCCGGAGCCAGTGCCGGAGCTGGAGACGGAGCGGAGCATGCGCGCGCGCGTGTGGTCCTCCATTTCTCCTCTCTACTATTGCTACAAGAGCTTGGGGTGGGGACTCGTATATAAGTCCACCAAAAATTTAGATCTCTAAGGTATGGTACTAAACTTCAACCCAGACTCATCCATGTTTCAAATTTGGGAATTCCTAACTTTCCCTCCAAACCATTTGGTTTCCCAATAGAAATCAAATTAATTCCAATTGTAATTACATAGGTTTTCCAATTAAAATCTAAATATAATTTTTAATACAACAATCCCCCACGAATTCACCAATTTGAAAAAGAGATTAAAAAAAGATTTAAGAGACTTCTTTCGCCTGCCCATACTTTGCTTTCAGTAAAGGTACCTTCCGGTTTAAACCTCTACCTGAGTTTACTACTTTTTCTTTAACAGGAACGAAGTGAACTACGTCTTAAACTTCATACCTTAGTGTTAAAGTATACGGTAGAAATAACAAAGCATTGTTCTTGGTGCAATCTTCAGGGTTGGTGCTCTTAAAGGCCGTGCACCCTTATCCTGTTTCATGAGTGTGTTCAGTGAAGACCCTCTTCCTTTGACTGCGACCCACAGTAACACTCACATAGATGGCATTCTCCAAGGATGCACTACTAACATCCTGCCCAAAGGCTTGAACCCATTCAGAGCCTACGCTCTTCCTAAACTTGCAGCTTAAACGGCACTCAGACTTCAGGGATAAGACACTCATGCTTACGCATTAAGATTAGAGTGCCAACCAGTTCTCCAAACCATCTTGTTATTACCACATTAAACCTACTTTGTGGGATCTCCACTCAGATAGGTTGGGTTGCCACTGTAGAGGAACTCCCAATGGGTCTCAGTCACATCCCAAGCCTAGACTTTAGGACTAAAGATCTATCAAGTCCCTTAGTCAGCGGATTTGTCGTGTTATCTTTGGATCCAATGAAATCCATAGCCAACACACCTCGAGACACCAAATCCCTCAACGTCTTAAGTCTGATTTGTATGTGTCTCCTTATTTTCTGATTAACTTTGAACTCTTGATCTTAGCAATTCTGATCATATTATCACAATGTACCGAGATCGCAGGAATAGACTGACTTACTATGTGAATTTCATACAGAAGTTCCCTTAGCCATTCAGCCTCAATTCCAGTGGTGTCCAAAGCACACAGCTCGGCCTCAAAAGTGGATCGAGCTAGAATGGTCTACTTTACAGACCTCCAGGAGACTGCACCATCTCCAAGGGCAAATACATATTCTGTAACACCATTACTCCCAGACTCTCTATTTTCCCTATCCAGCTTGCATCATTGTATCCTTCTACTACAGATGGATGTCTACCATAACGCAAACTAAGGGAAATAGTTACCTTCAAGTACTTCAGCACTCGATCCAGAGCCTCCCAGTTAGTACAGTCAGGACAGCTAGTGTACCTACTCAGCTTTGCAACCGAGAATGAGATATCAGGTCTCGTGCAATTTGCAAGATACATTAAACTTCCTATCACTTGTGAATACCTTAGCTGAGCTACAGGTACTCCACTTTATTCTTAAATAGCGTTTTGGATGAATCAAAGGGAGTGCTTATAGCTTTAGAATCTTGATATCCAAATTTCTCAAGTACCTTCTCAACATAGTGAGATTGAGAAATTACAATCTCATCAACTGACCTTATCAGTTTGAGACCCAAGATCACATCAGCAACACCCATGTCCTTCATCTCAAACTTGCTACTTAAGAATGCCTTAGTCTCATTAATAATCCGCATATGTGATCCGAACAACAATATGTCGTCAACATATAGGCACAAGACAATACACTCATCACCTTTCACCATGTAATAGACACACTTATCGGATTCATTAACCTTAAAGCTACATGACAAAATAGTCTTGTCAAATTTTTCATGCCACTGCTTTGGTGCTTGTTTCAATCCGTAAAGGGATTTGACAAGCTTGCAAACCTTTCCCTCATTCCCAGGAGTCACAAGCCCATCAGGTTGATCCATATAGATCTCTTCCTCAAGATCGGCATGCAAGAAGGCGGTCTTCACATCCATCTGGTGGATAGAGAGATCATATACAGATGCCAATGCTATGAGCATCCGGATTGTGGTCATCCTAGTCATAGGGGAATAGGTATCAAAATAATCGATACCTTCCTTTTGCCTAAAGCTCTTGGCAACTAATCTAGCTTTGTACTTTTCAATTGATCTGTCAGGTCTAAGCTTTTTCTTAAACACCACTTGCACCTAATGGTAGAGCATCCTTTGGGTAAATCAACAACTCCCAAGTTCCATTAGCCATAATGGAATCCATCTCAGATTTGATGGCTTCCTTCCATTGTTTTGCTTCAGATGAAGCCATGCCTTCCTTGTAACTTGGTGGATCACCCTCGATCTGGCAGACAACGAAGTCGCTACCCAGATCCTTGGCTATCCGAGGTCTTTTACACCTCCTTGGCTCAATCTCTTTAGAAAGATCATTGGGTTTAGGTTGAGTCTCAACCCCCACATTCGCTATCCCTTCCACTTGATCTGGAATAGATCCTGATGTAGAGGCACCCTCAATGGTCAGATTCTGAGGAATCCCAGTCTTCAACGGGAAGACATCCTCAAAGAAGGTAGCGTCACAGAGTTCAACAATGGTGTTGACTTCTATGCCCGGTATCTCGGATCGAACTACCAAGAACATATATGCATAGCTATTTTTCAAATAACCTAAGAAGACCGCATCATAGTTTTAGGACCAAGCTTCTTTCTCTTGTGTTCTGGGATTAAAAGCTTAGCGAGACAGTCCCACATTTGAGATATTTTAAACATGGTTTTCTATTTCTCCAAAGATTAAACAGACACTTTTCCATATGCCTTGGAGGAACCCTATTTAGAATATGGCAAGTCGTATTCAAGGCTTATCCCCACATATAGGTTGGAAGTCCAGAACTCTGTAGGAGAGCATTGATCATGTCCGTTAAGGTTCTATTTTTCCGTTCTGCTATCCCATTTGATTGCGGTGAATATGGGGCCATAACTTCATAAATTATGCCAAACGATTTGATTGTTCATCAAATAAGTTAGAAGTATATTCACCTCCTCTATCTGACGTAAGGCGTTTAAGCACTTTTCCTGTTTGTGTCTCAGCCTCATTCTTAAATATAAGAAATTTCTCTAAGGCTATCATTGGTTTTCATTAGATATACATAGCAATATCTACTGCCATCATCTATAAAGGTGATAAAGTATTTCTTATTGTATCGGGTCAATGCACCATTAAACTCACAGATATCCGTATACACTAGATCTAAGTTCTCACTATCTCTAGAGATAGACTGAAAAGACTTCGTAGGTGTCTTAGCTTGCACACATATTTCATATTTTTGAGTTTTATCAATAGTGTGTTTAGGGATCGATAGTGTATTTAGGGAAAAGACTTCAGGAACATGCAACACCCTGTGCAACGTCCAGACACGTCCAGAGGAGAACCTCAAGTTGACTTGTCCCGACCCTAGCCCCCTAGCTGAAGAATCGTTTCCCATCTTCACAGTCCCACCACTGCAGATCTGATAAGAAGAAAACAAAGTTCTGTCAGAATAGATATTTACATTGGCTCTTGTATCCACAAGCCACTCATTTGGATCATGGATATGGTATAATTCAGGTTCTATAGAGACATACCCCTCGCTAGCCCCGAGTCTCATAGTAATCATATTCACTTGTGGACTCCCATCTACAACCTTAGGTTGAGCCTTCAAGGACGTATAATTCTTCTTCCAATGGTCAACTTGATTACAGTGCCGGCATGGTTTATTCTTTACCTTTTTTGTATCTTGCCCTTTGGTTTTATTTTATTATTATTAGGACCCTTTCCCTTCTTATCCTTGCCCTCGGAGGGTTATAAAATTAACCTTAGCCTGAATATTAAAAGGAAGCACAAGTTTTTATTTCCTGTATTATTCCTTTATGGCAATTGCCACCATCAAGTCATCCATATAAATTTTCCCCTTCATGTGTTTGAGGGTCATGCCGAAGTTTTCCCACGACTTGGGAAATTTTTCTATGATGCACATGAACTGAAAATTCTCTGGAAGTTTCATTTCGGTATCCTCTAAACCATGGAGTAGGAGTAAAAACCCATGTGCCTGTTTAGAAACTGATTTCCTTCGGCCATGGAAAACTTCAAAAACTTAGCCACGGAATATTTCTCAATACCGAGGTCTTCGGCATTATACTTCCGATCCAAATCTTCCCATAGCCATTTCGCAGTCTGCGTAGACGAACAATATACGTCAAACAACGTATTGGATAGAGCCAATGACGTGTCGCTAGATACGGTATTTAATTCGTTTTCGTTGTAGCACGTGTACTTAGCGATTCGGTCAGAACCGAGAGAAGATCTCCGTGAAGAGTGTCTCGGCTTAATTTATATCCCGGGCAAGTCCGGGGTCGAACACAGGGAGGCAAAGGAACAACTTGGGTTTAATTCAAGAACTTAGATCTAGATATCCAAACGGTATTTTTTAGATTTTTTTATGCAAGTAGAATGCCAAAAAAACAAAATACGGTTGAATTAAAACACTAAGAAAACACACAACAAGGCCAAATTAATTTTAATGTCAAATTAGTCCAATTTAGCCAAATTATATTTTTCCTAGAGTCATAATCCAGAGATGAACACAAAACACATTTTTTTAAAATTTAGGGGTTAAAATGCAATAAATAAAAATGCACACTTTTTATGAGTTTTTTTCGCAATTTCTCACACAAACAGTAAGTAAAAATTATGAAAAAATTACTGGCATGAAAACATGATGCAAGGAGACCAGTAATTTTTTTGATTTTTTTGACAAGTTATGAATTTTTTATGAATTTTTTAGTGAAAACATAGTGGAAATGAGTAATTAATTCCTATTAAATCCACGTTGTCAAATTAATCAGAATGCAAATTATCTCAAGTAGATATTTAGATGAGCAATCCAGAAGACTTGAAATTTCATGAAAAGCATGTATGTGGATTTAATTAAAAATCAAATACTACAAACACTCTATAATTTATTTTTGGCACAAGACATATCCATTTTAGTTGAAATTTGGGTAGTAAGTTCATCACATATCAAGGCATCATATATATTTTTTGTGGATTTTTTAGAGCAACCGTGTGTTAGATATGAATTTAAGAGCACTGAGTGGGTAAAATATGCAAAGTTTCAGTTAATCATTTTTAATTAATTGCCCATGTAACATAAAAATCCAAATAAATACTCAAAACGTACACAATTAGTTGCTCAACACAGTGGTATTTTTCATTGAATATAAATATGCAAGATAGGTGTCCAAATTACTACTCAAACACAGGGGTCTTTTTGCAAACAAAGAAACTGATATTTCTAAAACAATATATACAGGGACGGATTTGCAAAAACAAGAACTTGGTGAAAATAAATGTAATTTTTACATAATAATAAAAAAATAAAAGAGAGGGAAGACCTTCTTCTCCAGGCCGATTGGGGTTGAACCCAAAAAGGGGAGATGGCGAGGTCGGCGGCGTCGACGGCAATACGCGCATCGGCGCGCGGCCGCTCACAGCGGCGGAGGAGGGCGGCGCTCTGGCGGGAGGTGCGGCGGTCGGAGTTGACGGGGCGGGGGATGGCGCCGCTGGGAGAGGGCTTCCGGCGCGCGTGGCACAGGCGGTTCTGGAGGGGGCGGTCGGCGGTGGCGAGGGAGGCAGCGGCGGCGCCGCCTTGCGGAGGAGGGAATGGAGGAGAGGGGGGCGGCGGCGGCTGGGCCGCGGCTGCTCCTCTGCGTTTGTTTTTTTTATTTTTTTTATTTTTTTTGATTCTCTATTGTTGTAAAAGAAAGATTTTTTTATAAATTTTTGTTTATTTTTTTTAATTTTGATTAGACAGGGAACATGATTGGCAAAAAAAATAAAATAAAATAGGTTGGTGGTGGAGAAGATGATGAAGATGAAATAAAATGAGAGAAAAAAAAGCTATGATGAAGGTGCTTCAATAAAAGGATTTTTTTGTTTTTAATTGTTTTATATTTTTTTACTTTTGTTTAAAACAGGGAATGAACATGATGAGAGAGAAAAAATGTGATGATAGTGGTGAATGATCAATATAAACAAATGGAGGATGGTTGGTGAATGTGATGTGCTAAAAAAATGCAAAACTAACAAGATGACAAAATGAGAAGAAAATTACCTACGGTGGAGACGGTCGCCTATGATGTGCTCGTGAGAGCACGGTCTTCGCTCGAATCGTCGGCGCACGATGAGCTCGAGCAGCGCGCGGTTGCGGCTGCGATGTTGGCCAAAAAGCCAACGGATCACACCGGAGAGAGGGCCGTCGTCGCTCGACCGCGGTTGCGTCGCTGTCACAGATTCAACTCATGAAACTAGGCTCTCCTCACATAAAGATGGATCAAAGGCAAATTGAGGAGGATGGAATGTATATAAAGAGATGGAAAAAATGGAAGTTAGAATTAAGATGGAGTGGGATGGAGGTTAATAAAATGGTGGAGTTGAATTAGAAGTTAGAAAAATGGTGGGGTTGAATGGAGGTTGGTGGTAGAATGAGTTGAATGGTGGTTATTGTAGAGAATGTATAATAAATAAATAAATGAAATAAAGTTGGCTACTTTAATTACAATAGAATAAAAAAAGAAGAAAATAAATAGTGGAGAATTTACAAGGGAAGACAAACAACATGTACATATATTTTTTTACTTTTCTAATATGTATTTTTTTTGTCTTTTTAATAAGAGATATTTACAACAGAAAAATATAAAATAATATAATTAAAATACAAAATAATCATGATATTTTTTTGTATTTTTAGTAATTATGAACGATACAATAAAAATTAAAGAAAGAATGAATATATACAAGGTATACAATGTACATCTAGGTCCCAAAACCCAACTTTTGCAAATGAGCTCCGATTTAATGAAATCACTTCCGTTCGATAGATAATTTTCTAACTTGAACTTTAAAAGTGAGTTTGGTGAATTTGGAGTTCATACGGAGCGGGAATTTAGCTTGGAAGTTGGTCTTTACGACTTTTTCCCATTGGGATCTAGGAGTATTTATTTGAGGTAAATTTTGTTTTGTATTTTTGTATTTTTATATACATTGATATGAACATGTTGGAGAAAGAATTAGCCAAAAAGGAGTTGATATGAAATTATTAAAAATACATAAAGTTAAGGGCTATTTACATGTATAAAACTCCTTTGATTTTGCGCCTTTTTATTGTTAATTTATTTTGTACAATCTAATATACAATAATTCATGTATTTTATTTACAAGAGTCATTTATTAATTTATTGATTTTATATACATTTATTAGAGAATTTACTCGTGGATTTTGCTAAGATCAAGATATTGAGATGATGAATCGTGGATTCATCACCCCCCTATACTTAAACTTTGCTAGTCCTCGAGCAAATAAAGAATGAATAAGTGAGGTTAACCCCTGACTGTGCATGTGAATACAAGACTTGATCCGTTCAAGAACTCTCGGTTTTAGAGATCCTAAAATTCTAAGCTGAACCAAGCTCTAATCAAAAGGTATCCAATTTCCCTAATCATCAGACTCTCTTTGTATACATATATAGTAGGGATATGACTTTAAGTGTTGACCATAGTTACAAGAGTAGAGTCACAACGTCACACAAGGTTCCAGTCCAAGAGACTCTCCTAAGGACCCGATCCTCAACACTAGGGAATAAACCATTTCTTGCATCCAATCCACCGTCTCTTTAGTTGTCAGACTTGAAAGTGTAGATGGAAGGCCAGTTGATGGAGGGCATAGGATTGTGTCATTTCTTCTCTCCCTCTCATTGGAACAAGGATCCTCTCAAGTGCCTTATTACTCAACGCATTTTTTTGGTGTTGATCAGTGCGTCCGTCAAGAGAAGTTGGAGCCGTCTGCACTTGTTTTCCTGGGAGTACACCGGGGTGTGTCTTTTTTGAGTATCTATTATACCTTCTACACCCAGACTTGTAGCATTTACGATGCAGAGCCCTTTTTTGGTGCAAGCCCGACTCCTGGTCCTAATAGCGATGGTCCAAGTGGACACTTTTGAAATGGTTGGGAGCGCTCTCCTTTGGTGGAAGCTCTTTGATAATTGACTTTGTATGGAATGAGAGCTTTTCTTTGACATTTCATTGATTTGTAGTATTTTTGGCTATCTCCACTGCTTTTACCAAGAGTTGGCGCACACTGATCAACATTTTTTTATTTTATCACACCCTGGCACATAGGTAAATGTCAAGAGATAGTACAAGAACCATGTTCTCATACTGGCTAAATATGCTGACACTCAGGTTTCATGAAGCCTTCATTGATTTTATCCCATCCTCGAGCATCATTAAATCAAGTCCAAACTCAAATCCCCCATCCCAGCTCCTCAAGTGAAATTTCAACTCATCTCATCATAACTGCAGTCGTGTATGTGAGGTGCTGATCATATTCTTAAGGTAGAGACTAAGCATGCAATATAGCACACAAATCTTTCAAACTAGGGAAATGTGAATAATTAAGTCCAAGACCCTAATGACTAAGGCTGATTAACTCAAAATCTCAAGAGCCCATAAACCAAGTGTTCTTGAACATCACTAGTCTTGTGTGAAAGTGAATGTGTCAGAGGTTAAACCAACTTATTAGTTAGTTTTTTTAGTGTTTTTTTTTTGATTTTTTTGATTTTTTTAAGTTTTACAAAAAGGGTTTTTTCAAAAAGTTTTTTTGACAAACAAAGGCGAAGAAGTTTTTTTTTTGTTAGAAAAGTTTTGCTCTCTTTTTTTTCAAGAGTTTTTTTTTGAAAGATAGGTACATAAGAAAGGATTTTTTTAAAGAAGAATTTTTTTAAAAAAGTTTTTTTTGAAAAGGTTTTTTTATATGTTTTTTTTTGAAAAATATAGATAAATAAGAAAGGACACATTTTTTTGAAAAGATTTTTTTAGAGCAAATAAGAAAAGAGAACAAAAAACATTTTTTTTGAAAAGTTTTTTTTAAGAGTTTTTGAAAAAGTTTTTTTTACCCACCCCATAATTATTGTATAATATATATACATAAATACGTGAAAGTACGAGCTATGGGTAAAGTATATATGTAATATATACACGCCCCCCTATACTTAGCATGTGCTATGTCCTCATGGCACAAGAAGAGAGAAAAAAGACATAGCTCGTGCTAAGCGTAGGATGGCTAAAATAATAAACAGAATAGAAGTCGATCCGCCCCCCCTATACTTAGGCTCTGGACAGCCTAAGTGTAGAAGAAGAGCAAAAAATGGGGCGGACGAGGTCAAGAAGAGAAATGGATGAGTATACATATGGAGGTCATCGGTTGCCCCTATACTTAGGCTCTTGGTAAGCCTAAGTATAGGACAAGAATAAGTGTAAGAACCGATGTGATCTGGAGAATATACAAAGAAGGGTGAATGTACAAGAGCAATGAATCTTCTAAGATGTTGAATCTTGATTCTGCGTCTTCATGATGAGTAATATGATGTATCTGCTCTGTGCTCACTCTGCATGAAGTTGATGACCTCGACTTGGACTAACTGCTCTTTTGAATCAACAAAATGCTTCAACAGTTGTCCATTTACCACATGATATTGTGCACCATCTGTGAGATCAGCTATCTCTACACTTCCATTCTCGTGCACTTTCTTAACAACAAAGGGACCCGTCCATTTAGATTTGAGCTTCCCATGGAACATCTTCAACCTGGCATTGAACAACCATACCTTTTGTCCAGGGACAAAGTCTTTGCACCTAATGTGCTGATCATGCCATCTCTTTACCTTGTCCTTATAAATCAAACTGTTGTCATATGCCATGTTTCGGATTTCCACGAGCTCGTTCAAGTTCAAGTCTCGACAAAGCTTCCCTAGGTGACAACTCCAATTAATCTTCTTAATTGCCCATTCGGATTTATGGATCAATTCTACGGGCAAATGGCATGGCTTGCCGTAGATCATTCTAAATGGTGAAGTACCCAATGGTGTCTTGTAGGCTGTCCTATAGGCCCACAGAACTTGATCCAAAAGCTGAGACCAGTTCTTCCTATCGGGACGAACCAATTTCTGCAAAATACTCTTCACCTCTCTGTTCGAAACCTCTGCCATGCCGTTGGACTGTGGGTGGTAAGGACTAGTAACTCTATGCTCAAATCCATAGTCCTTAGCTAAAGATCTCATATCTCGATTCACAAAATGGCTACCCCCATCAGATATCAAAACTTTTGGCACCCCGAACCTAGCAATAATATGATCTCTCACAAACTTACAGACAGTCTTGCTGTCTGCGGTTCGGGTTGGGATAGCCTCCACCCACCTGGATAAATAGTCAACCGCCAACAATATGTACTCATGTCCTTGGCTGTTGGGAAAGGGATCCATAAAATCTATGCCCCATGCATCAAAAACATCACAAATAATCATCGGTTGCATAGGCATCTCATCTCTCTTTCCAACTGTCCCTCCCATTCTTTGACAGATCGGGCACGACCGTACAAAATCAATGGCATCTCTAAACAAGGTCGGCCAATACAATCCACATTGAAGTACTTTGTGAGCGGTTCTCTTTCCCGAATGGTGTCCTCCAACCTCAAGTGAATGACAATATGTGAGGACACTCTGGTATTCCTCCTGAGGAATACACCTTCTCCAAACACAATCCGGTCCTTCGAAGAAAAGGAAAGGATCGTCCCAGTGGTATCTCCTCGAATCCGACTTCAGTCGATCAATGCTGCTCCTAGTCCAACCATGGGGAACCTGCTTGGAGACAAGATAGTTCACCATGTTGGCATACCACGGGAGTGAGTCAATAACACAAATTGACTCATCTGGAAAGGTCTCTCTAATCCGCTCATTACCACCACCATCACACCATTTGTTTTCTCTCATTTGTTTATATATCTTCATCTTCATAACCATCATCACCATATCATTTTTCTCCCATATGTTTGTGTTTTTATTTCCTGTCTAAAGAAAATTATAAAAAAATTAAAAATTAAAACAAAAAAAACTTCTCTTTTATTACAGCAGTAAAAAATCAAAAAAATAAAAAAACACACAAAAAAAATACTCGCAGCAGCGGCGCGCCTGAAGCCCCCCCGGCAACGGCGCCATCTGACGTGTCGCTAGATACGGTATTTAATTCGTTTTCGTTGTAGCACGTGTACTTAGCGATTCGGTCAGAACCGAGAGAAGATCTCCGTGAAGAGTGTCTCGGCTTAATTTATATCCCGGGCAAGTCCGGGGTCAAACACAGGGAGGCAAAGGAACAACTTGGTTTTAATTCAAGAACTTAGATCTAGATATCCAAACGGTATTTTTTAGATTTTTTTATGCAAGTAAAATGCCAAAAAACAAAATGCGGTTGAATTAAAACACTAAGAAAACACACAACAAGGCCAAATTAATTTTAATGTCAAATTAGTCTAATTTAGCCAAATTATATTTTTCCTAGAGTCCTAATCCAGATATGAACACAAAACACATTTTTTTAAATTTTAGGTGTTAAAATGCAATAAATAAAAATACACACTTTTTATGAGTTTTTTTCGCAATTTCTCACACAAACAATAAGTAAAAATTATGAAAAAATTACTGGAATGAAAACATGATGCAAGGAGACTACAGTAATTTTTTTGATTTTTTTGACAAGTTATGAATTTTTTTATGAATTTTTTAGTGAAAACAGAGTGGAAATGAGTAATTAATTCCTATTAAATCCACGTTGTCAAATTAATCAGAATGCAAATTATCTCAAGTAGATATTTAGATGAGCAATCCAGAAGACTTGAAATTTCGTGAAAAGCATGTATGTGGATTTAATTAAAATCAAATACTACAAACACTCTATAATTTATTTTGGGCACAAGACATATCCATTTTAGTTGAAATTTGGATAGTAAGTTCATCACATATCAAGGCATCATATATATTTTTTGTGGATTTTTTAGAGCAACCGTGTGTTAGATATTAATTTAAGAGCACTGAGTGGGTAAAATATGCAAAGTTTCAGTTAATCATTTTTAATTAATTGCCCATGTAACATAAAAATCCAAATAAATACTCAAAACGTACACAATTAGTTGCTCAACACAGTGGTATTTTTCATTGAATATAAATATGCAAGATAGATGTCCAAATTACTACTCAAACACAGGGGTCTTTTTGCAAACAAAGAAACTGATATTTCTAAAACAATATATACAGGGATGGATTTGTAATAACAAGAACTTGGTGAAAATAAATGCAATTTTTACATAATAATAAAAAAAATAAAAGAGAGGGAAGACCTTCTTCTCCAGGCCGATTGGGGTTGAACTCAAAAAGGGGAGATGGCGGGGTCGGCGGCGTCGACGGCAATACGCGCTGCGGCGCGCGGCCGCTCACAGCGGCGGAGGAGGGCGGCGCTCTGGCAGGAGGTGCGGCGGCCGGAGTTGACGGGGCGGGGGATGGCGCCGCTGGGAGAGGGCTTCAGGCGCGCGTGGCACAGGCGGTTCTGGAGGGGGCGGCCGGCGGTGGCGAGGGAGGCAGCGGCGGCGCCGCCTTGCGGAGGAGGGAATGGAGGAGAGGGGGGCGGCGGCGGCTGGGCCGCCGCTGCTCCTCTGCGTTTGTTTTTTTTTATTTTTTTATTTTTTTTTATTTACTATTGTTGTAAAAGAAAGAATTTTTTTTATAAATTTTTGTTTATTTTTTTTAATTTTGATTAGACAGGGAACATGATTGACAAAAAAAATAAAATAAAATAGGTTGGTGGTGGAGAAGATGATGAAGATGAAATAAAATGAGAGAAAAAAAAAGCTATGATGAAGGTGCTTCAATAAAAGGATTTTTTTTGTTTTAATTGTTTTATATTTTTTTACTTTTGTTTAAAACAGGGAATGAACATGATGAGAGAAAAAAAATATGATGATAGTGGTGAATGATCAATATAAACAAATGGAGGATGGTTGGTGAATGTGATGTGCTAAAAAAGATGCAAAACTAACAAGATGACAAAATGAGAAGAAAATTACCTACGGTGGAGACGGTCGCCTATGATGTGCTCGTGAGAGCACGGTCTTCGCTCGAATCGTCGGCGCACGATGAGCTCGAGCAGCGCGCGGTTGCGGCTGCGATGTTGGCCAAAAAGCCAACGGATCACACCGGAGAGAGGGCCGTCGTCGCTCGACCGCGGTTGCGTCGCTGTCACCGATTCAACTCAGGGAACTAGGCTCTCCTCACATAAAGATGGATCAAAGGAAAATTGAGGAGGATGGAATGTCTATAAAGAGATGGAAAAAATGGAAGTTAGAATTAAGATGGAGTGGGATGAAGGTTAATAAAATGGTGGAGTTGAATTAGAAGTTAGAAAAATGGTGGGGTTGAATGGAGGTTGGTGGTAGAATGAGTTGAATGGTGGTTATTGTAGAGAATGTATAATAAATAAATAAATGAAATAAAGTTGGCTACTTTAATTACAATAGAATAAAAAAAGAAGAAAATAAATAGTGGAGAATTAAAAGGGAAGACAAACAACATGTACATATATTTTTTTACTTTTCTAATATGTATTTTTTTTGTCTTTTTAATAAGAGATATTTACAACAGAAAAATATAAAATAATATAATTAAAATACAAAATAATCATGATATTTTTTTGTATTTTTAGTAATTATGAACGATACAATAAAAATTAAAGAAAGAATGAATATATACAAGGTATATAATGTACATCTAGGTCTCAAAACCCAACTTTTGCAAATGAGCTCCGATTTAATGAAACCACTTCCGTTCGATAGATAATTTTCTAACTTGAACTTTAAAAGTGAGTTTGGTGAATTTGGAGTTCATACGGAGCGGGAATTTAACTTGGAAGTTGGTCTTTACAGCTTTTTCCCATTGGGATCTAGGAGTATTTATTTGAGGTAAATTTTGTTTTGTATTTTTGTATTTTTATATACATTGATATGAACATGTTGGAGTAAGAATTATCCAAAAAGGAGTTGATATGAAATTATTAAAAATACATAAAGTTAAGGGCTATTTACATGTATAAAACTCCTTTGATTTTGCGGCTTTTTATTGTTAATTTATTTTGTACAATCTAATATACAATAATTCATGTATTTTATTTACAAGAGTCATTTGTTAATTTTTTGATTTTATATACATTTATTAGAGAATTTACTCATGGATTTTGCTAAGATCAAGATATTGAGATGATGAATCGTGGATTCATCAGCCAACAAGATACAACCATGACATATACGGTCGTGTTCCTTTCACGCAGATTGCGCCTTCTGGTTATCGGGTGAGGGATTTTCTATTTCCACCGTAGGGCAGTCGGTTTCAAGCATGAGATTAATGAGTCAAATTCCTAAGTAGTACCTGGGAATTACTTAAATACCCAGGTACTACTTAATGTTTTTTTTACTTAAAAACTACAGAGGTGTCGCATGTTGAACATGCGACACCCCTTAAGTTTTTTTTCCCAGGAACTACGTCGGTGACGCATGTTGGATATGCGCTATAGATAACGCATATTCAACATGCGACATATATCCAGGGAATTCCCCTCGAAGATGCCTGGTCTCGAAATGTTCTGTAGAGGTATCGCATGTTGTATATGCGACATTTTTCCAAGGAATTTCCCTCGAAAATGACTCATCTCGTCCAATGGTCCGATAGCCTGTAGAGTATACTGATAACGCATTTTCCATATGCGTCATCCTTACAGGAAAATGTCCTCGAAAATGACTGGCTAGGTGTGGGCTTTGAAATTTCAACATATAACACATTTTCAATATGCGTCATCCTTACAGGAAATTTCCCTCGATAAGGTCTGGCCAGGTGTGGGCTATGGAATTTCATGTTTCTAAAAACCCTTGAAAAAGCATGCCAATTCCATGTTTCTAATGTAAATAGACATCTTTTTGCAAACATTCCAGACATTGCAAACATTCCAGACATTCCAAACATCAAATGTTTCTAATGAAAGATGTTTAACCCAAAGAAGACATTCCCAATATTTAATATAAGTAGACTTGTTCATGAATATACATTACATTTTTTGCATCATATTAAAAATTACAATGATTACAAGTCAACGTTTTTTCCTCCGCTGGTATATAATCGTAGAATCTAGAGGATGGAACGGTAATAGACGGTTCGCTTCGTCTATCATGTGGATTTGAGAGGGTCCTGGCACATCTTCCTCGAACGTTGGCATCGACGACGGCGTTAGTGTGCAGTAAGTTGGTCGTGTCTGGCTGGCGTCCAATCCATGCCTCAACGGTGCCTAAGGCGTTGGCAAGTCCTCTCGTGGTCGCTCGGTGGCAGGTGTGAAGTAGTCTCCTTACGCAATGACTTCATCTTCCGCATCGGCTTCTTCGTAGTCCATGGGTTCCGCGACTTGTTCACGCGCCCTACCTCGACCTCTTCCTCTTCCCTGTCCTCTTGCCCTTCCTCGCCTTGCCTCCTCCCTAGCCACATCTGCACGCTCGTCATGTAACGTGACCGCATCTGCAAATTGTAATGACAGCCACTCCGTCATTTTCGCCTTCGCTTGTGCCGCAATCTCACGGCATTCCTCGTGTCCAATGTCGTAGACACGGCTCCACAAAGCAAGCTGCATTCAAGGAAAAGACATAGATGTAAATATGAAACAGTTTTCTTAATTAATTTAACAAAAAAATTATAGTTCGAGTACTTACGTTGCTTGCCATAGTTGCACCAAACGTCCAACAAATCTTCGAGTAATGGTCCGATACCATTGCTCGTATGCGGGCGTCGCGAATACCCCTCTGGACCGATCGATGCGAATAATTCTAACTTCCCGCTCATCCCACCGGGCAATATGCAAGCTGTGTTCTGCCCTCCAATCTACATGTACTTTCCCCCTCAAATCGATAGCGTGAAGTTCTTGAAAGGTGGAGCAACGCATTGGAATATCTTGAAGACCCCCAAATTGTCTCTTGAAACGATCTGGGTAGTAATACTCCACAATGTGGAAGTATATCAAAGGCACTTCCGCTCTCCAAATGTGTTCGCCTTCAAGAGAGTTGGCTGAGAGATGGGCGCGGATCTCATCGGTATAGGGAGTTCAAAATACCTAAATGCAAAAATTGTATTATGATTAGTATTTCTTTTGTTGATATAGGAAAAAATTGTGAATGTAAAATTACCTGGTCGGGTGATTGCATGTCAAAAGCATCCCTGTAGGGTCTCACCACGTGTGTGGTTGTCTACGATGGGCAAACGCCGTTGCTCAGCGGACTCCTAACGGGCGCCCGTACCATTCTCTGCCGTCCCTAACAACGGGAGCAATGTGGGGGAAATGCTCCCATGCCCATAGCTGAAGGAGTATGACCGAGCCTCCAATCTCCTCGGTCGCCATGTCTGCTGCTAAACATAGGTGCCTGTAAAGGTATGCAAGTACGGCTGATCCCCAGCTCAGTGTCTCAGAAAATTCGAAATACTGTAGCTGTGGTAGAGCGATAAGTGAAACCAAGGACCCCACACTTGTCCGTGAATAGGACTCCACCAAGCAACTGTAAAATGTACACTCGAGCGTGTCTCTGTACGACTAGCTCGTCTGCATCCTCAGCCAACTCTGAAAAATTGGTGGACAACCAGCTTGCTGACACCCTGCTCCCAACTATGTCTGCGGGCAGTGGCCTAACGCCTAACAATTCCTCGCATGTATCTGCCCATGTCGCTTCAGGTGTTGTCTCCCCAGTAACCGCATGCCCATCAATTTGCAGCCCCATGATGAATGCAACATCCTGCAAGGTGATAGTAATCTCCCCACTAGGCATGTGGAAGGTGTGCGTCTCGGGTCTCCACCGTTCAACTAACGCTGTCACCAGATGCCAATCCAGGGTAATGAACTCAAACTCTGAGATGCATCCAAATCCTGCTTCGACTACGTAAGGCAGTAGCCGGTCATCCAAAGGGATCCGACGTACATGGGTCTCTCGTCGTCGGCAACGCAACCACGGAGATTCCTACAAGAAAATTGTTAGGGAAAAAATTGAAGGAAGGAAGAAATTATAATTACTTACATCGCCAGCCCAAACTCGACGTGAACGATGTCGCTCCTAAAGGTGCAAAACTGAAGGATCAACTGGGCCGGCATCCATCTGAAAAATACAATATTTAATGTTACGCAATACAATATAAAAAAAACAATATCCGACAAAATCAACAAGTATTTACCACAATGAAAATTTATAATATACGAGGGAAGGACACTTACTCGAACTTGGACATTTACGTCGGTTGTGACCTTGGCCACCACAATTTCCACATTTATTCTTATTCCTGGTCGCCGTCGGCGCATTTGATGTGGATGCTTGAGAATCCCTTGCGGTTTTGTTGGGACACCCACGGTGTGTGTGACTAATATCCCACATTAGGAACAAGTATTTTGCCGAATCACATCTCTAACATCCATTTCATTATGTATTCTTGTTGTACGTGGACGACCTTTACCGCGTTTACGTTTTGGGTCCGGTCGTAACTCAGGATATTCGAGGGAGCCCATGTTTCACGATCACCGATGGGAAAAAATTGCCCTCCATAAACCTGCAACTGTTTCTCCCAGGTGTACCACTCTCCAACATAGGAATCCACTTCAGCCCGACGCTTTGAAATGACTGCAATGGTGTGAAAACATGGGATACGATATATTTGTCACTTATTGCAAGTGCATTTCCTTTGTAGCAAATTTACCGTGTATTGTTTGCGCCCGCGAATACTAGTAGACGTCCGTCGAGCCCTGGTAGACACCTCGAATAATACTTCTGGTTTGTACTTGTACCTGAGTTACTGTGTACCCATTCGCAGCTGCAGTCCAACGGGTCAACTCTGTGGATGCGTAATGCGTGAATTTTCGACCAGCAGCAATGGCTGCACTTGCTTCTTCAAAATGCTGAATGAAGTATGGCACACAATTATAAAAGGTCTTCTCAATTAACGCAGAGATTGGCAAGTAACGGGCATCTTTAAGAACTGCATTGTAGCTTTCGCTTAGATTTGTAGTTATCTGACCAAACCTATACCCATCGTTATAGGCCAAGGTCCATTACTCACGACGACAATCATGAGTTGAAAACCATCTAACTGCTCTATTATTCCACTCTTGTAATTTCCTCATGAAGTACGCGAACTTCCTACGTGTCGTCTGTAATGCTGCGGCTTGCACCAGAGCTTTCATGGAGCCATTTTTAAAGACGCTATTTAAGTTGCTCGCGACGTGCCTCGTACAAAACCGCCAATATGCAAAGGGTTCTAATAAATCGACGTCAGAATCTTTCATAGCGGCTTTTATACCAGAATGCCTGTCAGAGATGATACATATTGGTCCAGCTCGCATACCGATTATCCTTACACGTACCAACGAAACAAACCACTTCCATTACGACAAGAATTCCTCGTCGACGACCCCGAATGCAAGGGGAACAATATGTTTATCCCCGTCAACACCACAAGCAATGAGCAGTTTTTGTTTCTACTTCCCGTACAAATGTGTCCCGTTAACACTAATCAGAAGCCGACAATATTTGAATGCTTTAATAGAAGGACCAAATGCCCAAAAGCATCGTTCAAATCTGCGGCAGAGAGGTTTCCGAGGATCAGGATGGTCGCTGTATTCAATATCAATTTCAGTCCCTGGAATAACAGCCTTCATTGCATGCAAAAGAAAAGGCATTTCAGCGTATGACTTCTTCCAGTCACCAAATACGATTCCAATGGCCTTCCTTCGAGCATCCCAAGCCCTTTTCCTTGAAACCCAGTAGTTGTATATCTCGTGGATGTGAGCTCTACAACTTGATACACGAACATTAGGGTCATCCCTAACAAGAGTTAGCAATGATCTGGACATGAATTTGTAGTCCAACTGAGGGTGATCCTGATTAATTGTTGGGTTTATACAAGTGTGTTCCCCAACAACCTTGGAGATCACCCACAGTTCATCAAATTTTCTGAAATTTCCTCGTAAATACCAAACGCAACTATTTGATCTCTGCGTACAAAAACCGACCATATCAAGCTGGTGGATTCCTTGACAATGAAGTCATAATGTGATAGAATGTGGAACTTCTTCACAGCGTAAACCAAATCCTCCCTACATTTGAACGTCCTACCCTTGCGGATTTCGTCAGCAACACCATCAAGTCTAGACTTGCTTCGAATGTCGTCTTCATATATTGAACGAGTATTTGACCCTCTAACCCCAAAAAAGGGTATACGGGGTGTAATAGTATGCGTGGCTTGTTCATCAGTTGGGAGCTCCTCGTCCATCGTATCATCTTCGACATCTTCGCTACCTTCTTCCAGGTCATCATCGGTCCCCCAAGGGATGAAATCCTGATCCATCCGGTTAACCTCTTGCACCAACGGCTCACTCAAGCCCAAATCCTGAACCGTGTTTGGCTGCGTTACAGGCGCATCCATATCAAAGTAGGGTCCCATGGTTGGGACATTTCTTGGTGGCGTGCCGCGGACAACTGCTGCTTGTGTGCTCGGGACTCCAGACGGTCCCTTGTTAGTCATAACAGTGGGGACTTCGCTCACAGATACATCTTCAACATAAATATCGGTAGCCATTGATTTCCCAATGGTCCGAGCGTACACAAGAACTGCCTGCACATCATCATCATCGACAATAGATGAAAATGACGGTTCCTCCCCTGGGCCTCGGGGAATGCGATGTAATAATCAGATTTTTTGACTGTCAACATCCAAGTTGAACTTACGGTAAACCAAGTTCAACATCTCATCGAACGTCATACTAGGAGTCAACACAAACCCCCTCACGTTGGTTGGCGATCCGCACATGAGTGTACTACTCAAATGACACATACAATACAACTGCTCCATTCTAACCTAATACGTGACACAACGTACAAGCAAACGTCATACATTCGAGAAATGAAAATAACATGCATATGATACAAACAATAACTAAAGAAAACGTTTTACCAAGTCCAATTGTTCGCAACAAGTGATTAGCCCTAATGAGAAGCGGGGACGCCTAGGACGGTGCCAATCAGTGAAAACACGGAAAATGAGTGTTCTGCGGGGCTAGGAGTGACCAAAAGGGGGGTTTTTGAGAGAGGAGGAGATCTCAAGATGCGGGTGCTGAGGTTGGCGTCGGGGGCGGCTGGGGTGCTGGAGAACGAAGGGCACCAGGGCAAGGGTCGGGAAATGGGAAGGCCGCTGGGCGCGGGGCTTATTTAGGCTTAATATCGCATGTTGAATATGCGTTATCTATAGCGCATATCCAACATGCGTCACCGGCGTAGTTCCTGGGTAAAAAAAACTTAAGGGGTGTCGCATGTTCAACATGCGACACCTCTGGAGTTTTTAAGTAAAAAAAACATTAAGTAGTACCTGGGTATTTAAGTTATTCCCAGGTACTACTTAGGAATTTGACTCTGAGATTAATCCTATGGTGGTTAACCAGATCTTCATACGTTGTTGCCAATGTTTAAAGTTCTGTACACCGAACTTTTCAGGCATACCGGTCATATCAACCCTCGATTTAAACATTGTTTCTGACATAGTTTTATAACTGGTTCCGGAAATCCTCTGTAAGATTATTGTTAACAAGATTATCAGTGCGCATAATAAACATTTATTATATGAATCCAAATGAATTAACATAGAAACGGAAACAATCAACAAAATGATAATCATACATTTTCGATTCATTTCTAGATTATGAAGTGCACAAAGGAACCAATTATTAAATCGGGAATACAACATAGGGCGTGATCTAGGAAAGGCAAAGCAATAAACGAATAGCAGCAGAGAAATAAGAAAATAGATTAGATCAGAGATCACCGAAGCGTCCATGAAATAGACTGTCCTTAGAGAGGATTTCGCCCCCACAATACCGGTGCGTAGGGTACTGGCGATCCGCTCCCAGGATACGACGGTTCACGGCCGTCGTCCGCGCACACCGACGAGACCGTCCTCGAAAGCACCTCCGAGAACTTGCAGTCGTGAAGCAACAGGGTCGCAGGCGCGAGAGAAAGAGAACAAGAGGGACGGCGAGTTTTTCTTGCGAGTGAAGAAAGACGACGTCGGGTGAGGGATATAAAAAGAGGAGCTCGCATGCCCTAGCGCGTGGTCCCTTCGGTTTCCGAAAACGCCCCTCAACGGACGTGTCCTTTCGAATTCCAAGATCGCGGCTAAGTCGAGCCGTTTGAATCAAGTCCGATTCCCAATGTGATCGAAATCAAATTAATCCGTCTGATTAATTTAATCGAACAGCCAAATGAAACCCATAGCAAAAGTATCGAGATCCAAATTGACTCTCCCGAGCCCGATCCCGAGCCCGAGCCGGAGACAGAGCGGAGCGCACGCGCGTGTGTGTGGTCCTCCATTTCTCCTCTCTACTATTGCTACAAGAGCTTGGGGTGGGGACTCGTATATAAGTCCACAAAAAGTTTAGATCTCTAGGGTATGGTACTAAACTTCAACCCAAACTCATCCATGTTTCAAATTTGGGAATTCTCAACTTTCCCTCCAAACCATTTGGTTTCCCAATTGAAACCAAATTAATTCCAATTGTAATTACATAGGTTTTCCAATTAAAACCTAAATACAATTTTTAATACAACAAATAGTGCATGTGATAACTGTGAGTTATTCATATTCTTTGTTTGTTGATAAGTGTGAGTTATTCATATTCTTTGTTTGTTTCTCTATCTTGAAGTATTGGGAAATAACTTATAGTTATTGTACCTTAGCTATTGTGAATGTAAATAATAAGGAAAAATCGAATCATTTTGGTTCAAGGAAGTGAACTAAAAATAAAGAAATCTTGAGATAAAGATAGATATCATGAGATATTTATTCATATAAGTGAACAAGCCCCAAGTATCTTTAGCATCCACAAACAACTTGGTGAGTACGTCAGTAAGTTATTTTTGTCATGGGTTTAAATGTTGATTTCGTCGGGATATCACCAACATTTGGAAATGAAAATATTACCCATATATTGTCGATATTTCACCCAAGTCGTTTAAAAATGGGATGCACAGGAAATTTATTTATTTATTGTAGGTTACGGTTTCCAATATAGATTTGTCAATAGCTTAAGACAAAAATATACACATGTTTGCTAAAATTGAGGTCTAAATATCAAATTTATAGTAGTATTATCATCAAAATCACCGTGCATATTGACGTGCAAGATAGAGTAATGCATGTTGTTAGAAAATTATTTACGTAGAATGCATAAAAAAAGTTGAAATAACAAATAACATGTTCTCATAAACTTAACATTCATAAAGTACAATACAAACGATACAATGCTCTCGAAATGAAATTATTTCAATGATTTATGTTCAAGTTAGATGATCATGTGAACATTTTATTTCAGAGTTGAGGCTCATGTTTGCACTTACAACACACATCATGACTAATATATGTGTTCACTACAAAGGCAGCTCAGGCAAACATGGACGAAGTGGCACTACAACAATCTGAGTTATAGTGATACTTTTTTCAAAAACCGTCACTAAATTAGCTGCTGTTAAATATATAATGATAATATTATTCATTGGGAAATGATTTTTCATACTTGAATTTAACGATGAATATCATATGTGTCGTTATATCATTAGAAACGGACCACATAGCGACGTTTATCTGTTGCTATTTTTCAAACTCTTATTAATCGTCGCTAAATTTTGAACTAAAAAAACAGTAATGATTAGTTTGAAAAATAGCAACGGATAAGCACCGCTATGTGGACCGTTGCTAATGTTATAGCGACATATATGATATTCATCGCTAATTTCAAGTACGAAAATTCATTTCGTAAAAAATATTATCATCGTTATATATTTAACAACGGCTAATTTAGTGACGGATTTAAAAAAACATCACTATAGCTCAATTTTTGTAGTGTAGGGCATATATACTGGCTAAATCGATCACAATTCACTTGGAAGTTGAAAAATAAATTGTGACGTCACTACAAGGAAAACAAGTTGTGGCTACAGAACTATGCCCATGAGTGTGGGGTTTGTGGCCACGGAATTGGGCTTTGGCCACAATACGTCGTGGCCAGTAGTGGTAGCTACAAGTCTCGTCGCGAGAGTTCTCTAACCACGAATATGTCGTGGCCACACTATAAGAAACATGGCTTTTCGTGACGGACCTATGGCGACGGATTTATGAATTGAGACGACTGATTCGTGTATGCCGACAGATATTCCGTCATTGAAAAGATGCCACCAAAACCCTCGTCGTCAAAGACTTCGGTGACGAAAATCCGTCGCCATAGAACTGAGCGACAGAAAATCCGACACCTTATATCCATTTTAAATGAACCATTATTACAAACTAGTTTCACCTGTTCTAATTGGTTACATGTTCTGATACATTTTTATATCATTGCACCTCTTTCAGACTAAGAAAACACAATAAACAAAAGTCGGCTATCTAATTACCAATAAAAAAACTATTACACATGTGATTACATGTTCCTCAAATATTCTTCACATATAACCAAAGAAAAAGTCAAAATCAGCATTTCCCAATCATTGCATCTCTTTCAGAACAAGATACCAATAAAATACTATTACACATGTGATTACATGTTCCTCAAATATTCTTCACATATAACCAAGAAAAAGTCAAAAATAACATTTCCCATGTGAGCTCAGATTTCGTCGCCGTCTCTTAATGCTAAGAATCTGTTATTCAAAGAAGAAAGTAAATATGAATGAAATACCAAAAGTGAGTCGAATATTAGAAGATATTAAACTCAATAATAAGATATTTACCTTTTCTTATGTTATGTATTACCTTCATTGTTGCAAATCAAGTTTTCTTTCGACTCTACAATAATATAAAATGGAAAAATGAGAATGTAAAAAAAAAATCAAATAAAAATGAAGACATATATTGATTGGCAACACTAATACCAGAGATTGTGATGAGGGCTGCATCGGATTTGATGCTCGCAAAATCCTACTTGGATCACTAATAGATTTATGAGCTTGTAAGTAAAAAATGAATAATTGATAATCAGTAGGTCATTTACCAATCGACTAAGGTCATTTACCAATCAATGACAAAACAATGTCAATGACATCATAACCTAAATGACAAAATAAGCTTAATATGTCAAACTATTGGGAGAAAGAAATTGTGGTGAAGTTTCAAAGCCCCTGCCATAAACAGGACTAAAAATAACCATGTACATACAATGTTTGTTTATGATGATGAGGACTAGAATCATCAATATACACATAGAATGTAGTTAGCTTGAATGTTGTGGACAATTTTGATCAAGAGAAGTATAAGGCTTTTTTAGTGATGAATAGATATACCTTGGCTTTTACAGAAAAGAATTCATTCAAACATGAATCTGGTTAAAGGATCTATCAAAACTTAATATGTCAAACTATTTGGAGAAAGAACTTGTGGTGAAGTTTGGGTATGATGCTAATTGAAGTTTGGGTATAGTTTAACCTAAATGACAAAATAAGTTGAATGAGATAATACCAAGCCATATGTGAAAATGATTGGCATACATTTTCATATGCATGACATTTGAACCCAATCTCTTAACGTCTAAATGTCGACAAGGTATGAATTGCCATTAAGATTAAATAGCAAACATGTCTAATCAAGTTTTTTTACGTTAATCTTTAAAAAGAAGAAATAATCAAGCTAGGAAACATGAGCTCTAAATATTTAAAATTGTCGGGAATTGTAAGTTAAGCCAAAGCTCAGGAAATGGTAAATATATTACCCTTGGATAACTAGGAGGTGTCTCGATCTGACTCCCATGATGTTGATTTTGAAATTGCACCTATAAAAAATATAATGAATAAATGCATTTATAAAAAAACACATGATAAAAAGATCTTACTTGTGGTGGAAAGGAAAATGGAGGAAATGGATACGTTTGTAGATATCCATATTGGCCGAAAGTTGGATTTCCACCTGTAAAAGGTGGCAGGCATCTAGAACTGATTGCAATAGTATCATCTACATCTCTAGATCCATGACTTTGAACATTGTGAACACTATCACGTCAAATGTGACCATTACCACCACTAGCATGACTACCATCATTTGTCCCATCCACACTTCCACTTAATCCTGAAGGATCATGAACATTCTGCACAAAAAATATTAATAATGAAGCTTCAAAAATTAAAGGTATATAAACTTCTTCAAAATATCTTACATGTCTATATGAATGAGGATATGGAAATCCAACATATTGACCAAGTTGTTGCAATATAGTAGCTTGTTGATGTATTATGATCTACTCGCTCACTAAGTCTTTCAACCAATACTTTCAAAGAAGCAACATCCTCCTCCAATTTCTTTCTACTTTCCTTTCCTGTATTAAAAATAACAAAATCACATGAAATTAGATCTGGCATCCAATATATATATTAGAATTGAAATCACATTAAAATTAAACTTACGATATGAATCTTGAAGGTCCATGATGTTTCTAATACAATATGGATTTTAACTGGAGATGTCTACAACACTTGTTGGCAGACGTCAAAATATCATATAGGAAACATAATACAACAAGCCAGATAACTGTAGTTCAAGACACATCCTCAGTGTCCTAAACGTGTCGTGGAAAGGTTATACTAGAGGAACATAAGATGAATTCTAAAATTACAACATCAGATTTTTGAGTCCATCTTTACATGGTTATGACTAAGTCAATTCCGGTCAGATTACAACTTCGTAGTTTTGACTGCAGTCCTCTGCTCACCATTTGTTAATGGTTAGCATCCCTTTGGATGGGAAAATAATTGCTAAGAACCCATTAAAATGATTCATTAAAATGTGATTCGGCGGTCGAGCAGTGTACATTCCAGCTAAAGGATTAGGATTCAAACCTCACATAGCTTTGCCACTTCCCCAGGAAAAAAGCGGCCCACAAATTCAAAGCATACTAAAAATCCAATTGATTCACAATATAACCAACAAACCATGAAATATTTCCACTTTCAAGGAATTCGGCTTTCCAAGAGTTTCATGGCTCCAAATTATTTAGGAAGTACACCATGTTGTTACTTAGATCTCGAGATCTCAGGAGTCTATTATTTGAGAATGGAAAATGGACACCAAGCCCCCACAGGGCACCAAGGCAGCTCCTTAAAGAGTAATTTTACCAGATGAAAAATCACAATCGTGTCAGAATCCAATTCAAGATGCCATCACTAAGACACGTACACTAAGATCATCGTATTAACAATATAAAATCTGTCTAACAAGAATGTATTCACACCTGAAACAACTGAGATCCACTTTATTCATGTGTCCGAACAGTACAAGAATTATATTCTTACCAGGGCACAAGATCTGCTTCGCATAAAGAAAGATGGTCGAGATAAAATCCATAGAAAGTTTGCAAAAAAAAAGGTTCCTCGCAATCTTAAGGTCACCAGAGAAGTTGATAAGAATTATATTATGTACACAGTATATGCACCGACCTTTACTTAGAATATGAAAGATAATGTAGGACAAAAACACCTATTTGCATACCATGTTGCTCGACTAACTACTTGAAAGATAATCTCAAGGTTGATGGTAAAGAATGCAAACAATTTGCCACAACAATTTCTTATCAAGGTTGATGCTTCATATCTGATAGTTCGAGTGCATCAGACATGCATTGAACCTGGCTTTGATGGCTCTGGATTGGGTATGAATCTCACCATGCTTATTCTTGATTAGTAGCTAACAATAAGATTACAAAAAAGTATACAAATTGCTTATGTCTTTAAAATTTCTACGGAAATCTTCAAAACGTTCAATTAGTATTTCTACATAATTCTTTCCCTTCTATCAAGGGGGTAAATTTGTAACTAAAGGCTGGATATATCTCATTGATATTAACCATTTATTTGTCTATGTACAATAATGGATCAGTTTTGTCAAAAGAAACTAGATATTCTTTCATAATCTCTGGCTTGAACATTTCAGATGTTTAAAAGTTCTCTAACACGCATGAACAATGTACCAAAGATGTACTTTTGTCGCAATCATACAAAACAGTTGAAGAGGTAATCTGTCTTGGTACAACTTAACTGAGAGGGAACATTCCTTTATGCACTTCTTGTGCTCCATTTGAGCTTTTAGTTGTAATACTTATTCGAACAACTTGATTTTTGTGTTATCTTCCTACACCAATGAAATTAGACACTTTAAATGCATGCAAAATCCTATTTTTAATAGTGACATCAATTGTTCTAACTATAAATTACATGTGACTACAACATGTGACTACAACATGTGACTATAGCATTCTTCCAACTATACTTCAAGAACATTGTATTTTCACTAAGCATAGAAGTACATGATCATTTGTACTTCTTTGGAAGAGTTCTTGTAGTCTTTGATATTCAGAAAATTTGTGCGACTTGTCATGTCCGATGCCACAAAATCGAACATAATCTTCTTTTAGATGGTTAACGACTTTTGCATATGCTTCTGTCTCAACTTCATCTAAGGCAACATCTGGTTGTTGTGATTGTATATCTTGAATACTAGCTTCCATTGCCATCTATTAAAAGCCAAAAAGAAATCATGAAACATGATATATAGTATGAAACATTTACAACCAATATCACTCACCGCCTCTTCAATATTTGAATACATGATTTTCATCATGTCTATGTCTGAGGGTTCTTTATTGTTCTCTTTTTCCTTAAAATAAAACTTATATTATTAGATAAAAACATATTAATATAAAAAACTCCAAACAACCACTTACAAATTTGTCACGTAGTGCAGCCAACGAATGTTTTCTACACTTGTGGTTTCGAGTCTTGGCATCACGATTCCTCTTATTAATTAATGCCTTAGCCTAATTTAAAAAGTTTACAATGTTAATATTTTATTCTCAATAATTCATATAGTCTATAGATAAGATTACAAAATACCTAGGTTTCAGGCATCTCCCATTCTTTGACCAAAATTTTGAATTGTGTCATGTCAATGCGAGCGTCCTCCATCAATTTGCCATCAGAACATCAGGTTCTTTATGATGTTTCTCCCAAATTCTCTTAACTTTATTTTTTCCAATCTCTATGTTGATGATGAATGACATAGGAAGTAAAAATGATAGCATTAGGATGGCCATCTAAGAAAAAATCCCTCTGTAAAAAATAGATTTAAATAAATCAAAATAAATATAAAAATGGAATTATAATAAATTAACAAATGTTTCCAAGTGTCCAACAATGCATTTTTAGGCATGTCCTTCCACTTTCTATTAAGATGTCAAAGCCAATGACACCGTGCATAATATGCACAAGCAGAACGAATTTTCTTTCCATTATCACCGATAGCTTGTCCGTTCTTATTCCATTGTAACATGTGACGATGTCCATTTTTACATGCAAAGAAAGCCCGCGTGCTGTGTCCTCGGCCTCTTTTTTTACTAATAGGCATGTCGTACATATCTCTAGGAGGAACCTTGATGATAACATGATAATCTTCTTCTTTTGTGTTATCTTTAATGTAAAAATATTGTTGAGCATGCGATGCTAAGATAAATGGATTATCTTTATGCTTTTCTCATTTCAAATCTATGGATGTAAATCCATATTTATCCGTGTGAAGCCCACCCTCATCAAACCAATTGCATTCGAATAACATTATTCTTATATCTGGACCATACTTAAGCTCAATCACATCCTCTAATTGTCCATAGTATGATGTACTTTTAGAGATGATACCACCATCGGTTGATAGATGAACTCCACTATTTTGAGTTTGTCTATTAACATCTATATGTTTACAATGAAATCGACATCCATTGATAATATACCCATCATAAGAGGTTGCTTCAATAAAAGGACGGAGGGATAACCAATATATTTCCTCTGAGACATCAACACTGCCAGTAGCATACAAATTTGAAACCTAATTATAGAAATGCAATTAGATTAGATTATTTTTAAAAAACTTAAAATAATTTAAGTATTTTAAAAAGATCCAAAACTTACATGTTCCTTCACCCAATATGGGAATTGAAGACGATGTCTTCTATCAAGATTCATTTTTTATATTCGAGGATAACGAGATTGCAAATATATCATGTGTTTGATGTTAAAAAATATATGTTATCTTAAGATTACATATTAGCTTTACGAGCATAAAATATTAAATAAAAATCATACCTTCGTTATGTATCCATCGAAACTGTGTTAAAAAGAATGTAACGATGAGCTTAATCTACTTTTGTTCTGCTAAGTTGACAAATCCTCCCTCCACCGATGATACTTTCATCATAATTTCTTACTTGGCGATTCAGTTTAGATTCAGCGGTAAAATAGCATGAACAAAATGTCAAACACTCTTCAACCAAATAACCTTCTGCAATTGATCCTTCAGGATGACTCATATTTTTAACATACTTTTTTAGAGTCAACAAGTATCTTTCAATAAGATACATCCAACGGTAGTGTACTGGACCTGCAACTTTTGCCTCAAAAGCCAAATGCATTGGTAAATGCATCATAATGGTGAAAATGAGGGAGGAAATATTTGTTCTAACTCACACAAGATAATGACGATCTCTGACTCCATCTTGGAAAACTCTTGGACATCAATAACTTTGGAGCATATTTTATTGAAATAAGAGCATATACGTACCAATGACAAGCTCACATTGTTTGGTAATAAATATCTAATTGCAACAGGAAATAGTTGTTGCATGAGAATATGATGATCATGACTTTTCAATCCGCTCATTTTTTGTCAATCATATTAACCTTTCTGGCAATATAGAAGAATAACCATCTGGAACTTTTATTGAACCAAGAATGTTGAAGAAAGATTCTTTTTCAGATTCAGACATATGATAACAAGCTGAAGGAAGATATAAGCTACCACTTGGGTAATGTTTGTGGCCAAAGATCTTCTCGAATGCCCATCTCCTTTATATCTAAACGTGATTGCACGTTATCTCTACTTCTTCCACTGACTTGCAATATTGTATAGAGTATGCTTTCACATATATTTTTCTCAATATGCATCACATCAAGGTTGTGTCTGATAAGGAGATGCTTCCAATATGGCAATTGGAAGAAGATACTTACTTTTTTCCAAGCATATGGAAACTGAACATTCGATTCTTCATTATCTTTCTCCACTCGAATTCCAGTACGCTTTCTGAGTACAAACTTTTTTCCAAATTGGTTCTTACAGTATTTCAAATTTTCAAATATTTCCATTCCAAAAAGTGGTATTGGTGCGGTTCTCAATTCCTCTTTACCGTTAAAGCTTCTTCTATCAAATCGAAAGGTATAACCTTCTTCCAAAAAACAACGATGAAAACAGTATGCTTGCTTCTTGCCATTTTTCAATCGTAATGATAATGTATGTTCACGACAAACATGACATGCAAGTCGTCCTTTTGTGCTCCAACCAGATAGATCTCCATAAGCTGGAAAATTATTTATTGTCCATAAAATCATAGCGTGCATCACAAAATTTCTCTTTGAATATGAATCGTACGTTAACACACCATGACTCCACAATTGTTCTAACTCATCTACAAGAGGTTGTAAATAAACATCTATGTCCTTTCCTGGTGATCTTTTTCCAGGAATAAGGAGAGTTAGAATGAAATTTTGTTGTCTCATACACAACCATGGTGGGAGATTGTATGGAATGACTACAACAGGCCATATGCTATATGCATTGTTCATGTTTCTAAAAGGATTGAATCCATCACTAGCAAGTCCAAGTTTGATATTACGAGAGTCTCTTGCAAAATCAGGAAATTTGGCATCAATGTAACTCCAGGCTTGTGAATCTGCCGGATGCCTCATTAATCCATCATTGACTCGCTCATCTTTATGCCACCGCATCTGTTTGGCTAAATCTTTATTCATATACATCCTTTGCAGTCTAGGAATCAGAGGAAAATGTCTCAATACGTTAGCTGCAGTTGTCTTCTTTCTATTATTATCTACATTGTTAATTGCATATCTAGAAGCACTGCAATGATCACATTTCTCCTTATCTTTTGAATCTTTCCAAAACAACATGCAATCATTAGGGCATGCATCAATCTTCTTATAATTAAGGTCTAACTCATTAACGACAAACTTCGCCTCATAATAAGATGATGGAAGTCTCTCTGAACCACAAGGAAGAACATCTTTGAAAAGCAGCAATAATTCAGTAAATGATTTATTACTCCATCCAGACAAAACTTTGAAGTGTAACAATTTGACTACAAATGAAAACTTGTTATATTTGTCCATCCATCATAAAGGGGCTCATCTGCATCTTTTAGAAGTCTATAAAACTTATCAGCATCCTTGTTGACCGGTTCTTCTTCCGAACATTCTGTATCTCCCCCATCATTTGTTTGATCATCGAAATAATCGTTGTGATAATGATCTCCACAAATATCTCTAAGTAGCCCATGAATATCATCCTTTTCCCCTTCACATGTATCGTTCCCTTTCCGTCCACCTAAAGGTTCTCCATGATGGACCCATTCATAATAATCTGGGGTAAATCCCTTCACTATAACATGCTCGAAAACTTCGCCATGCTTTCTATTATATCTATTTGAACATTTCTTGCAAGGACAAGGAAATACACCAGTTGAATTATCCTTGATATTTTCCAATGCAATTTCAATAAATTTTTTAACACTAGATTGAAACCTTTCACTGAGATGTCTGTTAGGAATAGAGTACATCCATCTCCGATCAATTAAGAAGTCCACCTTCCTAAATTCAAGTGAAAAGTTTCTTATCAATAAGAATACATAGATTCACTAAATGACAAAGATAAAATAAAGTTTATTGATGAGAGGCAGACTGTTTTTTAATGTTATCACTTGAGCCCATCCATAAAGATTCAAACCCTACTATAAGACGATCATTGTCACATGCTAATTTATATTTGAGCAAATTTCGGCAGCATAACCCCACACCCCTTCAATATACCTCATAAACCAATCATTATCAACTATTAAAATTGTCACCAAGATAACAATAATTAAAGTTGATTAAGATTGATTTGGTATATCAAAGAGGACTGGAGTTATGTTACCGAAATGTATGCTCAAATATAAACTTATGCATGTAAAACGATCGTCTTATAGCATGATTTGCATCTTTATGGACCCCCTTAGTTTGGGACCTCCGAACTAAGGAAAGTCAACATAAATGCAATATTATATGGCCACCTTACGTCGTCATATGTACGTGCTACAAATGAAAACTGCAAGATGTGCATAAAATATTTAATTATTTATGTTGACCGGGCATTTACCTAGATCTGGTTGGTTTAAGTGAGAGAGATATTGATCTACGTGTCCCTAAAATTGTGTCTAATCATTGTGTCTATATATAATCTCAATAGGGAACGATTTGGTGTGATTTGTTTTAGTGCAACACATATTTGAGCATATGGTGTCACATACACGCAGATTCAAAAGCTAATCCATAATCAAAACAATATATGACATGTTCGTGAGTTGAATGATCTTTCTAACAATGAATATTAAATAGTTATTCCATTGCAGCATTCAGTAGGTTGTAAAATAATAGAACAGGTAAGCATACAAAATGAGCGCAATGAAATTGGCAGACCAAACTAATATTTAATGTATTCCAACCACCAACGACGATTGTAAATTAAAAGAACTTCCAATGTGCATCTCAGAAATTCCAACCACCAAACTAATACTTAATGTAGAAAATATCTTAGCTATTTATACATCTAGACATATTCATTGTACATTCAATTTTCAAGTGTATATGAAACTAAAAGCTGCTACAGAGTGGTAAATCTAGTAGACATGGGAGACTCTGGACTTGGATTCTATTATGGTGTCCTTGATGGTTGCAAGTGTCATGCTTTTTGTTGAATATATCCCAAGTAGTTCTAAATATCTGCCAAAAACATTTGTTACAGACTTGTTATATCATATTTGAAGTTACCTTTGCACTTTGCTTATATTCCCACACATTATTGCCAATAAATATATCCATAACATAGATTAAAGAGGAAGATTCCCCCTGACCTCTATTAATATTTTTACCCCCATATATTATTTTTACCTTCGACTCGTAGTTGATATGCCACTTGTATTCCTCTCCGCTCTCAGGTGCTAGTGCATCATCATCCCTTTCGAAATGCTAGTTTCATTCTTTGTGGATTTGTTTGCTTACTTCTATATCCATATTTCAATCCGCACCCCTTTTCACTAGACCCCTTCCACTCCTAGGTTCATCTCCCCTTTCCATCTTCTTCTTAGAAGGCGAACCGTGAGAGGACTAAATTACTGTTGGTGACGATGATTATGTAAGGTCCCAAAAGGTCGTTAGTGAGGCAGATGATGACTCGTTAATGATGACGACTAGCACTAAGCTCATACTCACATAATGTCAGAGACTTGCTTCCAATCTACTGTAACAATGTGCTGCATTTTGAAATCAATATAAAGAGTTCTAGAACAAACTATTGGAATTCAATTTCTCCAAGAAAAAACTATAAGCAATTGTACAACAACTACAAGCGACGATCATTTAACATCCCATCTGAGGCAATACTCGTCCAACATCTCTCTTGCTCGTTTTTTGTTTTCTCATAAGGAACGCATACGTTGATCGTTCCTCCAGTGCATCATAGGAGATCGCAGCAAATGTACCCTCTAGGTAGACTAGACAGGATAATCATTATAGTCCCTTTACCTTATGTGGTCGCCAATGGTAACTAGATAGTCATCAACAATCCCATGATAACTTCCCATCTTGGATTGAGCACTGCTGCTTTGTTTTGAAGGATGGAAGTCTTGAAACTATTGTTTAATTAAAGGAGAGGATGCAACAGAATAATGGTGCTTTTGATATACAATCTGATGGAGGAAGTGTGGATATCAATGAACTATAAACACTACTGTTGTACATTCAAAAACTAAAAAAGAAGGTTTGTAAAGAACCTCATCTATCTATTGGTTTGTGAGTGTAATAATACAAACACTAGATGTGGTTAGCGTGACAGAAATCGAAAAGATCTTGCAAGGCTGTATACTGCTACATATCCAAGATAGTAGAATTTGAAGAACCATCTATAGGACCTCTCTTGCCTAAATCACAATATCTCCAACTCATCATTGGTCATATCAAAACCCCATTCAGAAAGCCTCGTGTGATACTCGTGAATCTTCTTAAATATACATCTATTTCTTTCTGCCACTGGGACATCAAAATAGTAAAAAACAGATTCCACATCATGGCCTTTGTCAGCTTTCCTATTACCATGCCTTTCTATTTCATGGAATTCCTGCCACAACATGTCCCCTCTTCTTAACTAGCATGCTGGAAAGATATATCTACTGGATGGGTTATCTTCGTAGATATATTAATTAACCTCGTTGGTGTTAGAAGAAATAACATAGTTTTTGCTATCATCAAAAAGTAATTACCGAACTTTCTGTTGTTGGGATCTTTAATCTTAAAATGAGTCAAATATCGTATCCATATAAAAGATATGAAGCCGCAGATGTACACAAGTTGATTGTTCAAAAATCTTGAGATTGTAAGTTGAAGGATAAGTGCAGAATTAGAAGAACCATTTGTGTAAATATTAAATGATGATATGCTGATCAATCTATAAGGGTCCTTGGCATTTTGAAGGACACCTGATTATTGTGGAAGAAGAGGTTCCTTTCTCCTACATAGAGGACTACAAATTCCTATACCTAGAATTTTGGATTCATGTCTACGGACTTCCAGTTGAGCTGGAAGCAAGACGGCAATTCAAAAAAACGTTAATTCCATTGCTAAAACTTCTTACCTAGTATCATCATGCTCCACCCTGCGATCATGAACATCGCGTTCGATAGATGGTCCACTCTCGGCTCTTGTCCTCATCCGCTGCACTTCACCTCTACCACCACTAATCATCCGCCCACCACATGCAGTCTTCTCCCTTGTCCCATCATCCCCAACCTCGACCAATCGACCTCCACTCTCAGCTCTCGTCCTCGCCCACTGCATTTCACCCCTACCACAACCCATCATCCGTCCACCACCCGCAACCCTCTCCCTCCATCCATCATCCCCAGCCTCGGCCCACCGACCTCCACTCACGCCACCATAAAACTGACCCCACAAATCTCTCCTACTCTCTTGAGAAAGCAGCCAAGGATTTCTTGGAAGCCAAATGTTCTCCTGAACATTCAACCTTCCCTACCCCCCCAAACAAACCCCCCCAGAAAACCCCCACTTCTTCGCGTACGTTCACCGCCTTCTAAACTACTTCTACTTATTCCCCTTGTAGTGCCACTACAAGTGACCACGGAACTACGGAACTTGTCGTGGCCACAACTCTTGTATGAAGACTTTGGTCACGGAGTGTAGCTATGAGAATCTAGTGATCACGAAACTATCGTAGCCATAAGTTTCTGTAGCCACATTTCGTGACCACAACTCATTTTTCTTGTAGTGCGTACAACCATGTATATCATTGATGATGTCAACGACATACATCATGACTGCCCGAAAAGAAGAGTGTGGGCATCAATTTCGATAGTCATGTCAAAGCGATATACCAGTGAAATATTGTGATATATCATGAAATTTAAGGCCATGCCATGATCTTTGCTTGATATTAACTTCACATCTTTGCTAATTGGACAGATCATCTTAAGTAAAGTGAAAATCAACCTCACATTTATGTATGCATGAAATACAAGATTGGCAGATAAGTAAGCAAATTCAATATTGTACCACCGAAATACTTTGGATTTTAATTAGTCAACGTTGTTTTGAGAGAAATATGTGAGCCCAAATAAAATAGGCAGCGAACCTTCAGCCAAGCCCAAATAAATTGGCTTAGGGCATAGGTATTCTTCTTAGGAGGGGTCCCAACATATCGACTCATTGTCCAATACATGGGTTTTGTTATTTGCGACCAGATTTAATCTATAGGGTTCAGTTATCCTTCATCTATACTTATTTATTGTACAGAGCAATTCACCAATATCTGGGTATTACAGAGGATTGTGAGTGTAATGGCAACAAATTAAACAAATGGTTGAGAGAGAACAAAGATAAACATTAAGAACAAAACTTAATATGGAATCTTACTCCCTAAGGAGTGGGATGAAACCACGGGAGGCCTCAAAAGGGCATATGTTGAATTCAACTTTCCCATCTGAATACAATGGGTGTAGGGGTCTATATATAGCCCCTCACTTAGTCTCCACATCCCACGTACAATAGATGTGAGACTAAGGTACCGTTCGGCATAAGGGGTAACATCTCCTTTGGGGAGTTTACCCCCCTCCCCCCAACCCCATTTTTTCTCACTCCTACGTGGGCCCCACATTTTATCTTTTTAAAAAATTAAATAAATCAATTCCCCATCATCAATTCCATCAAAAAATAATATATCATCATATCATATAAAAACTATAAACCACTCCACTTTTACTCACTTTTTCAAACTTCAATACAATCACATCACAATAACTACTCACTTTTTCAAACTTCAATACAAGCATATCACAATAAACCCACTTCTAACCCACCCCCAGTTTAACCCTCTATCCAAACGCACCTGCTACCCGTTTGACCTACCTAAATCCACATACCAAACACACCCTAAACTATAGATGAGGTAAATGGATCCTGGAGTGATCCACTACCAATCTCTCTCATAAGTGATGCATAGAACTTATACTCCAATAGAGAGTAATGTTATATGAAGCTTCATGTGTTGTCGTCTAGGTGGGGTACGATCATGAGATCGTAGATCATGGAATCCATGATGTTGATCTTAAACTAAATGCAGAGTGCAAATCCATGATCATGATTTTCTGGCGTAACATGCAAGCACATATATGAAACATACTCTTCAACATCGACCAGTAAATTAGGGTTTGATATTACTACTAATCTACTAAATTCCAAAGGACTATTTAATACATATAGACTTATAGTTATACTAGTGGGTATACTCATGCTTCGCGGCGGGGCAAAAAAAGGCATGGAAGTAGAATTAGGAAGGACATGATATATCCTTTTTCTGTGTTCAAGTGAACTTTTGAAAACATATTTGAATATTATATGGAAAATTTGCATAGAGAATGTACCTGCAAAATTATATGCAAATAAAACACTGGGTTTTCATCTTTATATTAAAAATTGAGATTTTGGTAGGTATTTATTTTGCTTAAGGTTTTCACTTTTTTTGACTTAGACTTATTTTTGAAATTCCTGTGAATTTTCATTCTTATTGTACAATAAAATGATAGTGTAAGTGCAATCTATCAACTACATAATTAAAACATCTACTTATATTATACATTATATGAATCAGGTCAATGAATATAATATCACATCTTTATAGATGGTACTATAATATGCAGTTTCATATATAAATACATAAAAGTGTATAAGATTGATGAAAAAAGGAAAAGAAATATATAGCTTTTCCTCTATTTCATCGTTCTTTTTGACTAAAAAATAAGGTATCAATGCTTTCGTATTATTTTAATACTAGGGAAAATAATAATATATCATTTGTACACATATACTTTGTTAATAAAAATAATTAAAATATATCATTTTTATTCTATATCACCATATTATTATCAAAGTTGTTTGTACATTAGAAAATCAACATGGATTGAATTAATTAATAAAGATAAATCATAAGAGAAATTTAATTAAGTATAACTTTTTTAATATCAATTTTGTGTAAGTAATTATATACTCCATTAAAAATAAATCTGCAAAGTTAGATGCCATTTTTTATAAAATAAATTTGCAAATATAGATGTCATTTTCTTAAAGAACAATTATTCACATAATCTTCTATTTGTTATATTAATAAAATATAGTATAAAATTTAGCTATATTTATTATAAACAAATACTTAAACATAAAATAAAGCTTAATATACGTATGTTGTCCCTTTTTTTTAGAATCCAAGAAATAACTACGAATCATTGTTAACCAAGAAAGCTCTTCTGAACATTACTTATTCCTTGGATGAACTCATCTAAAGGTACCTTCTTCTTTAACATCTTCTTTTCCTTTTGCAACTTCATTCTCCCCTGAGCTTCTTCTCTATTCATCATCAAATAAAACCCAAACGACTCTCGATCTCCTCATCACTTTCAGATCCCCCTTGCCTTTCACTTCTTTTCACTATAGATCTACCATCTCCGGCCACATACGGTGGCTAGAGCTTGAGCTTCATATATACTCGTGCCAAGGAGCACCATCCATCCTTGTTTTGTGTAAACCACTCCAACCGAGCACCTTGCTCGAGCTGTTCGAATCAAGTATAGGTCACCGGTGGAGATCCTACTCCAAGATCCGGCAAAGGTGATCAACAGTAGACATATCTACCGGAGTTCGTCCTTCATCCGAGCAGTGGCCGACATCAAGCTTTTTCGACAAACCCCATCGGGCCAAAGAGCTCGAACCTTTACTTGCCACTTAGACGGTGGGAACTGAGCTTTGGAACGATGAGACGAAGGCTGTGAGCGATGCAGATCACGGAGAGATTAATCATGGGAGAGAGACATATGGAGGGAGGGAGAGAGAGAAAAAGAACGTACGGCGAGAGAGCCCGTGGAGAGAGAGGGAGGGAGAGAAAAGTAGCCTTGTTGCCCAAGAAAAGCTGGGAAGGATCCTCTCTCCATATTGTTCCAAGTGTCACCGCAAGGGCTAAAGCTGAGAAGAACCAAGCTTTAGTATAATGTATAGACTAGTAAAGGATTTGTTGCAGAAAATTATATCTCACTTGAATCTGACACAAGCTTGAAGGTAGGGGTGTCTATCGAGTTCAACGAGCCGAGTTGACCTCAACTCGGACTCGACTAGATAAGAAACCTAAGCTTGAACTCGGGCTCGATATGGATCGAGCCTTAGATCACCAACTCGAACTCGAATTCGTCGAGTTCGAGTTGACTCATGAGCCTCTTATCGAGCCACGAGTTTCTGAGCTGGCTCACAAGCCTCAAAATGAGCTGTCTCATGAGCCTCTTATCGAGTCATGAGTTTCTGAGCTGGCTCATGAGCCTCAAAATAAGCAGGCTCATGAACCTCTTAATGTGTCATTGTTCCATTTATACATTAAATTATGCAAATGACATTTGTAATTTTGATTTTTTATACTCTTTTTCTATAGCTTTTTGGGCAAGAAAAATGTTAACCTCTATTCTATATCAAACTCAATGTGGAAGTTTCGGTGTATATATATATATAGGGAAATTATCCAATGCGCACAGGGCCCATTTGAGTTTCGGTGCGCACCATTTCTTGGCCACACACGTGTATTACCAATTTAGTGGTTACCTATTTCGAAGGATGTTGTTTTTGGAAGGAGATTAATATGCAAAGCGATTTAACAATAAGTAGTATTCCAATTATATCGCGTCCTAAAAAATAGGAAGATCGTTTTAGAAAGAAAACATTCGAATCGATTATTTATTGTTGAAAATCGAGATCCAAATGCTCATGTCAGTAATATATATATAATAGTCAAGTAAATAGTTGTGCGAGATCAGTAATATCCAAAACAACGGTCAGTAATTTACATTCATTGTATTACATGGTGCAGAATTCAGTAATATATACACAATGGACAAGTAAGTGCGTGTTGTGATGTCAGTATTATCCAAACAACGGTCAGTAATACATTCATTTTATTACATGGTGCAGATTTCAGTAATATATACACAATGGACAAGTAAGTGCTTGTTGTGATGTCAGTAAAACCATAACAAAAGGTCAGTAATTTTCATACGTTTTGTTACTTTGAACAAAATTCAGTAATTTAGAGATGATACTCAAGTAATATATATACAGTTATCAAGTAAATTATTGTTTGTGTTCAGTAATGTATATATCCATGTCTTATATCACATGTTCAGTAATGTGTACGATTCTCAAGTAATAGCTACTATGATATCAGTAATAACGAAGTAATTGTCAGTAAGTCATGGACATTGCTCAAGTAAGAAAGTAACTATTTGTTAATGCAATGTACATTACATCGACAATGGTATTACTAACCATTTGTAATGTTATTACTGATCTCACAACACACATTTACTTGACCATTTTATACATATTACTAAATTCTGTACAATGTAACTATTTGGATGTAAATTACTGATCATTGTCTTGATATTACTGATCTCACAATAAGCATTTACTTGACCGAATAATATTTATTACTATCATAGCGTTTGGATCCGCGTGGAATCATTTATTTGAATTGCTTCTTTCCAAAACCGTCTTCCAATTTTTAAGGACGTTGTATAATAGGAAATATAGGTTTTTTTTAAACACGTCGTAGCCTATAATTAGAAATATAGTTATTGTTAACACACGTGTAAGGCCTAAAATGAGTGCTCATTGAAACGCTAATGCGCCCTATGCGCAGTGGATAAGCCCTCTCTATATATATAAATTTTATTAAGAGAGAAAACAAGTTATCGAGTCGAGTTTCCGAGTTGAACAATGCCCAACTCAGACTCGACTCGATAAGCTAACAAACCATAAAACCCAACTCGAGTTTGGGCTCGTTAAGGTTTCGAGTCCGGCCCGCGAGCCCTTAACGAGCCGAGCTCGAGTTGAGCTGATCGAGCTCGAGCTTTCCTGACAGCCCTGCTTGAAGGTAACTTGTAATACATAAAGTTCATATCTTAAAAACCAGAAGTCAGACGTGACATTTAACATCGTATATTCAAATACTCAAGAGATACAAGGTGTATTTGAAGTCAATATAGCAAATCCATCAATGAATTTGGAAGCTATCTTCCCTAAGATATCACATATAAAAGTAACCGTAGGTTAAATACAATGGGCAAATAAATAAAAAAGTAAACGAGACAATAAAATATATACATCCCACGATAAATCTACTAAAAAGGCATTCTGTTTAAAAACCTACCTGTACCTGTAGGAGGCGATATTGGCCAAATGGGATTAGTATTCAGTGACATGAGACAAAATATAGACTAAATACACTGTGCAACTCAAATTTCAACTGAAATCATATTATTAATTTGATACATCGATCGTTGTACGAGAAAACGAAGATACAAGGTACCGATTCTTGAAACCCAATAAGACAACATATCCAACGGTGTGATTGTTGATATAGCAGGATACATAAAACCATGGAGCAAGAAGAGGCTTCACTGTTCTCTTGGTCTCATGGGCCTGGGGCTTCTCCTTCCCCTCTGCCTTCGATTTGGTCAGACATAAGGCCCCGGTTGTGACCTGGTGGAAGGATGTCTGGTGTAGCAAAGCAGTCCCCAAGCACGCATGTTGCCTTTATAGGGCTGTCCGCAATAAGCTCCCTACTCGAGATTGTTTCATTAGATGGGGCATAACTAAATACCGGTGGCTGCCTCCATTGTGATGGCCCTATGGAGTCAGTCGGCCACATTTTTTGGGAATGCCCTTATGCCTCAAAGGTCTGGACTGGGGTATGTATTTCGATTCAGCTCACCCATACGTCGATAGAACTGCATCTATCGGACTTGTTTCGATGGTTGCAGTTTTTACAGAGGAACAACTCCGCCTCCGGATCGAAATTGAGGGTCGCGCTTGCCGCGACTGTTTGGAGCATTTGGATGGAGAGAAACCGAAGATGGAAGAGTTCAACTGCCATTTCTGCTGATCGAATCACCGTCCTCATAGCTTGGGATGTTGCGGCTATGACTACCTAGGCTGTCGGTGGAAAGCGTTACTGCTTGTTTTAATCCTTTTTTGCTCAATTCCTGTACACTCATAAGGCATCTCCGCGTGCCTTGTTGACATATACAAAACTGAATGTAACGGCTTTTGGCCCCCTTTTATTTTTGTTCAAATACAGGAAAATTACTTTTACCTTAAAAAAAAAGAAGAGGCTTCCCTTTGTAAATTTCATATTTTTTTTCTAATTTATTTCTTCAGCTATACAATTTAAGCGACCATACTCAACTTTTGCTATACATACTTACTTATTGACGTGGTTCAAATCGACACTTAAATGCCTTACAATTTAATTGTGAACACAAACAACTTCGTGATCACCTCCATGATTATAACGAAGTTGTTTGTTCACATCTTAATCCCGCATAGCACGGATTTTGAACTAGTTAAACTATAATAGAGCGTCAATATAAATTCGAAAAGATCCCCAAACAATCTCGAGACAAATCAAGGGCTTAATTACATTTTTATAAATTACAACTTCTTTAAGGGCTCCAATTATAAAATCACAATGTTTTGTTTTGACTTGCTTTATATATAAAAAACTAAAGTGAATTTAGGGTCCCCTTTTTCCGCGAAGATCCCCGCCGAGTACCGTCGCGCCGCCCCCTATTTTTCCTCCGCCCCCTCTCCTCCACTGGTACCTCTCCTCGTCCCACACCTCAACACCGTCCCCTCCCCCTCGTTTCCACCAACGAAACCCTAATTCCAGCCGCCGCCCCAGCCACCGCCGTCGATGGCCGATCCGAGGTACAACCACCACTCCCAAGGCGGCGATGACCATCGCCACGGCGCAGATCCTGCGGCGCACGCGGGCGGTGGGAGGCTCTACAACCCCTACCAAGACCTACAGATCCCCTACCAGACCATCTACAACCTACCGACGGCGCCGGAGTTCCTCTTCCAGGAAGAGTCCGTCGCCCAGCGCCGATCCTGGGGTGAGAACCTCACCTACTACACCGGCTGCGGCTACCTCGCCGGAGCTGTCTCTGGAGCCGGCAAGGGCCTCGTCGACGCGATCCGCGCGACCGAGCCGGGGGATACGTTCAAATTGCGTGTCAATCGCGTGCTGAACTCCTCGGGGCAGACGGGGCGACGCGTTGGAAATCGACTCGGTGTGATTGGGTTGATGTACGCGGGGATGGAGAGTGGTATGGTGGCGGTCAGAGATAGCGACGACTGGATGAACAGTGTGGTGGCGGGGCTTGGCACAGGTGCACTGTACAAGGCAGCTTCTGGGCCAAGGTCAGCGGCGGTCGCGGGAGCGATAGGGGGTTTGGTGGTGGGTGCCGCAGTTGCTGGGAAGCAGGCGTTGCGCAGATATGTGCCGATATGAGATGTAGAGGGACGGTATTGCTCATCGCTTCTCTCATGTTGGATATTCAATTGCGTATAATGTGCTTTAGAACTGTATTTGACATGTAGAAGTGTGGTAGTTAGTGATAAATGATATGGCAGAGAAGGAAGGGAATCCATATTTTGTTCTTTGAGTTGAAAAAAGGTCATGTGTCGTGATCGAATAATAAGTTCCCGTAAAAACTGCTGATTTTTTAATATCCTATAATGTTACGTATGTGCTGATCTTTTTGATACACCGGTTGCTGGTTGATGCCATCTTCATGATCTTGCTTGAATTTTTTGGAGGAAGATACAAAGTTCATATTTTTTTATCGATGTGTTAGCGACTTGGATTGGAAGTGAATTGAAATCGATGCCCACAGTCATCATGCTCTCTTAGTCAGAACTGTAGAATTTTTGTATGTCGTGCTTTAGAATACACTGGCTTTGGCCGATGTGTGCTTGATAAGATAAGAAGTCTAACGTGCTCGTGACACCACTGTTATCGGTGATGTGTGATCTAACATCACTTGCAATGCAGTGCTGACTGTATTCATGTTATTATATTTCCTGTCTTTCATCATTGTTCCAGTATTCTGTTTAAATGTGACATATTGTGTTTTTACTGTTGATTTATTGTCCATATGGACCATCCGGTGATTTTTGACATTCACAGACGTAATTCCCAGAATTTCCTAGAAGTTGTCTCCTGTTAGACGAGATTGTATTCAGTTTATAAAATTGCATATCATAAATATATTGTAGAAGCTTGCCAGCAACTATTGATGTTACACGTATTTGATTCTCAGGAGTCTTAATTATATGTGATGTTTTTATACAATTTCTATTTTGCTTGATTTGCTTTACTTTCTTCTATTATAGGCCAGGAGTTGGGCACTTTCATCAGTACTATTTCATTTTTTTGTCGAAAAATTAGTAGTAATGTTGGAAATTTGGTGTTAAATATGTGTCTATAATTCATAGCTGAAAGTCTTGTTAGAAGTGCATTTTAACTAGTCCCACTGCTAAGGGGTGTACATTTTGGGAGGCTATTTTCGCTAATGCATTATGATGGATGAGCAATTTCGGATAATCCTCTCGTGAGAGAAGATGGGTTCTTCGGCATCTAGTAATTTTGAGCTATATGACCATTCACTTTCAGTTTGCAGGTCCGTTCAAGTCATGTATTGGTCACCCGTCAATGGATTGATGATTGAGAGCATTATTCCTCCCATGGAAAGACATTGACTGCCCTTCAATTGTTAGTGTCCGTGATTCCCAGGCTTTCTTCTCTGGACTTGCACATGTCTTGTGTATTTGCTAATATGGTGTCAACCTTTATTGTAACAGTTGCCTTTTAAATACTTCTATTCATTTTATTTGTTTTACTAAAAAAATTCATATTATTTTGTTGAGAAGGATGTAGAAAGACTACAATTGCTCTTATTGTGCTAAATCTAAGTTGCAGTGGTTCTGACTCTTGAACTATTATGGGGATCGGAAAGGATTTATGTGTCCAATTGTGAACACCCAAAGGACCAACCTTTTTAGAAAACTGAAATATTTTTCTTAGTGGGGGTGACTCTTTGGACGAGAGGATTATTAACAAAGGGGCAACATTCAGGTGAATGGTTAAAAATGGAGATGGTTTGATTGTTTTCAACATGTGTTCCTCATTTTTGTATTTATACAAGATAATTGTAGATTCTCCTGAAAGGACATCTTTAACAAACAAGAACTTTGATAATGGAGAAGATTGCAGTGGCATGGCTATTGGATGGTGATTGGTGGACTTGCTGGACTTGTAGAAGCATAGAGGGGAAATCGATTGGTTTTTCCACATGTGTGGGGTGGTATTTAAATGGGCAACAACTTTTTAGATGGAGGTTGGCATGGTATAGTTATCATCTGATGGGGGTGGAAGGGGATGTAGTTCCTAGATAGGCATGGTGGAGGAGATTGATGCTTTAATAGAAGTAGGGATGATTGAATGATGCTTGATAGGAAAGGTTTATGCAAGATCAAGTAATTATCGATGTTCATTGTGGTGGCGGGTGTTGTTAGTAGCATATGAAGTTCCAGAAGTCGGAGGGTATGGCTTGGTGAATCGACACGAGTCCAGCTTTAGCTTCACATATCAAATTGGACATGGTTATAAGTTGACAAGCTTTGTAAATACAAAGCTCATCTTCCATGTGTTTAAGCTTGAGCCGAGTTCTGGAATGGTAGAATACAAACCAACCATCTAACTGAATGATTATTTATTAGATAGAAAGCTAGACAGAAGCACACCACAGATGGCACTCTTATCCCAATACAGCTGCTCGATGAAAATAAAGATATTGCTGGTTAGAAATGCCATGCTTATAGGATAATGTTGCTGGCTAATATGAGGAAAACCTACTTATGACAAGTGATAAAATGAATAGCTGTGGATATTAGATGCGAGACTGTTCATGGCACTATCATAATATCCGAGTCAGGCTTGAGCGAGGATGGCATGTGTAATTGTCAACAACATGCAAAAATAACTGTAGAACTTTCCCTGCTTTGAGTTTGGATATGGTTCGAAATATAGTACTGGTCGCATATGGGTTGCAAGGTATCTCCAGGATGTTTCTTCTTGCTTGCAATGGTATGAATGTTTTTATATGTAAAGTAGGTTCTAGGAGTTGTCCTGGTTTACAAATTGGAAGATGGCCTCGTAGACTTCCTGGGCTGACAAAATGTAGGAAGAAACTATTGATTTGCACGTTTGATAGGTTTGTTTTGTATTATTAACTTTTTTCTCAAATTAGTAGTAGAGGTACATATGGGAAGCAAGATATCTCAAGCATGCGTTCCTTCATGGTGTGATTGTTTTTACAGGTATGATAGGTTTAGGGGTTTTCCTTGTATCACATGTTGGAAGTTGGCCTCATATACTGTATTGATGAAAAATCTGTAGGCATAAATTATTGATTTGCATGTTTGAGAGGTTTTGTATTGTATGACTAACTTATGTTCTTAAAATTTAAAATGTATGTTATTGCATAAATGAATGCTAAGATATGAAGTGGGAGAACCCTTGTGATTTCACATTATTTACTTTAACATAATAAAGTACATATTTCAGCATAAGACTAATGCCTAAATGGGTAAGAGGCGTGAGAGCAATGAAAGCTATTATGGGGTACCCAAAAGGGAATTGAGAGGAGCGAGGCCTTCCATCCAATTGAGTTTGAGGGAGAGGGTTGGGATGTGGTTAGAGGTTGGTGGCAAAAGAGAAGTGAAAGAAATCTGTCTTGAGCAGCAAGGAGGCGATCATGGTTCTCTTTATTTAAGGGAATTGTCTGATGCTTTCACTCAAGGCCTCAAATGTCGGATTTCGGTTTCGTTTCGGTAAGCCCAGAAAAGGAATTTCGGTGGAATTTCAGTGGAATTTCGGTGAAATGGCCGGAAATTGGGAAAACGAATTGAAAACTCATTTTTTCAAAATTTAAGATTTGTAATATTTTTTAATCAATAAAAGAGGCATAAATACAAGTTTTTTTGCTTATAATAAGATGTTATAATGTTCAGTACCTTAAAATAATGATTTCGGTCATCATATCAATGACCGTCCAGAGTGAAATTTCATATTTCAGTACACGGTTAAATTTTGGCATTCAATTTTTCTATCAATTCTCAAAAGAATAATAATACTTTTATTTAAAAATAAAACAAGACACACACAAACACGAATATTTTAACATGTATGCCAAAATAAATGCATAGTAGAGCTTGTGATCGTAAAATGTATGTTATACGAGACTTGGAATTTGGAAACTTGGCTCTCCAAGACTTAAGTTAGGTTGTGAATTGTGACTTGTGAAGTTGTGAGATGGAATGAGAACATATACATTATATTTATTGGGTTTAAATAGGACCCTTAATGGCCTTATTTATTACAATGGTGGTTGGAATAGTGGCTTATATTGCAATGGTGGTTGAAATAGTGACCTATAAATTTCATTTAGTGACCGAATAGTACCTATGAATATCAATAAGTGGCCTAGACATGACATATGGTGACCTAGAACAATTTCAGTCGAAATGGACCGAAATCGACCGAAATGAACCGAAATTCCACCGAAATCCGAGAAATCTGTGAACAATTTCCACCGAAATGGACCGAAATGGACCGAAATGACCGAAATGACCGAAATTCGGCCGAAATTTCGGCCGAAATCCTGGAACATATATTATACATGGTTTCGATGTCGGTATCACCACGAAACCGAATTTCGACCGAATTTCGGTCGAAATTCGCCGAAATTTAAGGCCATGCTTTCACTCTAGAGGTTAGAATTACATTGCAACAAGATGATGAGCTGATTGTGTGTTTTCATTGTAGTATGGTTGGCACTTGGAGGGCAAGGTGCACAAAGTATGGAGTCCGGAAGGCGTGGCCCTTTATGGCAATGGTGATCCCTTTGTGTTATTGCGAGATTGATAAGGTCTTCATTTGTACAAGGAGCCTCACGACATACCATGGACAACATTTGCTAAGACACATGGATGTAGTGGAGCATAGGGTTGTCTAGAGGAAACTCCTTATACATGATGTCTCATCAATTTTTCTTTGACATATTTCTCTCCGAATTTTAAGGCTTCTTCTTTGTTGTTTAGATTTTGCCTTCATCCCATTGGCGTTGAGAACATGGTGGGAGTGGTGAGGGAGGTCCTAGCAAATGGACTATCATCCAGTGGCTCAGCTGAAAGGAAGGTAGATGCAGTGGAGTTCTTTTTTACTCATGATTCCGCTATTATGCGTCTCATTAAGATGTTATACATGAAGCACATGGTAACACCGTATAACCTTTATATACATCTAGAAAAGAGAGGACAACATGGTTTTGAACCAAGAAAAATTATGCTAATTAATTGGCCAACATGGTTTATGTGTTGGTGGAGTGCTTAGTCCCATTCTTCATAATGTACTTGCACTTCATAGTGGGAAGGATTGGCTTTCATAGTGGGAAGGATTGGCTTTCCTATCATTTTCAATGAGGTTGTGGTGAGAAGACCAGAGATGCCCTTTGAGTATCTCTTGGTGGAGATATGTAAAACTAATGGAACGATATTGTTGAGACATCGGTAATGATGTAGATTGTAGGGCACAAGGCTATGCCGGCAACCATATGATTTTTGAGTCATTGTGAGGCAATTTCAGTGTCATTTCTTAGTTCCGGATTCCATGAATGCTGGAACTAGTGCTTGGAGGGGCAACATGGTTGGGGAGGACGTCATTGCTCCCTTGGTTGGGGGATCAAAGAGCAATCATGCTCTCCGGATTATGGGTGATGAGAATAGTGATGAAGGCACGATGTATTGTGTAGTCATGGCACTAAAAAGTGACAAGCTTTGAGGTTTCCTTTGGGCTTGCAGGGAGGTGGAGTGACAACCAAGCTTTTAACAAATGAAAGACGGAATGGGTGGTTTCCCTGGAATCTTGGCGAGGCATAGACTCAACCGTTGAGGTGTAAAACTCGGTCTTCCAAATAATGCAATTTAGCTAGTATAATATTAAGAAAATTATATTATATGCAAATATCCATATATTTGAAGTAATTAAATGATTTTTAATGTAGTTCTTCAATGTTGACGAAGAATAAAGGGTTGGATGCATTTTGCTTGAGAGCTTTTTTATGTCCTTAAACTCTCTCGTTTGAAAATATCCGTACTTTTCTTGACTTCTTTAAGTTTAAAATATACTTATATGGTCAACGACGTGGCTGAGTTGAATCCCTGAAGTCTATTTCTCAACAATTAGCTCTTTCATTATCATTTTTATATCATATTTGCAAGCTGATAATTGAAAATTGGTTTTTTTTGTACATATGACCTTCATTGGACAGATTAGTCAGAAGTTCTTGCAAGTTTTTTGCACGATGAACCACATTTGTGCAACATAAACAATACTATTTAATAGTCACTACAATTTTCTTTATCCCCTTTAGTTCCCATCAAAATACCATCCAAGATATCTCCTTTTCCACCGTTGCACATCAAAATTGTGCTAAGATAATAATGTATTTATTATTTCACATCTACTAAATGCTAGAAATAAAAGCTCTTTCAATGAATAACTAACTCATGCATTTATATCTTTGTCTAAACTCATCAAGCAACCTCTTTATTGAATTCAAAAAAAATTTCCATAGCCGATAATCACATAATATTTTGTTACAACGAAGAAATTGAGAAGGAGAAAAAAGGTAATTGGTAGTTTTTATGTGGAAGAAGGAAAACATGAAAAAAAACTGCATTCGAGGCACACGCCTTATCTCACCACCTCACCTACTTGCGACCACCTCAGCCTTCTGAGGCGTACACCTCATCAAAATCATATGACGTGATTGCCTTGGTGCATACTTGGGAATCTGGCGCTGCGATGCTCGACGTTTACTGAAGTTGGGCCATGATTTTTTGAGAGAAAGGGTAAGACATTGAGAAGATGCCTACCCTGTAACTTTTATATATTTATGTAAAACTATAATATTTAAATGGTCCTAAAAGTATGTGTTGAGATCTTTTTCTTTATATGTTTTTTTTATTTTCTATTTATTTTGTCTTCGTCATGTAATTTGCCCAATAGGTTCCTCTCCTAAATAAGAGAACTCGAAGGCCTCTCATAATAGTAATTCATTTTCTTTTCCTACAACATTGTATCGGAATGATGGTCCTAAACCGGAGTTCCCGCATCCCATTCTAATCCTAACCCTACCCGCTTGCCCCCGCTCCCTGCGTGCCAGACCATCGTCGCCCAGCTCCCGGTGCAACCAAACCGCTGGCCCAGCCCCCTCGGCATCGCCCAACCCTCGCACCCTGGCGTCGCCCTGCCCCTTGATCGTCTGGTGGTTTTCGACCCCCAGGTCGTCACCTGGTGACTCCCCTCCCCAGTGCCTGGGAAGTTGCCCACGACCCCCAGGCTGCTGCATGTGATCTCTGACCGCCTGGGCAGGCGCCTCCGTCACTCTGACACCTGAGCCTGGCCATCCAGCTGGCATCCGTCGCATCCCGTGCCCCTTTGCGCAACCCTACAGCCTGAAGTTCGGGTTGGTCTGATTTTGATCGAAAATGTGATTTCAGACCTCTAAATCGTGCTTTTCGACCCTAAAGAGTAGCAGAGATTGATGAAGATTGTTGTATAATTCTACATGTACAACCGATCCTCCATATAATCGTGTATACTTGTTTCTTTCGGTCTACTTCTCAGTTGAGTTTCGTTAGTCTGCTGTTCTTCCATCATGTCAGAGAACAAGGGTGATATTTTTTTGTCCGGAGCCTTCAAGGGCTCGTCTCCCATCGTTAATATGGATGTGACCAACTATGACTTGTGGTTCATGCAGTTCCTCACCCTTATGCAATGCAACAACGTGGAGCACATCTTGACAAGATCCAGAGCCAATAGATAAGATTGGGGCAAATGCTTCTTGGAAACAAGATGACATGTATGCGCATGTTTGACTGTATGATATCATAACCACGGAGATAGTTAATGATATTCTGAATCAGCCCACTGCCAAGGCAATGTGGGATACCTTGGCGTCGACCTATGCTAAAGCGAAGAATGAATTTAAGATTCTTCAGTTACAATTCGAAATCTACAATGCCAAGCAGAATGATCGTCCTTTGCATGTGTATTACTCTTCTCTCTGTGGCATGTTCGAGAAGTTTCATAGCTACATGCCTATTACAACATTTACTGATTAACAGAAGATCTATATGAACTCCACGATAGTTGGAGTGTTCATGGCTGGACTTGATGCAAAGTATGATACTACGCGTACTCAGCTTCTTACCGGCGCTACCATACCTCTCATAAAGGAGGCCTACAACTGTCTCAGCCAGATTATCATGCCTTGTTTAGCCAATTCTTCGCCCTCTTCAACGATGTCCACCTCTTGCAATCGAGGAGGGACGATCCGGTCTAGAGGACACACCCCTCGTGGCAAAGGTAGTGGACGCCAGCGTGGCCCATGTACTTGCTGTCGTAGGCCTAGACATGCAGATGATACATGCTACTTGAAGCATGGATATCTTGCTTCTGGTCGTGTAGTGGAACATATTGCACCTTCAGAGACTATAGCTTCCCAGGCCGATCCTTGCATGGATGATATTGTCTTTCGTATTAGAGAGATCATGACTACTATGGTTGGCACCACCACTACAGATATCGCAGCTGCAACCAGATCCTCTTCATGCTCCTCAGGTATCACCTCTGCATTTATTGGCAGTATTGATGCAGACATGACATAGTGGATTATGGACTCTGGTGTTTCACACCACCTGTGTCGAGACAGAGCGCAACTGAGGTCCTATGGGACCATACATGGTAGATGGGTTATCATTACTAATGGCGACCACTTACCCATTACTGGACAGGAGGAGGTGCATTTGATGCCATCCACATGTCTTCAGAATGTTTTATATGCTCATGACTTTCGAATGAATTTACTTTCCATTGGTCAGATTATCAAGGATATGCATTGTCGTGCTATTTTTAACCCTTCATCTCTTGTGTTTCAGGACATACTCATGGGCAGGGTGATTGGATGTGGCAGTGAGCAGCGGTGGCTTGTCATTGATAATGACGACCACTTACCCGTTATTGGACAGGGGGAGGTGCATTTGCCATACATCTTCAAAATGTTTTATATGCTCATGATTTTCGAATGAATTTAGTTTTCATTATTCAGATTATTAAGGATCTGCATTGTCGTGCCATTTTTGACCCTTCGTCTCTTGTGTTCAGGACATACTCACGAGTAAGGTGATTGGATGTGACTGCGAGCAGCGAGGGCTTTACAGACTGGTCCAATCTCCTCATGCTGATGTCTCTACCAAGGTCCTAAATGTCGGTTTCGGTCATCATTTTGATGACTGACGGAAACGGAATTTCGGTCGAAATTTGACCGAAATTTTGGTCATTTCTGTTATTTTTTGTACTAGGGCCCTCATATTTTGGTCGTTTCGGCCATTTCAGTCAAATCTTGATTTCGACATGATATCGATATTCGACAGAAGTTCGACCGAATTTTGCTGAAATTTGAGGCCATGGTCTCCACTATACCTACCAGGCTAGTCTCTCTGTATCTGTGGCACCTTTGTTTTGAGTACATTCTTCTACAAAAGCTGTGTCCTGTTCTCCTTTAGATCTCTATGAGATCATCTTTGCAATGTGAGGCGTACCAGCTTGGGAAGCATCATCGTTCCTCTTTGCCTTCCCGTCAGAGTCAGAGCAGTTCTCAGCTATTTGAGCTCCTACATTTAGACATTTGGGTCCGAGCCGTGTTTCCGATCACCAGGGACACCATTTTTATCTAGTTGATGTCTATGATTTTCTAGACTTTCTTAGGTCTTTTTAAGAATAAGTCCGAGACTGGATATGTGATTAAATAATTTGTTAATGAGATAAGGCATATTTTTCTGCAAAAGTCAAATATCTTCGTTCTGATAACGCTTTAGAGTTATGCACCTTACAGGTATCTGAATTCCTAGTTTCATGGAAGAGCAAGCGGCAGACTGTGGTTGTCAGATCAAGTGTTGAGTCACAATACAAGGCCTTAGCACAGTCTAGCATAGAGATGATGTGGGCCGGATATGTTCTTACTGACCGGACTATAGAGGTGCCTCTTCACATGCTCCTCCAATGTGATAATCATGATGCTCTTTTTATTGTCAATTAGCCAACCTTGCATGAGAGGACGAAGCACATATAGGTGGACTGTCATTACAGTCGTGACATGATACAAAAGGGTCTTATTACCACTACACATGTTCGCTCTGGAGACCAGACAACAAATGTTCTTACTAAGGCTCTAGCCCGAGGGCCTTACCAGAGATGTTGTTTCAAGTTGAGTCTGATTGATATCTACGCTCCAGCTTGAGGGAGAGTGTTGAGATATTCGTTATCTTTATATTGTTCTTTTTATTTTCTATTTATTCTGTCTTCCTCATGTAATTTGTCCAATAGATTCCTCTCCTATATAATAGAACTCGAGGGCCTCTCATAATAGTAATTCATTTTCTTTTCCTACACGTCTATGAAGTCCGTGAAATCACCCTACCTTATTGCCGCAACAGTCTCCTCGTTTGCCTTATCCCTTACTTCCCTAGCAATATGGCATGCAGATAAAACTTGCTCAACACTCTCCTTTGTCCCTTTGCACCGTGTACATGAGTCATCACGTTCATGAAAGAATCTAGAACCTTTGCTCTTCTATCCCCTGCATAAGGCGATTTCGTTGCAGCTAAATGAAAACCGGATATGCAATGCCAATGGTTCCTTTCAGTGCATAAGCCATTGAACCAATCCGAGGTCACTGCCTGATCCCGACTCTCCCATTGGTATCGGGCTCTATAGGACTTCTGCCTTCGGAACTGCCCATTAGCCCGGGACCATCGATCATCAAATTCATCCATCCCTCCACCAGCTGGCAGAGCCGCAAGCAGAAACATGAAGTTCACGAAATGTTCATTAAATAATTCAGTACAAAAAGGAGGTATCCAACTACCGCTCTCCCAATTCTCTCAATGGCACCTCTTTGTTAGCTGCCAATGTGTAAAAACTCAGAAAACGACACTCTTCAAAAAAGGGAGCCCTGACCTGTCCAGTCTTCTCTCCAAAATCCGAACTGACATCCATCCCGTAGAACATGCCTCATAAGCTGCACCACATCTGGGAACACATAGCGAATCCCCTTTCAGAAGTTGTAGGGCAACAAAACACCCTCAGCTGGCTCTGATGGATCAATCAGAACCCCTTAAATGAAGTACAAAGTTCTGCACAGCATATTGGTCCCTCTCCAAATTCGGATCACCCAAGCCTCAAGCTGAGCCATGTTTGGGAGGGATTTGCGGTGTTCTTGAGGAAGAGATCGATGTGTGACATAAGTGGACATAATTTATTAGTGGAGAACCTTTTCAGTGGCATTGACGTATATAAACGCAGTGTCTTCATTCTGCTGGAGGATACGGGGAGCTCTTCTTGTGTGAAGGGGGGCGAGCCTTGGGTGTGTGATTCAGTACTAGTGGTTGCTACTTGCTAGTATTGGGGTTCTTCACTATAGGGGTTTAGCTGGGTATCCCAAATGAATGTTGTTACTTGGAATGCGAGGAGTTTGGAGGGCCTTGAAAAGAAGGCCACTATGCGGCGAAATTCTCGCAGCAGGCTAGGAATTTATTTTGTTGCAAGAAACTAAGTTGTTAGGTTGTGATGATTCTGTATAGATGAGCTTACATAGGGACATATTGTTGGAGTCTGGGCAGTGAATTCTTTTAGGAGATCTGGGGACCTCCTCTTTGGTTAGAATGAGGACGTCTTAAATATTAAAGATGAGCTGCTTCGTGCAAGAACATCACTCATGGGTTTTAGGATGCGAACATACGGCTTTAGACTTGTGATCATGACAATGTATGGGTTGTCTGATATTTTTATAAGTGGCTAGCCTAAGGTTTCTGATCAGCCGCACACACGACTCATAGTATGCAAATTTCTAGGCTTTGCTTGGTAAGCTACAGCTAGGGGCTCTAGATGGCTTCGATTGCAGATACACACATGTAGGTGTTCCCTCTTGACCATGGATTGATTGTTTCTTTCTATTTATGTAAATGCTTTAGCAATTTTCAATATCTTTGACCTTGTCCATTTGTGCAATTTTGGGTTTTGCATTGTGAGCTACAAGTAGAGGTTTTAGATGCCTAGGATCACTGATACATGCGGAGGAGTTCCCTCTAGATTATGAGGTGGTCATTTCCTTTTTTTATCGAGATGCGTTGACATCTCCACTTAACTTCGGTGAGCCTTATCAATGAGCATATCTGACTACACTATGTTCATTTGGGAGTCATGAGAGAGTCACGCCCCCTCCAGCCAAATTGGAAAAGTTGTGGTTGTTAAAGGATGACTTTCTTGAGAAATGCTGGGTTGTTCTTGGATATCTTCGAATTTTGAGAGGTCTAAGATTGCGGTACTAAGGAGAGTGTTACAAGAGTATCATTTGTATTAAACGATCACTAGGTTGCAAAGTGTTCAGAGGAAAGTTGTGGCGCAAGAAGCAGTAGATCGATTGGATCATGTGGAAGACGCCGGGGTTCTTATGGAAAGTGAGCTGGGTGGAGAGAAGACTTCAACAATAAGTGGTTATTTCAGATGGATAGAAAACGAGATGGCGATGAGGCAATGACTTATGAAGACTTTGTTGAAGAATGATGATGTGAATACACCATTTTCTCATTTTGTGGTTAGTGGTAGATAGAGGATGATGTGAATACAATAAACAGAACATTTATTGTGTTCGCAAGACTACCATCTCCAGAGATGGATAATAGGTTGGGATGCGATGGATCATTAAGTCGCTTCAGTTGGAGGGAGCGGTATATTGGTAGGCGATGGACCGGCTGACAAGTAGGTTGAGGACAGAGCGGGAGGCTTGGTTGGTGCATATTAGGTCAGAGATTCTATCAAGAAGCTTAATGTGGATGGGTCTTTGGTACTTGATGATTTCGTGGCTCTTTCTTCGAAGACTTCATGGATGCTGTAGACTTGGAAGTCATGAATGTGGATAAGTTCGTAACTGGGGACTATGGATCTAGCAAGGCAAGCAAGGTTGTCGTTTTTCTGACGCTGAAGAAGGATATGACCCAGAAAGTAGTCTTCAGGCCCATACTGCCATGTCAAGTGCCATCATTTATACTGTGGCTAAGGTAATGTAGAGCTGTCTTCTTGAGGTTTTAGGTGACCTTGTTCACCCCCAACAAACTCGATGAGATCCTGGTCCTGTCATTTCATATGTATACGCAAAGAACTGGCTGCAGATAAGGATCTGCAGCCGGTTCTTTGCGTATACAGTTTTTCAGATTCTGAAAGAATGATTGATAAGAGAAAGGCTCTCTATGCTGCTGTCCGTATGCTCTTTGCATTGGCTGCATCTTTTCACGCAGAGTTTTATGAGTGGCAAGTGCATGGTTATCGTTTCACGCAGAGTTTTATGAGTGGCAAGTGCATGGTTATTTGATGCTTACTGATTTTCTGAGGGACATAAGTCACCTTGTCGCAGAGTAGACTGTCGTGGGAACTCAAGGCACCATCGAGGGTGAAGATCTTCATGTGGTTTCTGCATGGAGAAAGGGCGTTAACAAAAGTATCAAGGGGAAGTTTCATTTACTCCAGACATGTTTCTTGTGCTTGAATGACCCTGTTGATCATTTGTTCTTCACATGTGAGTTTGTTAGAGAGGTCTGAGGAGTGCGTGGTTGGATCGAATGGACGCTTTGGATACAAACGGTTTCTGGAACTCCCTAGGAGTGGCAATGTTCCGATCCTGTAGGGACCATGCCACTATGTGTAGAAAATATGGTGGCTCATGCCAAGTCACCTTTTTAGTCCTAGCTGATGCACATTTGATTTGTTATAATACAGTGTTTTGGTGTACATTATTTTAGACGATATTCTCTTTTGTTTTCTTATGATTCAGCGTAAGTTTGACTTCTAAAAAAGATACATTTTGTATGATAAAGGTTTCAGGGATCTCATTTAGGCGGAAGTTTTAATCCACGGTCTCATCTTTATAGAAACCACACGCTATCTAATATTTGGGTTCTTTAGGGCCACAGAATAGTTGCGTGCTCACAAGGGCAAGATGTTGTCTGGTTCTAAGGTGGTCTATGTGTGCTAGAAAGGATTTTCAGTGGAGGGTTTAGTGGCTGTGTATTCTGAAAATCTTTGAACGATCATTAACCGCCGTTCTCATCCACTGGCTTTTAAAAAAACATGTTTTTTATCTTCTGAAAAATTCTAGTTTTTAGTTCAACCTTGATTGAAGATACTTCATTAGTTCCGGAATAAACATAAAGGAGAAAGTTTCGGTAACTATTTGGTAGATGTGGCGACTGATGTGAATCTGAAGAAAGAACCACGATAAACAGATAAGATTGGCAGGAGAAGCTGCAGCTAGTGCAGCATCAGCAAAAACTATTTGTGGTTCCTTGCGATTGAGCTTTTGGTTGGTATGATGGAGAGAAGAAACGGAGATTGATTTCTCCATTCAGAGATGCAGCAGATGAAGCAGTATTTTGGGTCGATTTATATCAATCTCACAAGTCTTTTGCAGACAGTTGAAGCATTAGCTTCAAGCAACACCCTCATTGAAGCAACATAAGAGAAAAAGCAGTAACAGAATTGCATATCCAGGCGCTAATTACTGAAGAAGGCTGAGAAGCAATCCGATGCGACTAATCTCTTTGTACAGTTGTTTTTTTAGGATCAATTGCACTAGGATAAGACCTAGCAGCACCTGATGTCTCTGAATATGAAATAGCAGGATCAGCAGCAACCTAAAGCTCTATGTGGATCAAAGGCTTTGGGATTGTAGTTCAACAGCTAAAAAGCTTGAAAATAGCCATTATGCACACCAGATGTTTGATGCTTTGCATAAGAAACATCCAGAGATGGGAAAGAATTTGCAATGAAGAAGAGGCCACAAGAATGCAGCAACAGTTAGGGAAGGAGCCTCAAGGTGAAGAATCAGGAAATTGGTGCACTTGAATCTTCGAGATTGGAAGTGACATCAAAGTTCTAAAATAGTGGAGAGTACCTCCATTATTCTGGAAGTCCAGAAAGGGTTTCGTGGATAAAGATCTTGGAGGTGCAGGTCAATCATCATTATTATCATAGGACATATCGTGATATATCGGCGATATATCGATATCGAGAGGCATGTGATATCGATATTCGGGTGCACATCTTTTTACAGGGATATCGACGATATTTGATTGTTATGTTGGCGATTTATTGTCATATTGGCCCATATCGGTAAAAAATGACTGGATTCAGTAAAAAATTCTTGGATATCGACCGATATCATTGATATATTGTCGACATCTATATATTGATGAATAATACTTTGTAAGCGTGATTTCACTACTTATTTTGCTACTCCTAGTTTGGTAGGGTATGGTGCGACCATGGTTTCAATGAACTCTTACTATTACGCCCTAAAACATATAAGAAATTGTGTACGAATTCGAATACTCATATAAGAAAAAATTTGGGAAGAGGGCCCCTTGTAACTCTCGCAAGGTTGGGTCAACCTGGCCCCCCCAAGCTCGTTCACCGGGTAGCGAGACCCTAGTACTAGTGAGGTATTGTGGCACAGGGGGACATTAGATCGTTCTTTATATGAGTTTAGTATAAGATACAATTAGGATTCAAATCATATAATTCATATCAACAACTTGGATATCTTCAATGAAAACTATAGCCAATTCCTTTTTGATAAATATTTTAGTGATAGTTATAGACATTGATTTCCTTTTGACTTGGTAGAAATTTAGTAGAAAGTTTTATGGCATTGACATATCCTTTTTTTTCATGTTCTTATCTTCATAATATTATCACATATTATATTTTTATATATGTGTAAGTTATTTATTGTTCTATGAACTTGGACGAACTCCATTTCCAATATCTATGGGTCAACAATTAGTTGTATCAACTAAATGTTCGATATGACCGATATATGTGATATAAGGATCATAGATGAACTATGTGTTATATAAGTGTATATTTGTAAATAAAAACCTGAATGAAATTCATTTCCAATATCTGTAAGTCTGGAATTAACATTAACATCGATATGTTCGAAATGATCAGTATGTGCGATATATGGTGTATAAATGATCGATATGTGTGATATAGTTGTGTATTTATAGGTTATTTGTTGTTTTAATATATTGGATTATCTTAATTTCTGAAAAACGGTATAAAATGTTATTTTGAGCCATTTCCGACATTTCCATCGATATCGTCGATATCTCCGGATATATCCTTTTCCCAGTGTACCAATTTGATATCGATATTGATACAACCTTGTATGATTATTATTTAACGAGGGTTAACACCCTCCTTGAAGATGTGATGGTTGAACTTTTCGAAGGGAACCAGAACTAGAAGCAAGGAAGTAGTAGGGACCTGCAGCAGCTGCACCAAAATGAAGAAGTAAAGCAGGCTGATAAAAGCAAAGAGATAGAAATGATGGTGTTTGGATGGGGTCCAACTCCATGCAACATTCTCACGAAGATAAACTCAAAAAAGGAGGCAAAGAAGGTTTTTAAAGTTTTTATGTCTACTATAGTATTTGAAGGCCATGTTGGCCATATCATTGTGTTGTGTAGCAGTTCTTGTAGAGGCTAGATGCCTCATCATGAGCTCTATTCTAATATCTTTCTTTGATAAATGAAGGGGTTACCGAACCTCCAAAATTATCGGTCTTCGTATTAAAAAAAGTTTTTAGATTAATAATATTCTTAAAATATGCAATGTAGCTCTATAGTATTTCTTAGCCCAAGGAAAATTTTAGTTTCAATAACAATTTTGAGCTTAGCAAAACTTTTGGGAGCTTGGAACACTTCTCATACCTCAGCATTTAATTCAGAATTTTAAATCCTTTTATGTTGGCCATCAGGGAGTGGGGAGAGTTACTCAACATAATATCTAGCTTTCTAAATGCGCAGTTTCACTCTCATTCAAGTATATTCAAGTAGTTAGTAGCATGAAAGTTTTTTTGTCTCCTATCTGTATTTGTGACGATTAAATTTTGTGTGCGCGTAATTTCATGCAAGGTTTCTAATTAAAGTTTGAATGCGGAGTTTTATAATCTGACCATTATAAATATTTTTTTTTTGAGAATCCATGGGATGCTGATATCCACCCAAAAAATATATAAATATATAAAAATCATAGACAAAAGTTATGCATGCCAAATTTCAGCCAGAGTGTTGGCATGCTCAAGTATGTTCTCATAACAACACCTGACACCCTTGAAGATGACATCGTTCCTGATGGCTCAGATGTGTGCACTGATCCTTTTCCATCCATCATCCGAACCCATCCAAGTTCTGCACGTCAAGGCCCAAAAAGAATCGACATCACCTCATTGGACACCAGCAATCCTCCAAGCCTCCTTTGAGCTAGGGAACTAGAAGAAAAGGTGATCAACATCTTCCACCGCTTCTCCATGCCTTCTACGAGTCGCTTCTTCCCTCGGGAAAATCCTGGCTCGCTGAGCTCCTGTCAAGATCTTCCCATCATAAATGTTAACATGACTTGGATGGCTAATATGGTGGTATGGATCCAGTTGATCTTAAACCCGAGAAGTAGTTGAAGTGTTTCTCTTCTTTAGTTTTTTTTTACACCACAGTAGGGCCTAGGGCTACTGTAAGTCATGAACTCATCCCTCCTGTTTGAGTGAAGCCAACTTATGATTTAATCATGCCATTGGAAAACAGCCATCCATCTGCTCCCCCTCTGTTCCCGCGCGCCCTTGCCCCTGGGGAAATTTTGAGGTTGATGGAACCTTCTTCCCCTCTCATAGACCCTTTCCTTGATCCAGTGTGAGGAAGCTCAACACTGGAGCAAGAGACGATGCAGGTTATCTCTTCCTCTTGAAAGGATTAGAAAAACCACTTCCATTGACACGAGAGCCGACATTTCAGGTTAGTATATTGAATTCACTCTTCTAGATCCCAAGTTTCCATTGATGGGAGGCCTATATTTAAACGCAAAGAATAGGGAGGATGAAAAATCCCCTTTTAAGTAAAAGAAAGGGGCATGCCCCTTTTAGCTATTCATAGATTTACAATTTGTTTGTTGTCCTTCTAAAGGTGCTTGCATGTGTTGCTTTAGTCTATTTAAGTACTCCATGTTGTGATAAAATTGCATAGGAATCCACACCTCATATATCCACACTTCTTGCTCTTGAAGCATTTGAATCAATCTTCTTTGCATTTTTTTAAGAACAGGATCTTCTTTACTTTAATCTTAATATTGATGAACTATGCCTTCTTGTTCTTGAGGAATTGTTTGAAGTGTAATGTCATCATGGCGCTGTCATCATCCTCGTCTTCGTCAAATCATCCACAGTGATTCCTTTGGTTGAATGGTCTTGAGGGCTAGTTCTATTCTTCTCCTTTTTCTTGCTAAGCTTAGTTTATAACTAGGGAGGTCATGTCTTGAAATCAAATGATTCCTTGATTGCCAATACCTTGTGCTTCCTCTTGAGTTAATGAGTGCAAGACCTTCGCATCAAGCTCGCCTGGTAGAAATACATGTCCAAGATTCTAAAATTGATCCACCATGATCGTCGAACTAACATTCATGTCCTTAATGTTTTCTCTCTTACGCATCTTAAACATATTGTATTCCTGTATGTACATGTGGAATCGAGACTCTTTGACTCTTCATGTATCTTAGAGGGTGATCTTGAGCCATTTTCAAATTTATTGAGCTATCTTGATCAATTATTTTTTTGAGATTTTTACCCAGCAGACCCTATAAAATTTTTAAATTACCTCTACGACCATTTGCACAACGTAATTAACCTATTGATCTTGTAAATTACCCAAAGAACCCCCACGAGCTTCAAATAGATTAACCGCAGGGTTCTTGGGGTAAGAGTTGGCAAGTTTACGGGGTCGAAGGGGGGAATTAGGTTGTTTCAAAGGTCGTGGAGGTAATTGGCAAAGTTTATAGGGTCTGCCAGGTAAAAATCACTTATTTTTTTGTCGGAAAGTCAACAATATAAGGCATTATTGGCCTTTGAAATAATTATCGTCTTCATAATTGTGTCAATGTAGCAATCATTCTACTCCATGATATATAAGAAGGGCTTCTTTATCATATACTATATGCTAAGATCCTCTGAATGTGCGAATCGGCGAATACCATCGCCTCAGCTTTCCATTGAGAGTAGTTGGTGGCGTTGAATGGTTGATTTTTTCCCTACATGTGAATGCCATCACATTCGTAAAACATATTTGTAGATTTTTTTTCCTATTTGGGAAGTGAAAAACATATTTGTAAAGCTGAACAAGGTAAAAATCAAGAGTCATTACCGTTGTCCTATATATATTATCCCTCTGACTAGTTTTAGAAGTCATTTATCTTCATAAAGATCGACATATAAATCGGAATGTTATCGAGTATGGATTGTTATCGAGTATGGAATCGACATATAAAAAAACTCTTACATTACCTCTCTTGCAATCTTAAATGGTCTTGCCTCAAGACTATTACGTCAATTTTAAGGGAACTAATTTTTATTTCAATTTTGTATTAACCTTAAAAGTTTTTACTTGATCTGATTTAATCTATAGATTCATTGTCGAATGCCATTAAGATTAATGCATCCTTTATTATTAATATATTTCAATTAAACGTTGCTTTCATTCCGAGTCCAACGAGCTCTTTTTTAGAAATTCAAACCCCACGTCAAGTTTGCTTTAACGTGTGTATACATTAACATATACCGTATATTATTAATTAATTACTTTAGAATGATTATTAAAGGTGCTTTTTATTGGGGATGTCAAATGTTAATGACAAATCATCTCTATATATTTGGAGACTTCTATTGCCGAAGGACATACGATTTTAACAATTTATGTTTCTCCAAAACCCATTTCTCGTCACAACGCTAGTGTCTATCTTGGAGGAACGATCCTAGTTTGTTCAGTAGATCTCGATGTTGGCACATGCATGCCCATTGAAATCTCTTTGTTGCATTGTGGAGAGTAATCGTACCAATACCAGTTAGCACCGTCAGAATCTCCATGAAAGTACAAATCTATTCTTATGATTCTTTCCCTCATGGAGGCACAAATGTAAAGAACTCTTATGTTTGGTTAATGGGTTCGAGTGGGTTGGTGTAAAACCCGATATGAACATATAGTAGTTATTTGGGATAGTTATGAGGGTTGGAGAGGATTTGAATAAGGAATGCGATGTGATGTCACTATGATTTGTGATGAAATTCCAACCCAAAATAGAGAAGGATAAACCGGATTAATCCGAGGTAACCCGGTTACCAAACATGCCCTTAGATTTAACCCGACATTCGTTACTTATGTCTTGTGGAGAGACAACATAATGTTAAGATTAAAAAATTCCGTTCAGATAATGCTAAAGAATATTTAGCTAATTCTATTCAAAGAACTCTGGCTAGGAAAGGGATTCTTCATGAAACATCGTGTGCCTATAGCCCTCAACAGAATGGGGTTGCAGAGCGAAAGAATAGACACATCTTAGAGATTACTCGAGCTCTTCTATTTCAACGAAATGTTCCGAAGAAATTTTGGGGAGAGGCTGCTCTTAGTAGTGTATACTTGATGAACAGAATGCCATCGCGTGTTCTTAATGGTGAATCTTCGTTTATGCGAGTATATCCGGATCAGAAACCTTTTTCTCTCACACCACGTGTTTTCGGATGTATTTGCTTCATACATGCCAATGATGTTGGGGTTAAGAAGTTGGATGCTCGTGCTAACAAAGGTTTCTTCCTTGGTACTCTACGACACAGAAGGGCTATCGTTGCTTTGATCCCTCGTCCGACAGTGTTTTAGTCTCCAAAGATGTTAGTTTCTTTGAAAATGAAGCCTTCTTTCCGAAATTTCCTCTTCAGAGGGAGACTAGTTGTGAAGAGGGATTTCATGGCCTTCAGTTCTTAGAAGATGATGATTACGATGCTTATTTTCAGGGGGAGATTAAACCGAATGAAGAAACATGTACTTATAAAGAGGCTATAGAAACCAACGTCCGTCCTCCAGAATCCTCCTCAAATGACTCAGGCATGGAAATATCAAGCAGCATTCCTGTTATACTTGATGAGCCGGAGGACGTCTTACAGAATATAGAGGCAGAACATGTGGATGATAACATTGCACAAAACGTCCTACGAAATATAGAGGCAGAACATGTGGATTATAGCATTGCACAAAGGAAGGGTAAAAGGATCATCAAACCTCCAGCCAGATATGCAGGATGCACTCAGCATCCCATTGAACGTCACATCTCTTACTCCAACTTTAGTGCATCCTACAAATGCTTTGTTACCTCTCTTGATGCTCATCTCATCCCCAAAGATATTACTGAAGCCAAAAGTGATCCAAAATGGATAAAGTCTATGAGGGAATAAATGGATGCATTAGTGAAGAATTACACTTGAGATGTTGTCGATGCTCCCAAGGGTGCTCATTTGGTGGGGTCTAAATGGGTGTATACAATCAAGTATACTGCTGATGGAAAAATTGATAGATTCAAGGCTCATCTTGTGGCTAGGGGACACGGCCAAAAATACGGGATTGACTACCTCGAGACTTTTGCTCCTGTGGCAAAAATGAATACTGTCCGAGTTGTTATCTGTCTTGCTACTCATTTTTCTTGGAAGATGTACCAATTGGACGTGAAGAATGCTTTCTTAAATGGTGACCTTAAAGAAGAAGTTTACATGAAAATGCCACCTGGGTTCGAAAAAGAAGATAAATGTTGCAAATTAAAAAAGGTATTATATGGTCTAAAACAATCTCCAAGAGCATGGTTTGAACGACTTCGTGTGGTTATGATAAAAAATGGATACATTCAAGTAAATGGAGATCACACTTTATTCATAAGGAGGAGTGGTGGGAAAAGATCTATTCTTTTAGTGTATGTGGATGATATGATTCTTACAGGTGATGATGAAGGAGAAATATCCCGCATAAAGAAAACTCTCGCAATTGAATTTGAATTGAAAGACTTGGGGAAGCTGAACTACTTCCTAGGCATTGAGATGGCTCGCTCTCCAAAGGGTATGTGCTTAAGCCAACGGAAATATGCTCTAGATTTGTTGAAGGAATCTGGTATGTTGCGATGCAAACCAACCACCACCCCTATTGAAACAAATCATAAACTGAGTAAACAGGACGGTGAACTTCTTGATGACGTTGGAAGAGGAAGATACCAAAGATTAGTTGGGAAACTAATTTATCTTACTCTCACGAGACCAGACATTACTTATGCTGTGAATATTGTTAGTCATTTTATGCATGCTCCTACCTCAATTCATCTGAATGCTGTTAACAAAATTCTTTGCTATATAAAGAAATCTCCAGGTAAAGGTCTTATGTTCAGAAAACATAATGGTATTACCATTGAAGGCTATATAGATGCAGATTGGGCTGGATCTATTGATGACAGGAGATCTACTTCAGGATATGCTGTGTATCTTTGTGGTAACCTTGTCATTTGGAGAAGTAAGAAACAAAATATTGTCTCTAGATCGAGTGCCGAAGCCGAATATCGAGCTCTAGCTAATGGTGTCACTGAAGTTACATGGTTACAACTCATGTTGAAAGATTTGGGTATTGAGATTGTTATGCCGATAAAGATGTTTTGTGACAATAAAGCAGCAATAAATTTGGCCAACAACCCTGTGATGCACGATAGAACAAAGCATGTGGAGATAGACAGACACTTTATTCAAGAAAAAATTGACGATGGATATTTGTGTCTTCCCTACCTGAAATCCGGTGATCAGATCGTTGATCTCTTCACAAAGGGGCTGCCTACGATGCAATTTGAACTGAATGTGGGCAAGTTGGGCATGGTTGATATGTATGCCCAACTTGAGGGGGAGTGTTGAGTTTTATGGATCTTAAAATGGGTAAACGGATCTTGGATGAGGGACCGTTTACCCACCATCCTATATATGTACTCATCCCCTCCTTTTTCATTATCAAAAAGAAAAGAGAGAACCCTAATCTCGAGAAAAAGAGATTAGGGTTGTGTGTGCCCCTGTAGTTTTCCCTCTCCGTAGGATTTTCCACGTAAATCATTGTGTCTTTACCTTGATTCTCGCATTATATTTCAATAGTTATCCAAGGGCAGCTAGTCTATGGAGACACATCCTTGCCGAGGTTAATAAACGTCACCTAATCCCAAGTCGACGTTTAAACAGATCAAACACAAGTTTCGAAAACGTCGCCTAATTATTAGATTGAAGTAGTGACCTTAGGCTCTTGCTCCAGGTGCCATTAACGTACAAGTGCCCAGACTCATAAAAGAGTGGACTGCTTGATATATTGCCAGACATGCAGCATTTGCATTTTTGGCATATATATATCTTCCAGAAGTGAAGAAACTTCAGAGTTTTTGCACAGTGAGATATTTTCTGGGGGGCATTTGCTTTGAGCATCACATAATCAAAGGAAAATACTATGCAACCGACCAGTTATGTTGAACAGTTGTTTGGACAAGGATGCCAAGATAACTGTAGCTTAGTAGGGCATTTTATCTCGTCAGGAAACACCGAGATGTCGAAGGTGTAGTTGTAATTGATGCAGGAACTACATGAGAATTCTCTCAAACATCAACTAGCTCGTCAATATCTACATGCATGCACCAGTCTAGCAGCAATAAATCGATCAGAACAGAACTAGATGGTTAAATATTGCAGTTAAAGAAGGAAAAGGAGAAATAAATGGTGTTTTGAAGTGGAGACATACAGAAAGAAAACAACAAGGGTAGGGATAGTTGTCAGGACAGCACATTTACGCATTCAGATTCAATGCAATGTCACCAAGGAATGCCATGAATATAATTACGATCAATTGCCTATTTTAAAAGGGCCTCCAACCATCGTGCCGGCGGCATTTAGTTCCGAGACAGGCTCTCGTCCATTGGTACTGCCTTTGATTGCCCAACAGATCCGCGTAGATTATATGCCAGAAATTAAAAGTGTTCTCGATTGGTCTCCAGTCGAAATATAGCGATCACATCCTTTGAAGAGCACGGAGAGAGGATGATGAAGGCCACCCCCACCAACCATTAGGGTTCATGTGATGAAAACGGCCATCAACTAACAACGGCCAATAGCAACAATCCAAAGCAGCCAGGTCTCTTTTCTCCGCTGTTTTCGTCCTCTCATGTCCCCGTCCTCGAAGGCAGCTTTCACCTTAAGAAAGCCTCCTGCTATTATTGAGGGATTTTTACGCTTGTGCCCGTCCGTCCCAACTTCCCCCATAGCATTTGCTTCCATATTTATCTTACCATCAAAGTTTTAAAAATCAGACCTGACCTTCTTAGGTTTTATCCGATCGGGACGGACCGTCGGCACTACAAAAAAAAATTAACTTAAGGCAACGGATAATTTAATATTCATTGGCATACCTTCTGTAGTTAAATATATATAACAACGGATATTATTCGTTGCTTACTTCTTTAAATTCGCAACAAATAATGGTATTCCTTGCTATATTCCTCGCAACGAATCGTATAACAACGATTATTCATTGTCGTTTTCTTCTAATCGTTGCTAAATATGACAATGATTATCATGAATTTTAACGAATAATTCAACGAAAAAATCGTCGCTATATGAACCTTTAACAACAAATATGATATTCGTTGTTAATTACAAGTACAAAAGATCATTTGACAACGAATAATATTCGTTGTTATATCTTTAACATTGAAAGATATAGCAACGAATATTTAAATTATTCGTTGCCTTAGGTCCAGATTCTTGTAGTGGTCCAAATCAGTCGGATCGGTGATGATGTCAGCATGACATCATCATTCCTATCGACTCGAAAAAATCAGACTGGGCTTAATTTATCGATTAGATCGATCGAACCGAATTTTGAACCGATAAAACCGGATACATATATGTAAGTATGTATTTATATATTGAAATAATCACTTAAAATATCAAATATTTCAATAGAATAACATGATTGTCTATTTCGAGTATAACTCAACAAAAGTTAGTCACAATTTCTAGCATTATATATGAATATAATATTATAATCATTTGTTTATAGTGACTTCTAGAAAATTACTCTAAAAAAATATTGGCACAACTTATATTCCAAAAAAAGTGGGACGTAACTTATATTGCAGAAGGTAAGAAGGGCACAGGTGAAAAAATATATTATTTCATTATTTAAATCTTTATTTTTTTAATTTATCAAACCATTAAAATTGGGTCAATCCGGGTCAACGCGGTCTGACGACCGATCAGACCCAGTTTTTATTTTTTTAAGTAATTTCCCCTTTAAAGTAATTTCTTTGGTATAATATTTTTTAATCAAGTTTAAATAAAATTATTAACATAAAAAACACATTATATCATTAAAAAATAATATAATACATAATCAATGTCACATCACAATTATCAATACAACCCTCCAAACATCTACTATTAACATGAGGATATCCCAATCCAACCCAATCTAGTAACTAAATAGGCTCTTAGAATGGATTGGGGAGCTCAACTTCCCAATATCTCAGATATGGAGGATAAAGGTCAAGAGCTGGTCGTGGTTACTGGTTGAGCTTTGGAGAACATCGGGTTGAGGGTTTTGTGATCGATTAGGAGGAAGTTTCACGATGGGCAGAGATTGTCGTTGAGGTGAGGCGGAGTGCTTGGGAGGGCGAGGGCGGGAGGACGTGGGAGGGCGAAGGCGGAGGTCAAGGAGGAGGAGGGCAAGGGCGGCGGAGGTTGTGGAGGTGGTGGGTGCTGGGTAGGAAAGGGAGATAAGGAGGAGATGAGTGATAGAGGCACTCAATGTAAATTTGATAAACAAAATGGGTATAATGTAAAAGAATATAACATAAGGGTGGGTAGTTTTAACGGGTAAATAGATGTGGGTTAACCACAGGGTCTGTAGGGTAAGGATTACCAAGTTTGCAGTGTTGATGGGGGAATAGGTTATTTCAAAAGTAGTGGAGGTAATTAGCAAAATTTATAGGATCAATCAAGTAAAAATCCCTTCAAATTAAGTGTTGAAGTAGTAGATGCTGACAAAGGAAGTGCGATCCTCCGTTTTATACGGATCACCATGCAATTAGGAAACTTTTACAAATAATGGTACAAAGTGCAATTGGCAAAGTTCAAAAGTATAAACAACAGCCAACTTCTTTGGTCGGTGTTTTCTCTCCTTGTGACCTGTAAAGGTTAATAATCAAATAGGAACGATATGCTTTGAAGGTCTAAAGTTTGAAATAAAACGACGATGTGGTCCATTCTATAATCCATTGGTACACCAACCCCTTCCTTTGGATTCAATTTCGCTACATTTGTTTCCTCTCTCTCTCTCTCTCTCTCTTCTGAAACTTGAATGCAGATAAATTAGGGTGTCCCTCTGGCTGTTGCATGCAATCATTCCTCCCACTTCAATTCGGAGTCATGAACAATGATGATACGTGTACCACATACATATGAATGAGCCGACTATCATCAACGGTCATTATTATATTTTTGGTACATTGAAGGAGAGCCACTTATAGATCTGGTTGTAAAATCTGAACAGTGACTCCTGCAACTCTCATATCCTTTGATGTGGTAATAACCACATGTGTGCGATCCGAATCTTTCCATGAAAAAAAGACGGATCCTTTGAAATGAAATGCTGCAATCTTTTTGTCTGGAATAACGGTTTTATTATGAGTGGTCTTGTTCGATGAGAGCAGTTCCTGTTGTGCTTGTTGCACCACAGGATCTGCTTTATTCTCTAAGAGCTAATAATAACGGAGGTTAATTATTTAGTGCATACGATGGTGCAACTTGATGATACTTGTTTATTGTGTGCATCTGATTCCGAGTGGTCGTCGACTGTCACCTTCATTTGACGTCGAGATAGAGTTTGTCAAGGCTCCCTTCCCATTTCCCTGTCTGAAAACTATTCCTGACATAGGAAAAATCTTACTACTTTATTACCAGTTCAGAAACGGTATTGAGTTCCTTCGATCAAACGTCGTTCAGACTTGGACTGGATGCGGTCATGGCAGGCCACCTGTCCACCTATTACAGGAATTCTATTTAATTTTGGGATATTTACACTCATTAAGTAATTACACTATGACGGTATCTATCAAATATTTTACATTTTATATCGTCTAAATTCTTATTATTTATGAATGGTTACTCCTCTTCCTCCTCCAACCAGGCAACCCCCACTCCCCCCTGCCACTGACCTCCTCTCCTTCCTCCTCCAGCTCAAGCAACCCCCCTCCCCCCACCACCACCACAACTGACCTCTTCCTCCCCCTGCCGACCACCTCATATCTCATTCATCCTCTGGGACCCACATCCTCATCCCCTCGCCAACCACCTCGTCCTCCCTTCCTCCTCCATCTCAGGCAACCCCCCGTGGAAGCCCTACCGGCAAGCCCCTCCTCGCACACACCCCTCGTGGAAGCCCTATCCTCAACGACCGCCGGCAAGCCCCTCCCACCCCTCGTGGAAGCCCTACCCCCACCTTGACTGCAAGCAAGAACCCCCTAGCCCCCCCTGTCAAGCTTGGACCCCGGAGAGAGGGTGGTGGCGGCGGTGAAAGGAGGTGCGGAGGTAGGAGAGATGGAGGAGGTGTTGGTGTTGGAAGGGGTCGCAGGAGGAGGTTGGGAGAGTGGATTTTCCTTTTTTTTAACTTCTGATTAATCACAATCGTCAGATTGTGGATTGATTAGATTAAAACTTAGTCATCTGGTTGAGTTAATGGACTAAACTTATGGAGGGTTATGGGTGTAAAATGTCGCACTTATTTAGAGTCTTGGACAAATGTGGGGTTATGAATATAATTATGGAATCACTCAGAGGTATCAGGGTAAATATTCCTTTAATCTTCTTTAGTTAATTGTTCCATTTTAAGTCATATTCAAGACGTGGGATATAGTTATGTTTTATAAGTTTATTCGATTGAGTTGAGTCAAAATTGAGAGCACATTAATATTCAAGACGGGTACTAGCAAGTAGGACTGCTTCATATAAATTAAAGTTCGTTCGATAATAGTTCAAAAATATTCGTTTGTTTCTAAACGAACTGAACATGAACTTCAAATTTTAGTCCTATAACTTAACGAACCGAACATGAACATAGCATATGTTCATTCGATAAAAGTTCGAGTTCATTATATGTATATGTGTACGTGTGTGTATTTGTATGTGTAACCTAGTATTTATACACTTTGATAAATTTTGAGGTTAAAGAAATTGTGCTATTTATTTGGCTTTGTACCACTTTAATTTGAATAATTTTTTATTTTTATTGCTTATCGAATATTATTACCGAACTTCAGTTTCGAACTTATTCATATAAATAAGTTTTAGTTAAGTTACATCGTTAAAGAACTGTTGTCGAACTAAACTCGAACGTTCGTTTTCTAAACGAACTCGAACTCGAACATATCCTATCGAACATTTATCAAACCGCGTACTCGAACTCGAACTTTCGAACTTCCTTATCGAACCGAACTCGAACATAGGTCCGTTCGTTATTGTTCGATTCGATTAACAGCCCTACTCGTAAGGACGGTCGTTCATTCTCCTTTATTTTTTGTATCATTATTCTATATGTTTTTACCTGTAAGTTTCATCTCATTACTCGACATTTTCATTTTCCTATACCACCGTAGTGTGCATTTTCTTGTAATTAGGTTTTTCTGCGTGTAAATAAATTTTCACAAATCAAAGATATCAGTTATGTCCCTTTCTTTTTAGAATATCAGTGTTGCTCTTATATTCTTGTGAAATTTACAATTATGTCATTTTGTAATATTAATTATGTCATCTTTAAAGGGGAATGAAGGAAGGGAAGACATTAAATTCCTTCCCAACAGGGTGTCGTGTCGTGTCCTTGTTATAGAAAGCGAGAAGAACTTGAAGAAAAAGAAAGAGAAAGCAATTGGAGAACATCTCCATTTGTTTATACGCTCTTAGAAGGCATATATACCCAAAACCAATTATTGCACATAAAATAGAGGTGACAAGAGAGGGATAAAAAATATCGCATATATATAGCGAGATTTAGGTGTGACAATGGAATATTCTTAGGAGAGAGAGAGGTCCTCGTATCCGCGCAATTGCCAGGCATTTATTCTAAGAGAAAAGAAATCGTTTAGACAGACATGTAGGAATCACAACCATATATAAATAAATAGTATCAGAGTTAATTTCTTTTCGGTAGTGGGAAGAGTTATTTGAAAGGTGGAGTCACCCCTACAAAGAGATAGGAGGAAATGGCTATCAAAAACATGCAACCGCTATTGTCATTGAAAATAAAGTAATGTGTCATGTCGCAACGAGGATGCTGCGAATATAAGTGGGAAGGTTGTAACGCTCATACCCCAAATATAGTGCTATATCAAAAACTCACGAAATGTGGGTATAGCTTATAAGCGGTGGGGATTACTACTGGTCAACTTGAGCTTAAGCATTTTGGGTGGTTTCTAATTGATCCATCCGGACCTGAACCCAATAAGTTGTCATGATCAATTTTCCTCAATAACAGAGCGGGGACTTAAGCCCGAGACATTACACAGAGTATCTCCCCATGTGCCTTTATCCAACTCCTCTTGTTCGCACCAAACACTTCTTCCTCTTCTTTGTTCTTGGAGTAGCTCATTCTCAACAACCCTTCTACCAAATTATGCATGCCTACTTCTTGTGCAGCTTTCGCCTTGTTTGGCTCCCACTTGTGTCACTTCGTTTTGCATGCTCTTGGTGTCCTTCGTTACCATCATCAACGTCTTCTTATCGTGTTTCCTCCCATTTTCCCTCACATGTCATTGCTATAATATTCTACTACTTTTATCGAGGACGAAGTCAGGAATTTCAACTGCGAAATTGAGCTTTTAACATCATTTTTAATTTGTGAATTTTATGTAAAATTCCACGTAGAGAACCTCGAAATTGTTAAAATACTCTGGTGAAATTCCATTTTTTTTTAAAATAAACATCATCCTTATTAAAATATACCTCTATGGAGTTCTCGGTTTTTAAAAAATGTCCCAAAATCACATGATGGTTTGTAAAACAAACAAGTTTAAATGGTAGTTTTAGTAAACATGATATTTGCATGAGTATCCAAGTAATGTTGTACGTTTACGAGAGTATTTATGTAAAATTATCGATCGAGAGAGAGAGAAGTCTGGTTTCGACTCTTTTTTTCTTTAAATTTGTTTATATTTAGTTTAAAAAGCATGTCGATTAAGCTTTGCAAAGATCCACAAATACATGTCGTTTATAGCATTAAACGCTTCAAAAAGAAAGTTTATCAATATAATTTGCAATGCAATTATAAGCTCCATTGAAAATCATATGAGGCATAAATCGTGGATAAATATACAATCAAATATATATATTTAAAATGCAAAAAAATATGTGAGAAAAAATCTTACTATAAATAAAAGAGTGTAAATGAAAGGACTATGATTATGAGAAATTACACCTTTTGTTTCCATGGTCATGGAAATCATTCTAGAGAAAGAGACAAATATTAGAAAGATAATCTATGGATTTGGAACATGAGGGGAGTTGGAAGGTTGTCAAAAATTAGAAAGGTTATAGAAAAATAATGGTAAAATGGTGGGAGAAGAAAGATAATGAAAGTAAAGAGAAAATGAGAAAGAGGCTATCGTGTTAGCATAATACATGCAAGCAACTTCTATAATCTCTCGGGTTTTACTTTACACATGCATTCATGAGGAACCAACTTGGCTACCCGTAGTCTTGATTTTTTTATTTTTTATAGTATTTTTCAATAATACACGAGGAATTTTGATCACTAAATGACAATATTCTCCTTTCAAATTTCAACTCAATAAGAAATCAATTGAAACAACTCCATTCCTTTTTCTTTCCCATATGTCATTGTGAGACATCTATTGTAACACCCCAACATCAAACATAGTACCACATCTCTAAAACTCACGAAGTGTGGATGTTGTTTCTAAGTGATGGGGACTACTACTTGACAACTTGGGCTTAAGCATTTTGGGTGGTGCCAACGGATCCGTCTAAGCATGTATCCAACAAGTTGTTATGGCTTGTTTTCTTCGATAATAGATTGGAGACCTGAGCATGTGATATTACAAATGATATCAGATCTAAATTTTCCTCTGATAGTGGAAAGGGCTACCCGAGAGGTGGAGCCACCCAGGGACGAAGCCAGAATTTAAACTTAGGAGGGGCTAGATTGGACTAGATAGTTTACATATCTAAAGGATTATAGAATAATAATACCTTTTAAATTCGTAAAATCCAAACATTGTATTTTCAGTTACTTTACAATATAAAATTAAAATGATAATAAATTTCTTTCTATCGATCATGATATCTTTGATATTTCATATAATGCTTAAATGAGAAAACTCATATTAAGCAGTATAAATTTGAGCAAAGGGAAAAGGAGATTAAGCATACCTATTTCTGAAATTACTTAAATCGTGCTCTTGGTGTCTTTAAATCGAACTCGACAATAATTGACTCTACTGAGATCTTCTCTGCAATGTCTTTCTCAATATAAGTTAATATAGAACTTCTGAAAAAATCATCTTCCATCTTATTACGAAGTCTAGATTTTATGATCTTCATAGGTGAAAATGCCCTCTCAGTCGTTGCAGTAAATATAGGAAGTGTCAACACAAGTCGGATCAATCTATCAACCAAATAGTATATCTCTGCTTTTTTTGTTTCTGATAATTTTTGACACAGATCTACAAGATTTGAGATACTTTTGAGAGCTTCATGTGTAGTGACATCTGATTTGTAATGTATCAACTGCTTCTCTAGTAATATCAACTCGTGATCTGTGAAATCTGCAGTATAAAATTCTTGTGCTAATTTACATATATTCATACTGTCGAATAGCTTGTAATCATCTTTAGGATCTAAAGATGCACTTAGAGTAAGAAGATTTGTAGCTTTCTCGCTAAATCGACTACTTAATTCTAATAATTGGGAGTCTATAGCAGTAATATATATATATATATATATATATATTCGGAAGTGATGAAGTAATGTAACTTGTTGCGTTTGAGCACTAGATCTAGTTTGGCCTCGAGAATATAAAGAATTTACATCTGGAACATCAATACTTCATTTCTGACAAAATACTACAACTTTTTCGAATAATGGATACCAACCATCTTCTCGTGCTTTTTGAAGGCGCTCTTTTGTGGATGAAACAAGTTGCAATGCATTCAAAATATCTTGATTCTTCCGTTGTAAAACTTGACATAGATCTTCTATAATTCCCATGACATGTTCCATTATATGCAAAATGAGAATACATTCAAAAGAAGTCACATCTTCATATGCTTCATCTGTCTCTCCACGTTGTAAATAATTATCACCTTCGTTTATTATTGTCAGAAGTACTTTACACACTACACTATACATTTTGATAAAACTGCATATAGATATGTATTGAGAACTCCACTGAGTTTCACTTGGACGTTGTAGTATACCAATCTGATTAAGTCCAGCACCTGATTGAATTTCATCAATAGAAAGTCGACATGCAACATCTTCTGCTTGAGTAGCTTGTAATTCATCATGACGCTTAGAAGATGCATTGACAACGTTGAGAACAATGCTCAGTTTACTGAAGAACTTATGAATAGGGATTACTTCTTTTGAAGCTGTAACAAGAGCCAATTGAAGGCGATGAGCCATGCAATGAATGTAATAAGCATATTTACAATCCTTCATAACCAAAGCCTGCAACCCATTCCATTCACCATGCATGTTACTTGCTCCATCATAACCTTGACCTCTAATTCTTTTGTAATCAAGGTTGTTTTGTAAGAGTACTTCAAAAAGTTTATCTTTTAATGTCACAGCTCTTATATCAGGGATGTGAATTAGATCAAAAAATCTTTCACGTAAGATATCGCTTCTATCTACAAATCTAAGAACAATTGTTATTTGCTCTCTTTTTGATTCATCTCTAGCTTCATCAATTATTACGCAGAATGCCGCATCTCCGATCTCAACCAGAATGTCATTTCTAACCTTGTTGGCTGTTATATAAAGAATTTCTTTTTGAATATCAGGAGATGTATATTTAGCATTTTTCGGTGCATTTTCCGAAACGACCTTATCCACTTCTTCATTGTAAAAAGCAACTAACTTGATTAGTTCAATGTAATTCCCACGATTGCTTGAAGATGGTCTTTCATCATTACGTCGAAATGCACATGCTTGAAATGTCAACCATCGAACAATATCAATTGTAGTCTTTAGTCGTAATCAATTTTCTTGAATCTGCCTGTCATCTTATTTTTGAAATACATTTTCGATGTATTGTGCCTTATTCACTAAATTCCTCCAATGTTCTTCAGCCATATTATGTGTTGATCCCTTTTCTCCAACATGACTAATAAATGGGTAATTTTTCCATCATTAACCTTCTTCCAATTCCGAAATCCATTAATAACAAAGGCATTTGTACCATGTTTAGAATTAGCTTTATCATAGAAAAGATAGCATGAAAAATAAAATGCTGCATCTTTTGAAGGAGAGTATTCTAACCATGCATGATACTTAAACCACGACGCTTGAAATCGCCGACATTGTTTTCCACTAATACTATATGGATAATTTTCCATGACAAACTGATAAGGTCCCAAATTTATATAAGAGCGAATAACATCTTCCGTCTTCTCCAATGGATACTGTCAAATCATTTGACGCAATCCCGGATCTCTTTCTACCGATATAACATCAATATTTGAAATTTCTACCCGTCGGACTTTGTATCGTGGAGTCTCGTCCTCTTTAGAATCATTAGACTCATGTAAAATTTCTTGAGAAGCACTCTCATTCACCTTAGAGAAATAGGTGGTAATCATTCTCTTTGATATTTTTATCTAAAAATCATAAATTAAAAGCGATGGAAATAAACATTAGATATGACATTTAATACAAATAATGAAAATTATAAGTTCACAAGTTGTCATGGTATGTAGAAAACACCTATAGAAATCAAGAAATAATATTAACAAAAAAGTGAGCGATTGATGACTCTGTTTTAGAACTCTTAAATATATTGAAAGAGTTTCTCCTTATGCATGCATATACACCCACATATATGCATGTGTATGTAATATGCATAATTATTAAATAGCAACATTCACCTTTTCCAATTTGACTAATTTGGTTTTAACCCGACCCAGCCAATAACCTGAATACCTCCACCCAAATTTATCAAATTCGAACCAAAAAATGGAGAGATCATGATTAATAATATTGTGTTTAACATTCTTTATAACTAAATTTGAAAGAACCACTATAATTTTTTATTTGATTTTATAGACGTTAATAATAATAATTTTCCCCAAAATCATACACCAGTCCGCAAGAATATTTGTCACATGGAAGGAATCAAAGTTGATTTCAAGGGGAGGGGGTATGATCCAGCCTGAAACTCCCACTTGATGTACATGTTCATCCTCATATGTACATGCTCATCCTCACATGGAAATGTCGATTGCACCTTTTCTTGATTTATCAGAAGGAGAAATGGTCGTTCTCATTGATAACATGGAGAAGGTATCTATAGACGATACAAACATGTCAAGTATACATAAACAAGGGATACCATGTCAAGAGAGAAATGTGGGCCTAATCCCAACATATCCATGTCAAAATCCCTCACGCAGGCAATGCTTCTTGAACCAACCAGCTAGCAGCACCTCATCAAGCACACCCTCAATCTTCCTTGCAGCCTGATCAACCCCAACAACATGCACCAGGCCCCCAAAAATTGTTCTGTGGCCGATTCTATCACCACCATCTTCTCGCCACAACTACGAACTCTATCACCCTCATCCTCCCCACACTAATGCTGCAATGCAAATTGCAACCATTGCTCAAGACCCATACTTCATCGCCACCTCCAATCCCTCTTTCCTCGTTAAATACCACCAACCGCTCCCACTTTTCCTCACTCATCCTCCTATTTCAAGTTGATGTTGATCAGGATCTTGTTAGGTTTAATCTCATTATGGAAGTTAATTCATTATTTTCTTAATCTCCTATTTCAACCAAGTATTGTAAGTTTATACACACATTACTTGAGAAAAAACTGTCACAGAAATCCAAAAGAAGCCAGCCAATACCTGTTATCTGAGAAGCAGACTTATTTACAAAAGAATTACACAGTAACATGGATCAAACATGTGTGAACGGGAAGATATAATAACAACAATATGATTTTTATAAAAAATCACACCGTCATTTCATATACTTTGCAATGTTCCATAGTCACTCTGATTTTTTTTCCGAGATCGCCACAGAATCTCCAACTTCGGAACCGGTTTAAAATGAAGTAATAAAAGAGATTAAGAAGTGGGAAGTCAGCCATTCATGATTCATCCCCAAAATCAGTGAACCCCAAAATTACAAGATGCACAAATTAAATAAGAGAAGATTGATGATTGATTACCTTTGCTTGTGTGTACCTCCGATTCACGTGCTCGAGCTCAATCACAGGAACACGAATCTGGATAAAGAGATGTCTGTCACACCTCCCCTTTATGACTTTTCTCCTTGTTCGTGCGTCCTCGCGAGCGACAATTTTGTGCTTGACAAGCTTGTGGAGGGGCTAGTTGATTATTATTGGTTAATATAGGGAAAGAAATATGGGGATTAATTTGACAAAGGGAATGCCAAACATCTCCAACCGTCTAAAAATAGGAAAGCAACGGTTGGGAATGGCAAGCACGTTCCAATTGAATCAAAAATGTGGTAAAATTTTCTATTTGCCCTTACATTATAAGATATACAAGAAGTCAAAATGATTTGGGGGGTTTGGCCTATCTTTTGTTGGAGAAATTGCTATTAAACTACCATTTTATATGTATACATCATAGCAATTTCACCATTATTGGGGGGGGGCTTAGCCCCCACCAGCCCATGCCTCCCTCCGTCCCTGGAGCCACCCCTAAAAAGAGGTAGGTGGAAATGGCTATCCGGAGCATGCAACCGCCACTGTCACTGAGAATGAGTTATGAGCCATGTTGCAGCGAGGACATTGCGAATATAAGTGGGGGAGATTGTAACACCCCAACCCCAAACATAGTGCCACATCTAAAACTCATGAGTGTGGGTGTGGTTTATAAGTCATGGGGATTACTACTTGCCAACTTGGGTTTTAAACATTTTGGGTGGTTGTCAACGGATCCAATTGACCGAACCCAACAAGTTGTCAATGCCAGTTTTCCTCGATAACGGACCGGGGTCCTAAGCCTGTTCCGTTACATCTATCCTTATCGTGCCCTTCCCATCCTTCTCCAACTAATCAAAAACACCTCCCGTTGTTCCACCTCCTCTCTGTGGTATGTTCCCTTCCTTGACGCTTTCGTGTGACTGGCTCTAGAACCCATTAAGTGAAATTTATTTCTTTGATAGAGAGGATAATCTTTCTCTATGATAAGAAAATTCCTTTGAAAATCAAAGAAAAGCTCTACAAAGCAGCCATGAGACCTGCTATAGTCTATGGATATGAATGTTGGCCTATGAACCATAAATATGTGCAGAGAATGGCAGTAGAAGAAATGAAAATGCTAAGATAAATGTGTGAACACACACGTAAAGATCGAATTCAGAATGATACAATCAGAATGAAAGTTGATGTAGCTCCGATCTAGGATAAGATGCGATAAAACTGCTTAAGGTGGTTTGACCATTTGTAAAAGAGGTCAGTCGATGCATCGATAATGCGAGTTTTGGGATGTTAAGTCGGCTAAGAGAAGACGAGGAAGGCCCAAGAAGCGTTGGAATGACACTATACGAATGCATTTTATTCTAAGCCCGAAAATGACCCAAGATAAATCTGAACGAAGGCAAATATTAATGTAGCCAACCCTACTTAATATGAAAAAGGTATTGTTGTTGTTGTGATAGAGAGGACAATCTTGGGGTATACATAGATATGCTCATGAATAGGATGCATTGGCATTATATTTAACACCAACATAATCACTACAACAAAATTGACTTAAGACAACAAATAATTTCAATATTCGTTCATATCGTCCAATATTGAAGATATAACAATGACTATTCGTTGCAAAATTATCTTTTATTTTTGTAAATAGCGGCGAATGTCATATTCATTCTTAATAGTTAATAAAACAATGATTTCTCGGCTAACTTATTCGTCAAAGTTTTTATTAATCTTTGTTAAATTTAACGACTATAAGAAAGAGTCAACGATTAACCATTGTTATATTATTCATTGTAAGGAATATAAAAATGAATATAATATTCATTACGGAATTTAGAAAACCAGACAACAAGTAATACGTGTTATCTTAGGTCAATTTTGTTGCGGTGCATCCTTTCTAAAAAAATGCAAACCCTATCAATTAGTTGGGGGCTGCCATGTAAAACCCCTATGGGATTGAACATTGTAACTCACATAACTTGAAAGATTGAGAGATGGTATTTCTTCTGAATTATGTTATGATCTATTTTTATAAATAGTTTTAAATCAAGAGGGTATTAACCCAGGATCATGTGCTGTTACGCATAATGCTTAGGAGGGGGAATGTATCATGATTGTATATTCTACCACAACGAATACATTTATAGGTCAAGAATGCACCACCTAAAGCATATTTTGCATAAGTTATGAGAATGCGCGTGATGTTAATCGAGTTTCATGGGATCGCACTTCAATTAATAAATTAATAAAGCTGATAGGATCCTATATGGGATGGCAAAGGAGATATTGCTTGATGTTGTTACTTCTCTCTCTACAATATTCACATTCAAAACGTGGGGCAGATGACTTATTACCACAGCCGCCATCTTTTATTTGTTTGTTTAGTAAAGGGTAATTTGTGAAGTTCGGATGCTTTTTTCTTCGAGGACCAAAATTACATACACAGGTTGTTTAATTTGTTCTTGTTGATGGATTATAGTTCTATTGTATCCGCTTTAAGGCCCCATTTGGGAACCGGCCCCTTAATCCACTCTTCCTCTCTCGTGTGTGGGTCCTACTTTATTTCTTTTTAAAAATTTAATAAATCAATTCTCTATAATTAATTCCATCAAAAAATAATATATTATACCATCATATCATATAAAAATTATAAACTACTCCTCTTCTACTCACTTTTCCAAACTTCAATACAATCGCATCACAATAATTACTCATTTTTTCAAACTTCAATACAATCATATCATAACAAATCAACTTCTAACTCACCCTCAATTTAACCCTCTATCCAAATACAAAACACAAAAACGAGTTACCCTCTACCGGTTTAACTCGTCCTAACTCGCGTACCAAACACATCATAAGGGTTTGTCCGGTTTATGAAGAAACATGAATAAGGGTGATGAATAAGTTAGAATAAGGCTCTATTCTTGTCCTACTACAGAAGGATTAGAATAAGGGTACGAATTATTGGATAATGCTCATCAAGGCATAGTAAAAGGGAACGAGAGGAAAGGAGGAGGCCTACATCATTGGCACTCTTTCTTTGTATTCTACAAAGCTAGAGCTGCTCCTTTTCTTTTGGGTCTGTAGTAGACCTACTCTTACTTCATCCGAAAGCAAATCAGCCAATTTTACACCGTTATATATTACAATAAAAGGTTGTTGTTTTTAGGATAAAGAATTAGGCCATGTGTACATATACATGTTCACATATATACCCACCCTCTTGTGTATACACATATCTATTACCCTTGGGATATATGCTTTGTTGAAATTAACTTTGTTGGGATGTTTTATGTAATTTGATGATTAATATCAAGTTATATTAATGTATCTAAATTCCTGTAATTCAATGTTTCAATCATATAGGGGTGTTGTTTATGCCACATCGTGGAGTATCAAAATCGGCACCTGATTTTTATATAGGAAGTCCTGAGACCAGTCTAAAAACGTACTCGAGAGGACTTTGGAATGCCACACATTTGCGCGCGTCCGTCGCCACACTGCGTCGCGTCGGGCTCGGATGTGGATGTGGTTGCGACGTGAAATGAAGACCAGGTCAAATTTGTGTAATCGTAGATTGATTTGAATTCCAAGGGACATGTCCCTTAATCCTCTCGCGTTGCGCGTCCTAACGGCTTTAGCTACCACTCTCAAAGTCGTGGATTAGGTTAAGAAAACTTACGGTTCTCGTTCCCTCCAACTCTCTTATCCCTCTTACGATCTCAGGATTCGTCTACAAAGGTGACTTTCGAGAACGTCCAAATATAGTGCGCACCAACGACGAGCGTGGAACCATCATATCTTGGGAGTGGTACATCAAGGCCCTATGCGCTGATAAAGTGGGGGTGTTGTATCTACACAGGAAGTCCTCCAACTTGACGCTTCGGTTGTTGTCTCTAACCTTCTATTTCTTTATCGCATTGTTTGCTATAATGATTGTTTCCCGATTTTCCCGTGCTGTAATCTTTAATTGATTTTAACACGGATATTTTTCTTATCAATAACGATATGGATGCTTACATAATGTGGTTTAAACTAGAAACGTGTTGTAAATCTGATTTCTATATGTATATGCTTGCTACGTTTTTCTACAATGCCAGAGAGATAGATCTAATTGGAGTTACATATGCACGTATTAGAGGTTTGTGATACATGGATAATGTTACGGTTTGATATTTATTGATATATATATATAGGGTTAAATGGGGCTGCCCCCCTGGGAGTAGTCAACTTGGCTACTTCCACCCCTATTTTTCTCTCATTTTTTATTTCTTTGAAAAATAAAAATTTGTAAATTCATCATTAGATCCCTCTAACATTCTATTAAAATTTCATCAGAAACAGAGACTCCTACGGCCTCCATCCAAAGAGGGTCGATTTAAAAAATCCTACGACCGTTAAAAAATGACGTCTGGATGGAGGGCCTAGGAGTCTCTGTTTCTGACGAAATTTTAATAGAATGTTAGAGGGATATAGTGATGAATATACGAATTTTTATTTTCCAAAGAAATAAAAAATGAGAGAAAAATAGGGGTGGGAGTAGCCAAGTTGGCTACTCCCAGGGGGCAGCCCCATTTTACCCATATATATACACACACATGTTTGTATTTTTTTATGATATTTTTTGTATAATTTGTGAAGCTAAAAAAATTATGTTAAAAATAGTTTTATAAATTGTGTATAAAAGTTTGAAGTTATAATGTCTTTTCTTTTAGGCATTTTTTTGTGTTTTTTATTTTGTACTTTTTGATTGTCTTCTCTTCTGATTAACACATAAGTTACAAAAAAGGATTATGATCACATATGTTATTCTTTTTCCTTTTTTAGGAGAGATAACTAAACCTTCTGCCTTAAAACACAAAATTAAATTAAATTCAAACCAAAACCAAAGCCCCCAAATCCCCTCACCCACTCCAAACCATATATCCATTGACCATCACCATCCTTCCACCCATAAAGAAATACCACACTAATTCCTCCTCTCATCTCTCTCATTAATTAAAACACTACCACGACAATTTCCTAATGCCTTCAATTTATTAGGAGACTTTTGTACTTTTGTGCATGCAAACTTTGATGAGGACAAATCTAGAGTTCATATTTGTAAAGGTTTTTTATTATCATGTGTATATATTTTATATCTACATATTTCATACTATTTCCTAATCCCTTCAATTTCCTAACTAGTTCATACTTCCAAGAGGATCCTTCCAAAACAGCATATTTATGCTCACTAACATAGAGTTAATACTCATTTATCAAATCGTCACGAAGTACGATCCAAATATTTAGGGAACAACTTCCAAACTAGGCTTGTTCTCGGTCATCGTTTCCCTTCTTCTTCTTCTTCACCGATAATCCATCACAAACTCCTCATCCTGGCCTATAATACGTCCTCACTCTGATCGACATCCGCAATCTTCTTTTATTGCAGGCCTTCGTGCACCTTATGCCTACAACTCTTCTAGCCAAGAATGGTCGGCTTTACGACCCTTGTCCTCGATCAGCAACCTGCAATCCCAAAGACATGCTTGCTCGACATGCGAGGAGTATTTGTATCGTCGTCAGATTGATGCCCTCATCTTGTAATCACGAGTAATTAACTAGTATCCTAGCTCGATTAGATACTTTTTTTTTGCCATCCATTGCTAAAACACCGTACACTAACTAAAAGAAGGAAAGGTTGCAACATATTTAGGACACAAATTGATTCGTTGAAATATATGCTCACCCATAGATTTTATACGGATATTCAAACCAATTTTTAAGTACTGAAGTAAATATGGAAAAATTCTCTTGGATAAATAAATGGTAAGAACAGATCCTCATGTGATCAAATCGATGCATAGGGGTCGACAGAAAAAGAAATATATCGATATAGAAAGAGATCACCTCCTCGAAAAATCCGGTTTGAAGCAAAGGATTGAAGATAGTTTTTGAAAACCTACCCGCATTTTTTAGTGTGGAACGGTTTAGTTAGAGGGAGAAGGATAATGATAAGGAGGGATAAGTGGTAGTTATTTGTTATTCTCGTGTGAGGAAAGAAGATAATGTCAGATAGATAGGTGTGAGGGATTTTATGAGGAAGAAGATAATGTAAGATAGATAAGTGTAAGGGATTTTTACCCAGCAGACTCTATAACTTTTTAAATTACCTCTACGACCTTTTGCACAACGTAATTGCCCCGTCGATCCTATAAATTGCCCTAAGAATCCTCACGAGCTTCAAACAGATTAACCGCAAGATTCATGAGGTAAGAGTTAGCAAGTTTACGGGATCGAGGTGAGAATTATATTGTTTCAAAAGTCGTAAAGGTAATTGGAAAATTTATAGGGTTTGCCCGGTAAAAATCCCTAAGTGTAATTATTTGTATTTTTTTTACCATAAGAAGATTTTGTTGGAGAGAGTGCGATGAGAGGAAGTCTGAGATATCGAGATTAATAAAAATTTATATAGCTTGAGATTTGTTTTGTAAATACAGTTATGGTATTTTATTCATTCAGCTGCCAACTCTAATGAATGACTCAATGCATAATATTGACTACAGGGATACGAATATAAATATAGAGTAAATACGGGAATAGCTGTTGTTATAATAGTTAAAATAGGTGTACGAGTGTAAAAAAGCCATTTCCTATTATAATAGGAAAAAAGCCAACTAATATCGTCAAAAACTTACGCCTTCCTCCGCCGTGCCGATTCCCATTTAGACTCCTCTCCCTTCTCTCCCACCCAACTTTTGACTTGAATCTTCCTGCCTCTGTAATATAATATACAACGCGACTTCCTCCACCCGTCCATAGCCGCCCCCTTCCCACCTTACCCAGCCATGGCGTGGTGGCGCAGCGCCACCCACTTGGCCCTCGGCACCCTGCTCGCCGCCGTCGTCCTCCGCCTCCTCTTCCCCCTCCGCCTGGTCCTATGGAAGCTCCTCCGCGTCTTCCGCTCCATGGAGGAGAACCTCCACCCCTGCCAGAGCTACAAGATCCCCAGTACAACGAGAGCCTCCAGGAGAACCCGCTGTACCGCAAGGCCACCACCTTCATCTCCACCCTCCCTTCCCTCCACGACTCCACCGACGCTCTCCTCTTCTCCTCCTCTCACTCCCCCTCCGACGTCTTCCTCCAGCTCGCTCCCAACCAGACCGTCCATGACGTCTTCCTCGGGGCTAAGATCTCGTGGACCCATCTCGCCCCGGACCTCCTCCTCCTTCGCCTCCGCAAGGAGGAGCGCCGCCGCGTCCTCCGCCCATACCTTCAGCACATCGAGTCCGTCGCCCGTGAGGTCGAGCTCACCCGCATGGACGTCCGGCTCTTCATCAACTCCGACGACGAGGGGAGGCGGCGCTGGAAGTCTGTGCCCTTCACACATCCCAGCACCATGGACACCCTCACCATGGATCCCGACCTCAAATCACGCGTCATCGTCGACCTCGACTCCTTCCTTAAGAACAAGAACTACTACCACCGCCTTGGGAGGGTGTGGAAGAGGAGCTACCTCTTGCATGGCTCCCCTGGAACCGGGAAGTCGAGCTTCATCGCCGCCATGGCCAAGTACCTATCTTACGACGTCTACGACCTCGACCTCACTCGGGTCTCCGATGGGTCCGACCTCAAAACCCACCTCCTCCAGACCTCACCCAAGTCTGTCATAGTGGTGGAGGACCTGGACAAGCACCTGCCCAACGTGCCCGACCTCCTCAACCTCATGGACGGGCTCTTCTCGTGCTGCGGCGAGGAGAGGCTCATGGTCTTCACCATGAGGGACTTGACGGGTACCACTAAAGAAAACTGTTTGGACCCGGCTCTGCTCCGTCCGGGGAGGCTGGACGTGCACCTCCACTTCCCGCTCTGCGACTTCACGGCGTTCAAGGCCATGGCGAGCAGCTACTTGGGTCTCAAGGATCACAAGCTTTACCCCGCCGTGGAGGAGATCTTCCAGAGCGGTGCCGCGTCCATAAGCCCCGCGGAGATCGGGGAGATCATGATAGCCAATCGTGGGTCGCCGAGCAGGGCTCTGAAGACGGTGATCAGCGCCCTGCAGCAGTCCGGGGCGGCCGCAAGGAAATTTGGGTTGGCTCTTGGAGTGCACAAGAGGAAGAACAGCGAAGGTGGGTTGGCGAACGATGGCTCGGTGGCGAGGTGTCGGGAGGAGGAGACGACGAGAGGGGAGGGGCAACCGACTGCAACGGCGTCTTGGGTTCTAATGGAACCATTAACAAGGAGATTAGGAAGCTTTATGGGTTGATAAGGAGGGGCGGCAGTCGCCGGGAATTTGCCGGAGTTCCTCCACTGTTGCCGCCGGTGACGAACGTCTCCGGCGACTTGGAGAGGCACAGCAAGGAGCTCTCGGGGTAGCGGCACGTGCTGTGTCTGCAATTGTTGTTATTATTCTTCTTTCCTCCCTCTCTCTCTTTTCCTTCTAATTTTTGTAAGAATCAGATTCGTATACAAGAAAGTTTGTGAGCGCAAATCCAGTTCTCTTCTTTGTTTTTGTTAAGAATGGAATTTGATTACTGGGGTTGCCCTTTTTCTTCTTCTTTGGATTCTGCTGGTTTTACTGTTTTTATTGGGGATGTTACGAAACTGAGAGGTTCTGAACGGTGATGCCTTTGAGGAGGCCCGTTGCTTTCTTACATTGGGTCTGGAGCCCTTGTGGTGTAAATGTTATGATTGATAGCATCTCTTTTCTGGCAACGCTGTAATACATGCTGAAATTTTTACAGCAGATCCAAACTCGTACATATGTGGCAGTAAAAGTAACTTCCACCATATTTATTGTACATCATTTACTATCTTTGATCCGCGAGTGTGAATCTACCATTGGTGACTGTGATGTAAAATTACTGCAGTTGGGCTAATGTCAGGGAGCAGTAAGTTGAGCACTTGAGCTATCTGCCTTTTTCGACTTCTGTCAGGCTTCTTCGATTTCCAAGCTTGCTCGTGCTAACATGATCGTATTGGGACGTGGAGGGTTGAACCAGACTTTCCAGAAATCGCTGCTGTAGCTTTAGTCCCTGCTGACGTTCCAGACCTACGATTGTATCCTTTTCTTTTTCAAACTGAAGATGTATTGCCAGCAAGAGCCTTGGATGGTGCACAAGACGATGATTTGTGTATTACAGACACAAATCGGCAACCTCGTCTCGTTTCTAATGGAGAAGAGGACTCACAGAAGAAGATAGAAAAACTTGAGTGAAGGAGAAAATAGGTATACTGCAAGTTAAAAAATCGGACCGGACCGACCGGTTGGACCGGGAACCAGCTCTGACCTGGTCGGTACGGTCGGTTTTGTGTAATTAATTTCAAAAAAAATAAAAATAAAAAATTGGGTCCGACCCGATTAAACCAAATCAAAGACTAACCGGTTCAATGTTCGGTCAGATTTTTAAAACCTTGATATGCAAGAAAACTACTCAAGCACTTGTAAACAGGGGAGAAGATTCTCTCTCCCCCCATAACCATCATGAGTAGATAAATTTCTTTTTTAATCCCTTTTAAAAAAATTGAATGACAACATCACCCAATCATTCATGCTAGGTATGTATGATGTATCACCTCTCTTCTATACTTTGACCTTGTTCATACAAGTTGATAGATAGTGCAACTACAAAGTCTAACATGGGGAGCACTATAGAAGAAACCAAACAAGGCCATTATAGATGCGTCCATCCAAAAAGGAAAGAAAACAAGTAGCCAAACTGTGTATCCCTAATAATCAATTTAATTTATAGATGTATCAAGTTTTCACTATGCATCAATTCTTAAGTATGCTTCTTCAAAAGAATCATAACTAGCTAACGAATGAATTCAGGTATAATCGTGATTTAAGATAGTCTTCCCTTTACCCAAATATCGCTCCATGTCAAACTTAGTTGCTTTTACCATAATGCTCCTTTAGATGGCACTGTCTGTAACGTCCCGAGCTTAGATCCCCGGTCCGTTATCGAGGAAAACTGCCCCTGACAACTTGTTAGGTTCAGGCACAATTGGACCCGTTGACAACCACCCAAAATGCTTAAGCCCAAGTTATCAAGTAGTAATCCTCACCACTTATATACCACACCCACACTTTGTGAGTTTTCCATGTGGTACTATGTTTGGGGTTAGGGTGTTACAACCTCCCCCACTTATATTCGCAACGTCCCCGTTGCGACATGACCCATCACTTATTCCCAGTGATAGTGGCGGTTGCACGCTCCCGGGTAGCCATTTCCTCCAACCCTCTTTGTAGGGGCGGCTCCACCTCTCGGGTAGCCCTTTCCACTATCAGAGAGAATTTGCTCTGATACCATTTGTAACGGAACGGGCTTAGGTCCCCTGTCCGTTATCGAGGAAAACTGACCCTGACAACTTGTTGAGTACGGGCCCAAATGGACCCGTTGACAACCACCCAAAATGCTTAAGCCCAAGTTGTCAAGTAGTAGTCCACATCACTTATAAACCACACCCACACTTCGTGAGTTTTAGGTATGGTACTATGTTTGGGGTTGGGGTGTTACGACCTCCCCCACTTATATTCGCAACGTCTTCGTTGTGACATGGCCCATCACTTCTTCCCAGTGATAGTGGCGGCTGCACGCTCCGGGTAGCCATTTCCTCCAACCTCTTTGTAGGGACGGCTCCACCTCTCGGGTAGTCCTTTCCACTATCAGAGAGAATTTGGCTCTGATACCATTTGTAACGTCCCGGGCTTAGATCCCCGGTCCGTTATCGAGGAAAACTGACCCTGACAACTTGTTGGGTTCGAGCCCAAATGGACCCGTTGACAATCACCCAAAATGCTTAAGCCCAAGTTGTCAAGTAGTAATCCCCACCACTTATAAACCACACCCACACTTTGTGAGTTTTCCATGTGGTACTATGTTTGGGGTTAGGGTGTTACAACCTCCCCCACTTATATTCGCAACGTCCCCGTTGCGACATGACCCATCACTTATTCCCAGTGATAGTGGCGGTTGCACGCTCCGGGTAGCCATTTCCTCCAAAGTCTGAATGGTCCTTTCTGACTGCCCATCAGTCTGCGGGTGAAAGGATGTGCTGAATTTCAGATATATATATGTTTAATATACAGTACTATATATAACCTAAATACATTATTTAATAATTAAAATTTACATGTTATGTATAATAGCCTCCCAATATCTCAACAAAATATCAATATTTAGGGAATAAAGAGGTCGCCCCTACCACACTTTTCCGTATTTTTTTATTTTTTATTAAATATCACCATATATATTCATCTATATATCCATCCAACATATCATTCAAATTTCGTCAGAAATAGAGACTCCTTTACCCTCCATCAAGACAGATAATTTTAGCGGTCTAAACATTGTTGTAATCAACCTGTTCTAGATGGAAGGCATAGGAGTCTCTGTTTCTTACTAAATTCGAATGACATATATGTGGGATATATATGAATATGCATGTTGATATTTTAAAAAATTAAAAAAAATGTGAAAAATGGAGCGAGGACAACCCCATTGCACCAATATATATAATCTAATTACAATAATTAACTATTAACAATACATGATGTGCATAACCAGATACTGATACATCTTTATATGTCCATCATCATATGCTTTTATAAACCGTCATAGATATGTATTTTTTATGATACATTATATAGATAATGATTTTCTTTTTATTTTCTTTGCATGTACGGATATGGAGTTGGATACCTCTTTCATTTTTTTAGGATCGTAGAACAGATATGGCTACATATTTTTCTAGTGTATACATATATGGATACATATACCTATTTGTGTCCATATGTTTGCAATCCAATTTGTATTTGCATCCTTTTTAAAATAGATTTGCAGATAAACGTACACATGCCAAAATATATATAACAAATATGATAAATGATTGGTACATATATCTATATTTGTTTGCATCCTTGTAAGTAAAAAGTATTGTATAGTGTTACTTGTTTGAAAATATGAAATCTAGTGGTATTACTTAATATTATATTAATAAATGTATGTTTCAGTGACACGAACAGTTTTGTAGGGATCTTTTTGTCAATACGACATTTATAGAGATTATTTATGTCCAATTATAAGTTTATATAGGTACTTATATAAAAATTTATTTCCAATCTTAGTTTCGATCAATTAAGGAAATTATTGAAAACTCACCTTATAAATTGAATCCACGTTGAAAAGATACGACTGTCGTGAGGCAACTTCTTAAATAGTATTTTTTTTAGAAAAAAAGTACTATTTAGGAAATTGTCTCTGACTGTTTTACGCGGGTTGTCGGCTACCTAACGCAACCCTCCTCATTTACCCGGGCTTGGGACTGGCCATGGCTGAGTTGAAGCTCGGGATTGGCCCAAGAAGTGTTGGAAAGAGACCATACGAAGGGATCTTAGTTTTGTGGATATAAGCCCGAGATTGGCCCAAGATAGATCTGAATGGAGGCGAAGAATCCATGTAGTCGACTCTACTTAATTGTGGGAAAAGGCTTTGTTGTTGTCACCTTATAAATTGAATTTGTTTCAAGAATCCAACTTTATTGTATATCTTTCAAATTTTGCTCAAATCGGATCATTTCTTAATTTATCTTAGTAGCTAAAAGTCTAATCAATATTTAAGAAATTTAAGTCTCGTTTAAAGATAAAGAGACTTTTAGCCATTGATATAAAATAGCAATTGATTTTGAGGAACAAAATTGAACAAAAAACAGTTACAACACCTCATTTGTAACTCACGTTACATCAGAAGAATCACTCCCTAAACATTAACAACTAAAATGACAAGATAAATTACATAAATAATATTTAAATATATTAGCCTCCCAAGATGAATTTTCTAGCTTAACAGTATAGCCATGGTAATTTTACTGGGGCAGCATCGTTGAGGCCATGATACTTTTACTGCGCCTAAATCTATTAGTGACAGTAATATTATTGTGGCTTAAAGATTACAACCACGATAATTTTCCCGTGGCGACAATCCATAGCCTTTGACCAGAATATACTTTTTGGCACGGCATTTTTACTTGCGGTAAATTTACTGCAACTTACCGTTTTACCCCGCGGTAATTGTATCTTTAGCGATAGTAAATTACCATGGCTGATGGCTTGTTCTATAATTTCCACTAGTGATAATAATACTTAAGTGTAATTATTAGTTTTTTATTTTATTTATTCTATTAAATTTGGTAATATTTTCATAAGTTTTTAAATATTTTAAATATTTAAAGTATCAAGACTCGGTAATGCAATTAAGCTTTTTTATTGGATATATTATTATTATGGTTTAATGGGGATACCTCTAGGGGGAGCTAACTTGACTACTTTTACAATTATTTTTTGAATTTGTGAAGGTATTTTCTGAAAATGGTTTAATGTATCTACTTAATGGTCTAGTGGTAGTACAGTGTGTCTACCACACAAAAGACAAGAGTTCAAACCCCACTCTTGCAGAGGTTGCGTTCGGTAATCGATGGCCATGTTAAAAAGTAGTCGAATCTTTCAACATAGATTTGACCAAAAATCCATGTAACCGACCCTACTTATAGTGCGAGAAGGCTTAGTATATTTTTTGTTAAGGTAATTTCTGAAAATACATAGGAGGATTTACTACGTTAGATGTCAACATATTGTCACTCAAATATCATGTAAAACAGACATTCCTAATATGTCCTTCTATAAGGAGTCAATTTCCTTAGTTCTAATATAATTAATATTTGATAAGCTTGATTGATGGGATAGAAATCTCGAATTGAGACGAAATTTGATTGAAAATATAGTGTCATATAGTTATCTAAATCCCCCAAGTATTTTTTTCGTACCTTAAGAAATAAAAAAATAAGGGTAATAGGTAGCAAAGTTGGCTCCCATTGGGGTAGCCCCATTAAACCCATATTATTGACATATTTTATATTCTAATTTTTAAGTTATATATCATGTGTAATTTCTAAAATTATTATAGTATAAGTATATGTAATGAATGCTTTTGAGTTTTTAAAATGGTTGATGACAATATTTATAATAAAAAAATTGTGTTGTAGAGTAAATTACATGCTATAATTGTAATTTTATTTTTAGAGAATTTAAATATGGCTTATGAAAAATAGAAATCATGGTTTATTATTTTTAATTTGAATGGTAAAAGAGCTTTTCATGTTTTTTTGGTAAATTTTGACTTTTAGAGGGCAATAAGATCTATCAAAAGGAAATTCCACACATGTTAATGTGGTACCAAGCGACCTATTAAAAATACTAATATTATTACAAAATTAAACACAAAAAAGTAACAAAAAATCATGGATATGTCATAATAATGCGATATAAATGTGCAGAAATGTTTACAATCCCTTCACAAAAAATAAATAAAAATCTATAAATGGGTTATTAGCGGTAAACATACAATTAGGCCAAAGCTTTAGATTTTTGTAATACGTGGTTGATCAGAATAACAAGTGGTTCATCTTAAAAAAAATCATTTGCTTCGGGTGCATCAGATTGAGTCTAATCTCCCTCCATATCTACATGGAAACTTGACACCCATTCAAAATAAAGTTTTTTTTAGACTTGAGCTTCTTATGGACCTTTTTAAGCTAAGATAATCACTTAAACTGAATTGTGTTGGTTTAGGGTTTATAAGTAAAATCCTTTTATATGTGTTAAAGTTCTAGAATAGTAAGGTTCCCAAAATAGAAACCTTAAACACCTATCCAAATATATATATATATATATATATATATATATATATTGATATTCAATAGATGTAGCAATTCTTGTAAAGGGTGTACCTATGCATGTAACTTAAGAATCAACAAGTGACCAAATGCACGAACGATTGAGCGGATGAACTTGAGCAACCACAAAAATCAAAATATGCATCTAGGTACAAAGGTCTATCGGTGCATGAAGCGCGCGTGCTAGTGAACAAGGGTAAACAGTAAGTGGATTTTAGGTTTGAAGGTCCAGGTGTGCCACTGCATAATATTTTATACTAGTTCATTGAAATGGAGTAACTAGATTGCTTTAGATGTACCAATCCAAGGGCAATTTGTATAGGTGCATCCAGTGCATACAAATGCCAAAATTTTATTTAATATTGGATTTTACACTTCATCCTTCATACATTAAAATATAAGCTGGCTAGATAAAAAAGAATAAGCTCCTTGTATGTTTTATATATGTAGATCTTGGTTAACTTTGATTCAATCTAATATAATCAATGCTTCGACATGTGTACATCAAACTAGTTTATCCCCTTTCTTCTTATTATTTATAATTATATATTTGACATAAATGTTTTATGCAGCATCCTTTCGTACCACAGGTATATTACGTTGGCAATACATGTTTTATGAGAGGAACATTATTCAAGTACGAATTTTACGATTACAAAATATTATGTACTCCAATTATCTGTTATAAATTACTAAAACTATATATATATATATATATTCCATTTATTGGGAAAAAGGGTTACCAAAAGATATTCCTTTACATTATTCGATCAGATCAGCAATAATGAGAACATTAGAGTTGTTCAAACCCATTAACGCCGTGTCCTCACCGATGTGTTAGTTTTAGTATTCATACAGATCAACAATAATGAGAACATTAGAGTTGTTCAAACCCATTAACATCGGGTCTTCACTGATGTGTTAGTTTTAGTATTCCTACAGACATACAAGGAATGTAGTGTAAAGCTAATTAAATTGCTTGTACCTTGAACTTTAAAGTTTTGAAATCACTGTGATAATTAAACACAATTAGGCATATTTGTTGGATTATATTAGGTTTTGGCACCGACTTGAACTAAGGGGTCGTAAAGGCCTAAAGGGCCAATGCCTTCCGGAAGCGTGAGGTAAAAGATAAGTCCTCAACAGTTGTACCTACATTGTCATGTTATGTATTGTTTATGAACCGCTTGTGTTGGCGATAAAGCATCAAAGTCATCAAATCAGCCTAATAACTAACAATCAAGACAACTCTAAACATGGAAAATGTTAAGTGCATACGTGCAATTTATTTTAAGGCTATGAGCATATGTGTAATTACGTTATTGATATAGGCATATGTATAATTTAAATTAATGTTAAGGGTATATGTACAATTTAAGTTAATGTTAAGGGTATATGTGCACTTATGTTAACATTATGGGCATACATGTAAATATGGTAAAACTTAAGGGTATATACGCAGGTATAGTATGTGATGCGTGAGTATGAAAGAAATATACTTCGAATGCATCTTTATATTAATTAATGATATGTATGGTGATTTTTGGCTTGTATCAAGCCAAATAGTTTATGCAACATGGCAATGATATAGAACCAAATTTATAAGTTTTTTGTTGGATAATTACCATTATGTTATGGATGGATGTGACTTGATTTCTGCGTAAGTTTGCATTATCCCATCATTAGATGTAGATGGAATATTACATGGCAAATGTTTTGTAATCCAATATATCGCTTTGCATTTTTCTAAAATAATAATCTTACATGGAAAATGTTTATCTTGTACCCAAAGTGTTATATTATCAAAATTAAGGTCCAACAAATTTTTTTTAATAGTGACGAAACTTTTATAGTATTAATTAATACAATGGTTTTATATATGCCACAAGTTTACACAATCCCATGATTTGTTTCCTCTGAAGATATGCATGCAGGACATTAAGCAAGAAAAATATCATTAGAACAAGTATTGATAAGTATAAGAAATAAACTTAAAACTTAATAAACTTGCATTCAAACTTGAAACAAATAGACTTGGCACCCTTTTTCAATCACAAGCAAAAAAGAACAGAGCAATGGAGGCAATAAAAAAAGAAAATCAAAACAAGGGAATGTATGTATCACCATAGAACTCACGCACAATGGAAATGACAATAGAAATTAGGTAGAGTTCTTAAATTACAAATGACTTAAACATTATTATATTTGGATCAAAGTCAAAACAATATTTGATTATGTTGATCACCTTCTATGTGGGATGATATTTTGGAGGATTATGGTCCAACTTGGTCATCGATGTTGAAGAATCTCCCAAGGCTTTCATGCTTCAGTCTCTTAAAAATTGGATAACTTTTTTTTATTATTTGGTGGAAAAAGGCTTTAGTATTTGCTTCAAAACTTTGGCATTGCAATCCTTGTTTCCTCAAATTTCTAATATATGCCTCAAATCACATATATGAACATTAGCTGTATAAAACAATAACAAACCGATCACTCTTCCAAACTCTCAAAAAAACTCAATCGTTACAATACCTATCCAAAAATAAATTCACCAAAATACTTAAACATATGAATAAATTACCTATCAACTTATCCCACCAAAAGCAAGTTAACGAGTCCTATTGTTGCATTGTCTTCATGTGACCACGATTTGATGATACATTGATACCAATATGTACTAAATGGACAGAATTTGGATAACGGATTGGTAAACGAGTAGACCTTACCTCCAGACATCTTGCAGATGGTCGTCCCTGACATTTCTTGGCCCTTTAGTAAAAAAAATGGGATATTATAGAAAAAATTGATGAACAATATGCATTTATATAATTCCATTAAATTTTGGATTTTACCAATGAGTTGTTCACTGAAAAATCGATTCTATAAGTGCTTGTTTTTATGATTTTTTTCACCGAAAAATCGATTCCATAAAGGTTCATTTTTCAATGAGTTGTTTCACCAAAAATTTGATTCCACCAAGGTTCATTTTTCGGTAAGTTGTTTTACTAAAAATTTGATTCTACAAGGCCATATACTTTTTTTTCTAAACTAAAGATTGAATACGTGTAAAAATGGACCCTTAAAGTTGATGGACCCTGAGTCATTGCACTCGAAAACTACCCTTAAGGATGACCCTGGCTGCAGAAAGCCTCGTTCCAAGAGCAACAGAGATTTTTTTTTGGGTAAGATTAACTTTGTGTTGAAGTGTAAAAAAGAAGTATACAATGTAACACCAAGTTTAAGGGTTACAAGACCAAAATCAAAGAGTTACAAATTTGGGAAGTTACATATATGATCACCAATGAGAAGGATCACTTGCGACTTAAATCAGTTTTCGGAGATGGCAAAAACCGGATCCGCAAGTCAATGAAAGTATAGGGATATTTACACCCATAACCCTGAGTAATTCCATAATTACCCCAGGTATCCAAGATAATCACGAATTACACTCAGGACCTTGAATAATGCTTAACTCTTGCATTCATAACCTCGGGTTAATTGTCACCCAATTTTCCGTTAACTATGACGGTAACCGTTAAGAATTTTACATTTTACACCTAAGTTTCTCTTTATTTATGAATGACTCCTCCCCTTCTTCCCCCAACCTCCGGCTCCGATCATACAACCCCGTGGTTGTCCCTCCGCCATCCTCCTCTTCACCGGAAGCCCGACCCCCACCTTCCATGACATCCTTTCCCAAGGGAGCACCGACCTGCCTTGCTTCTTCTCCATCGCCTGCTGCTTCCGCTCTCGAAGCCCCCTGCATCTGTACCCTCCCCCACCCCCGCACCTGCGGTACCTAGAAGGAATCCCGCACCCAGCTCCCCCCCCCCCACCCCGCACCTCTTGAAGGTCACCCACCTGCTCGCACCTCTTGAAGGCCCGACGCCACCATCCTCGACCTCCTTCCCCAAGGGTCCCCTACACTTGTACCCTCCCCCACCCCAGCAGCTGCAATACCTGGAAGCCCCCCCTCCCCCGCCGCGTCATCTGCCTGCTGCCTGGAAGGGACCCCGCACCTGCTTCTCCCGCGGCACCCTCCGCCACCCGCCCGCACCTCCTGAAGGCCCACCGCACCTGCGGTACATCCACCTAGAAGGCCCTCACGCTGCACCATCATCCTGGAAGGCCCCCCGTCGCGCCGCACCACACCACTGCCTGGAAGGGACCCCGGACCCGGAGTAAGTGGGAGATTTTGGAGGAGGGAGTTTTTTTCTTTTTAGTTTTGATTTAATTTTGACCGTTGAATTGATGCTAGGTTAGATTAACTCGAGGGTTCGGTTAGGATTGAGTTAAAACTAACATAAGGTTATAGATGTGAGACGGAGTAACTACTCAGGATTTCTCATGTAATTCGTGATTATCTTGGGTACTTAGGGTAATTATGGAATTACTCAGGGTTATGGGTGTAAATATCCCAACAACAAACACAATAGTGCGGACCACTATTTGTGGCATGGAGGAGTATCCCGTGATCCATTTTTTATTTCTTTCCCTCCAAATTTCTCAAGAAGTAGCGGTTATGGCGGTGTAGTAGAGACGTCGCGAGATCCGGCCCCGTCCGTGATGCTCGATATACAATCCTGAGTGTGAAACAAATGCATTGTGGAAGCCTCCATGTCAGAGAGCACCAAGATCTAGGCAGTAGAGGAGAAGGTGGAGACGAAGAAGATATGGTCTCGGGACTCAATCGTACCCCAGCAAAGGTAGCATGTAGGGTTGGGCATCGATCAAGTCGGGTTTGACTTGGCACGACCCAAGCCCATTTAAGTATATGGGCTAATGGGTTAGCCCTAGGTCCGTTTTATTTTCAAAATCCAGGTCGGGTCGAGACGACCAATTTAACACATATGTACATGAATATCATGTATTCCATTCTTCTCGTATTTATGTGGTTATTTCTTATACAAGTGTGCACGTTTAATACTTTAACTATGCCAAGTAATTTGTGATTCTGACATTAGTTGTATGTTGAAAATAGAAATGTGGTAAAAAAATATGGCTACTTAAACCATCATTCAATTCACCATTACATATTCTATTGTAGATGCAGGCACTATGACCCAATACAGATTGGTTACTTACATCTGTACATGTTCTAACACTTGAGGATATAGATTCGATTCTTGCATATTAAAGTAATAATCTTACATATTAATGTAATAATATCCTCAATCCACGTTAATAGATATGATTATTAATGGATTTAAGTGTTTATTCTAAATTTGAAATAAGGATATGAAAGTTAGAACATGGTATTTGGAACCAACATGAATATACTTGATATAATTATATCATATAGGTCTGGCTATCGGATTTGCGGGTTTGGGCCTTCTCTGGTATGAAACTGGCTCGATAATTAATACGAGCCTATTTTGAGGCTCACGGTACGTCCACTAAATTTCGAGTTCAAATTTGGGTTGGATTATACGAATCGAGTTTTGGGCTAGATCAAATCAGCTCAGCCCAATATCCGCTGACCTATCACATACCTTGCCCAACCCTGCAAGCAAACGAACCCCTAGGAAAAGCGAAATTGGGCAAAAAGATCTGTCCATGGCGTCGCCTTAATTGGCAAGGCAACTACAAAACCAAGGTAAGATCACCAAATGCATGCACAGGATCCCGAGGATGCGCAACGAATGACGCGCGGTGTTTCGTCGATTAGTACACGCCATGTCTGTCATTATCATGACTACAGTGCATGTTTAGGTGGTTAATCCCAACGGCAACGACCAAGGAAAGGAGACGTGACTTGGCCTTACTGTCATCGTTCTCGAGGTCAGACAGCTGAACCCGTTTTCTTTATTTCCGGTTGAACGAGACCGGATCACATCTCCCGCGGCATTTGCGCGTCAGACCATGGCCGCAGCCGACGCCCTTGAACGCCGCCTGTCAGCTAAGGAAGACAGCCGCTCTTTCCCAGCAATTTCTATATTTTTGGATTTTTTTCACTTGTACCCTTCCTAACTTCTGCAATATCATTTATGTCTCTTTTCTTTTTCCTAATTCAAATGTTCCCTCGACTTCTTACAAAATTCACAATTATGTCCTTCTATTAATATAAAGTATAATGACAACAAATTGCATTCTTTTTTGTAAGAAGTTGGAGGCATAATCGATATTACAAAAAGGAGAGGTTTAAAATAGACACAAATGATAAATACCTTTATTTTTATCAGATCATCAGCGTACTGACTACTTGAAATTAGGAGGTCGAGTTGGCCTCAACTTGGACTCGAACTCGTCGAGTTCGAGTTGACTCATGAGCCTCTTATCGAGCCATGAGTTTCTGAGCTGGCTCACGAGCCTCTTATTGAATCATGAGTTTCTGAGTTGGCTCATGAGCCTCAAAATGAGGAGGCTCGTGAACCAACCTCTTAATGAGTCATTGTTCCATTTTATACATTAAATTATACAAATGACATTTGTAATTTTGATTTTTTATACTCTTTTCTATAGCTTGTTGGGCAAGAAAAATGTTAACCTCTATTTTATATCAAACTCAATGTGGAAGTTTCGGTATATATATTTTTAATTTTTTATTAAGAGAGAAAATGAGTTATCGAGTCGAGTTTCCATGTTGAACAATGCTCAACTCGGACTCGACTCGATAAGCTAACGAGCCATAAAATCCAACTCGAGCTTGAGCTCGTTAAGGTTTCGAGTCCAGCTCGCGAGCCCTTAACGAGCCGAGCCTCAGTTGAACTCATCGAGCTCGAGCTTTCCTCACATCCCTACTTGAAATCATGTTCAAGGAATTTAAATTTGATTTTATTTAAAAAAATACCATCGGTTGAAATTGAAATCCATGACCTTTTATTACTGGTATAATTTAAAAAACAAACCAACTCATCTCATCTACAATAATTCCTTATGGGCATGTTTGGTTGCAGGGTTGGGCAGGGTTGGCCCAACCCTGGTTACTATTCACAAGGGTACTTTCTCCTCACAGATTACTATTCACCCACCCCAACCCAGCCCAACCCAACCCAGTCCAACCCAGCAACCAAACAGGAGAATTGGTTCTGAATACTTAATATGCTATTATAAAGCCGTAATAATTATATTTAGTAAATGCACAGTGAATAAGATTATATATGTAAATATGCGATATTTCACATTGTTTATACGAAAATATTTTATTTGTACGGTTAGATATACACATTGTAGATAGAAGTATAAATCTATCGCATTATAAACTTCTTTTAGAAAAAAATGGTCGAATTTTTTCATCTAATAAATAAAGCAAGGTTCTCCAACATCAAGCATTATATCGTTAGTCCACTGCCATAATTGGTATATATTTAGCATAAAAATAGTACCAAAATAAAGTAATAAAGGAATATGTTTCTAAATCAATAAAAGAAAATGGTCAACATTGATTTTCCAAGGAGCGAAGATAAGTCACCACTCCCAAAACTTCACCATCGGATTATATCATATTTTGGAGCATGGGTAGAGTGCTTTATCATGTTCTTTTTTTCCGCAAAATGACAAGCATTAGTATCCTTGTCTAGAAAAAATAGTCGACAAACCAAGTCACCATGTGTTCATTAGAGGAATAAGAGAAAATGGTGAAGATGGATAAGATATTGTTTCTGTTCGGTTGGAGTGAGAAAATAAGTGATAATTATTTACTATTGTATGTTTGGTATTAGAGGGAGGATAAGGAAGGAGAAGGGGTTATGTTGAGATTGTTAAGATAAGTGGTGGTTATTTGTATTTTTTTCGGAAGAGGCCTATGATAGAGAAGAAGTGAGGAAACCCTTATTCCTCATTTTTGACACCATGACCAAAAATGTGAATGTTTATGGAGGGAGGGGAACGAGGGATATCTCTCCCTCCTTATTCCTCAAACGAATAGCCCCTTAGAGGATTTTGTTTAGCTCGATTGTATGATGCTTTGATTGTTGAGACCAATAGCTAGTAACATCCAAGATTTTTTCCATTAATCTTGACCTTAAAGATTTGTTGGAGTTTTTCAAGTTTTATACATGCCAACCATCGTTCTCTTTGAGCCATCATATTCAATGTCACACTATCAAATGTCACACTATCACATGTCTACGTTCGATTCAAGGGTTACCACTTCGAAGGAAGTCTCTCCCTATTTTGTCGATTTTCTTGGTAGTTTAAACAAAGAAATAACTGGGTAACTGAGGGGATTAATGAAGAGTTTGATAGGGAGATTCTAGATGGGTGGGATGTGAATTTAACCACCAAAGATTGACAAATTTCTTGTCTCAAAGGCTTTGGCAATAAGTTAAAACAAAGATAAGTAAAAGGGAATGTTTCCAACTCCTAAACAAGAGTTGATGAACGTTACCATGTTTAGATTTAGAAAATGGATGGATGGTTTGAATGGATCTATTTCTAGACTCAAAATAAATACAAACTTTTTTAGTGTGGTTGCAAGATTTTTAACCACGTTTTCTTTGAATTTAAGGAAAACTATAAGATCGTCAACAAAATGAATGAATGTTCGCAATCTCCTATTTTAAAAATGGTAGCATAAAGCCTTTTGGTCAAATTTTGGTTAGCAAGTCTACCTAACCTTTTGATCAGAGTGATGTCTGATGATGCAATGTTGCATGTGTGCATTCCTCAGAAGCTATGCGATGGTGGTGCCTGGAAAAAATGTTGAGAGTCGTCGAAGGTTTCTCCTAGCGACAGCTGGAAGGAGATCATAAACATGGAGATGCATGGAATGAGGATAATGTAAAGGCTTGAACAGAGGATTGTCACCTGTGATAGTGCTCTAACTATTTATATGAGGTTGAACGATATGAGAGGAGAGCAGCAGCTTACTAGCATCTCTTCCGTTGAAACACAGAACAAGGAGAAGTAAGTGTGATCATTTTACCAGAGGGTGATGCTATACTCTCTAGTCATGGGAGATATGTGGTTTTGCTTCAGAATGTGCATACTGAACTGTACAAGTGTGTTTAGGAAGAGGAATGTTGAGTGCACCCATCGACATGTACAACCACCACGAGCAATGGCAACTTGCAGGAGGAGCTTACAAATGATGAGGATGGTACGATGAAGAATTAAAACGATGAGAAGATCATTCATGGTGGGGGGTTATCATTAGGGTCGGGAATATTAGAATCCTGATATGGTGGATTTGATTCGTTAATATGCTTGACGGAGATTTGACATGTGTGATCGATTCTCGTTAGGAACTTGATTAATGGAGATTGATGGGATCTTGATTGATTAAGATTGATTGTGACAATCAATCTAAGATTGTACCCTGGCCAACAAAAGAAATGGATGATGGCAAAACCAGAACAACCACGAAAGAAGGCAACATTGTAATTGAGAGAGAGAGAGAGAGTGAAAAGAGGAAGACATTGAGCAAATAAAGGGAGTTTGCTTGTTCGTATTTTAGTGGTTTTCTTCTTTGCTATTCATGTGATCCACGATGCTTTTTTTTTAAATGACGCTTACTATTGGAGTTCTAAAACTAAAATCTAAAAGTTTATTTGAGTAATGTAAAGTATCAAGGATAAAAAGAAATTATAAAATCGTGTAAATTTTCGTCACTTCTATAATTGAAGTGAGAATCTATTTTCTTTTTTAAAAAATTCATCGATGCTTGCAAGGGTAAAGCATCATGGTGTTTCCAAAGTCCTTTTTTTTTGAATTAGCAAGCCCTTACTTTGAAGCCAACAGATAGTTAAAATATTTAGCTCACTCAATTTATTTTGAGATTAAGAATCTTCTATGGTCTGTTTGGTAGATGAGTTGGGTTGAAGTAACCTCATGTGAATAGCAGTTGTTTGGATGATTATGAAGGTTGGAGAGGGAATATGATATGATTCACATTGATTTATGATGGAATTTCGACCCAGAAATGTAGAAGGATAAATCGGGTTACTTCGAGGTAACCCGATAACCAAACAAACTCCTAGTTTATTGTTTGTCATCAATAGGTTTTTCCTACTAAGGGCAAGTTGTAGTAATCAAAAATAACTTCCGTTTTGTAAGTTAATAGGTGGAAAAGGTCTTCCAAAATCCCACCAACCTTTTTATCATTCGGTATCATGTGAACGATAAGGATTTCACTCTTTATTCTATTCACATTTGAATTAGCTCTTCCTTCGATATGTATTCAAATTTGCTCTTTATTTGATCCGTATTCAAATTCGATAAATATCCTATTCAAATTTGTATCCGTATTTTTAAGAATCTATTTTCCATAATACATATCAAAATCATATCCGTATTTATATTCATATTTAATAGAGTTGAAGCGAATATGGATGTGAAAATAAGCATATCTATCCGATCCATTTTCATCATTAAAGATATCGGAACACAAAAGATGCACACAAGATGACAACTAATACATGAAGAAAATATATACAAACTTAAATGATTTTACCTTTTTAAATACAAATCCAATTGGCTCTATTTTTTCTTCATTAATTCAATAAAAATAATAGACAAATATAAAAATAAACCAAAAATTACATCAGAGACAATTAAAACCCTAGTTGGATTTTCTAAACATGTTTACTAGTTGATGGTCATACATCAAATGTTCATCCAACTTGTTTTACCCAAAAGGCTCCCAAGGTTGGAGACATAGAAGTGGGCATAACAGCAAATACAACCCTTGATGAAAAAAAATCAAATTCGTGTGCCTTAGGCGGAAATAAAAAAGCAAACTCTTGAGATACTTCCAAGAAAATCAAAATTATTATCTAAAGGAGAAACACTATTTTGCCATTTTTTGTCAAATAAGACACCAAAGTGGACAAACTCCTCTCATTGACACAATCCAAAAAGCCCTTGATACCAGAGATTCCTATGTCTCAATAATACGCTAATCAAAACATAACACTTTGAATAACAACCTTGATAATGTGGAAGGCAAGAGAGCCGACAACAATTGCACTTTCAGGGGAGAAAGGAACATTATTGTTTCCCAACACTAATGTTTCCCTACCAATGCTACAAATACAGATGGTAGAAATCACATTTTGCCACTTTGAATTAGAGACACACTCGCTACAAATCTAAAACTTGTTAAGGAATCATATCGTAAGATGCTCAAAAAATTTGTCCATACTGACAACAAAATCACTAATTTATTCCTTGATGATTGACACAAATACCAAATTACTAGCAACAAAGACTAATGTAATCTTTCACCACAGCAGCCTCTTTTCCTGTACAAATATTCATATTAAATTTTACCATTTTCAAAAAAGTACTGGAGCAGAATTCTGCAAAGTAAACAGGAATTTTATTAAGAAGATATAAAAAAAACTCTGATGCCTTCGGCGAGAATAATTAGTCTCAAATTCACCAAAAAAAACTCAGTAAATATTGTTGGGCTCACACACATATGATGTGGGGGGAGGTGTCTTTTTCCGTCCAATACAGAAAGGACCATACGCTCTGCAAGGCTAGGATTACTTCACGTTTCCTTAGCGTAAGCCAGCCATCGATGTAAAATGCTGGTGGACATGGCAAAGTTCACTTGATATTTCTTTGATTGAGACCAGCAGAGCACCGCGGAATGGCGAGTAAAACATCCCTTTCAACCCACCCATTTGCAGGAACTTTCGACCATGCGGAAAGGGTCGTATAATTTTGTGTATTCACACTTTGAGTTTTAGCTAGATATACTAGGAATCCAATGGAAATAGTCAAGCTAAAATTAATACTTTATAAAATGGGAAAGGTTCTAAAATTTAAAGAGTTATATCTTAATGATAGGCATATTTAATAAGACAAATAAAAACACACTTCCACCAATACGGATAATATATTCTAGCAGAAAGCTTCTTCACGTTCATGTATGTCTTGTACCAAAATAAAGAGAGTCAATTCTCAGCATTGAGGAAGTAGTTCTTTGAGCGAAGTGAATTCAGAAAAGTGTAAGAACAAAATATTATGACATCTCTATCGCTCTAAATAAACAATCATGTAAGCTCATCTGGAGAGGATAGAATACCACAGCTGATAGCACAGAGCTTTTCATTTCCTGCCAACTTTAACAGCCTGCCTGTTCCTCTTCTTAGGTCCGGATTTTTTGACCTGGAGGCTTCTGTAAACAACACTCAGTCTGGCAAGAGCAGCACTTTTCAAATCAGGCCTGTAGTGGTTGTCCGCAACCTGTATAACAACAATTTAAACATGTTTCTGAACAGAGAAGCAATAAAACAGTAATGCCAATGCCTGTAGCTAAGATGAAATGCCACTAGAAAAGTATTAGAGAAGGCCATGCAAGTAGTAAAAGGTTATTCAGGAATTAAAGAGATGAAAGAACAAAATAGTATGACACTTCGACAGAGGACATTTTGATGCCTGAAGAAACCTTAACAATGACATTAGCATTATGAAATGTATAAGCTAAACTTAAACATCAAAACAATAAAACACTTGCTATCATTTTAAAGCCGTTAAAACAAGTCATGAAGAATGTATGCTCAGATGAGAACTCCTTATCTGGAATAAGGAGACTATCCAAGATTAAGGTAATCACATCATGTTTATATCAACCATGTATTTATGTGTGCAGCACATGTTCATTCATTTTTTTCCCAAAACCAATCAAAGAACAATGAGGGAGGTACCCACGTACTCCTCTCTTTATTCCTACCCTCTTTCAAAGGAAGGTTCTCCCATCCCAGATAAACAAAAATGGATTGTACACTTGCCATTTTTATTAGTTCAAAAGCTATCATTAGATCATATTGAACATATTGAGCAGATATTGGATTATGATGAGCCAGAAGGAAAACCCCATCCATTTAATACTTATCCCACAACCCAGCCAAAAAAAGATGAAAGGGAAACGTCACTTATTCTTCCTTACTCAATATCCCTCATTCAAACGGGACTATCCAAGAATAAACATAAATGGATTGCATTTAAAAAAATTAAAGGGTGACCAACGAAAAGGTGTGCACCCAAGTTCATCTATTCATGCAATACCAAAATACACAACTACAAGATCCATGCCTTATACATAGCCCTTCGAAGCTCAATTACATTTTATGCATAAAACAGTCACGTTTGAAGATTACCATGTTCCTTGCCAACCATATTGTCCATATCAAGTAAACGGCCATATTTATGCCCCTCTCTCAGCCCAACCAGTTGTGGCCAGTGTGGACTCACAAAAGAAATCTTCATTGTCCCTCCCTAGGCCTGCCACCTGAGTGATCTCCCAAATCCTTGAAGACCTTGCGTACTTAAAAAGAGATTATTGAAATCTTCAATAAGGTTGTCCATACCTTGAACAAGTAGTGTGAATGACTTGGAACAATCTAGCACTACGAGCATACCTTACACTTCCAAATTATTATGAAGCCTAGAGTCATAATTTCAGGGTCAAAAACCATGGATGCAAACAAGATCCAATATGCCTTCTTAGTTGAGAAACATCGACCAAACCAAGTCCATGAATCCCTTCCCTCGAAGGGACCATCCATCGCATATTGTTCATAAACTAGCAAAGAAGATAAAAGTCCATGCCTTATTCAACAAAGTATCCAAAACACTAGTGCCCTGGTTAGCAGGTAAGGCGTTAAATTTCGGATTTTGCTTTCATTTAGCCAACTCTGGAACGAGAAATTTTGGTGAATTTTGTTGTAATTTCGGAGAACTTTGCTGAAATCTTCGAACATCATGGAAATGACTTTAAACTCAATTTTTTCAAAAAAAAAAAGGATGTTAATGTATGTAAATCAATGAATAAAATAGGAATATATACTTATTTGTAAAATAAACTTAAATTTATCTCTTGAAGCTTGTTTCTAACTGATTTGGTTTGTATTCAGACCTAAAGCTTCTGAATTGTCTAAAGGAATTTCTTCAAAGAATATAAAGCTCTCTAAGAACTCGACACATCGACAGAGAAATGGGTGAACATTCATTAGTGTAAGTAAATTTCAATGAATGCAAAGGGTGGATACTCTATTTTTGACATTTGGCTGACATCACATGCAAAATGTAAATGACACTTCCTCGAAATCTTTAAAAAAAAATAATATGGCATTTCAATTTAACTTACCGGGAGAAATTGCAATTTTAGGAAAATTCAAAAATATTTCGCAGAAATTCAAGATCATGCTGACATGTATATCTGAAAGCCTAGGAAATAGATCATCAAATGCCCCCTCTTTTGTCCAATAATCCACCCATACTTAGAATCACCTTCCATCTCCCGACAAAGGTATAATGATGGAGCAATCATGCGCAACACCAAATAGATATCCCTCCCAAAAGTTGACATCGCATGCAAAATTTCGCTGACATTTTGCAGAAATCCTAGAAGAAAAAAAATCGACGAAATTTAACTGATCTAGAGAAGTTGCAATTTAACTGATCGAGATAAGTTGCACTTTTAGGTAAATTCGACAAAATTTTCACAGAATTTAATGATCATGATGGCATGTATATCTGAAAGCCTGGGAAATAGATCACCAAATGTCCCCTCTTCTATCCAATCATCCATCCACAATTAGAACCCTTGCCATCTCAAGACAGAGGTCTAATGATGGAGCAATCATGTGCATCACCAAATAGATACCCCTCCAGAAAGCGGACACGTGTACGTACCAAGCTGCATAGAGAAACTATATGTGATCCTTTAAAAGGAACGAAGTAAGATCATGCGTGCTCTTACCCCAAATACACATTGTCCACTTAGCGACCAATGCCATGTTCATCTCTTTCAAACTACACACACCCATCCCACACACCCCAATAAGTTGACCAACGACCTACCACTCCATCAGTGGGATCCGTGATGAGCCCCATGAAGAGGTCTAGATGAATAGCCGTATCAGATAATTCATACACCTATAGACACATGACGGCATAAATAAGACAAGTAGAAAGGAGCACAATAGTATGATTGAAAGAACCATCTTTCCCAAAGATGGTCTCTCCTTGAAAGGACACTAGTATGGACAAAAGGATCATCTTTACCAAAAGCAGCCTCTCATTGAAAGGCAAGAGGCCATCAACAGTAGCAGCATCTTCTCAAGATGCCCGACCAACAATATAAATATTTGTGTTACAATCTACCACGGAACAGAGGTAAGCCCAAATAAATAATTGCTAAGCTCATCTTGTGGGTCCTCAAAATGTTCGCATACCCCTACAACTCTGTAGAAAAGACTTTCTCTTTGGCAACATGCAGTTAAGAGATTCATTCCACCGCTCAAGCCCCTTGTTTCACTCGATGAACAATTCCATAATTGCCATAAACATCAACATCCACCACGTCACACAACTCTAAAAAGAAAAGTGAAAAATCATCAAATTCAAGGGAGCCAACTGCTTTGAGAACAAAAATCACCCCTCGAACTTCTCAATATCAACATTCTTGCATAAGAATATATGTCAACTCCCAAGAGATTCTACCCATTCCTCTTCCAAACCATCATGCCCAAGCCCTCATGTTGAAGACTCGAAAGTGATCAAGCATTGCATCTGTTGCATCACAATCTTCATGAAACTCCACCCCTGCTAAAATGAAATGAATATAATTCTTTCGAAGTCCATCACTTTCCAAGCATGGAAGAATCTCATATTCACATCATCATCCTTCAAGCACTTTTGAGATTCTACCTCGACCTATATCTTCATTCTACCTCCCTTTCGCTATCTTCCTACAAGATCGTCTTCACTTGTGCCACCTAAACCGGATCTATTCCTCACTTTCATCTTGTCCATCCTTGATGGAGTCTTGACAGACCTCCATATATTACACATTACCCCAAAACTCTGTATGTTTCTATGGATTTCACGTTTAAACCTCATAAGCAACTTCCTCAAATCTACCAACTTATATGTGATCCCCCTAGTAGTGGATCCTTCCACTTGTTGTGACGACCAAAAATTTATTGGCATATCTTTGAACCCCTCCTCCATCAACCAAGATCGCTCGAATCTAAACACATGCCTTGTATGGTCACCTTCTCCAGACAAACAACATAAAGGCATGTGCTTTGATTGCTACCACGGTAGCGACCGCACCATGGCCAAGGGGAAGTGTGGCTCCAACAAGTCCCCTGACATTAGACAATGACCTAGACAAAGAATTACTCTACATATACATGTTGTTAGAAGTATACACGCCCTCTAATGATAGTTCACCAATCATATCCAGGAAAGCCTCAAAATTTGCATCATTATCTCCCCTAGCAATAAGTTGGTCGTCTCTAAAAATTGAAACATTGAAGTGCAACCCACAATCCAGGGAATCTCCAAGAACCTCCCACTAAACATTGACAGATCATTCTAGAACTCTACATTATGTAGGGTACTCGTAGACATGTATACAAAGTTGATCTTTACACTAGTATCATCCTATGAGCACTCCAAGATGACCATCACCAATCTGGAGCCCAAACACTCCTCCATCTAACTGAAATATATATCACAATTTCACCCAATCACAACTCTGCTTGCACTCACTTCGGTAACAAGCACCCTAAAATATGTGAAACAAGCACATACAAAAACGATTTCCAAGACATTACATCTCACTACTCAATCTTAATCTCTTGCAAGCACGCATCATCCACGTGCCAAGCTCCCAATAAAGTTCTAACCATCAACAATCCCCCAACCCTTTGACATTCCACATTAAGATCTTCATATTGCAATAGAGGGCCTTTCCGTGAAACCAAAACCCACACAATCTATCACATAAGTGTGAATGTTGTTCATATCTACTGCATTCTCTTATGTTTCCACACTAAGTTGCTACTCCACTACTTCTATTGACTCTTATTATCCCATACCCCAACAATGGTAAATAAATTCTAACGAGATCCATTGCCTCGTATTTTAACCAACCAATTGCATCTAGCAACCTCACCTTGCAAAGGAATACCATTCGAAAATTGAAACACTAGCCCGCTACCGTACAATGCCTTGACTCGACCCCTTGAGAACAGTCACATTGTAAACATCTTATAAACCCAATAGGAACTGACTCCCTCTGACTGTTGTTCGAGGTGTGATCGCAATGACCCACCCTGACAGCCAAAGTAAAAGGTCTACGAAAATAAAGGAGATTGAGTCACTCTACTATATCAAGCTTGACTAGGGGTAAGAGTAGAAAACATGGAGATTGTGCTACCACCATGTCCTTGAAGGAAACTAATCCAATCCTTAAATTAGGTTTCTTCACAACCACTGCGCTTATCACCTCCATAACTATTGTAGATAGCACACACATGTAACAACTCCGCCAACACCATGAAGATCTTTGACTGAAACTTGCAATCACCAAAAAAGAGTGGTGACGATCAAGTCACACCACCATGACGGCATGACCAATCCATCATCCGAAAAAATGAGTTCAACAAGAAGGGAGTCTAACTAACATGATATATCAACTAAGGGGGGGCTTACCTAAATGTCTCATTCAACTCAACCATCACATCAAAAGCTTCGATTGATTGCAAACCATCACAAAGTATACACAGCATCCCCCACACGCTTGAATATTGCCACTACTTCCTCCTTCCATATATATCAAAGTGATAAAGCATCCACATCAATCAACCACTGCCTATTTAGGTGTGCTTACCACCATCGTAAAATGATGGGTGTCGCCATGTGACTGACAAAAAACCCCCAAAACCCCCTTCAAAGAGTGTCTCATAATCCTCAACATCACAAATGTACATCTCCACATAGCTCAAGAATACCATGTCTTCAATACATGCATCACCCATTTCCACCCTCAGGACCTCCTTTAGACATCGAAGTTCCTCATGTGTGCCCTCTGCCACAAGACCCGTGTCAATGTCGTTTCATATCATGAAATGACAGGCATTGCCATGTGACTATCAGAAAACCCCAGAGTCCCTCTTTAAGGATGGACTCAAACTCCTCAACATCATGGATGCAAATGTCCATATTTCTAAGGAATACCTCACCTTCCATACACACATCGTCTCCTATCACCCCCAAGACCTCATTTAAGAAAAAGTTCCTTATGTGAGACTTCTACCAGAGAAACCATGTCAATGATGCTTCGCATCCCCTTCACAAATCACATTGACATCACATCTTTGATTGCCACCAATTGATTCCAACACACCTTCAAGTTGCATACTTCTAGTTGATGCACTAGGTTTTCACCATTGCCCCTATCAGAAACAATACACACATCGAGGAGTCAGCATCGATGGAACCCCCACCACAAATTGCCTCTCAAATCTCCACCAAGGTTTCTGTCAATGCTCCTCCTTTGATTGAGGCATCTTTTGCATTAGGGCTACAGCAGGTACGTCTGAAATCTCCTCCTTCACAGCATCCATCCCCTTGATCCTATCGCAACTCTCCAGTCTCAAAAGACGAGATCCTCTCTTGCTGGAAAACCCCCTCCGCACCCCCCCCCCCTTATGATGCCTCGACACCAGCCCTCTCCATCTCACTCATTTCAGCACAGGCAGGGAATCTTGTCATCCCCTTTAGTTCAAAAACCTCTCTCAAGACCAACAAATAACTCAGTGGATCATTCATTCAACAATCTAAACAACAAAATGACAAGCATGAAGAGAAACTTCTACATCATGAGCCAAATGTAAGTTGTAACCAATTGGACTAAAACTATGGACAAAAATGACTAGTTTACCAGATGTGGATGAATATAAAATAAATATAACTACCTCTGTGACATGACAAAAGATAAGAAAGCATGGTATAGAACAACCAACATATTCAATCCTTTATTTGTTTGCACAATCAAAGAAATCCATTAACCAAATGAAATGAGCATGTTGTAGCATATTGGTAGGCTTGCAAAAAATCAATAAAGTATAGGTGGTTCTAACACATTGAATGTGACTCAGGATTGGCAAGAGGTGAAGATCAGAATTGCAATTTCAAAGGGCATCACCTGATTAACCACAGCCTTTGCCATCTTGCGGAACTCCTTCTTCATGACAGACCTGTGCACCAAACCCGCAGGCTTGTTTTGTTTTTTGACCTTAGTTGTTCCCAAGGTAATAGATAATCCCTCCCCAGCAGGCTGGATCAACACCGACTTCTTGTTCGCCAATCCTGTCATTGTCATGCCATCAGAAAATTCTGCAAACAGCATTAAGTTGTTCCGGTGGCTAAAGATATCTGGATAAGAGTTTTATTAAGATGGATTATAAAGCCATGTTCAAGCTTCGTCAACAATAATGGCATGAGCGCCAGCCAAACTACAACTACACTGATTTGTCACAGACTTCTTGTTTGTAATCCTATTATTTTTTATATCATCATAATATTCCACAAACAGCAGTTTTATGCAAGGGTTTATAAAGATATCCATATACAATTCTTATCAAGATCCATAATGAAAACATGTCAACCATAAGTGCCCATAACTTCTTGTTGCAAGGACATGTCAAGAAGGAGTCGACATTATCCATATCTATAGCAGTAACATCATAAGAAAAAAGCATGCAATCACAACATTGCACGGTTCAAACCAGTGCTCAAAGACATTCCATGTTTTGGTTTGATAAAGATATCCAAATATAACCTTCAACAACCTACACATTATAGAATTCCACAAACAGCACTTTGATGTTTCGATGGCTAAAGATATCCAAAAATATAATTCTTATCAAGGTGCGTAACATAATCATGTCAGATAGAACATGTCAAGAAGAAACGCGCAATGCCCCTATCTATAGGAGTAACATCTTACGGGAATAGGCCCGAAATCCAAACATGACGCACATCAAATAAAAACACGAACATAGTGAGATGATACAGTAAAATCACAATACCAGAGTACTTAGAGGAGTGGACATTGAGGAGATTATTGGGCTCCTTGCTGAACTGCACCCTAGCCGTGCTGTTGCCAAACTCCTTCACGAGGAAGGAGTTGTTGTGCTTGACGATCTCCCATATCAACGATCCCGGGACGCTGGCCATCTCAACTGCAGCCACGAGAACACAAACCACAAATCGAAATCGAAAATTTTTGATATCTGATATGAGATCGTGAGGATGTATCTGCTATCCAAATTTTTTTGAGATCTGAGATGGGATCGTGGTGAGGGAACTGCTTACCGGAGTGGGTGATGGATGAGAGAGGCACAAGGGCGGCAGAGAAGAAGGGCAGCAGACGGGTTGTCGAAATTAGGGCCCGTTCGGTAGGAGAATAAGCAGGAATAAGGATGGGGAATAAGGGGAATAAGGGTCTATTCTCCGTTCGGCTGTAGGATAAGAATAAGGAGAATAAAGTGAAATAATGGTAGGTAAGGTGGGATAAAGATAGGAATAAGAGTGAAATAAGATGAAATAATGAGGAATAGCCGTACCATGGGAACCGTGTTGGGGGCTTATTCCCCTTATTCCATTCTCCCTTAACCTCCAAACGAACAGGGCCTTAGGGTTTTTATGTAAGTTGAAAACCCTGCGGGCTTAGTTGGGGTACCTCCTTTAACTGTTTTGGTTGGGAGGGTTGTAAGGATATAACATGTTTTTAATAATTAGGGTTTTATCATTTGTGTCCCTCCGAGATATCGTAATTTCAGTTATACTCCTATCTTTTTGGTAATATCAGTTGTGCCCCTCACTTCTTTCTCCGTTATCACTCGAGCCCTTCCGTCCTAAATCGTCAAAAAATTAAAACAACCATGGTTTATTCAAACCATGGTGTGGTTAAGAAGGGTATTATGGTCAAAATAAAATCAGAATATCTGAGGAGGAGGGGCAGAGCATGGAGCTGGAGAGGTTGGGCCGGGGGAAGTGTTGCGAGAGGAGGTGCAGGCTGGGGTGGCGGGGGCCAGGGGAGGTGAGTGGCTGCGGCGTGGCGTGCAGGCGGCAGGGGGTGCGGGACAGGGGCCGGGGGAGGGGTGCAGAAGCTCAGGAGAGGGGTGCGGGCCAAGGGCCGGGGGATGGGGTGCAGAAGCTCGGGGGAGGGGGTGGGTGCGGGACAGGGGCCGGCAGTTGGGAGCCGGGGGGAGGGGGTTGGGTGCGTGCAGGCGACGGGGGGTGCGGGACAGGGGCCGGGGTTGGGAGCCGAGGGAAGTGCGCGGTTGGGTTCGTGCAGGCGGCGGGGGGTGCGGGACAGGGGTCGGGGGAGGGGGTTGGGTGCGGAGGTTGGGGGCCGGGGGAGAGGGAGGCAGGTGCGACATGGGAGCAGTAGCGACTTGGAGACGGGGGCGACCTGGGGGCGGGGTCGACCTGGACGCGGCGGGAGGGGGGCGGGTGCGACCTGGGCGGGGGTTGACCTGGAGGCGGCAGGAGGGGGAGGCGGGTGCGACCTGGGGGCGGCGGCGACTTCGAGGCGGCAGCGTCGTGGAGGCAGAGGCGACATGGGGGTGGGGGAAGGGGGAGGCAGGGGTGACCTGGGGACAGGGGCGACCTGGAGGTAGGAGACGGTATAGAAGCAGGCGGCAGGCGAGGAGGAATCGAAGGGGAGGAAGAGGAAGAGACTGGGGAAGGAGGAAGAAAAGGATGAGAAAATGACATGTTTTGGCATTTATTTTAAATTCAATTCCCGTTATATCCCAATGTTAACATCCGTTTGCATTGGGAATGAACGACAACTAACCTGAGGGGCACAAAGTGATAGAAAGGCAAGAAGTTTGGGGGCACAACTGATATTACCAAAAAAATATGGGCATAACTGAAATTGCGATATCTTGGAGGGGCATAAGTGATAAAAACCCTAATAATTATATGAGACATTGATTATGTCTTATATTATTTTTTTAATAATTATATTATGTTTTTTATGTTAATAATTTTATTTGAATATGCTTAAAAAATAATGTACAAAAGAAATTGTAGTGTTGATATAAGTAATTCCAACCTAGGAATGTGGGGTTGAAGCTAGGGGTATGCCAGTGTACCCTGGTAACCAAACAGACCCTAGAGGGGATATTGGCCGGATGCAAAAGAATTATAATTATATTATCCAAAGAAAGATGGTAATCTCTAATGCAAGTTCAACCTTGAATATGTTTTGATGTATTTACAAATACATTGTTGAAAATGTTATAAGTTATAGTACGATCCATGGAACAAGATTTTGCAATCTGACCTTTGTGAAGTTACAAATATCTGTATAGTATGTTGGATGTTGTTGGCCCAATTATCTAAATCCAATCTATAGCCTTAATTGATCAGATTTGAACCGACATCGGTAGATGGGGTATGGACATAAATGAATAAAACTAAGATGGTGTCATAAGCTAATGGAGGGTTAATTGAGTCATTTACAATATTAATTCAGTGTTTGGTCTTGGTTAAGCCCAATTGTTTGATTCTACGTAATTAAATAGGAATATTCCCCCTTATGTACCCTAAAAAGTTTGTAAATTACCTATGCTATCTTTTTGTACAACACAATTACTTCATCACCCATGTAAATCACCCAAAGAACTCACATGAGCTTCAAAATAATTAACCGATGCGTTCATAGGGTAAGAGCTAACAAGTTTGCGAGGTCGGGGTGGAATTAATGTTGTTTCAATGGACGAAAAGGTAATTTACAAATTTTATCGGATTCATAGGATAAACATCCCAACTAAATAAGCAGGCATGGCGGATTGTTGATGGACGTGGGAGAGGAAACAAAAGAAAGTGAATAATGGAAGATCCACTATGACATTTTAACGAGTATGGACTGAGCTAGGAACAATTGTTATACTTTCTCATCATCCTTGGACTACAGAAGATGAGTCGTGATTGCAAGATGGTCATCTGCGTCGAATTATATGCTTATGATGAATCCATGATTCATTAACATTCTTTATGCCTTTTGTCTTAAAATTCCTTAATAAATACATGCAAAAATTCATTAATTTCAATTTTTTAACAAAATACCGCTCATAAATAAAAAACACCTTTATGCATTAATCGTGTAAATAAATAAAAAATAAAAATAATTACAATAAAAAGGAAGCCTACTGTAAATATGTATATATGTACAGTATGACAATAAAATATAAATATAGTTGAAAGATATATTTATATAATCTAACTCTCAAGTCCAAGTCAGCATAGATTGGTTGACAAACAAATAAGTAAGGGGAGATAAGGAAGAAAACCACAAAAAAGAACTATTTATACATTGTACACATTATTCATTATTTTTTTGAAATCCAACAGTTCGGGGGAGGCACGGCATGGTGCTCGCCCCAAAAATTTTATTATAGAAACATAGAACAAAAGAGAGAGAGGTACAGCGGGAAAGAAGGAAAGTTGAAAAGAAGTAGGGGATCGAGGAGATCCCAACAAAAGCAAAAGAAGCGAGCTACGTCAACGACCAATCACGAGAAAGCAGAGCTGCATGGGCCAGAACATTGTCCTTGTAAAACCTTAGGCCCCTAAAGATCGTAGAGTTACGCCCCATCCAAATCGCCCAAATGCACGCGAAAAGACCTACGAATTCACCGCGCGCCCTATCTTTGTTTGTCCTTAGAGAGTCCCAGAAACCAACAGAACTCGAGGTGTTGATCCAAGAGATGCGGGTCTCCACCCAGATGGCAGTAGTGTCGGGGCACAAGAAGAAAAGGTGTTCTAAGGATTCCACGCCGTCGCCGCAGAGAACACAGTCCATCGAAGCCAAATCAGCAAAAAGCCTGGTGCACCGGTCACAAGTTAAGATCCTCCCTCGGCGGAATAGCCAAAGAAAGAACGCAACCCTCTCCGGAAGCTTCAGACGCCACAGAAGGTGAGATCCCTGTAAATGAGGTCCTGGTGAGACAACAGAGAAATAGTCCTGAACGCCCGCCTCGTGGAAAAGTCGCCATCACACCAAACCCAGTGATCCTGATCACTCGAAGGCCTGGGCGCATCCTTAAGCAGCTCCAGGAGAGCAAGAAGTTCATCGAAACGTTGATCAGAGAAGTTGCTCACAAACGATGGGAACCACCCATCCCCCGACCAAGAGGAGGCCACAGTAGCACGACCATCACACGCCAAGGCACAAAGGCGCGGGAAAGTAACACCAAGAGGGGAAACACATTATTCATTATTTATCAAATAATTGCAAAAACTTCATTGATTTTTTATTAATTCATTTATACATATTTTTACCAAACTCTTTTTCCATTTATTTCTAAAAATGATAGAAAAATATAAAATAAGATAAAAATATTACATTGTATATACCAAGAAATCCAGCTTCTAAAATGTCAATTTCTCAATTTTTGAACATCGTAACTTCTTCATACGAACTCATTTTACCATACTCACCTTAAAAGTTCCTAAACCAATGTTCGGTATTAATGAACGTGATTTCACTAAAATCAGAGTCCATTGCAAAAAGTCAATTTTGGGACATAATGGCAATGGGATTTTGGGCTCTTTGTTTTATTTAGAAAATATATTTATAGTTTTATGGTTTTATATTTTTTATTTTTTATCTCATATTTTATCCACAAATTATTTCATAATTTTTAGATAGTATTTAATAATTTAAATAAATAAAAAATCCAGATTTATAGATGAATTTGAATGGTATAACTTTTGTATGTAGTTATTTATATATTTAAATTAATTTAGTAGAATCCATAAAATCACACATACTTTATTTATTATGTCAACAATTAATAAAATATAAAAATAATATATTGTTTATTAATTTATTAAATTAAAAATCAAAATCCTCTTTAATGAGTTTACCATATACCTATCCATTAATAATATATTTATATTTCATTAAATATTTATTATTTATAAAATAAAATATTCAATAAATTACTATTTTTATCATTTACACCTTTGCTTTTTCACCTAATTAAAACAATATTGTTTACTATTTTATTAGCCATTTTATGAATTTCATCCAACCACGTGCCAACACATGGTCCTTGTTCCCCAACATATGGTTATTGCATGTCCGTTGTAACCAACCTCCTTCTCCTATTTATTCCTGCTAACACCTTCACCCAAGTTATTGTCTCTACCCTCCATTCTCTCCACCTAACAATCTACTCCCCACACCAGCCATTGATCCACCTTTAACCTCTTCTCGATTCACTTATTTAATGATCCAAAGGTCATCAGTTCATACCAAACTTACTCTAGACCAGTTTCAAATAAAACGATCAACTAACTTCTGACAGCGCTCCCGCACCCTATGTTAATTCGGTCAAATTAATGTCCAAATTAATTAATGTGATTCGTTGTAGTCGGATACGAGAGGTTAATCAAAAACCACTTATGGATTAATCTGAAGTTAATTTTAAGCGGCAATATTTTTTTACTTGGTGGAAGTCCAAGGTCGATCTCAGGGAGGCATCTATCTCCTTAGGTGAATTTAAGCAAGGATCCAAGTGTATGATTTTCAAGGAGTAATTTTTTTCTTTTTAAATTTTTTATGCAGACTTATGCAGGCCAATTTGACGTTCAATTTAATTAAGGTATCAAACGAAGTCCAAAAATTATAAAAATTGGCCAGATGGTTAATGATGATGAAAATGACCTACACTATTTTTTTGGAATTTTTCGACACTAAATAAATTTACTGTGAATTAAATGAACAGACAGGGTGATTTTCAGTATTTGAATTTTAATAAATATCAAACCACAATTTTTTCAAGAACTAAAATTATCCTAGGTGGCTCTAATGAGAAGGGACCTAGGAAAATTAACAGAACTTAATTTCACTGTGAAATGAATTAATTAAAATTAATCTAATAAAATCACTTAACAATTTATTTAGGCCTCGATATGTGTGAAAATGCTATGAAATTTTTATGATATGTTAAAAATGATGTCCTTAAGCTACTGTGAATTTTTGATGAATTTTGGAAGCACAAAGAATTAACTATAAATCAAAAGGTTTCACTGGGCAAAATATGTCAACAATTCACCAAAAATAAGACACGTGTACCAATAGCTAGAGGACAAAATTTCCAACAAAATGCAATTTTTAGAATTTCAAAATGATGACAAATGCACTCTAGGGATGCGTGCAAACACAGGGGTGTAAATGCAATACTGGAAATTAAAATTTCAATAAACAAATATGCTGACAGGGACTAAAATGCAATTACCGATAACATGGTGGACTCTTATGCAAATTCTCCACAGGGCACGTGCTCCTCACGTGGGGTCTGCTTCACAGGGACCTCTTTGTAATTTTTGGAAAGCTTCAGGGGCTTCTGTGCAATTTACCCAGGCCGCACGTGCTCCTCACGTGGGCGGCCTAGGCTCGGAGCGAGGCTCGGGCTCCCAGGAGGTTCGGACTGCGGCTCGGTGTAGCCTCGGTCGCCCGAGCCTATGCATGGAGGCCGAGGCTCGGACTCGTCGACGTGGCGTGCTGCGGGCCCTTGGATCAAGGGCGATCCAAGGGTTGGCGATGACGACGCGTGGCAACTGGAGGGCCCGTCAAATCTGAGGCGCGATCAACGGTTGAGGACGGGCGCGGTGAGGGAACACGTGGCGAAGTGAGGGCCCTTCGATCGGTTGATCGAACGGCAGTTGCTGCTTCTTCCTCGACGGCCCTCCGCCTCCTGCGGAGGAGAAGGCGGGGCTCCAGCGTGGCTGACTCTGCTCCGCCTCGGTCGCTAGGCGTCGATGAAGTTCTTCGTAGGTTCTCGAGTAGCTCAGAAGATGCGGAAGCGTACGACGAAGCCTCCGGTGACCTCAGGATCTTTGGAGATGTGCTGACGCTCGATGGCGATGAAGCTCGAAGGGAGCTCCGGTGAGGCTCCGGCCAATGAAGAAATGTGGGCCTGCGAGGGGTTAGAATAGATAGCCGAGGCGTGCAAGTGCTCGTGGAGAGATATAGATGGTCGGCGAGGCCTACGGTGTGAAGGAGGTGCGCTGGAGATGGGCTCCGGCCAAATGGCGGAGCTGTTGGTCGGAGTAGTGCGTAAAGCGTCGTCGGAGTGTGCAAATGGGACAGCGAGGACGGAAGCTTCGACGCGAAGCTCGTCGAGGTGGATTGAAGGGGAGAAGGTGGCCGGTGGCGGAGAATAAAGTCGGAGAAAATAACAGGAAAATAAGAAGAAGATCGGAGGAGGAATGGAGGGGGTTACCTGGGAATCGGTGCTCGGTCTCGAGTTCCAGGGTCGTCGCTCTAGTGATCGGTAGGGTCCCGAGCTCGTGCAGCTACTCGGAGGAGCGACTGCAACACGGCGGAGCTGCCGTGGATCTCGCCGGAGTCGAATCCTTGTCTTCGCTCGACAACACACCCAATTGCTGTCACCAATGGATCGCTTGGAGCTCGAGGAACCTCTCTGGAGTGGCGGATGGGGGTGAACGTTGCCGGTGGCGACGTATTTATAAGGTGAAGGTGATGGGTTGGCTGGTGGAGTAGCGAGGTTGGTGGACGACGTGGGGCTACCATGGTGGAGGTGGTGGAGCTTGAGGGAGTTGGCGAGGGAGAGGGATGAGTGGGTGATGTCGTGGGGGTGTCAGCGGTCCGAGGAGAAGGCTGACGTGCGTCCAAAAATAGGAAGGGGGCGCCCCTCCCGCAAGGCAAGGGACGTGGGGGAAAGGGGCGTCTGGAGGTAGGAGACGAGGTCTCCACCGTTGGATCTTATGATCCAACGGTGGGGATCAAGGGGGATCTGGTCGGGTAGGATTAGATCTGAGGCGTTGTGATCGGAGAGCGGTGATCGCACCACGTGTCGAGAGGATGGGCAGGCGGAGGCGAGCGGTCGAGATTGTATCACGGGCAAGATCGATCGACTGGGGAGAACGAGTGGGTTGAGCGGCATAGATGAGAGATCCAGGGCGCAATCAAAGGGCGCACAACGCGCCACGTGTCAAGCTATGGGCGTGGTGCTAAGGGATGGTGAAGATGAAGTGCGGGGCAGATCTGATGGCTGGGAGATGGCAGGTACGTGGAAAGGCCTGGACCGTTGGATCTGAAGCGAGATCCAACGGCTGAAGGCGCGGGCGGATGAGGCGATGGGAGGCGGGCCGCGTGGCGCAACCAGAGGGCGCCACGTGGCCTGTTGTGAGTGGAGTAAGAGATACGGGTAGAGAGAAGAGGGAGCCGAATTTCGGAAAACTCAAAACATGAAAGTTGTAGATCTCGATGAGATCTACAAGTTTCATGTTGACCAAAGATGGAGATGAGGTCAAATATGATACATAAATACAAGGATACATAAATATACATATGTAGTATACAAAGTGGCCCAAAAACCCAACTTTCTCATACAAGCTCCAAATTCAATGAAATTAGTCTCATTTTAAAGGTCTTTTAATGTGTAGTATTCTAAGAGTAAGTAGACCTAATTCGGAGTTTGCATGAGGGCTTTATGTGTATTTTAGTGTACAAGGGCTCTCAGGCTATATTGGCTATTTTACAAAGGGGATTTTTGACCTTTTTCCCTATATTATTAACTAAGGAGTATAGATTATAGAGAAGATGTTATTTTGGTGAAGAGGTATTTTACAGGGGATTTTTGGCTTCTTATTTAAATGCGCATGAGCTGCTAACCTGCATGAGTTATGAATGTATGCATGAATGCTATTTATGCAGTATAAGAGGAAATATGCCTCTATTTTCTCGGGAACAAGGCTCTATTTTTGACTTTTGGAGTGATGAATCACAGAGTCATCAACCCCCTATACTTAAACCTTTCTCGTCCCCGAGCAACTAAATGAAATGCAAGAGTGAAATGAGATTGGGTTCCATACCAAGGTTATGAACAAAAGTTAAACATAGAGCATGCCTCGACCTTTGGATTAATCATGTGTCGGAACCTTATTGGGATCTGAGTTTAAGACTTAACAGACTTCAAGTTCCACAAGTCTTCTATTCAAGACTCCTCAACTCACCTAATCAGAACAAGTCTACATACACAAACTCTAATGACCATGAATCTTTTCATGTAGTGTAAGTGATAAATGACTCCCCACCTCAGAAGTAACAAAGAAACAACCTCCAACCTGGTAACTCTAATGCCTCGGTCTAGCAACTCTTTCCTCGAGAAGCGGGGTATTCCCTTCTAAGTTCAAGTTCAACGGCTCAAGAAGCGGGGGAAGAAGTATAGACTTTTGGAAGCTCAGCCAGTGTAGCTAAGTCTCCCGCTGCAAGCTTCATGAGATGTAACATGGTGACCATAAGCTTTTGCTTTTCTTGACTACGTATACTCCGGTGGGGTTATTAAATTTTCAATCCGACCCGCCACTTTTTTGGAGTTCTTTTTGGCTTTTTTTTCAAACATGCATTTGTACAACATATATACATGGTGCAACATAGATACAAGAAATTTCCTCTTGAGCCAGTAGACTATCCCTCTTTTGAAGCTTTATTGCAACCCACTGCTTCTGTCTTTAGCCTTCATCACCACTAGTCCAAGTTGAGACACACTTCCTTCACTAGAAGAAGAAGAGAGGTTCCGCCTAGAAGTACTACCCTCATATGCTACCCCAAGCTAAAGGAAACTGCTTCCTCATCACCTCATCCGTAGAGAGCCATGTGTAAAGTGCTGGTGCACGTCAAGCCATTGTCTCTAAGAGCCATGTGTGTGTTGTTAAGTGCTCTACTCAGGCATGTCAAGATGACATATGAACATAGACTTGCAGACTTAAAGAATTAAGTCACCTGACCTGAAAAATCTTAACTCCAGTTCCTATAAGGTTCCTCTGAATTTAGGTGGATTAAGGTCAAATCATTTCCATCCTCAATATCTGCTCACAACTTGGTCCAGAACCCACTAGCTTTTCACTTTGCATAAGCAAAGTATGCAGATGAGATGTCATGCTATGAAAATGCAAGACTCTTTTTATTTTTCTATGCAGAGATGATATGCAAGAGTAAATAAGAAGCCTATTTTTTTCATTTTTTTCATTTTTTTTATTTTTTTAGTTTTTTTACCCACCCGTAATTATTGTAAAATATATACAAAAATACGCGAAAGTACGAGCTATGGGTAAAGTATATATGTAATATATACACGCCCCCTATACTTAGCGTGTGCTATGTCCTCAGAGCACGAAGAGCGAGGAAAAAGACATAGCTCGTGCTAAGCGTGGGAGAGCCAAAAAGTATAGAAGTCGTCTCGCCCCCCTATACTTAGGCTCTGGCAGCCTAAGTATAGAAGAAGATCAGAAATGGGGCGGACGAGGAAAAGATGGGAAATGGATGAGTATTATTGCGGGCATCGGTCCCCCCTATACTTAGGCTCAGTTCAGCCTAAGTATCGGTAGGGAATGAGTATGAGGACCAATGTGATCTGGAGGATGTACAATGAATCGACTCGGGTGACCCTTCCCCCCTATACTTAGGATCTGGTCATCTTAAGTATAGTCCAAGATAATGGCTCGATGATGTGGGGATGGGATGGGTTACTAGAATCGTGGGGGCAAAGGATAGGATATACAGGAAGAATGATATATACATATGAGTCGGTCTGAATCTTTCGAAGATGCTGCTGATGGCTGGGGTTTATTGCCGCACGGTTTCACACGCGGCTTGAGGTGTATCTTATGTATCTGTCTCGCGCATGAATACAATCTCCTCCACATGGACTAACTGTTCATTGGATTCAACGGAGTGCTTCAACAGCTGCCCATTTACTAGGAATGTCGGTGCGTCATCTGCGAGATCCGAGATCTCGACACATCCACTATCATGCACCGTACGGACGACAAACGGTCCCGTCCACTTAGACTTTAACTTGCCTTGGAAAATCTTCAGCCTAGCATTGAACAACCATACTTTCTGTCCAGGAACAAAGGTCTTTCGTCTGATATATCTATCATGACAACGCTTTACCTTGTCCTTGTACACCAAACTGTTGTCGTATGCTCGATTTCTGACTTCCACAAGCTCATTCAGATCCATGTCTCTCTGTTTCTGACCCAGGTGTGTGTTCCAGTTGACCTTCTTTATTGCCCACTCTGATTTGTGCTCTAACTCTGCGGGCAAATGGCACGGCTTTTCGAATACCATTCGGAATGGGGAGGTGCCTAACGGTGTCTTGTAAGCCGTCCTATACGCCCAGAGGACTTGATCTAAGATCTGAGACCAGTCCTTCCTGTCCGGGCGGACAAGCTTTTGCAATATGGTTTTCACCTCCCTATTCGACACCTCAGCCATACCATTGGTTTGTGGGTGGTAAGGACTTGCGACACAGTGTTCGATGCCGTAGTCCTTCAGGAGTTTCTTCACCTCCCGATTCACAAAATGGCTACCCCCATCTGATATCATCATTTTTGGGATCCCGAACCTAGAGATTATGTTCTCACTGATGAATTTACAGACAGTCCTGCTGTCTGCGGCTCGGGTCGGGATAGCCTCCACCCATCTGGACAGATAATCTACCGCAAGGAGGATATATTCGAACCCGTGGCTGACAGGGAACGGGCCCATGAAATCAATGCCCCAAGCGTCAAAGACATCACAAATGATAACCGGCTGCATTGGCATCTCATCCTTGGAACCAACGGTTCCTCCCATTCTCTGGCAAACTGGGCACGACTTCGCGAAGGTGGTGGCATCGCGAAACAGAGTCGGCCAGTAGAAGCCACACTGAAGTACCTTCCATGCGGTCCTCTTCCCGGAGTGGTGTCCTCCTGCCTCTAAGCTATGGCATAAAGAAAGGACACTCTGGTATTCCTCCTGAGGAATACAACGTCTCCAGACACAATCCGGTCCTTCAAAGAAAAGGATCGGATCCTCCCAATGGTAGTGTCTAGCATCCGACTTTAATCGGTCGATTTGGCTCTTGGGCCAATCCTCGGGAACTTTCTTGGAGACAAGATAGTTCACGATATTGGCGTACCATGGGAGTGAGTCGATAACAAAAATCGACTCATCAGGGAAGGAGTCTCGAATCGGGGAAACCTCGGAAGTATTAAGATTTTCGAGACGAGAAAGATGATCGGCCACTACGTTCTTCTTTCCAGGTTTATCACGGATGTCCAAATCAAACTTCTGGATAAGTAAAATCCAACGAAGAAGACGCGCCTTCGCGTCCTTCTTCTCCATCAAATATCGTAGTGCCGTGTGGTCTGTGAACACAGTTACCTTGGATCCGATTAAGTGAGATCTGAATTTGTCCAAGGCAAACACTACCGCAAGCATCTCCTTTTCTGTAACTGTATAGTTACGCTGAGCAGAATCAAGCACTTTACTTGCGTAGTGAATTGCGAATGGGACGCCATCTCTTCTTTGTCCCAATACAGCCCCAACAGCATAATCGGAGGCGTCCGTCATGATCTCAAAAGGTAGAGACCAATCTGGGGCTTGTAAGATGGGTGCGTCTATAATCATTCCTTGTAACAGCTTAAAGGCCTCAAGACATTTGTGATCTACAATAAACTCCGTGTCTTTGCCTAAAAGCTCAGTTAGCGGTCGGGCAATCTTAGAAAAATCCTTGATAAATCTTCGATAAAATCCGACATGCCCGAGGAACGACCGCAACTGCCTTACGTTGGTTGGTGGCTGGAGTCGTCTGATCACGTCCACCTTGGCAGGGTCAACCTCCATTCCTCTCTTGGGATGAGTGGGTGATGTCGTGGGGGTGTCAGCGGTCGGAGGAGATGGCTGACGTGCGTCCAAAAATAGGAAGGGGGCGCCCCTCCCGCAAGGCAAGGGACGTGGGGGAAAGGGGCGCCTGGAGGTAGGAGACGAGGTCTCCACCGTTGGATCTTATGATCCAACGGTGGGGATCAAGGGGTATCTGGTCGGGTAGGATTAGATCTGAGGCGTTGTGATCGGAGAGCGGTGATCGCACCACGTGTTGAGAGGATGGGCAGGCGGAGGCGAGCGATCGAGATTGTATCACGGGCAAGATCGATCGGCTGGGGAGAACGAGTGGGTTGAGCGGCATAGATGAGAGATCCGGGGCGCAATCAAAGGGCGCACAGCGCGCCACGTGTCAAGCTATGGGCGCGGTGCTAAGGGATGGTGAAGATGAAGTACGGGGCAGATCTGATGGCTGGGAGATGGCAGGTACGTGGAAAGGCCTGGACCGTTGGATCTGAAGCGAGATCCAACGGCTGAAGGCGCGGGTGGATGAGGCGATGGGAGGTGGGCCTACTGTGAGTGGCTGGAGTAAGAGATACGTGTAGAGAGAAGAGGGAGCCGAATTTGGAAAAACTCAAAACATGAAAGTTGTAGATCTCGATGAGATCTACAAGTTTCATGTTGACCAAAGATGAGATGAGGTCAAATATGATACATAAATACAAGGATACATAAATATACATATGTAGTATACAAAGTGGCCCAAAAACCCAACTTTCTCATACAAGCTCCAAATTCAATGAAATTAGTCTCATTTTAAAGGTCTTTTAATGTGTAGTATTCTAAGAGTAAGTAGACCTAATTCGGAGTTTGCATGAGGGCTTTATGTGTATTTTAGTGTACAAGGGCTCTCATGCTATATTGGCTATTTTACAAAGGGGATTTTTGACCTTTTTCCCTATATTATTAACTAAGGAGTATATATTATAGAGAAGATGTTATTTTGGTGAAGAGGTATTTTACAGGGGATTTTTGGCTTCTTATTTAAATGCGAATGAGCTGCTAAACTGCATGAGTTATGAATATATGCATGAATGCTATTTATGCAGTATAAGAGGAAATATGCCTCTATTTTCTCAGGAACAAGGCTCTATTTTTGACTTTTGGAGTGATGAATCACAGAGTCATCAACTTCCAGGTCGATCTCCGCCGCCCACGGTGATGACATCATCAAGAGGAGCCTCCGCGTGGAAGAGTGGTCGTCGATGGAGAGTTCCAAGGCGAAACTCCACCATGCATCGCAAGCTTTCTTTTGTGTTCAGCTCGGACATCACCGGTCCTTGAGCAAAGACTGGAAGATCTTCTACCTCCTATTTCCCTAGGTGAAAACATCCATTTTCCCTTTGATTTCTCTTGTTATTCTGTCGAATTAGATATCTTTATCACAATATTAGTATCCTCTAATCATCATTCCCCAATCCACAACATCAAATCATATTCAATTGGACCCCAACATCACCTCAAATTTCATATGATGTTCATCATCTGGAATTCCATTTTAACTTGCAAGGTATATTAACTTTTGGTTGATTTGCATACAAATCGAACAAAACACCCATCTTTGCAAGTCTATGCAACATCTAGGGCATATCGTCCATCATTGGGAACATCAAATTCACCAAGTTGCATATTTAGACGTCATACAGGGAGTCTAAACCCTAGCAGCAGGATTTAATTCAAATCGCCACCGCCTCCTTCTTCGTCCTCCGCCATCGCATGCTAGCTCGGAGGGGGAAGGCGACCCCCTCCTAGCATTGTTTCAATAGATGCCGGAAAAGAAAGATCTCTGCCGTCTCACATTAGTAAAGAGGGGAGAATGCGGGAAGGAACTTGGATAACAACCTTGTGGCATGTGGCATGCACGTACGACTTAGAACACGCTCGAGCTTCTAATCTCAATCGTTCAACGAATCGGTGTGGTGAAATTGCATATTAAGCCCAGTCAGACTCCAGAATTCTCGTCCGCCTCTAGAGTTTTCTTTATTTGCAATTAGGACCCTGTGTAAGGACCTAATTGTAATAACTCTAGCATTTTATTGTAATTAGTCCCCTAACCAGGGACCTGATCGAAAGATATCATTTATCTTTTACTGTGTACTTTTTCTACTTAGATTTTGGACATTGTGGATGCCTGGACTCTATTGTTTTTTTTACACTTTTATTTTGTATCGAATTTCGATGATTTTTCATCATATTTTTATTTTGGATTTTATTCGTCGATCTTCAATGCGTTTTGATTCCTTTTTTAGTTTTCTTTCGAGCCTTTACTCGAGTCCCTTTTATCTACTATGCAGTGTCACATGTATCCCATATTACTCCATCTAGTATATTGTAGACAAATTTGATTAAAAATATCCATTTGAAAAATAAAATAAAATTTAGAAAATAAAAATTCAATAAAAAATAAAAAATAAAATTAAAATACGAAAGAGTTTGTCCCCTTGAAGAAGAAAGTAAAAGGAAGACAAAAAATATCACAACAATATTTTATTCACTCAATAAATTTTAAGCTGGTCTTTTTGCTCCTTGTGTTCGACCCAAGCACACTTACGCGGATAAAAAAAGTTAACGACTCCGATCATTTTTATCCGGAGTTGATTTTTATTTGATTAACTACCTCTCTCTTTAGCGGTTTCTACACCGACACTTTTTACCCATTTGGTCAGATATATTTATCAGAATGGCACCATTGCAGGGGAGGTGTAGCCACGCTTGAGATTTTTGAGTCATTTTATGACATTTATTTTCTTTCTCTATTTTCTTCTTTTTTCATGTTTTATCGATTTTCTTTGGTTTTTCGTGTTTTTTTATTGATATATTTTTCTTCTGGTTTTCTTGGGAAAAAATCTGTTTATTTTCTTAAAGATTTTTCTTTGAGTTTTCTTTCTATATTTGTTTCCATTTTTCTCAAAATTTCTTTTATCATTTTTATCAATGTTTCTTGATACCTTTTCTCGATTTTTGAGTCAGTTGATTGGTTTTTTGGAGTGTTTGTTTGATTTTTTATCTGTCTAGCTAACCCATTTTGCAGGGCCTGCAAGATTAACAGGCTTGTTCGGAAGCCGACTCGGCTAAGAAAGCAAAGACCGGATCATTCTTCTCCGACCGGTTATAGAGGAGCAGAGCAGGTTATCCAGACAGTGTTGTTTTCTCGAACAATTTTTTTCTTTTGAGAAAGGGCACTTGCTTATTTTTCTATTTTTCATGAGAGAGGAAGGAACGCTTGCCCTTGCTTCTTTTGTATCAAGGGTTCCACCGAGGACGTCCTAATTGTACAATGACTTTTGACCATTTTCGGGGTCTATTTCACCAGGTGTCGGTGCATTTGGGGGACCTCATTGTGGTTTTCGATTTTCTCAAAATTTTTCTTTGTTTCACGCTTTTCTGTGGAGCCTAGGGGAGTATGTTTATTTGATTAGATAACTAAAGTAAAACCCAAATCCACGTAATTCAGATATTTTTGAAAAATAATATGTTCTTACATTATAAGTACTGATCATGACTCAGTTTTTCTCGACTTTTCATGCATTAGCCTAGATTTTACATTTCTGCATGAATCACTTGCATGTAGATTGCTAGCGCATGGTATGATTTCTATTTCTGCATGCATCATCATATTCCATCACATTTCATGATTCTCCCTCCGTGAGACACATTTTTGAAATTGAAAAGAACCGACATTCCCTTAGGTATTTTTGGAAATATCCAAAAAATGAAACCCATCAAAAATGAGAAAGATTTTTGTCTTTTAAAAACTTGACAAAAAATAAAAAATCCTAGACTTAATTTGCATCATGCTTTATCGGACTTCACATTAGGAAAATAAGCATGTAATAAAGATAAGATAATTGGTAGATATAGTATCTACGTCATCCATTTGCCAAATATATCCAGCTTTTTCTTGATAGAATAATTGTATACCCACATCTAACATAAAGTCTCACTCATTTACAAAATACTTTAATCTACTTGTACCAAACTTCCAATTTTAATATCCATCCAAAATTTTCTTTCTTAGGTAGATTCTCCTTCACGTTGGCAGTTGACTTTTGAAAAAAAGTTATAAAATACTATTAAAAGAAACCACAATCGTTCCACTCTGTAATTTCAGTCGTTTAATTTTTCCCCGCGGAGGGGTGGAAGGAAATTCCTCCCATTACGTCCTTTGCTACCACGAGATCAAAACCCTAATTACCATCACAATTACTCCACAGATCCCTATGCTATCCCGTCCATCGCGCATCTCCGGAGACGCCTCCGGCCGTCGCCATTAACGCCGTCCCTGATCGATGTTAAGGCCCACCTCCGTAGATCGCGCGTTGATCGATCCCAACGCCCGCGCGAACGGACGGCACTGCGTCGATCTGGCCGTGTTCCGGAGCTTGCGATGTGGTGGTAGAGGTGGGGGTCACGGCCATGGCCGGACTCGCCTTTGCCCCAACCAATGCCGCTTCCAGATCGTGAAGGGCACTGGAGAGGAGGAAAGATTGGAGCTTTGGAGGGGAGTTTAGATGAAATCCCTCCGCAGATCTGGAACTTCGTCCGCGTCCTCATCGTCGTCGTCATCGGCAGCTGCGGCCGCGGGCAATTCGTCCGCCCCGATCGCATCGTCGCCGCCGACGTCGTCGTGGAGTCCCCTGAGGGCGCTGCTCGTCGTCGCGCCTTCCGCGGCTACACCCGCACCCGATGGGTGAGGTTTTAAAATGTTTTGAACACCTGTTCTTGTTCATTTTCTGCTAGCTCCTTCGGAATTTCGTTGTTTGCGTGTGGAAGCTATGCGCTGCTCAAAGACTGCATCTTGCTGGTCCTTATGGGTGGCAAAAATAATAGGGCCTTGTAACGATTTAATTAGACAATGTGCACATTTCTTTCCCTTTCCGTTATTGTTAACCTCTGGATATTTGAAAATTTTCCACAAAAGAGCAAATCATGGCGATGCTTTCTAACTCCATGGTATTTTTAGGCCGTGTTTGGCTGGAAGGATTCAGAAGATATGGCAAGGAAGGGTACCGAAATGATTAGAAGGAGAAGCAAATGAAGGATCGTTGCTTAGAAAAAGGAGAGGGAAATAGAAGAACATAGGATGCTTGTTGTTCGGGCAAGTGACGGAAAAGGAAGGAAATGGAGAAAAGATGATATATTAGTTTGCTTTTGGAGCTTTTTGGCACCATAGTCTATAACTCTATCCTTTTTTTTATAATAAATAGGACCAAAAGAAATTGTGAAACCTTTCTTTGAAGTATTCATTTCCTTTCTCCTTGGTAGGTCCGGGTTGGGAGATGAGCCATTCCCTCATTTTACTATCCTTCTGATTCTTTTCCATTGTTTCCATCCAAATACTTATTGCCCCTTTCAGCTCATCCATTTACCTTTTATTCATGGAATCCATCTACCAAACACATCCTCAGTTGGGCAAATATACTGTTTTGGTTTCTGTTATTTATTAATCTTAGTCGAGGCTTTCTGGAAATCTGTGATTTTTGTTAATAGTGCATGTCGGGATTGTTAGTTAATGTGTATATAATTTGATCTCCGTCACAAACTAGTCTTGTGCTCAAACCCACTAATGGAATATGACTTTCGGAGTGGGTCTAGTAGAATACCACGAATTAGCAAAAAAGGAGCACACAAGTGACCTCTGTTGTAACAGAAAGTAGGGAAATCCTTATATTTTTATTATAAGAGACATGTTTCTGGGAGGGAAAGGTCAGATTGCCAATGGCAGCCACCGGGAAAATTTCATTTCAAGGAGGCCATAAAGCAACTCATTTTGAGTAAAATTAAAAGATCGAGAATTCTTTAATGTAAAGTACCTAAAGGATCCGTCCTGATATCGATAAAAAACACTGCAGCAGGTATGTGACTATATTTTTAATGTCCTGACTAACTTTGACTACAAAAATTTGTGTTACCCTGAACTTTCCCCTTCAAAAAAAAGTCATGATTTTAATGCCTAACTATGATTGATAATGATATAAGGCTAGTGTGAAAGTATTATATGAAATCTTCAGGAGAATTGTTGAACAACTTGAACTTAATAAAGAAATACTCTTGAGTCTTGATGAACTAAGAGTAACAAGGAATGTTTTAGCCATGCCCACTTTCTTAACTATAGAATAGGATCGTAAAATTAATGTCAACATGGATGTCACACTTGTAAAAGAGATATCTGTAGTCTACCAGCGGTTATTTCTTTTGATCAATGAATGCAAATCAATTTATGATATATTTTTTCTGGAGAAGGTGTTCTGTGACTGTTTTTCGTCCATATTTTTTGTTTAAATTAGTTTTCGATTATACTGCTGTATTACCTCACCCCATTCCACTAGAAAATGTTGAATGGTGACCCTTTTTACATTTAGTCACCTTCCAGGTCACCATTTTGTCGTTGTTTATGCTCCAAATCCTTTCAACCTTCTAATGTTCTTTTGCAGTACTAATCTCAAGTCACCATGGTCCAGGAGAAAGAGAAAGAACGCACTCACTCCTCAACAATGGAGTAGTCTATTTACAGACGATGGAAAGCTCAGAGACGGAGGAGTTAAATTTTTGAAAAAAGTCCGCAGTGGGGTGGGCATTTTCACCATGTGCTTAATTTTAGTCGCATTCAAGGATCCTTTGTTTATGAAGCAACTCTCTTTGAATCAGGGTGTAGATCAGGACATCAAGGCAGAGGTCTGGCCTTTCTTGCTTGGAGTGTAAGTCATATATATTTTATGGGTACAAATTTTCATTTTTCAGATCCCAAATTCCCATGCCTGATGACATTTGCTACAGTTAACAGACTATGTCGGCATTCTTTTTTTTCTTCTAAATGAAAAAGGTGCAATACTATGATGGCGGGAATCCAATAATGTTTGTATTCACCAACAAAGACCAGGAATTCCAATGATTTTCTGGCATGCTCTAATACATTCTCAACATAAAATATCACTTTGAAAAATCACCTCATTTCTCACAAACCAAACTGCTCACAGAATGCTGAGAATAGCCACTGACTGATTTCTCCCAGAATTCATGACGTTCTGAGATGGCCTAATTGACTCCAAAAAGGCGGATGCACTCTTAAATTCCACCTACCAAGATTGTTCGTAGCTCAAACGTCTTTAGATGTGACACAAGAAAAGAACGTGTGATCAAATTCCTCGAAAAAAATAAATATCCTCCAGACTCTTCACACATCACTGACATGAACCGTCTGTCCCATGGAGGATCCCGGCCTTCCGCGTGCCAGTCAACGCCAATGTTTTTTTAAAAATAAGGCGGGTTGATGCAGTTTTCTGTATATGAGGCATGCATAAGGCTTGGGGTGGTCGAGGCATAAGCTTCAATTTGAGAGAAGAAAAGAAAAATTAGCAGCCTATACTTATGTCAAAATACCTAGATAGTCCATTTCTCTTTGATGTCCTCATGATTCTTAAATTTAAATTAAATTAAATTAGTGACATCAAGAAAAAAATAAATTAAATTAGGGATTTCATACTTTCCATCAATAAAACACGAAAATGAGTTGGATGTTAGGTTACACATGAAAATGATGTCCAAAAGATACATAAAAGATGGGATCATGGGACACAAATTATTGTTATTTTCTAAGAACTAAATGTAAAACGAAGTTGCTTGTTAGATTAAACAATTGATTGATTTGCAATATAGTCAGAATTTTGATAGAAAGTTGAGCAATGCGTTGAAAATTTGTGGAAATGAGATGATTTTTTCTATGTATTACACATGATGTGGAGAAATCTTGGACTGCATATGAACTACTGCAAAATCTACGAGTGTCATTGATCACATATATAGTTTGATTTGAATATATTAAAAGATCGGCTTAATATAAATCTACATCATATTGACCATTTCCAGTAACTATTTGTAGAAGCTCATCTGGGACGAATAGAGTCCCACAAGTTAAAGAATTAGCATAATTTTTTTGAGTTCTACATATTGAGCCCAATTAGAGTACAGTGTGTCTACCACACAAAAGACCAGGGTTCAAATCCCACTCTCGCAGGGGTTGCGTTAGGTAGTCAATGGCCAACATAAAAAATAGTCGAGTCATCCAACATGGATTTGAGTAAGATTTTATAGTAGGAGAAGGCATAGTACATTTTCCACATATTGAGCCCAATTAATATAAATTAGAAACTTCATATTGTCTAATTGATGCAACCACGGATTTGGGATTTTGACAAATTATGATTTTCTTAGTTTTATTAAGTCCAATTTAATTTTTATGTTGGCTAAATAAATTGAGATCAATTTAGGATCTCAAAATATTCGGATTTTATATTAGGTTAGTTAAACTAGAGTCCTAGGAGTCGATTAGGGTTTGATTGATGTTTATTTTATTTTTCTTTATTTGTTTTGTAATCCCACCCCTTCATATAAAGGGTTTAAAGGCTATTGTAAAGATATTATCAAGTTATGGAGTCATGAAATGAGTTTTGGTTTGGAAAGTGCCTTTGCCATTATCTTCTCCTCCCATTCCTTAATTTTCTCGGGTATCTTTTCTCAACCACGTTCCTTCCTCATCCCACGAGCTTCGTCACTTACCCATCTTTTCTTTCTCTCCTCACCCTCCATTATTTTGATTGCAACTGGTATTAGAGCATGGTTTCTAAGTCGTTCTCACAATGTAACGATCTTGCAAAGCATTTAAGAAACACTAAAGGAATAAGATTTCATTGTTCATTGACTTCTCGACACAATGCCAGGAAATCAACATCTTATTTTAAAGAAGCTACGATGCGTGGTTTGAAATTTGAGATTCTTTCATGGATATTTGCAGATCATATTCTAACATGTTGGATAGATTAGATCAAATGCTAGATCTGATGGAAGAAATAAAAAAAGGGCACAATCAGAAACAAGAAAAAGCATCTCCAGTGAAAGTGTTGCAGATGAGGACTCTGAATCCTGGATCTGTCCAATGTTGTCCAAACAGAGCATGTGGTTTCTCTTGCTGCTGACTCACCACAACAATCTCCGTCGCTGCAAGATTATTATTCACCATGAGCTCATCACTCGATTGACCTGGAAAACTCGCAAGCCTCCAATCTAGTTAGATGCTGCGCTTGATGAGTCAAATCAAGGAAGATCCTACGGAGTTGGTGCTGTACCTTGACCTTTGGAATCTGCCATGCTACACCAAGCAACTCTGACTATGTTTGGTGGCTCGATCCAGACCACACCATCCTTGATGTGTGAACAGGTCAGCGTCAGAATCACGAATAAAGAGCATGCAACAGACAAGGATAATAACCTGACCCTCAAGATGTATTCCTCCCACGCCTAGGTGTTGCCGCAAGGGTTCATGCTGTAACTGATGTCGTCCTCTCATGTGGCAATTCATTGCTCCTGCCATTGCCCCAATCATTTGGATCTTCCAAACCCAACATCGACACCTCGACCGCAGTTGTCCCAAGCCTCATCAGCACACATCCCTTGGTCGACCACCAACACAAAAATGTGAGGGACCTGGTCTCATAATCCATTTATTATTCTAGTGTTCCATCCAAATCCAAATTCCTACTGTTACCTTGTACAAGCTTCAACGATGGTGAAATCCAAGGAAAAATAAAGCCCTCCAAAAGTTGGCAAGGCCTGTATTGCCCCAATCTGAGCAGATAAACTAGCAATGACACTGTAAAAAATAGAGCAAGTTTCAACCAATGTTTAAAATGTGTGAGATCCACTTGGCAAGCAGTGCCGTTTTCATCTCCTTTAGGCTTAACACATCCAGACCAACACTGTGATAAGAAGGCACCACCATCTTCTGGCTCACTAGTAGCATCCCTGATGACTCGAATTTGACTAGAAAAACCTGTGTCAACTCCTCCAGATGCCCTCACACCCCCACAAGAAATTAGCATGAAGACAAGAAGAAGAATCGAATTGCAGAGTGTTTCCTGGAGGAAAATGAGACAGACCACGTGCAATAGACTAAATGCTCAACATCTTGGGAGCATCTTCCATCTTCTCCGCCACAGGAGGCCTTTCTGACTAGCACAATCAACCACTCATTAATGACTAACCTAGATAAGTGATTTAAAGGTCCCAATGTTGCATCTGCAAAGAGGCCACATATTGAATGGAACAAAAGCAGACATAGTACCATTGATCTAAAGGCTCGAGACACCATCAAAAGGTTGCAGCACCACAGCGATTATCTATTCCTCTCGCTCACCCTTTCCACAACTAAAATTGTACATTAATATATTGTAGGAAAGGGATTGAAAAAGAACCAAGTTTAGTTTAAGTACATAACCCACTCATAACCATGCAGGAGACATCCTCATCAGTTTATTAACAACGGACACGGAATTCAACTATAAAAATGGGCAACCTTTGCCTGATAACCCTTTACGACTGAAAGAAGCCCCCTCATAGCATCCATCCACCGGTACCAAGCATGAGGTCATTGTCTGCACCCTTTATCTAAATAATCCACTTATTAGGGAATCCTCGGCAGAGAAGAGAGATCCAAATGATTCTCTGGTCAACACCATCTTAGGCCTTGGAGAAACTGACCTTCCAATGCAATCTCTTGCTTTTTCATTCTCTTCCAGCCTGTAGATATAAAAGCCAGAATTTGTGCTTGTGGAAGTTATCGGGTGAACGGAGCTGAAAAGGTCTTAGAATTCACAACCACATCGTCCATCACATGCTTGATCATAATGGATGTTGTTTGGGTAGGCACGATGCTGGAATGTAGAACCTCACCAAAACAATTGGTTAGGAGTCCTAGGACCTTCATCACAATGAGATAAATAACATAAGAAATGATCATATTTATCGTCCCAAGCTCCTCCACAACCGCCATCACATCCTCCCTCATAAACTCCCATACCTTTGGACTTTCGGAGCCATCCACATTGAGAGAAAATACAACTTCACATCCCTCATTGCTTCTAAAAGCACACACCACGGTAGAGCCTACACCTTGAAGAATCGTGCCATACCTCTGACCAACCCCCTCATAGCATCCATCCACCGGTACCAAGCATGAGGTCATTGTCTGCACCCTTTATCTAAATAATCCACTTATTAGGGAATCCTCGGCAGAGAAGAGAGATCCAAATGATTCTCTGGTCAACACCATCTTAGGCCTTGGAGAAACTGACCTTCCAATGCAATCTCTTGCTTTTTCATTCTCTTCCAGCCTGTAGATATAAAAGCCAGAATTTGTGCTTGTGGAAATTATCGGGTGAACGGAGCTGAAAAGGTCTTAGAATTCATAACCACATCGTCCATCACATGCTTGATCATAATGGATGTTGTTTGGGTAGGCACGATGCTGGAATGTAGAACCTCACCAAAACAATTGGTTAGGAGTCCTAAGACCTTCATCACAATGGGATAAATAACATAAGAAATGATCATATTTATCGTCCCAAGGTCCTCCACAACTGCCATCACATCCTCCCTCATAAACTCCCATACCTTTGGACTTTCGGAGCCATCCACATTGAGAGAAAATACAACTTCACATCCCTCATTGCTTCTAAAAGCACACACCACGGTAGAGCCTACAACTCGAAGAATCGTGCCATACCTCTGACCAACCGCCTTACAACACTAGAGCAAGTCCTCTTCCTTACGCTCATAGAAGTGACGGACGATGGTTGCCTCAATGAAGTGGTCATCCTCCAGCTATGCACATTCACCGCAATCGAATGTATTGAGTTGTGCTGCCTCCTACTAACCACCGAATAAAGTAACATTGTTTGCATCCAGCTCTTTCAACCATATCTGTTGGGAATGCTGCTTCTGCTCCACCTCCATGTTCTTATCCTTATTCAAGGGAGCCTTGCTGCCGTCTCCTCCTCCACTAACTCCCAATATCCTCTAGGTCAATCGACATTGAGCACCTCAGCTTGAGCCAACACCCTCTGCTCCCCTCCACCCATATCCTTACATTACACATCATGACATATGGCTACTATGTTGGTGTTGACGACCTAGCAATTTCTTTTTTTTGCGGAAAAAGAGTATGGTGTCGAGAAGATGCCTACTCTGATGACCTAGCAATTCCATACCACATATTATATCTTTTCCAGGACATATATGAGATATCGCTTATACATCACCTACCTATCGTCAACATTAACATATTGCCCATGTCGTCCAGTAATGACAGAATCATATCAAAAATATCGACACATCGCCTATGTCACCTATTAATGATGAAATCAGCCCAATATCACCAATAGCTTTCCCTATTTCCCGACTTCGTCAGATTACTCCTGTAATTTCCCCCATTTCACCCTTTCCTCCATGTCCTGACATTCGGTGAGATTTCACTTGTTATATAAACTTATTTATGCATTCCGCGTGATTAAAATTCTTTCTCAATAATGCATATCAACTTGTGTGGTGTTTATAATGATACTGATGCCACTGCTCCCTTGCTGCCGTTGAATTTATAGTTAGACATTTATTTCAGCAAATAAGTGTATATTTCTATCTTATTTAGTGATGAACATCCTTGATTTAGGGGAAAAAGTGATTTTTGTAGCAATTTATGACAATACCGATGACATGTTAGTGACATGCCCTTCTTGGCGAACAGACATCGAACATTTAAGGCTATTATCTTTCCAGGATTGAACTTCTTTATTTGTTGGGAAAAAAGAATGAAGTTGTTTATTTCCGGGAGCCCTAGGTTCTCTTATATAAAGGAGAGACCTATGGGTAAATTACATAAGGTGGACATAAGAAAATAAAATAAGGAAATAGTACAGAGACAAATATATCTCCCCCTCAAGATGGAGCGTATGTATCAATCATGCTCAGCTAGGAAGAGCACTTCTGGAATGGTCCTCTGAGTAAGGCCTTGGTAAAGATATCTGCTGTTTGATCTCCTGAAATGACATGTGAGGTAGGGATAAATCCTTTATGGATCATGTCCTGTGTATAGTGGCAGTCCACCTCAATATGTCTAGTTCTCTCATGAAATGCAGGATTGTTAACAATGAATAGAGCGGCCTGGTTATCACATTGTAAATGCACAGGAAGAGGAACATGTACATGTAAATCGACTAGCAGTGCTCAAACCCACATCATCTCTATGCTCGCTTGTGCCATAGCCTTACATTCAGATTCAACACTTGACCTAGCAACATGGAAGGTCGTATCGATATCGATATCGTATCGGTCCGCCCGAAAATGGATATATCGGGATATATCGACGATATATCGACGATATCGGTGGAAATGTCGAAAATGGCTCAAAAAAGCCATTTTTTGCCATTTTTTCAGAAATTAAGATCATCCAAGATATTAGATTAACAAATAACCTACAAATACACACTTATATCACACATATCGGTCATTTATAGACCATATATCGCACATATCGGTATCGCTGGTATCACACATATCGGTCGTGTCGATGTTAATCACTTAATGTTGATTCTTGACTTATGAATATTGGCAATGGATTCGATTCAAGTTATTATAAGTTTATAACATGAAATACTAGAAATATACACCTCATAACATAAGTCATAACACACATAGATAATTTATGAGGACTATGGTCTTTAAACTCCACATATCGGTCATATCGATGGGAATATATAACGAGACAATCATTGTTTGGCAATTGGCATAAAGATTTATGATTTATCTATATAAAAGCTACAAGTACAACAACAAATGACAAATATCCAAATCAAGTTGACAATGTAAAATGAGATGACCTAGGCTAAAACCAAGAGTTTTGTGGTGGATCTAAATGGCCCCCCTTCCTTGTTGTCTCTCATAACGCATCACAGATTCAATGAACTCGCAGTAGTTCTCTCATGTCATGTACGAGTACATGGCCTTGTAATCCATCACATACTGCCTGAATTGGTGGTCATCGATGCCTATGAGTATCCCGAGACGAGGATAAGCAACACTGGATCCAGTATCACGAGTGGCACGAGGAGGTCGCGAACTACTAGCTTGAGATCCTCGGGACGACGACGACAGAGTAGGAGAAGATGTTTGCAGAGGACCTGGAGGAGCGAAATACTCTGAGAAGAAACCGAAACTGTCATCACCAAAGAAGCTGCCCTGGCTGAGCTGGGTCTGCTCGGGTTGGCTACCTTGGTAGTTCTCCTCACCGCTGTAGCTGCTATATCCTCCATACCCACTATTGTAGCTGCTATATCCATAAGATGGAGGAGTATACGCATGAGGAGGAGGAGGAGGAGGTCCAGGCGGAGGAGGAGGAAAATATTCAGGGAAGACCCCAAATGATCTCTCATCTTGGGAATGGGAGGATCCATATCCACGGTATGGGCTGTCAATGTCTATGCAACTTAACGAACCTACATATGATATCAAATCCGACATGTAGCTATCTGTAGGATGATGGCCACGTCGTCCATATGCATCATAATCCATAGGTCCTGGACTCGGACTTGGGACAAACTGCCCATGTATGTTTCCATGTCATTCCCTGTATTCCTGCTCTGACTCGAATCTTTTATCATCACGTGGTCCACGATCACCTGACCTCCTGAATATGTCTCCCCGTCACCTGATCCACCACGACCATCAACATCATCATCATCATCACTCCCACTGTCATCTTTTGATTTGGATTTGGATTTCGATCCAGTAGAGAGGATGTCGTCCACAATTGCATCAAGTTCCACGCCTCCAAGAGGGTCCGTGATTCGCCTAGATCTGGCCATGTAGTCGCCAACATCTGCTCCCATTTGTTGGTTTATATTCTCATTCGGCATTCCTCCCGGTCGATCGAGCAATGGAGCACCATTGGAATCCAACCACCTCTGTAGAACATCTTCATCTGCATCGTCGTCGTGCATCTTGAAAATATATGCAAGATCGATGGGGTCTGTGTAGTCCTCTCTATCATGCCCCTCTCTTGCATGTTTCATTTTCAACCTCAAGTTGTAATGCACGAAAACAAGATCGTGGAGTCGTTCTCCCAACTTGTTCCGTCTCCTCGAATGGATAAAGTTGAATGTGCTCCAATTTCTTTCACAACCACCGGTAGATGCTGTTTGGGACAATACTTTCACTGCCACTTTGCGGAGGTTGGGAGCTTCCATCCCATACAGTAACCACCATTCGGCTGCGGGAAAATCAAAAGAGATAATCATAATTCAATAATAGTCAAATTGTTTGTTACACATGTCAAATGTCAATCAGTAGACTTAGTATTTACCAGGAAGAGTATTGCCGCGTCCATTCATCGCGGTCACCCTATCGAAAGAACCCAAGGCATCCCTAAAGTATTTAATCTACACATTAATCGAAGCTTTAAGTCATACTGTGATAGTATGGTTTGTGCCTCAAAATAGATTGTACATTATACAAGCATTCTTTCGGGACTCTTACCTTATTCATGCACGAGGTTTGTGCCCTCTCGTCCTTGACGAGCTTCTCAACAACAACTTGTACGGCTGCTAAAAGGTCAGCATTTGTACCAAGACTGTTCTTGTATTGGTACTTCGGATTCAAGTAGTATGCTGTTGACGAACAAATTTTAATAATCCAGAACAAAAGTACATGCTTACGGAAATGGATTAGAAAATCTAAATGGAAAATAAAACGTACTAGCCTTGTGAAGAGGATGTGAGAGCATCTTGGACCATCGTTCGTCTATGATGTCCAACCTTGCTTTAAATCCTCTCCTAACTGCTTCTCTAACCTTCTCCCTCATGCATCGCATTGCCTCGTAGATGACTCCCATAGTTGGCTTCTTATCCCCATCTATGATACGCAATGCAAAACAACATGTTCCATTATTTTCGTGACCCTTGTCACGTCATCCCAGAAATGGTGATCATTGATGATTGTCTCCACTCTCCTTCCTACTTCAGTTCGAGCTTCTGGGTTCTCGAACCACTCACCTTGGCAGCACATGGTCTTCATCCCTGCCTTGTGCTGTTTGAGGCTTTGCAACACTAAAATTGGTTGCAAAGCGTGTGATCCCAGGCCTCACCAACTCACCATTGCATGTCCGCCTCATCAACGCCAACACTTTGGAATGGTTGTAGATGAACGTCGTGATCGCCCGTGCTTGTTCCATCACCTTCACGACGAGCTTCCTCTTGCTAAAGTCCTTCAAAATCAGATCTATGCAATGCGCAACACACGGTGTCCAAAAAATGCCGTAGCTGCTGGACTTCATTATTGTTTCTCTTGCTTTCTTAAAGTTGCTACCGTTGTCCGTGACAATATGTACGATGTTCTCTTTCCCAACGTCCTTAATGACGTCCTTCAGCAACTTCTGCAGTTACTTGTAGTCTTTGACCTGTTCAGAAGAATCGACAAATTTAAGGAAAATCGTCTTACCGTCACAGTAAACGAGGAAGTTGATGATCTGCTTCCTTGTGTAACTTGTCTAGCCATCACACATCAGTGTCACACCGTATTCTGGTCATCTCTTCCTTAGGTCCGAGATGTACTCGTTCATCTCCTTCTTCTCTTGCGCAAGATACTTGTTCATCAACTCTTTGGCACTTGGAGCCTTCACTCCCGTTCCAGCTGCGACGATCTCATCAATGACATGCTGTAAGAAAGGTCCACTAGTGACATGGGCTGGGATGCTCTCCCTAAAGAAGAGCTTGCCGATGGCCCTGCCCACTCTCTCGCGGGCGTTGGTGAACAACCCCTTCACCGTCTTCTGCTTCAGGTCCTTGCTTGGCTTGTACTGCATGGACACACTCCTCGTCAAGAATGGTTCTAGTCCTTTCCCCTTATGCTTCTTAGTGGGTGGTGGTACTGGTGTACCTCCACTGCCACTCCCACTGCCACCAACACCGGGGAAGCCGCCGCGTGCACCAGCGAGTTCTCTCCTCTCAAACTCGCTCCTCACGGACTCTTTTGTCGCCCGCCTGTACGCCCTCCTCTCCGTTTCGGTCTGAACGTCATCGGGGTAGACAAAGTCCTCGTCGTCTGAATCAGAGAGGACATTGAACTCCTTCTTGAACATGAACTCCTTGAACTGTTCATCCCGTCTCGACCTCTCCACACCCTTCTCCTTTTCCCCCTCCACGCTGGCCTTCACCTAGTCCCTCACGTCTTTTGGACATCGAGTGCACTTGGCAACATTTTTATGCTGCCAACAAGGTGATGTTTCAGTCTAGTAATACCCCTCCTCCGAGTTGCTTACCACATAAATTGCATTGTGGTTTCGATTTGTTGCCATCGGGAGTGGTGGCATACTTCCAACCAATCTCTCCACTCTCCAAATCCATCTGTCTACGAGAACCATCAGAGTCTAAACCGGAGTGTGCCATGATCTTGAATCCTTGAGAGTTGAAAAACACAGAAAAAAATTCAAAAGCCCCAAATTTCAACACCAAATTAGTCAATAATATCATTTTCAGATCTGATAATTACCTCTTAAGTCCATGTTTTCTCAACTCGAAATTTAGGGCTTTTGGTGTCAATTAAACATCATTTTCAGATCTGATAATTACCTCTTAAATCCATGTTTTCTCAACTCGAAATTTAGGGCTTTCGGTGTCAATTAAACCTCATTTTCAGATCTGATCAGTAGCTCCTAAATTCATGGTTTAACAAATCAAAAGTAAAGGGTTTTAGTGTTAATTGAACCTCAATTTCAGATCTGATAATTACCTCTTAAATCCATATTTTCTCAACTCGAAATTTAGGGCTTTTGGTGTCAATTAAACATCATTTTCAGATCTGATAATTACCTCTTAAATCCATGTTTTCTCAACTCGAAATTTAGGGCTTTTGGTGTCAATTAAACCTCATTTTCAGATCTGATAATTACCTCTTAAATCCATGTTTTCTTAACTCGAAATTTAGGGCTTTTGGTGTCAATTAAACCTCATTTTCAGATCTGATCAATAGCTCCTAAATCCATGTTTTAACAAATCAAAAGTAAGGGGTTTTGGTGTTAATTGAACCTCAATTTCAGATATGATAATTACCTCTTAAATCCATGTTTTCTCAACTTGAAATTTAGGGCTTTTGGTGTCAATTGAACATCATTTTCAGATCTGATAATTACCTCTTAAATCCATGTTTTCTCAACTCGAAATTTAGGGCTTTTGGTGTCAATTAAACCTCATTTTCAGATCTGATCAGTAGCTCCTAAATCCATGGTTTAACAAATCAAAAGTAAGGGGTTTTGGTGTTAATTGAACCTCAATTTCAGATCTGATTTCCTGCACAGATTGTGCTCTGTTTGCTGGAAATCACTGAATTTCGAGTGAGATGAATTTCGAGTTGAGATCAATTTGGCTCAGTGTGACATCAATTTCACTCACGTGCAAAACCCCAATCTTTTCACATACAAATATCAGATTCAATTATTCAAACTGTGATCACTAATTAAGAGAACAAAACCCCTATCAAAATTTGAAAATTAACACACTAATTAAGAATTTAAGAGAAGCTAATAAAAATCATACCTCAAATACTTGGAGGAAGAAGGAAACGGCCTTGGAGGAAGAAGAATTGGAGGCTTTGCAGCTCAAATTGTGTGTGGGTCGATATGGGTGATATGCCCATTAAATAGCCTAATGCCACCGACACAAAGATGCCCTTTGGTGCATGCCAATTCAGCAAGATGCCATCTGTCGGTCGATATATCGCCGACACTCGATATATCGCCGACATCCGGTATTTCGACATACAACCACATATCGATATCCCTCTCTCGTCGATACCGATATATCGGTGATATATTGCCGATATATCGCGATACGACCTTCTATGCCTAGCAACCACAGTTTACTTCTTACTCTTCCAAGAAACAAGAGAACCACCAATAAATACAACAAAACCCGATGTGGACTTTTTGTCCTTGGTACATTGGCATAGTCTGCATCTACACTGCACATGTTGTAATAGTAGGACTAGCTCCTTTCCTGAATAACAATTCTGCATCTGGAGATGACTTTAGGTATGTCGAGGTTGCTCCATGAACTGACTCATCCGATGAACTGCAAAAGAGATATCATGTCTAGTGATAGTAACATAGAGAAGTTTTCCCACAATTCTCTATATCTTCTCCTGTCTACCTCACATGTATCGTCATCATATAGTCTCACACTAGGATCCATAGGAGTAGTGGCAGGCCTACACCCAATCATGCTTGTCTCAACAAGCATATCTAAGACGTACTTCCATTGGATCATCACAAGATCTTGCTAATTCTTGGCAAACTCTAACCACAAGAAATACCTTAGGGTGCCAAGATCCTTGGTGACAAATTGACGTCCCAGAAACTTCTTTGCCCTTTTTATCCCTGCAAATCATCTCCTGTAATACGTATGCCATCAACATAGACCATGATAATGACGGTACCTGTGGATGTCCTCTGTACAAATAGTGAATGGTCTGCATTCAACCTTCTAAACCCATGCTTTTCAATTAAATCCGAGAGTTTTTGAAATCACGCCCTCGAGATCTGCTTCAGGCCATATATTGCCTTGTGAGGTCTACAAACTTGTTGACACTTTCCCTCAACAACAAACCCCGAGGTTGCTGCACGTAGACTTCTTCCTGGAGATCACCATACAAGAATGCATTTTTAACATAAATCTGAAATAAAAGCTAATCACATACTACTGCAACTAAGAGAATAACTCGTAGAGTAGAGCGGCGAGCTACACGTGAAATGGTATCCAACTAATCCATGCCATACGTTTGAGTTAAACCCCGTTCAACCAATCTGACCTTGTAATGATCAATGCTTCCATCTGCATTGTGTTTCACTGTAAACATCCATTTGTAGCTGGCAATAGATGCCTCTTTGGGAGCAGGGACCAGGCTCCAGGTATCACGTGATTATAGGGCAACCATCTCCTCCTTCCTAGCTAGACGTCATTGAATGTCTTTCTATGCCTCATGGTAAGTTCGTGGTATTGCCACGACAGATAGTGCGATAGCTAATTTATGAAATCCCCTGACTGGCGATCAAAGGAGACATGGGAAACTAGTGGATATGTGACACATGTACGCTTTTGCTTTCGAATGGTAATAAGAACATCCATGTCATCCGAAGTCTCCTCAAACTGAGTGCTAGACTCCTGCAAAGATTCCTGCTCAGACACATATCCTGACCCATCGTTAGAGACCTTGTATTCAGTACATACCTGAGCGTGCGGACGACAGGGATAGACCATGAGCAGATGATGGCCGACGTTTATAATAACATGGAAGTGGTGGAACAACAGACAAAGGTGATGGTATAAGAGGAGGTGATGTAGGTAGAGGAGGTAGTAATGGTTGGGTTGGAACAACCGACACAAACTGGGATGGTAATGAGCTCATAGGAGGAGGTGGCATGTAGACTTCATTGTTTGAATCTGATGAAGTCAACCTATTACCTATAGGAGAAAAGTACATCATCGACTAAAAATATGTAACATCAACACTAACATAATATTTATTGCGCAATGGATTATAGCATATATATCCCTTATGTATCTTGGAGTACCCAACAAAAACACATTTAACATCTTTAGGAGAGAACTTGTCTATATCTGGAGACAACTGGTCGACAAATGCGACCAAGCCAAAAACACGAGTAAGTGAGAATAATTCTTTCTCTGGAAATGCGATAGAGAGGAATTTTCTCACCGAGAACAGATGAGGGCATGCGATTCACAAGATAACATGCCGTAAGAGCTGCATCACCCCAAAATGAATGTGGGACACGACTCTGAATAAGTAGAGTTTGGGTAACATCAAGTAAATGGCGATGCTTTCTCTCTACAACACCATTATGTTGAGAAGTATATGCGCACGATGTTTGATGAATAATACCACATGATGGAAAGAATTTTGAGAGAGCATGCATACATAATTCCAAAGCATTATCAGTTCTCACAAATTTCGCAGACGAAGAAAAAATATTTTGTACTTTTATTGATAAAAGATTTGATACCATCCCCTGCTTTAGATTTATTCTTCAAAAAAAAGAATCCACAGCAAACGAGAAAAAACATTAACTGCAACTAGGTAAAACCTGTGTCCCTGGTGATCGGGAACACGACTTGGACCCCAAATATCAACATGAAATAACTAAAAAAATGGAGCTACTGCCCGACTCTGACAACTAGGAAAAACATATCGATGATGCTTTCCCAATTGACAAGCCTCACACTGGAAGGAAGTGCGAGGTGAGATCTGAGGCATGATTATGCAGAAAGAATTTTGCAATGGTGGAGAAATATAATTTTTGGTGGAAGAAATTTAGAGAGGGGAGAAAGAGAGAGGACAACACACGCCGAATGCACGGGATTTTGGGGTGAGAATCGTGAAGATCACATTGAGAGAGAGAGAGATAGGGAGACAAAGATAATCTCAAATTTTCATATATTCTGACTTGTCCTCTACAATAGATTATCAACGCCTTTATATATGAGAGGTGGAATTAGAATAATGGAAAGTGAATCAAATTTAAAATTCCACTCGATCCTAATTGACTCTAATTGATTTGAATCAAATTTCAAATTGACTCTAATTTTAAATTCGAAATTCAAATTAAAAACTGATTGAATAATTTGAGATCACACACGATCTCTTTTATTGAATAAAAATTGCAACGACTCAAATAAACGTAAATAAAATTAACGAATAAAAATCAGCCCTATTTGTTAGTTCCATGCTGCATCAATTCTCCTCCGCTTGAAAAATTTGTCTCCTGGCGAATTGCTTGATCTTTGATTTGTTGGTGGAGAATTCTATCAGAATTTGTTGATTCCTCTTCCGTTTGAATCATTTCTCTTTTCTTTCAATGTTACGTTTGTAATTTTTCTCCACTTGGGGACGTGGTCGCAATTTTCCTACCATTTCATTTAGGTACATCCTCCGCCGCAAGTCTCTCTCTACTTTAACTTTCTGTTGAAAGTTGGACATCCTGTCAATAAATTTCTTACATGCATCTGTCCTGTATTCATATTTGCAGAACCTAAGTTGTTTGCCAAACATTAAAAGCAGGGACTGCGAATCTTGATTGAATAAACTGCTCAAACTCAACAATTATTCCTGCGAATCTTGATTGAATAAACTGCTCAAACTCAACAATTATTCTTCCTATAGTCTCTGGAATCACAAGATTGTTATTGTAATTTGACCTCCACCCTACCAAATACGAATAATGGGATCCTTTCCTTGACAAGAAAGTAGTAAATCTGTGGAAGCTTTTATAAAAAGCAACCTGGAATTGAGTTTTCTTGAAAATGCACCCATAACAAAACCCCATTTTCAAGGAGTCTCGGATGTTCTCGATTTCCACGGGATTGTAAATCCGTTTATGGTTTCTTGTATCACCAATTAAATGTAGCAAATATTGGCAATTGCAGCCCACAATGGTGGCAGACATCCCATCATCTCGTTTATCAAGGGGTTTGATTCTTTCTGCCGAGAACTCCACCTCTTGCGTTAGGCTTTCTTTCGTCCGCAACATGAGGTAGCGGTGCTTCCCGAGGCAAGGATGGTGGTGGCGGTGGAGAGGAAAGTGGCCTTAGTAGAGGCGCTGGTGACTCCAACGCTCGTGGAAGCGCAGGGGTGAGGGGGCCTGAGCACCTACCTCAGCGAAGGTTGAGGACAGCTTGCGATGGTGGCGCACTTGACGTTGTTGGTGACGAAGATGATGCTTGCATAGGAGAGGGCGAAGGCATTGAATTTTATGGTGATGGTACTGCACTATAATTTTGGGACAAGGAGGAATGCTAGATGCCTCACAACCATCGAGGGGTAGGGCTTCGACCATCGCATGGAAATCAACCCCCCCCTCCGTACGTATGCCGTACATGGGTTTCGCATCTTCCTGTACAACAAGTTCGCATGCCAATGTATTGGGATTTTCGACTTCGCCATCCACAGAATCCTCGTCGAATATGAGCCCTGGGTCTTCCTTTTTTTGCTTTTAATTCCTGGACAGCAACTTCGGTCGAGGAGAAATCAAGCATTTCAAACTCTTCATCCGTGAGATCTTCATCGAATATTGGTCATGTATCTTCATGGCTTTGTTGTACAATAGTTATGGAAGTAAAATCCTTTTCCGAATTGAAAATTCCTTCACTTTCTGGGCTGAAATCGGATTGAACAGCAAATCCAGTGTTCTGATTTTGATTGTCGACCGACGAATTTTCATCGATTTTTGCATCCAACCAAGCTTGGACTTTGAAACTTGATAGGAGGCGATGCTTGAACTTCCTCGAACGCAAACGTGAATCCGAACCATGGGATAGACGACTCAGATCGAGTTGCAAACGCCAATACTTGACAGGACACATCTTCTGGAGTGGAAGGTGACCAAAGTGCAGGTGACACATGAAAGGAGAAACTGTTCCAGTAGAATGAGAAACCAAAGGGGGTTTGGACCAGTCGATAGAGGCCGCCCTGCTCACGACCATGACCAATCACCATGTCCATAAGTATGTCCTGAAATACAAGAGACGGTGGGTTAAAAATAGCTCTACAATGCAAATCCTTCGTAATCTGACTAATGGACAATAAATTCATAGAACAATCGGGTGCATGCAATACATTTTGCAGATGCATCGAAGGCGTCAAACTACACTCTCCCTAACCGGTAATCAGGGAGTGAGTCCCATCAGCAATGACAAATTGGAGGAATCTGTCTATAAGATGTAAGTTGATCTCTGTCTCCACACAAGTGATGTGTAACCCCCGAGTCCATAATCCGTTCAGTAATATCGTGTCCATGATAAGTAAGGGCATAAATGCTACCTAAGGTACTGACAGAGACAGAAGCTGCAACATTAGAGTGATCTCCTGAAGTAGATGAATAGGGTAGGGAACTCCTCAAAGGCATAATATCCTTCAATCCAGCAACGAGGTCATCATACCTCTGATCCGAAAAAGCAACTGCACGAGGGTCTACTTGCTCCGCTGCACGTGCTGATGCAGGAAAACTATGCTTGGAGTAGCATGTATCCTCCGTGTGTCCAGGGTGACGACAATGAGTGCAAGGCTGGCGAACACAACCTCCTCTCCCATGCGGTCCACATCCACGAAATTGAGAAGAACCCCCTCTTCCTCGGGAGGCTGCCATCACAGAAGAAGTCTGATTGGAGACAGAAGATGGGACAACGATCCTGCTGAGTCTGCGAAAAGCTTCCTTCATGGGAGGAATAGTAGTATATGCCAGTTTCTGTGAACGAGCCGCTTCATATTCAGGATCTAGTGCTGCAAGGAACACTGTTGTTAAGGCGCGCGCCCAGGCGCCCCAGACTGCGCGCCTAGAAAGCACGCCTTGCTTTCATAAAAAAATGGCGCACGCCTTAGGTCGCTCGGGCGTCAAGGCGCGCCTGGGCGCCGCCAAGGTGACTTTTTTTTATACGTATTACACTTATATCGCATTTTCAAAATGCGATATACATAATGCATTTACAAAATGCGATATGCATAACGCATTTTCAAATTGCGATATACATGTCGCATATTGGAAATGCGATATACCCGTTCAACCCTGTATTACCCCATCGCATTCGACCCGACCCTCATTCGACCCTGTTTAGCAGAGAAACGCCTTGCATCGTCCCTGTCTCCTCCGTAGCCGCCTCCCTACCTCCTCCAACGGGCTCCCTCCTCCTCCTACAACCTCCATCCTCCTTTGACGTCCCCCCTACCTCCTCCAACGGACGTCCTCTTCCTCCAACGGCCTCCTTCCTCCTCCAGCGACCTCCCTACCTCTTGCTCTCCCATTGTAGAATGACTTCAATGGAATCCTTGGATGGGGATGCCATTCCTAATCCTACTACACCAACCCCATCTACTGTGCAAAGGCCTGGGGAAATTGATCCTCGCTTCACCGACAAGATGAATGATCTGTGCTTGAAAGCGGCGTCGAAGGATCCCTGTTGGAAGTACTCTTTTTGGCCGAATACACTAGACAAGAATAAGGTGCAATGTGCATTGTGCGGCCACATTACTAATGGTGGCATCAAAAAGCAGAAGGAACACTTGATTGATGGTTATCGGGATGTATCTATGTGTCCAAAAGCCACTATGGAGATTAAGAAAGAGATGACTGACTTCAAAAATCGTAACAAGAAGAGGAAGATAGTGGTTGATTACAGATATAGTGGAGCTGATTCAAACATTCCAGATGCAGATGATGGTGATCATGGTGAACATGTAGTCATCTTGGATGACTCACAACCTACGGCTACAACTGGTAAAAACGTTAAATTTGGTTCTGGTTCATGTTCTGCAAATAGGCCACCTGTACGGAAGGATCCACACGGTAAGGGTCCTATGGACTCGTTTAGTTCTGCTAGCCCATGAGAGGTTGTAGCACAAAGGAAGGCAGCAAGGGCTCGTGGTGAAGCACAACAAACTACAATTGAGTTTGCTTTTAAAAAAGGATGCTACACAGGTGGCATATGATGCCATAGCCGAGCTATTCTATACAGGTGGCATCCCTTTTAATGTTGCACAACGAGAAGCATTTGAGGTGGCAGTGGAGGCTATTGTCCAAGCTGGGAGAGGATTTGTTCCTCCATCTTATCACCAATTGCGAAAGCTCCTACTTGAAAGATTATATGCAAGGACCAAAGATTTGCAGGTGAAGCATGAAAGCCATTGGAGGACATATGGATGCACGATTATGTGTGATGCATGTGACAACGAAGTCCGATAAACTTCCTTGTTAATTCTCCAGAAGGGTTATTTTTTATTTATGCAAAGAATGCAACATCCGATGTACATACTGGGGAGTATATGTTCAAATTGATAGACGAGGCTGTGGAGATGGTGGGTGAGGAGAATGTTGTACAAGTTGTCACCAACAATGCAAGCAATTTTGTTTTAGCAGGAAAGTTACTGATGGAGAAGAGGAAAAACCTCTTTTAAACTCCATGTGCTGCACATTGCTTGGATGTGATGCTTGAGGATATTTCCAAGTTACAGAAATTTGCCGGAGTTATCAAGAGGGCCAAAAAAGTAACAATGTATATTTACCAGCATATTCGATTGCACGATGCGTTTCTACAATTCAGTGAGGATCACCAAGAGCTGTCTAGAAGCGGAGTTACCCGCTTTGCTACCAACTACTTGTCCCTTACTAGTTTGCTAAAACAAAGGAAAGCGTTGGCATCTTTGTTTATTTCTGAGGCGTGGAACACTAGTTCTTGGTCGAAGACACATGATGGGAAATATGTCTATGAAACTGTGATGGCGAATGCTTTTTGTGAAAAAATTGAAGATTATCTTAGAGATGTGCAACCCATCGTTACTGTTTTGCATTTAGTGGATGCTGACGAGAAGCCACCCATGGGATATATTGCGAGGGCTTTTGACACTGCAAAGGAAATGATTATTGAAAACTTTGGCAGGAAGGAAACAGATTACATGCCTATTCTACAAATTATTGATTCTTGCTGGGATAATCAGATGGCTCGTCCTTTGTATGGTGCAGGATGTTTCTTGAATCCTGCATTTTATTATAAAGTGAAGGACAACAATGAGGCATTGATGGGAAGGTATGAAGGTGATTTCATATTTTGCCTTGAGAGGATGGTTGATGATCCCGATCAACAAGATGTGATATGCTCTGAAATGGAGGTATACGAAGGAGCTCGTGGTATGTTTGGCAGGGCAATTGCTATTAGACAAAGGGAAAAAAACCTCCATGTAAGTTATTTTTTATTATTTATATTGAATGATTTAATGGTAAGATGTGTTTACATTGTAGACTTATTGCGTAGTGGAATGGTGGAATACTTATGGAAGTCTCACCCCCGCTCTGAAGCGGGTGGCAAAGCGTATTTTGGGACTATGTTGCACATCTTCCTCTTGTGAACGCAATTGGAGTGCTTTTGACTTTGTATGCATCAAAAACACTTATAATTTTACAAATATAAATGCCAACTTTATACTTGTAAATTTACGTAATACTTGAATGAATGTGCAGATCCACACAAAGAGGAGGAATAAATTGGAGGTTGATAGACTTTCCAAGCTTGTTTACATCCAATACAACAAGCAACTTGAGGAGTCAAAAATAGGAGGCTGGGGAACTTAGCAAAAGATTTTGATCCAATTGCTCTTTCAGAGTTAGATTGGTCAAGTGAATGGATGGCAGGTCTTTACGTGGAACCAGAGGTTGTACCGGGGCTTACACTGAGGGTCATTGATGAAGCATTATGTGCTTCTCAAGTATATGAAGGTTCTCGTCCTAGAAGGAGTCAACCACAAGCACAACCAAGCACTTCAGCACGTGGTGGTATTCGTTGCCGTGGTCGTTGTGGTACTCGTCGTTCACATGTGATTAGGCGACAATATGTACCTCCTCATGTTCCGGACGATGAGGAGGAAGAAGACGAGGAAGATGATTGGATGGATCTAAATGATGATGGCCAAGAGCAAGATGAAGGACATGAAGAAGAAACTAACATGTGTGATGATGATGATTGAAGAATTAGATTATTGTCTTTCGGTCTTTGAAATGTTGTCTGTATTTTTAGTACATTTTCCCCCTTTTTTGTTTATGCCAAACAATTTGTCTGTATGCCAAACATAGCTTGTTTAATTATCTATGTTCTGATTCCTTTATGTGTTGTGATTCTTCATTCTTGTGATTAATCTCTAATGTTTGGTTAAATGATATTTATTACTCTAGAACTCTAGTTACTATGTATTTATAAATACAAAAGTTCTTAACAAAAAAATAAATCCAATACTTACTGTATTTTTTTTAAATATATTAATTGACGTCGCATCTCCGAAATGCGACATGCGTTTAAAAAAATAAAAAATGATGTCGCATTTGAGACATGCGGCATCCATTTGCTTTAAATAATTATATGTCACATGTCTCAAATGTGATATTTAGGTGACATTTTGGTAGACGCCTAGGCGTGCCTAGGGGCGCCTACGCGCCCAGGCGCCCAGGCTAAACGCCTTATCGCCTTAATAACCATGGCATGGAATACACCGACCATGGCGGCATTCATATATGTCTTCTGCTGCTCAGGAGTAGATGTGAGGGGTATGGAACTGTGCAGCTTCTCAAACATCCCACACAATGGAGGGACCACCCGTTTTGCTTGATGGTAAATATGTCTTATTGTAGCTTCAGGATCTTAGTCTCATTCCTTGTTTGGGAATAAGTATCTGTGAGGATATCCCGCATCGCCTTGGCGATAGTCTTATGTAACACATCATTGACAATCTCAATCACCAATGTACCTGAATGTCAGACCTTGGCATACACATCATCTGCCTTCCACGAGGCATTGACCCCTGTTTTTTCGGTCGACTCTTCCTCGGTCAGAATATGTTTCTTCCCGTAGACTTCATGAGGCTCATGAACTGCATGGTCTAGAGCACGTAGTTCGTCCCATCCATCTTGACAATCGACTTTGGACCTCTGAAAGTATCTGTGACAGTGATATTGATTTTACTCTTTGATATATTGTCGGATGAAGAAAAATATGGTTTTGTAGATCACTGTAACTTTGTCTACACAAACATATAGGGATTTGATTGCATGTGTAGACTCAGAATGCAACCAATCCCATCAACACTAAGCGAGCGGAAGCGGGATTCGCAGTGGATGCCTTCGGATACCACAAGTGACGGCTAGGAGTGCCGGCGGCTGTGTCTACGACACAAGGAGGATGATGTTGTCGTCGTCGTCGGAGAGAATTCAGTGGCGGCGACAACGATGGGAAAGATCCGGCGGTGCTGAGAGCTGGAAAGTGACAGCTAGGGTTAGGTTTAAGGTACAAGAGCTCCGGGGTAAGATCGCCGCTTTGATACCATGTTGGGAAAAAGAATGAAGTTTATTCCTGGGAACCTTAAGCTCTCTTATATAGAGGAGAGACCTATGAATAAATTACATAAGGTGGATATACAAAAATAAAATAAGGAAATAATATAGAAACATAAATACATCTCTAATGAAAATAATCTACATCTGCAAATCCTCAAGCTTTGCTGCCGTACCATATGTTGTCGATTTGGAAATCGATGGCAGTCCGCATAGAGTCACATTCTCGCAATGCACATCCTCTAGCAGCAAAGAGCTTAAATTAAAATATGCTGCATGGGCGACAACCCTCCCTAGAGTCCTAACAAATGAAATGATCCAAATGAGATTGCAACAGGGATCACACCAAGGACCAGCGAAAATGTTTGAGAAGCTCCAACCAATGCAATGAGCGGTCATTATGAGGAAACAGCGGAGAATTCTGCCAAGTGTAAAGAGAGTTTGCCACATCAAATACCTCCAAAGACATCCCAAGAAAAGCAACAAAGATTGGGGAACCGGATTCATCACTACCGGTCACCACTGCCTTCCTGCGGCCACCCCACTACACAAACAATTTACGCCACGGCCCATTCTGAAATCAATCTCGTACGGGGCTTACTGCCATCCCCATCACAACACAGGAGAGCCAACTGCAGCTGTGGGGGGCCAAGCACGGCGAACGTTCTTTGTCATATCAGTTTTTTTCCCATATAATGTTGGTTTAGCATTACTTTTAATATTACCTTTTCTTTTCCTTTTGTTGGCGCCATCCAATTTTAAGAAGCATACTGCACCAAATAAGTAGATTGCACATTTACTTAATTGCCATAATGTGGTGGTGCCTTCCAATTTTATGTAGCATACTGCTACCAAATATGTAGATTGCACATTTACTAATTTGCCTTAATGTGGTGGCTTGACTCGTGATACTCCACTGCAGTGAACTGGACGTACACAGGTTTTCATGATATATATGATAGAGGAATACTGCCGATGCTTTATCAGTCTATGTGTCAACTCAAATGCGATTTATTTGGTTTAAAAGATTGGTGGATGAGTATTTTCGTTGGATACTCGTCCTCTGTTTTTTCTAAAGTTTGAATGCAATTCAATATATATGTTGTATATGATTGATTCTGCATGTTTTACCTTTTCAGATTTGACTTGAATTCTTCCATGGCTGAAAGGGAAGAAATCGCCAAGCAGAATAGGTGAATCTCCTACTTGATGACCTATCTGCTCCTCTTTATGCCGTCGTATATATTTTCTTAAAAGTGCAGCTACCAGTCTAATATCTCTCCAATGTACTAGGCCAGGAGACTTGGTAGTTCCTGTAATAGTTATAGCTACTTGTTATGCCATATTCTGAGTTTGTCTAAAACTCCCAAATATCTTGCCAGGGTAGGAATTTGGGTTGGCATTTGACTAAAGTGAGATCTTACCAGTTAAATTTTCTGACTCTTGTCCTCGAATTTTTTTCTGCAAATGTTGAAAGATGCAACTTCTTTTGTATTACAGGAAGGAATACCGGAGATTGAGGAAGCAATGCTATCAGTTCTTTAAACCATTAAGTGGCAGCTATGGTGAGATGAATGAGTTAGATGACATCAGTAGTGACAGTCCTAGTTTGAAAGAGGGGTCAGATTCACCCTGCTCTGAAGATGTTTATAGCGCACGTGACTATCTCTCTGTAGAGGATCACGAGGAGCGTATGGATGGCTTAATCCAGCAGCAAATCCAGCAGCAATATAATCCTTTTGCCAACCAAGTAATTTTAGAAGAAAATGAAGAAAATATCAGCAGTACTTGTGTCAATGCATCAGTTACACAAGAACTTTCTGACAGTGAAACTTCTGCTGATGACTGCGAAACCTCATTACTGTCTTCCAAAAATGGGAATGAGGACAATGAGAAACAACTGGAAAGATTTGACTCTCTGAAATCTCAATGGACTGCAGAGGATTTTGCTTCGTGGCGCAGAATAATTCGCTTGGATGCACTCCGTGTTGATGCAGATTGCAGTTATTGCCCTTTACATGAAGATGTTACCTTGGAAGATGCATGTTATCGCGCTGACGCCGTTGGATTAAAGGATTATGAGGGCTTGGAACCAGGTAGAATCTATCATGCTGCTCGTCTTGTTGAGGTTCTTGAATCATATGCAATCTATGACCAAGAAACTGGATACTGCCAAGGGATGAGTGATCTACTTTCCCCAATATTAGCAGTGATGAAAGAGGATTATGAAGCATTCTGGTGCTTCGTTGGGTTCATGAAGAAAGCTCGGCACAACTTCAGGCTTGATGAAGCTGGTATAAAGAGGCAACTTCAGATTGTATCCAAGATCATCAAATCCAAGGATGCCCACCTATATAGGCACTTGGAGAAGCTTCAGGCCGAGGATTGTTTTTTTGTTTACAGAATGGTGGTGGTTCTGTTTCGAAGGGAGCTCACCTTCGAGCAAACTTTGTGCTTATGGGAAGTCTTGTGGGCAGACCAGGCGGCCATTCGAGCTAATATTGGAAAGTCTGCATGGGGCAGATCGAGACCAAAGGCTCCGCCAACTGATGACTTACTTCTTTATGCCATTGCAGCCTCAGTTTTGCAGAGAAGGAAACTTATAATCGAGAAATACAGCAGTATGGATGAGATTGTCAGGGAGTGCAACAACATGACCGGCCATGTCGATGTTTGGAAGCTTCTGGATGATGCCCACGATCTTGTGGTAACTCTCCATGACAAAGTATGAATATGATCTACGTGCATCCCATTTTTACCGCGGTTCATTCTTTCTATATTTATGGACTATTTATGGTTCATCGGGGTATTTCATGCATCTCTTGGCATGAATTATCCCGGTTGTTGTAGTCACTTACATATGCTTCATAGCGAGGAAAAGTGCGAAGAACTGTACTCTTTACCCATTTACTGAGGTCTGTTTAGGATTCACCTAAAAGAATCTATATTACACAGCACAGGCTACACCATTGCAGAAAGTGGAACGTGTCCCACCTTTCTTCACAAACTGCGTAGATATGGTGTTTTAAGATAAACATTACGTTGACATCCAAGAACTCCCTGATGTACATTTGTAGAGATAGTTCGTAACATTATTATCTCTTTATGTATCTGTTTGTTATTTCATTATCTTTGATAGATCTCTCTGTAATTTACCCGTAAGGTCTCTCCCTATATAAGAGAGCCTAGGGTTTTTCTGAATGATTATCGAAGTCTTTCTCCCAACATGGTATCAGAGCCACCCTAGGGCTCTCCCTACCCGCCGCCCCTTCCCCACCCCCGCCCTCTCCATCTCAGCGCCGCCCTCCTCGTCTCTCTCTCTCTCTCCAGTCCGCCGTCGAACCTTCCCAGGCGGCCCCACCCCGCCTCCGAACCTTCCCAGTCGGCCCTTGAGCGCTGGCGACTCCTCCAAGGTGGTCCCAGCCTGCCCCCGAACATCCTAGGTGGCTGCCAGACCGCCGCCGCGTCCTTCCAGGCGTCTTGGGCGTAACCCCAGTGCAAGGGCTGTAGGCCTCATCCGAGGCGTGCCCTAGTCAACCTCGTCTCTTCTGCAGATAAATGGATTTGAGTGCGTAACGTCTACATACGCACTCAAATCCGATGCAGTTGGTGTAGACAATCATTATCCTGTCTATAAACCCTAGTTCTTCTCCAACGGCAGTATGTCAGAATCGAAGGTCGATATGCCCTCCACCGACGCATTCAAAGGTCCTGTGCCAATAGTGAAGATGGACGGGTCTAACTACGAGCTCTGGGCTATGCAGTTCATGAGTCTCATGAAGTCGAATGGTAAGAAGCACATTCTTACCGAGGATGAGCCCACCGAGAAGACATGGATATATGCCTCATGGGAGGCTGATGACTCCTACGCAAAGGTCTGGTACATTGACGATGGAGATTGCTAATGATGTCCTCCATCAACCCACTGCTAAGGTAATGTGGGACATTCTTGCCGCTACATATTCCCAGGTGCGGAATGAGACAAAGATGTTGCAGCTTCAGCATGACATTTTCATAATGAAGAAGAGCGGCATACCTCTCCATTCCCTATACACATCCCTAAGAGGAATGTTTGAGAAGCTATACAATATCATTCCACTCACTGCTACCCCTGAGCAGCAGAAGGCGTTTCGGAATGCCACCATGGTTGGTGTTCCACTTGCGGCTCTTGATCCTGAGTATGATGCCGCCCGGTCCCAGATCCTAGCTAATGCAGTTATTCCTCCAGTGGAGGATGTTTATAGAAGGCTCAGTCGCATTCCAGTCTCCTCCAGCTCTTCTACTCCACCCCCATCAGCGATGGCAGTCTCGCGTGGGAGAGGTGGACCGCATTCTGGTCGTGGACGTGGACGTGGCCGTGGACCCCAGGGAAGGGGTGGTCGCTTCAGTCAGACATGCTCTTATTCTCACCGCACAGGACACTCAGAGGAGACATGCTATTCTAAGCATAGATTCCCAGCATCGGGACGTGTTGCAGAGCATTCTTACTCTCCATTACCCTCTACTGCAGATAGTCGATTTGATGAACTTGTGGCCCGTCTCCGAGATATCATGCCACATTCATCTGCTGATTCGTCTGGTGGCTCTTCAGATATTGCTGCCACTGCCTCTGCCAGTTCATCCGCCGCTGCGAGCACCTCAGGTAGATCTACTGCATTCACAACACCTCATGATATATTTGACTGGGTTATAGATTCCGGAGCCACGCATCATCTCTGTCGAGATAGAGGTAGATTACAGGCCTACAGGGACATTCCTCCAGGCCGTTCAGTGCAGATAGCTGATGGTACCTATTCGCCCCTGGTTGGACAGGGGGAGGTCTTCCTATCCTCCACTATGTAGCTACAGAATGTCTTACATGCTCCTGAGTTCTCAATAAACTTGCTATCTATTAGTCAGATTACGAAGGATTTGAATTGTCGTGCTATATTTGACCCGTCTTCTCTCATTTTTCAGTACATACTCACGGGCAAGGTGATTGGCTGTGACTCTGAGCAGAATGTTTATATCGACTGGTTCGGGATTCCTATGCCGGCGTCTCATCTCTTTCTGCTGGACCAGTCTCTCCGTACATTTGGCACCTCCGGTTTGGTCACCTTCCGCTCCAGAAAATGCGTCATCTTCTGCCCCAGATCTCTCCTAGTTCGTCCTTCCGATGCGAAGCGTGTCAGTTGGGAAAGCATCACAGGTCGAGCTTCCCACGTCGTCTGAGTCGGAGCAGTAGCTCCTCTTTTGAGTTGTTACATATTGATATATGGGGTCCGAGTCGTGTTCCCGATCATCAGGGATACATGTTTTATCTTGTGGTAGTGGATGATTTCTCGCGTGTGTCATGGGTCTTTCTTTTGAAAAATAAATCTGAAGCAGGAGATGTGATCAAGAATTTGCTTAATGAAGTGCACAATGTTTTTTCCACCTCTGTCAAATATGTTCGAACGGATAATGCCCTTGAATTTTGTACACGCTCACTTTCTCTATTCCTTTCGTCAAAGAGTATTATTCATCAAACCACTTGTGCGTATACCTCACAACAAAATAGTGTGGCGGAAAGAAAGCATCGCCATCTCTTGGATATTACTCGAACACTGTTGATTCAGAGTTGTGCTCCTATTTCATTCTGGGGCGATGCTGTTCTTACTGCATGTTATCCGGTTAACCGAATGCCATCCTTAGTTCTTGGTGATAAGATACCTATCTCTCTTATTTTCCCAGACAAGGAGTTATTTTCACTGACTCCACGGGTTTTTGGTACTGTGGCTTTCGTTCATCGTCTATCTCCCGGACTTGACAAACTCTCTCCTAGAGCTGTCAAGTGCGTCTTTGTTTGTTATTCCAGAACTCAGAAGGGATACCGGTGTTATGATCCTGTGACTCAGCGGTACTTTGTGAGTGCTGATGTCACTTTCTTTGAGTCGGTCATGTATTTTTCTCCTGCAGGTGACAGAATGGTACCATCCACTACCACTGATGATATCTATGTTCCTCCACCACCTACATTGAGTACTCCTGAGTTATCTCATGTGCCCGTCTCCACGCCAGCACCACCACCACCACCTCCACCTCCACCCATTCCACGACCTATCGTATCACCGTTACCTAAATTCTATACACGCCGTTCAGGTCCTGCTCAGATTACACAGCAGCCAATCATCACGCCTCAGGTATGTTCAGATGGCATTACTAGTGACGGGTCAGGTTTGGTACATGTGCAGGATCCTTCAGTACATGCAGACACTAGCCCATCCAGTACGACATATGATGATCTTGATGTTCCGATTGCCATTCGGAAGCAGAAGAGGCAATGTGCCTCTTATCCATTTGCGTCACATGTATCTTTTCACCGTCTCACTGGTGATTTTCAGAGGTTTGCCATAGCCTTGTCTTCCGTGGATATACCACGTACATACCAGGATGCTTTAAAGAATGATTGCTGGAGATTAGCAATGGAAGAGGAGATGAGGGCCTTACAGTCTCGTGGCACATGGTCTTTGGTCCCTGCACCTTCTGATGCTTCAGTTGTGAGTTGTAAATGGGTATTCACAGTCAAATATCATGCAGATGGCACGTTGGATAGGTACAAAGCACGCTTGGTCTCTCGTGGGTTTACACAAACCTATGGTGTGGATTACATGTATACATTCTCTCCAGTGGCGAGACACTCTACTCTTCGTATTCTCTTATCCGTGGCTGTGGTCCGTGATTGGAGTATATCTCAACTAGATGTCAAGAATGCCTTTTTGTACGGGGACTTACAGGAGGAAGTCTACATGCAGCAACCACCCGGGTTCACTGCTGAGGGAGAGGCGCAGATGGTCTGTAGACTTCACAAGGCGATATATGGCCTCAAACAGAGTCCGAGAGCATGGTTCCAGAAGTTGTCCAGCCTAATTAAGCAACAAGGATTCAAAAGGTCAAATGCCGATCACTCGTTGTTTGTCCAGAAGTCATCGGCAGGTACGGTTGTCATTATGGTTTATGTGGATGATATTCTTGTTACAGGAGATGATGCTCAGGGCATAGAGAGGGCGAAGGCATTCCTAGGCCGTCAGTTTGTTACAAAGGATCTTGGGACCCTAAGATATTTTCTGGGGTTGGAATTTGCAAGGAATGCACAGGGCTTGGTGATGACCCAACGGAAGTACATTACAGACTTCCTGACTGAGACTGGCATGGATGGATGCAAACCATCAAGTATTCCCATGGACCCTAGCGTGAGGCTGTATGATAGTGATACTGATGAAGTAGATAAGAGGAGATATAGAGAAATGGTGGGAAAACTCCTCTACATTACCATAACTCGCCCAGACATTCAATTTGCAGTTAGCAGGGTGAGTTAATTTATGGAGCAGCCAAGACAGGTTCACATGGATGCTATACACATGATACTGAGGTATCTAAAATCTTCTCCAGGGACAGGGCTGCTATTCAGAAAGGGCACAGACTTATCCATCTCAGCACGTGCAGATGCAGATTATGCAGGATGTCCTAAGGATCGGAAATCAACTTCAGGGTTTGCAGTCTTTGTTGGAGGCTCTTTGGTTTCTTGGAAAAGCAAGAAACAAACTGTTGTGGCAAGGTCCAGTGCCGAATCCGAATATAGGGCCATGGCTCAAGCCAGCACGGAAATGATGTGGGTTCGTTCAGTACTAGAAGATCTACATGTAGCGGTGCCCCTACCTATGAAGCTTCAGTGTGACAATCAGGCAACATTGTTCATTGCCAATAATCCAGCTTTCCATGAAAGGACCAAGCATATTGAAGTTGACTGTCATTATACTAGGGACCTGATCCAGAGAGGATTGATATCTACTGCACATGTGAGCTCAGGAGATTAGACTGCAGATGTGTTCACCAAGCCACTGCTCAGAGGACCTTTTCAGAGATGTTCATCCAAGCTGAGCATGATAGACATCTATGCTCCACCTTGAGGAGGAGTGTAGAGATAGTTCGTAACATTATTATCTCTTTATGTATCTGTTTGTTATTTCATTATCTTTGATAGATCTCTCTGTACTTACCCTTAAGGTCTCTCCCTATATAAGAGAGCCTAGGGTTTTTCTGAATGGTTATCGAAGTCTTTCTCCCAACAACATTCGTTACTCTTTATTTAAACTTGAGTCTTTTTGGATCGTAAAGTAGAAATGTTCTCCTTAGAATATATCATATATCTTCCTGCCTCCAATCCTCATCTGTTGCCTTTTTCCGTTCCCCCTCCCGACGACAATCTCCTCTCATTCTCCTCCATCTCCTTCTACAAATGTTTAACGTCTCTCGTTGAATCTTATTGTGGGATACCATTTTAAAGAGGACATTTTGCAGCTGTGGAGTTGGGGTCTTGTAAGGATGCCATGCTGCCAATAGGGGTGTTCAAGATATCCTGACCAGCAGATACCCAGCTTGATCCTGCAGGAACTCTTGTGTATTCATTTGAAAATATCTGGGCCGGGTACCCGGATGCCATGAATGATGACCCTATCGAAAATACACACGAAGCGGGTACCGGTTGGGTACTCATTTGGAAGCTCTCACTGCTCCCATTGATTCAAAAAGACACAAGTGGTTAGATGCATATACACATATCAATTATGTTTTTTTATCCATTTTAAAATACCAATACTGTTGCGCATATAGATATGGTGAAAATGTTTTTTTTTCTTTTTTCAAAGAAAAAGCATGCAATGTCATCGAGACGACCACTCAAAAACTATATATTCACATATTATGTATAAAGATTACAAAGAGCAAGATCTAGAAGGAACTTGGCTTATTCCAATACATTCTTTATATAAAATAAATCTCCTTGAAACACAATGTCGTTTCTTGCTAGCCAATTTTTTTAATAGTAGGCTCGGTAATTTCAGAGTTTGAAGCGTCTCTACTGGGATTTGAACTTGGATCCTTTAAAGTGGAGGCACACTGCTCTACCATCAGACCACTCATTGGGTTCTTGCAAGTCAAATTGCCCAATGAGTAGTCGCTGTCTTAACCTTCAAAGATATATGCATGTTTCTCAGTCTTCTGATATCATCCCAAGTACCTTCCAAATACCTCGACATCCTACAAGTAAAAACCATGCGATCGATATCCTCTGTATTCTCCCTGACAGGTACAATTGGAACCTCCAAAAAGAATAACCCGCCTTACAGTTGTCAACAAGTATTGTCTATCTAGCAACCGAGGTAACGCCATAATCCTTTGTGGGATTTTCCAACTCTAGATTTGCCCCCATGGAAGTCATTGCTATCCCAAGGTCAAAGTTGATGGAAATGTAAAACACATTATAAGCCTTCTTCACAGAAAATTGACCATCTATCGATGTATAGGTCTCACTCTCATCCTGACGAAAGCCATCATCACCACTAGGACAAGGTCTGAAAGAAAGCCGAAGTTGGGGAAGAACAGAGCAGATCCCTTTCCAGAAATTTAAAGGAGCAAGCACCAATCCAACTCTCCAGGAGAAAGAGTAAAAAACTCCATAAATCTTCTAGAATAAAATGCAAAGGAGGTCTGAGCCACTTTCCCCAGACCTGTGCAACCATCTTGGTAAGAAGGGCCTATTTCATCGCCTCTAAGTCGAGTACATCCAAGCCACCATCCTCCTTAGAAAGCACAATAGTCCATCCAATCCACTCACCCGAGTCTCCACAATCAGAGAGAGGCCAAGCTAACCGATGGGTCAAACAGTACACCAAGATCGAAGAAAGCTCCCATAAGTAGTCGTCTCATAAGTAATCATCTCCTCCTTTGAAAGCCCAAACGGGAAAAATACAAACTTGTCTCCATTGAGCAAGAGGCTCAAAACCTCCCCCAAAAGTCCAACGCCATTGCACTCGCGAGATTCATCCTGCATAAAAAGAATCGTGTCTTCAATGTATTGAAGCTTTGGAATTGAAATATCACCCAAACGTTAGATGGTACAAAATCTCCATCCACCGCTAATGAAACCATCTGTGATAAAACATCACGCTCGCACGCCCGCGCCCGCCCGCACCCACGCACACGCGCACACACACCCACGAGCACGCACGCGCACGCACGCACATGCACACGCACACGCGCGCACACACACACACGCCCACGCACGCACGCACGCGCACACACGCGCGCGCACACACACACACACCCCCACACACACCCACGCACGCACACGCACGCACGCACGCACGCACGTGTGCGCACGCGCACGCACGTGCACGCGCATGCACACACGCACACGGTTGCGCACGCACGCGCACACACACACGCACACACACAGACACACGCACGCGCACACACACACACACAGACAAACACACACACACACAGACACACACACACACAGACACACACACACACACACACACACGAGCACACGCACACGCACACGCGCACGCGCACGCGCACGCGCGCGCACGCGCACACACACACACACACACACACACACACACACATATATATATATATATATATATATATAGGAAAAAAGGATTATGCTCCCTGGGAGTAGCCAACGGGGCTACTCCCACTCCTAATTTTCCCTCATTTTTATATTTTTTTGGAAAATAAAAATATGTATATTCATCACTATATCCCTCTAACATTCTATTAAAATTTTGTCAGAAATAGAGACTCCTAAGCCCTCCACCCAGACGTCATTTTTTTAATGATCGCAGGATTTTTTAAATCAACCCTGTTTGGATGGAGGCCGTAAGAGTCTATGTTTCTGACGAAATTTTAATAGAATGATAGAGGGATATAGTGATGAATATACAGATTTTTATTTTCCAAAAAAATAAAATTTTTTAGGGAAAATGGGGGTGGGAGCAGCCCGTTGGCTACTCCTAAAGAGCAACCCCATTTACCTCACGCACGCGCACACGCCCACACACACATGGGGTTGATGGGGCTGTCCCTTGGGGGCAGCCACATTTTTGGGCAAATTTTTTCATTTTTTTGAAAAATATCGTCATGTATATTCATCCCTATATCCCTCCTATATGCCATTCGAATTTCGTCAGAAACGGAGACTCCTACAGCCTCCATCCAGACAGGGTCGATTTAAAAAATCCTGTGACCGTTAAAAAATGACGTCTGGATGGAGGCCATAGGAGTCTCTGTTTCTGACAAAATTCGAATGACATATAGGAGGGATATAGGGATGAATATATATGCTGATATTTTCTCAAAAAAATAATTTTTTTGCGAAAAATGGAATGGGGGCAGCCATGTTGGCTACCCCTAGGGGCAGCCCCATTTTCCCCTATATATATGGAATATCTTTCAAATGGGACATGATCCTTCCATCTATAAGGAAGGTCAACGAACCATCTGTTCATATTTAATCCATCGGTGTCATTAAAGGTATGTTTATATTATTACATAATTAATCAAAAACTTTTTTTGGTCATTATTCGTTACCTAAATATAATATGTAATCATCAAAAATATCTCATCATTAATTACTCTGCTATTTTTGCCATTCACGTTGCCAAGCCTAATCTCACACGTACAAAAAGCGGGAAGAGGAGGATGTGCACGACAACGGTATTAGCGTTGTGAGGAGGTCGTCGATCGTCTCGGTCGTTCGTCTCCGCCGTCATCATGAGGAAGGATGTTGTCGCTGCGAGAAGGCCATCATTTGTCTTCATCGTCATCATGAGGAAGGTCGTTGCTGCTGCGAGGAGGCCATCATTCGTCACCGCCGTCAATCTTTTTAACATATCAATTTTTAGCGTCATGCGCGTCCTCATCGGCAAAGTAGGAGTCGATGGCACATGTAGTTGCTAGGGAATGATGTTGCGGCTCTCCTAGAAGACCTTCATGCAAACGACGATGACGACACGTAGATCAGATGACGATGAGTGTACACGGTGCTGCAACCACTCCTGGATGAAGAACAATTCGCAGTTTGATACAATATTGATGTGTACTATACAATATTAATGTGTATTATACAATTATGATATGTATTATACTATTTTTTATGTATTTTTACAAATCAAATGGTTCCAAATGAAAATTGTATTTTTTTAAATCTTATATATATTGATGTGCATTATACATTTTGGATGTGTATTATAAATTTAGATGTGTTTTGTGAAAATTTGATTTGTATATTTGCATCAATTAAATGTGAATGACTACCACAAATTTTATTATACAAAGAACCATACAATTGTTACAAACAACCACATATTAATTACTAATATAAATTGTATTCTACAAAGAACCATGCAAAATTTACAAATAACTGATGACTTTTTGAATGAACAACGAATTCTACAAAAAAAAACATACAATCGTTACAAAAGGAGCCTTGAACTATAAAAAAAGTGGGAGGATACAACCACATGTCCAGATAATGTCACCCAACACAAAACTGCATATTTTTTAAATATGGTATTGCGAAAACTATCAAGAATAAAACTAGTTAAATTCAGTATTTCGGAATATTAATTGACGTCTATAATTAATGCAAAAGTTGATGACCAAAATGTCCTCTTGGGTAAATAAATTTATGATGCCGTTAGATTTGAATCAAACGGTTAAGATCGTTGACTTTCCTTAAGGATGGAAGGATCAAATTCTATTTGAAAGGCTGCCTATATATATGGGTAAAATGGGGCTGCCCCCTAGGGAGGAGCTAACTTGGCTCCCCTCGCCCCATTTCGTCTGGTTTTTTTTGAAAATGGCTTCCTAGGAGGGAGCTAACTTTGCTTCCCCCACATTCATTTTCCGCTTTTTTTAGAAAAATATGTATATTCATCACTATATCCCTCTAACATTCCATTAAAATTCCATCAGAAACAGAAACTCCTATACGCTTCATACAGAACATGTAATTTTAACTGTCTTAGAATTGTTGTAATCGATCTATTCTAGATGGAGGACATAAGATTCTCTGTTTCTGACGAAACTTTAATCGAATATTAGAGGGATATATTGCCTCTAATATTATGATGATATGGAGAAGTTTTAGAATGGGGATGTTGCATGGAATTTTAGAAATTAGAGAAAGAAATTGGATTGTAATATTGGCATTTGGGATGTTGCAGAGTTAGTTGTTTTATATTGACATTCCTTCAATATTTTAAAATTGTTTAAAGCTTATTGCTTTTTAATAAGCATTCAAAGACCTACGAGTTTTGAAACTTTTATTATATACTGTATTCACGCATTTTGAATAAACGATCCATCTTAAACATCTATATGTTGCCTTTGTGATAGGAATTTATATCTAATCGTTATTGCCTTAGTAATGCTGAACACTTATTGATGATCTACCGTGTTGCTACAGATCTCTACTACCTGGAGATGGCAAGCAGTTCTTTGATTATGACTCTTCGATTGCGATATAACCGGTAGTCGATTATAATTTTATCAACATATAATTACAACCCCATTTGAGAATGAGTTTAATCACGTCGTTTTCGACGTTTTTTTTATTTTTTTTGAAAAATATCGCCATGTATATTCATCCCTATATCCCTCCTATATGCCACTCGAATTTCGTTAGAAACAGAGGCTCCTACGACCTCCAACGAGATTATGTCGATTTAAAAAATCTTGTTATCGTTAAAAAATGACTGTGCGGATAGAGACCGTAGGAGTCTCTATTTTTGAGAAATTCGAATGACATATAGGAGTGATATAAAGATGAATATACATGGTGATATTTTTCAAAAAAAATAAAAAATACCAAAAATGATATGGTGACAGCCATATTGGCTGTCCGAAGGGGACAACCCCATTAAACTCTTTGGGCCCGTTCGGTAGGAGAATAAGCAGGAATAAGGATGGGGAATAAGGGGAATAAGAGTCTATTCTCCGTTCGGCTGGAGAATAAGAATAAGGAGAATAAGGTGAAATAAAGGTAGGTAAGGTGGGATAAAGATAGGAATAAGAGTGAAATAAGATGAAATAATGGGGAATAGTCGTACCACGAGGAAGCGTATTGGGGGTTTATTCCCCTTATTCCATTCTTCCTTATACCCCAAACGAATAGGGCCTTTGAGTATTCACTCTTGACTCAAATCCGAGGCTAACATACTAAAATCACACACCAACAACTATAGAAAATAAAATAATATAGTAGAGAAGGTCATTGTATCAGCGGTAAAGGAAAAGAGCACCAATTTGATACGTCACCGTTGCAGGAGGGAGAGGAGAGAGCGCCACCTTCGATACGAGATCGACAGTGAAGGGGAAGACCACCACAACGTCATCGTAGAGGGTGCGAGAGGGAGACTAGGAGAGTGTGCAGCCGTCAACACAGAATCGACGATAAGGACTAAGACCACAGGCGACGTCACTGTTAACGATACGAGAAGGGGGAGCACGTCACCGTTGATATGGACTCGACAATAAGCCGAGAGATCACCGGCATCGTCCAGGATGCCAAAGAAGGCGCAACATCGTCGACGGTTGGGGGGCGTAGTACTAAGAGAATGGGGGAGGGTCCGATGCGAAGCCGACGGAGAGGTGAGGATACCAACCACGTCGTCACTGTAAGGGAAGCAGATGAAGGAAGCCGTTGAGGCCATTCAAGGGGAAGGAGAGGTGGGGGAAGGAGAGGTGGGAGGAGAAAAGAAAGTATCTATCTTCGCACCATGTGGTAAATCATCACCTTTGATTTTGGTTCAAATCAATGGCCAGAAATCTCTCATCTCACCCTTTCATATCCTCCCTATCTCATAAGATCACTACTTTCTCTTCATCTCTCTCTCTATATATATATAGAGAGAGAGAGGGAGAGGGGGTAAAATGTGACTGCTTATTTGGGGGAGCTAACTTGACTTCCCCCCTCTACTTTTCATTTTTCTTATTTTTTTGAAAAATGCTTTTGTGGATTTTCATAACTACGTCTCTAAATTATGTCATTCATGTTTCGTGTGAAACAAACACTCTTACAACCTCCATCCAGACAGAGTCGATCACAATAATTCTGCAACCATTAAGAAATGATTGTCCGGATGGAGGCAGTAGGAGTCTCTGTTTAGCATGAAACTTGAGCAACATAATCTATGGATATAATGATGAAAATCCATGGATTTATTTTTATAAAAAGGGAAAAATATGAAAAAATAGGACGGAAAAACCAAGTTAACTCCCACAGGAGGCAACCATATTTTACCCCATATATCAGTATCAAGTAGTTTGAAAATATAGGTATTAGATAGCCTATATACGATGATATCGGTATCCTCGTTCATTTTGAAAGGGATGCATAGACTCTTGAACAAAATAGGAATAAAAGAATCTGGAGTGAATTATACGTGGAAATATCCATATCTGGTGGCATCTTTTTTTTTGATCTTATGTGCACCCTTTTCTTGTGCCTATATTCGTCCACATCACCTCTCACCACGTCGCCCTCCCAGAATTTAGACTTCCTCGCCTGCGTCATCCGCTCGAACCCACACCTCTGCAAATATAAGTATTTTTTTGTTTACTTTGCAAGCAATATTGTATCGTTTGACCACTCATGCAATAAATAATAAATATATTCATAATAAAATTGTATGACATTTTGAAATGGTTGATCAATCCAATGCCTGAACATAAGCATGCGAGTAAATTGGTTGGGCTTTTGCAGATTACATCTTAGGCTTTTATTGTGTGGGGCTTTTGCAGATTACATCTTAGGCTTTTATTGTGTGTTATCTATTTGGTCTGCAGACTAAAAAATAATTACGATTTAGTCCCTGTAATTGTGTTTAATTGCATGCCTTTTATTGGATTTAATATATATTAAATTAATTTTAAAATTTTCTTAAAAATTACTAGCTCTTGCTAATGTGTAGCTTTTATTGTAATTTTCGTGGATTAATTTACTTGCATTCTATTTTTAAAAATCGAAATCCTTTAAAAAAATATCTGTTTAACTTAGAAAAATCACAAAAATTCAAAAAATATGTAAAAAATTCCACAAAAATTCTGGCATGTTTCTTTTGTTGTGTTTTAATTAAATATTATTTTTTTAAAAATTCATTGTAAAAACCCTAAAAATTACAAAAAAATAAAAGCTTATAAAAATCATATAAATTCAAAAGAAAAATCTAACAAATTTATTTTTAGTTCCTGCTTGTAGGTTTTTATCTCTATTTTATCATAAAATTGGTCATCAAGACCTTGAAACATTTTAAATGATTTTAATTGTAATTTGGTCCTGTCTATGCACTATTTTGTATTTTTAGCATTGTTTGTTTTTTTTATAAAATAACAAAAGCATTTAAAAATCTAAAAAAAATTACCAAAAATACTTTAAAATCAGAAAACCCAAAAATATTTTTAGTGTAATTTTCTGAGCATTTTTTATTAGTTTAAATAATCTAAAAAATGTCATGTGTGCTTTACGTATTGTTGCTTGCTTGCCCTTATTCAAAAAAACTAAAATTTGAAAAATTTTAAATCATTGAAAAATATATTATTTTTGAAATTTGACTACTTCGTTTTTCAATCGTGCTCCTTGTATTCGATCCTGTTGGCTATACCAGGTAAATAAAAATAGCGAGCTACTTACAATACTTGATTGATTTTTGAGTGATTTTATTTTTTCGTTGAGTCGACTGATTGATTGGGGTCACAACGACCATTGTTTTTTTGCCACTTAACCATAATTAGTCGGTCGCTCATCACTTATATTCAATTTATTATCATTCCTATATTTTACTTCATTTTCTAGTTCTAGTTTCCTCTGTTTTTATGTTTTAAAAACCTTCAAAAATATTTGAAAAACTCCAAAAATTTTGTTTATATATTTTTATTTTATTTTTATCCTATTTTCACCTATTTTAAAACTTATCTTATCAGTCTCTTTTACATGTATTCATATATTAGTTATAATACTATTACATTTTATTTTAATATTATATTTAACCTAAATTAAAATGTAATAAATTAATTTTTTTAAAAAAATAAAAAACCTTAAAAACCATAAAACACATGCATAATTACACATTCATTAGTCATATTCCGTCCATATCTTATCCATTTTAGTCCATGCTTATGAAACAATCATGATGACATAAATATATATCTGTGTATATCAATGTTGGTAATATCGATACCCTGAAGAATGGAGTGAGAGTTTCGCCTTCCTCTATCTCACTTTGGATATACACTCGTAGCGATGGTGAGAACATGAGCGTGTGATTATCCTTATTATCTTCTACTTTTCTCTTTCCCTTTGCCTAACCTATATGAAGAAGCTCCTCGCCTCAAGGAAAAGTCTTTATGATTCCATATTTTTTTGTTGGAAATAACTGTATTGAGAACACTATGACAATTGTTAAGGAGCAGGATCAAAAGGTTTAACAAAAATAAAACAAGTCCACCCTAATTTACTCACGGCGACTTGCTAACCACCAAACACGAATCAATTTAATTTGACTAGTTAACCCATTGCATAAACTAAACTCAAATTTATTATAAAATATAAACATATGGTTTACATTCTAGATACATTCCATCAACATCAAATTTCCATCCAACTCTTGACATCCAAAGCAATATGACTATACAACATTTTGGCGTGGCTTTGCAGTAACAACAAGCGGATTCTTCCTATGTGTAGCAAGCGCAAAGAACTCCTCCATGTCGAGATCTTCGTGCCCACTTACCTCCCAATCAAAGTGATGAAGCAGATTAAACAGTGCCATCTTGACAAGATAGGTTGCAAAGTTGAGACCGGGGCATTCTCTTCTTCCAGACCCGAAAGGCAGGTACTTGTGATCATTCCCTTTGAAGTCCATACCACTGTCCAGAAACCTCTCAGGCTTGAACTCCTCGGGATCTTCCCAGTTGTTTGGGTCTCTTCCCATCGACCACACATTGACGAGGACTCTGGTTCCAGATGGGATCGTGTACCCTTGCACTTGTGCTTCAGATGCGGACTCCCTGGGGAGCAGAAGGGGCGCTGGAGGGTGCAGCCTCAGGGTCTCCTTGATCACTGCATCCATGTACTTGAGCTGTGCTATGCTGCTCTCGGAAGGCAGGATGCCATCCTCTTCCTCGACACATTTGCAGATCTCGTTCTGAACTTTTGACAGAACTTGAGGATTCTTTATAAGCTCTGCCATTGTCCACTCCAGGGTGATGGAGGTGGTGTCTGTTCCGGCAGCCAACATGTCCTACATTCAAAGATATGAGAACTGTTGTACCCTAGAATTTCTTACTTTTTCCGAGATAGGTGAGAATTGAACCCTAGAATTTTGTACAGTAGGTTTAAGAAGCTGAATGTAGTTAAGTATTGGTCACATATATAGAGAGAGTATTCATATATAAGTAGATCATACAATGGTAACTGTGGCAATATATATATTGCATGTAGGAGCATCGTTAATTCTGCAAGCACATGCATGCAAATACGAAACCTACTGCTACACCATGGGATCTGCAGATCACTGCCATAATTGAAGGGTTTTTATCAAGGTTTTAAAAATCGAACCGGACATTAAACTGGACATGTATCGGTTTTTGATTTTTATGGTCTGACCAATAGGACCGACCTGTCGAACCGGTGATGACGTCAACAGTTCAAAGAAACCGGAAAAGATCGAACCGTTGTATTGTTGATTTGGTTCGTACGGTTCAACCAGGTCGAACCGAGTTAGACCGGTATATCATACAAATAAATACGAAAAATGTTACATCACATCTTTCGAGGATTTGTTTACTCTTGTCCTTCCAAGTTTTTCTAATAACACTTATACCCATATTTTTAATGCAATTGCATTTGTCCCCTATATTTTTACAAAATCAATAGTAGTGGCCTTTTATTACTACACTTGTGCTCGCATTTAATACCAACATAAGGATGATAATGTGATTTTTTTAAGAAAATATATGAGCACAAGTGAAATTGCTTAAAAGTTAAGGGTATAAATATTCTTAAAAAAATTCGAAAGAGCATAATAATCATATTTCATAAAATTAATATAAATACATATATGAAGTAAACAATTAGTAATTTTAAACGTACTTAAACTCTAATTAACGGCATGTGTTGTTAATTTATTACTTCTCATAATATGACTATGACAACGTCTTTTTATTTGTTATTGTTATAAGTGGATGGCCTCATACATAATGTAGGAAGAGAGAGGCAATGGTCCTCAACAGACAAACTATAATGAGTCATTAGCACATGCGAAGGAGAAGAGATAACGAGGTCTATATTATGAGTTAGAATGAGACTAGATTATGAATATTTTTGAAAAAAATGTATTTTGTTAATTTACTGGAATTCATTTTTTTGTCAAAAATAGATGGTCGAATCGATGATTTATTTCAATTGGTTCAATTAGGTTTAAGCATTCCAACCAGGTTTTGATCGGTTTTGACTGGTTTATATTTCTTAAATAAAAATCGGGTGATTGGACCATTTTCCCTCCGATTCTTGGTTTAACCGGTTCAACGGTCGGTTCGATTCAGTTTTTAAAACATTGGTTTTTATGAGCAGAACAAACAAGAAACATGGAAGAAGAGACAAAAGGAAGAGTGATGAGGAAAGAAGGTTGGTAGAGAAGGAAAGGGAAAAGGGCTAAAATAAGCGACATCTGACGGATATTTACGTTAAATATGTTAAATGGATTGTGCAACAAAGTTGGACACGTAATAAGCGACATTGATTGTCATGCCCCCAATATTGTTGTCATTTTTTTGGGGGCGACGATGAATCAGTCACTTGTTGACATGCTACTTTTATTGTGTCGGAGATGTCACTATGTAAGACTCTTATATGGCTTCGGCCTATACATTTTGAACTTTCTAGTTGCGTAGTTTTTTTTATAAACAAACTTTGATCGTTTTTATAAAAGTAGTATAGTTGACAACATAAAAAATCAAAAAAAGTAACTAGGAATACGTAGGCATTAGAACGTAAATTTATATTATATAAATGCACTATAAAATCGACTTGTAGCAATAAATAATATGATTATGCATTGACATACCTTTTGATGTTAAATTTTAATAATTTTTAATATTATTCACTGTACATTTATCTTTGATTCTTGATGAATAAAACCAACGGCATATGCATTCTCTATATTGCCATCAACAGATTATATAACAATGGTTATCCACTTATTTTGTTAAATATGATTCTTCTACTCCTCGCTAAATTAACAACAATGAGTACAAATGAATATGAAAAGTCACTAAAATCAACGTTATATTAATAATTAACAACTAATATAACTTCTTTGGAAAACTAGAATAACAGAATATAGCTTTGCAAAAAAAATAATTGTTATAAATTAACAAAAATTAATATAAAAAATTAGAAGAAAAAAAATCAAACTGTTCGTTTCCCCAAGACAATTTTGTTGTGATGGGCATCCGTGAAATTTTCAATAAAAAGTAAAGATGAGCGTTTTATCTATTGTTTTATATAAATACGAGAGAAGATGTATAGTTTGTTTTGGTACACAGTTGGTGTAACACGTACCTCCAAATCATATGGGTGTGGTTTATAAGTGATACAGATTACTACTAGACAACTTGTAATTAAGTATTTTGAGTGGTTGTGAATAAATCTAATTAGATCCGAATTCAATAAATTGTTAAAACTAATTTTCCACGATAACGAATCGAAATCTAAACCCGAAACATTAATTAATGAACAACTACTTCATCAACTGGCTATTGGTACTCGAAAAGGGATAACTTAAATATCAAGTTAAAGCAAATCTAAATGCATGCGGGATGAACCTCCTTACCTGTATGATAGCTTTGACGTTGTCGTCAGTGAGGTGAACCCCAGTGCTGCCGTCCTTCTGCAGAGACAGCAGCACATCCACGAAATCCCCAATCTCATCACCGGCGCCTCCGCCACGATGATCCTGCAGAGCTCTCTCAAGAAGCCCATCCATCTTCTCGTTGCAACGCCTAAATCTCGATCTCGTGCCCCGAACAATACTCCACAGGTATCCGATCCATGGGAAGAAGTCCTCTGCTTGGAACTCTCCGAGCAAAGCTGACATCTCGGATATGGTCTCACATAGCTCCTTCCTCCTCCCGCTCTCCTTAGCGGAGCACCTCTTCCCCAGTGTAGCTCTGCACATGACCGCATTCGCCAGGGAGAGGAAGGTCTCGCTCAGATTCACGGGACCCACTAGGCTGCTCTTCCTGATCATGTTAACCATGTCCGCCACCTCCTGTTCTCTCACGCCACGAAAGTTCTGCACCATCTTGGCGCTCAGGAGGTGGATGGTGCAGAGCTTCCTCATCTGCCGCCAGTAGTCGCCGTAGCGGGCGAAGACTAGGTCCTGGGCGTGGTAAAAGAGGTAGTCGGCGGCGACCAGGGAGGGTCGGCTGGCGAAGATGAGGTCGTGGGTCTTCGTTATGTCACGGGCCGCGGCGGGTGAGGAGACGACGAGGGTGGGGGTGGCGCCGAGGTGGAGGAGCATGACGGGTCCGTGGGTCTTGGAGAGGTGGTGGAGGGACTGGTGGACGAGAGGGCCCAACTGGTGGAGGTTTCCCAGGAAGGGGAGCCTCCATGGTGAAGGTGGAGAGCTGTGGTTGGGTTTTCTGTGGAACAACGTGCGGAGGAGGAGGTGGATGAGGAGTAGAGGGAGGACCCCCGAGAGAAGAAGAGGAAGCAGCTGCACTTGCATGGTTCTCTTGATATGAAGCTCGCTGCCTTTGTACAGTATATATCAATTCCTATTTATATGAAGAAGGGATTTAGATGATACAAAAACGAAGCAGGATTCTCTCCCAGTCAATATCGCACGTGAATCAGACGCACCTTGTGGACAAAATTGGCAGGCCGGATTCAAGATTTCACTTTTTCGCTATTTTTATGCGATTAAAGTGGAGTGCACAATTTAGACTCTGTCAAATTGACCACTGCATATTTCCTTAAACAGGCTAAACTTTCCGTGGCTTTCTCTGCCTTTTCTTCTGAGAGCATGTTGCGTCCATGGCACTCAACCTCATCCATTCGAACATTAGACTAATAATAATTTGAATGGGATATTTACCAAATTGGTACGGATTATCATGTTGATAATAAATGTCTCCTCAAACTAATATATAGAAGGAAGTTCTTTGTGAAGTTGAAATTAATGGTTCATATACGCATTTAAATGATTTGGTGGTGGTGTAGTATGTCTATCATTCAAAAGATAAGGGTTCAAATATCTCATTGTGAGGATCACGTTAGGTTGTCGACAACAACGTAAAAAATAATTGAATCTTTCAGTATGGATTTGAGCAAGAATCCATGTAGCCGACTATACTAATTGCGGGAGTAGGCTTCACCAAATTATACAATCTACAAATACTATAAGATAAATAAAAAATATAATATACTACTAGACCAAGTAAAGGTGTATATAAAATAATGGAACATTATAAATATAAGAGGATGGGGAGCTTGCATCAAGGTGCATGTAATTTTACATGCATCGGGCTTATATCTTCTGCATTTTTTTATTTTTTTGAAAAATACCACCATGTATATCCATCTATATATCTCTCTAATATGTAATTCGAATTTCATCAGAAACAAAGACTCCTATGACCTCCATCTAGAACAATAGTTTTCTTGTGTGATTATTAGTTGTTTAATTATTGCAAACTCTAACAAGGTGACGAGGAGCATCGGTTGGAATGGAAAGGACTCTTTCGCAACAAAGACTTATAATTGAGTGCCCTTAGAAGCATTAAAAGACCAATAAAGATGGATAAGGTGTATTGCCTTACATCATTCGCACCTAGTTATTTTTTTGTTCTCCTTTCTTTCCAATTTCTTACTAAGCAAAGAGTCTTGATTTTTTGTTTTTTTCCTTTTGCTTGTATGGTTGGCTTTGGTTCAATTCCCTAATTTTTTTTTCATTTCCTAGTGGGAGAGAGGGATAAATAATATATAAAATTATAAAAAATGCATCGACTTTGCGTCGATTCCCAATCAAAGACTTCATTTTCCAAATGTAACAAAGAAAGGTTTGATCTTCTTCTTTTTGCTCTAATGCAAGCCGTTGTTAAACCTCGAAGTTGAAAGATCAGGTCCACATTTTGTTACATTTGAAAAATGAGACCCTTGATTGAGAATCGGTTAATAGTTGAGATCCCTTTTTGTAATTTACCCTAAACTTTCCATAGCTTTTTATTTAAAAAATTGAACCCACATCAACCTCACACTCTTGGCTAGTAAAAACGTCCTAATTGCAAATACGGGACCACTACAAGGAAAACAAGTTGTGGCTACGGAACTATACCCACGGATATGGGGATTGTGGCCACAGAATTGGGCTTTGGCCACGACATGTCGTGGCCAGTAGCCGTAGCTACAAGTTTCGTCGCGAGAGTTCTCTAGCCACGAATATGCCGTGGCCACTACAAGTGACCACGGAACTTAACGTGACCACAACTCTTATATGAAGACTTTGGCCACGGATTGTAGATACGAGAAACTAGTGGCCACGGAATTATCATGGCCACAAGTTTCATAGCCACATTCCGTGGTCACAACTCATTTTTCTTGTAGTGGACGCATATCTCTTCGCCGGTGTGGATCCCGACAGGGAATGCCAACCAAGGAGTTTCACTTATCCAAGTTGAGGTCTAATGATCAAGTATCAATTTCCTATTACTGTGAAGATCGAGAACGAATCTACGATCCTTCTTCCCTTTGCAGGTGTTACAAAGCAGATTTCCAAGAAATTTCCATAATAATGCGAAGCACCAAGCATATAAAATTCTCACAACCCATAAAAAAAACTGAGCAAATAAAAGACCGGAGAGAAACTAAACACACGCGATGACTACAGAAGGAGCCTACAGACATGATTGCTATATATGTATTTGACAACGGGGACTTATTTATATCAGCTTAACATCAGTTTGACGTGGTGCCGCGACCAACACAAGAGGATTCCTTCGGTGGGTGGTGATCCCAGAAACCTCCTCCATGTCCAGATCTTCGTGCCCGCTCACGTTCCATTCAAAGTGCTGCAGAAGATTAAATAGTGCCATCTTGATGAGATAGATTGCAAAGTTGAGACCGGGACATTCTCTTCTTCCGGACCCAAAAGGCAGGTACTTGTAATCACTCCCTTTGAAGTCCATACCACTGTCCAGAAACCTCTCAGGCTTGAACTCCTCGGGATCTTCCCAGTTGTTTGGGTCTCTTCCTATCGACCACACATTGACGAGTACTCTGGTTCCAGAGGGGATTGTGTACCCTTGCACTTGTGCTTCAGATGCGGACTCCCTGGGGAGCAGAAGGGGCGCTGGAGGGTGTAGCCTCAGGGTCTCCTTGATCACTGCATCCATGTACTTGAGTTGGGCTATGGAGGTCTCAGTGAGTGGCCATGCATTCTCCCTCGCAAGATAATCGTGGACCTCGTCTTGAACCTTCGATAGAACTCGAGGATTCTTTACAAGCTCCGCCATCGTCCACTCCAAAGTGATGAAGGAGGTGTCCGTCCCTGCACCGAGCATGTCCTACATTTGCAAGTGTAATTGATGTTAGAATACCATATGGCTGTAGTTTTGGGATTCGATGGGAATAATTAAGAAACAATGCTGGTTCAGATTCTGGATCGACTTCATCTTGTAACTGGAGAACATAGCATGCCAAAAATATTCACTGCATTCATCACTTTTCTATCTCGTACACATATGGCAACCAGTGACAGATATAGATCGTATATGTATGTATGCATGTATATGTATTTTGAGGATATCGTACTTTAATCGATGTATTCATTCGAAATCCGTATTTTTATCTGTAGTTGCAGTTGAAAACATACAGGGATTTGGTAATACCATGGGATCCTTTCTATCCCTAGTTAGGAGGGCATCTTGTAGATATGAATATTAATACAGGAGAATCCAAGTACTTTCAGGAGAAATAGGAAGGATTTATAGTAGAAATCTCTTGTAAAATTAGAATCGGATCTACGTGTAGAACGTTCATAACTTCTCACCAGTATGATAGCTTTGACGTTCTCGTCGCTAAGGTGAACCCCACTGTTGCAGTCCTTCTGCAGAGACAGCAGCACATCGACGAAATCCCCACTCTCATCACCGCCCCCGCCGCGATGATACTGCAAAGCTCTCTCGAGGAACTCCTCATTCTTCTCGTTGCACCGCTTAAACCTCGATCTTGTGCCCTTAACGAAACTCCACAGGAACCCGATCCATGGGAAGCACTCCTCTGCATGGAATCCGCCCAGCAAAGCGCCCATCTCGTCTATGGTCTCGCACAGCTCTTTCCTCCTCTCGGTCTCTTGAACAGAGTACCTCTTCCCCAGAGCAGCTCTGCAGACGACCCCATTCGATAGGGAGTGCAGAATCTCGCTCAGATTCACAGGACCCACTTGACTCTTCTTTCTGACCTTTTCAATCATGTCCGCCACCTCCTCTTCTCTTACGTCCCCAAAGCTCTGAACCATCTTGGTGCTTAGGAGGTGAAGAGTGCAGACTTTCCTCATCCGCCGCCAATAGTCGCCGTAGGGGGCGAAAACCACGTCTTTGGTATGATAAAAAAGATGGTCAGCGGCGGTCATGAATGGCCGGCTGGCGAAGGTGCGGTCTTGAGTCTTCAAGATGTCGCTGGCCGCATCCGGGGAGGAGACGACGAGGGTGGGGATGGAGCCGAAGTGGATGAGCATGACGGGGCCGTAGGTCTTGGAGAGGTTATGGAGTGACTGGTGGAGAAGAGGACCCAGCTGGTGGAGGTTTCCTATGAAGGGAAGCTTCCATGGTGAGGGTGGTAAGTTGCTGTTGGGGTTTCTACGGAATATGTGGACGAAGAGGCGGATGAGGAGCAGCAGGACTACTAGAGAGAGGGAGAGAAGAAGCAACTGCATGTCGTTGTTCCTGTTTGAGGCTTGCAGAGAGAGGGAGAGAGAGATCTTGAATGAGTCGTCAACTCTTCTACGTGTAGAATTTTATAGTAGAATCGGGCAGGACGTATATCCCATAATGAAAGATTTGTATTGAGATCTTCGTTCTGGATGACTCGGGACATTAATGGCAGTTTGACATGCCACGGCCAAGACCCGCCACCGTTGCACTGTCCGGTGGACTTATTGAAGAAAACATGCTATACAGTAGAGGATATGCTCTGCCTTTTTTCTTATCTGAAAAGGATGTACTCATCCATGGAATGGGGTGGATCCTCTCCATTGAGATCACCTGTGTGATGCAGGGGATCTGTAGAATGGGGAATGGACGCTCCTTGAAAGGCGATCGGGGATAGTTAGCTCCCTACCAGGGGCGTCCATGCCCCCATTCGACGGATCCCCTACGTCACAGCAGGGGATCTTACAACAGACGATCCTCTCGCTCCATGGAAACGAATCGTCTGCTATACACCAATTGCAGCTGACTATGCTAGAATGGGTCTGATGTGCGCCACGTGTTCGATGGCCATCAGAAGGCTGGGAGGGTACGAGCTGAGGTGGAAGAGGCGACACGAGCATAGGAGGCGACGCGCGGGAGGGTAAGGGTCGAGGAGTGAAAAGAAAAACCGCCCAACCTGATAGTTCTAGTAGGAGAGACTATCGTCGCTATGTCGGTCGTGTAAATTTTACCAGAAAATTTATTAATTTTTTATACTCATAAACTCGATGTGTATAGCGTTAAGTACGGGAATGTCGAACTCAGGGAGGCAAACTATTAAAAACTAAGGTAAAATAATAGAAAACTAAGGTATAAGGGTTACCCATTATTTAATTAATTAATTATTTATTAGGTAACTTTCTATATTTGGATTTGATTTTTTTATGAATTTTATGTATTTTTTGTGATTTTAATATACCTACGTAGGAATATGGGTATAATTTTTATATTTTTATATTTGATTTTTATTTTGAAGTTTTTACGTGTTTTAAGAGGTTTTATAATTTTTATGTAATTTTAGAAAATATTTTGTAATTTTTGTTGAATTTTTAAAGTTGAGAACTATATTTTTTAATTGAAAATAGAATTTTATTTTCTAAATTAAAATTAGTAGAAATTAAGAGAATAATTGTATTTTATTTTGATTCGAAATAGAGGAAAATATAGAATGGTATATTGTATTTATTTATACGACTTTTGTAGAATTAGTTTTGATTTTTTTTAGTTTTTTTATGTATTTTTATTTATTTTATTATATTATTTTTATTTTATTTTTGGTTTATATGTAAAATATACTAAAATATGCTAAAGGAGTTTTTATATTTTTATGATTTTTTAAGTTTGTTATATTTTTGTATTTTTAGGAATTATTTAATGCTATAAAATTTTTTTATTTTTTGAAAATACGATATTATTATTGTATTTTTATGTTTAGTATTGTATTTATTATATTGTACGGTATAGGGGTATTGATGTAAAAAATAGAAAATTAGGGAGTTTATGCGTAATTAGGTGAAAGACGGAGGGGTAAAATGCAAAGGTTCAGCACTAAATGTGCAATACGTGTGCTCACCAACTACAGAGCTTTCTTGTCATTTCGGAAGAGTTCGGGGACATTCAGTGCAAATCTCCTAGACTTCACGTGATAAGCACTTGGACTTGTAAGCAAGTTCAAAAGAGTTTGGAGTATAGTTTGCAAATTGCCCAAAATATCTGGAGATGCACATGAGTGGCGCGTGCGCTGTAGAGAAGCGGTGGATAAACGATATCTCTTGGTACAGATGATCTACAGATGGATCAATGACTGCCGCTGTCGACGCGTGGTGTAGTTGCTAAGCGGTTGGGCGGTGGGATGTTCTGAACCATCTGATGTAACTGTATCTCACGGTTTAGGTTGAGTGTGACATGGACCGTTTGATCTTATCTGATGGTTAACGTGCAGTTTGGAGGTCAGATAACTTCAGGAGGCGTCTCTCGTCGAGGCGGAGGATTCGATCTTTGGAGTCGGATCTCAACCAGATCGTCGATTGATATCGATGGATCTCGATCTATAGTGATATACTCTATATTGTTTACTTCAGATCTCCATGTCCAGGTGATGAATCCACGATTCATCATCTCAATATATTAATCTTAGCAAAATCCTTGAGTAAAATCTCAAAAAACTGTCTATAAAATTAATAGATTAATAAAATGACTCTTGTAAATAGAACATATTAATTATTGTACATTATATTGTACAAAATAAAATAATAATAATAAGCCGTAAAATGAAAGAGTTTCTTCACCTGTAAATAACCCAAAACTTCATTTTTTTTAAAAATTCATTTAAACTCATTTTCAACAAATTCTTTCTCTAACTTGTTTATAAAAAATGTATAGAAAAATAAAAAAATATAAAATAAATTTCACCTCAAATAAAAATACTCCAAGATCCCCAAAAAAAGGCGCAAAGTCCAACTTCCCAGCCAAAATCCCCACTATGTATGAACTCCAAATTCACCTAACTCATTTTTAAAGTTTAAGTTAGAAAATTATCTATCCAATAAAAGTGGGCTCATTAAAATCGGAACTCGTTTGCAAAATATGAATTTTGAGACCTTGGTGTACAATGTATATATTATAAATATTCTTTATTTCTTTATTTTCTATTTTCTTTTTCTTAATTACTAAAAATTCAAAAAAATCATTATTGTGTTCTATTATATTTTAAATAATTTATTTCTTTTTATGTTGTAAATATATTTTATTAAAAATACAAAAAGTAAAATTAGAAAAGTAAAAAATGTACATATTACTTGTCTTATTTTGTAAATTCTCCATTTTCTTTTCTTTTAATTTTCTTTTCTATTTAGTAGCCAACTTTTAATTTATTTTTACTTTTGTTTTCTCTACTCTAACCTCTCATTCTACCACCAACTTCCATTCAACTCCACTATCTTTTCTAACCTCCCATTCAATCCCTTAATCGGCACCTTCATTTTTCTCCAACTCCCCATTCTTCTTCTTATTTTTATTCATCTCGTCATCCTCATTTGTCCCCATTTGTCATTCTTAAAGAAAAAAGGAGAGAGTTTGGAATGTGGTGTCAGTGACAGCGGCCTATCATCTTCCTCAAGCGACGACCTCCTTTCATGAGAGATCCATGGCGACCACTACCACCGCGTTACGAGTTTCCCATCAAGCTCGCATAGCCTCTCCACTTTTTTGACCAATCCGATCGAGACCAAGATAGGAGTCCAGTGTAGCTGTTCCGCAAATCCGATGAAGCTCAGGTAAGTATTTCCTCTCATTTTCCCTTGTTATTTTATTTTATCTAGCATTTTTCCTTATTTTTTTACACCACATATGTACACTCATACCATCTCCTTCATCTTTATTCATCACTTACACTTCTCCATTTTTATTTCCTGTTGAAAAAATATTAAAAAAATAAAATAAAATAGTAGTAAAAAATCAAAAAAATTAAAAATTAAAAAACAACAACCAGCAGGTGGTCGGCTCCCCTTCCTTCACCGCCAGCCACCGCCACCACCATCGGCCGCGCCTCCACTGTAGTGCCCCTTCGCTCCCGCCTCAAGTCGCTGACCACGCGCGACCCCCTTGGTAGTTCGCACCTCTTGCCACCGCACGCGGCGCGCGTACCCTGCCGCACCTGTTCGCCGTAGCGACCGCCAGCGCTACCCGCACGCTGGCCGCTAGCTACCGCTAGCTACCGCCAGCGCTCTGGCCACCATCTCCCCCGCAGTTTTGACAGCTTCACCCCCAGCCACGACCATCCCAACGGCTGATCGCCTACCCCCGTCAGCATCCCCTCCTACCGCCATCGCGCCCCTTCGTGCGTAGCCCACTCGTCATCAACCTACAGCATATGCTGCCTCTCCACCGCCACCGTCACGCATCACCTCTGCCCGCAGCCGCCGACGCCCGCCACCGCTCCCTCCACGTCGATGTGCGTCGTCGCTCCCTCGCGTGGCCGCACCCCCGTTGCTCCTTCGTCGTGCCCTAGCCACATCAGAGAATGAAGGAAGGTGGGTTCCTTTTTTATTTTGTAAAAATGGCATATTTTAGCTTTCAAGTTTTCATATATGCAAAAACCTCCCTGTGTACAAGTTTGAATTATAACTTTTATTTTCTGAAATTACACGGATACCCTTGTGTTTTCATATTACATATTGTTTATCTTATTTTATAAATTCTCCATTATTTTTCTTCTCTTTATTTTATTGTAATTTAGTAGTCTACTTTCTTTTATTTTTTCCTTTATTTATTTTCTATTCTCTACAATAACTCCCATTCAACTACATATTTTTTAATCTCCATACAACTCTATCATTTTTCTAACCTCCCATTCAACTCCGTCTTTCCACTTTTATTTTTCTCCAACTTCCCATTCTTCTTTTTAATCATTTCATCATCTTCATTTTCCCCCATCCGCCATTCTTAGAGGAAAAAGAAGAGAGCTTGGAGTGTTTTATCAGTGACAACGGCCGAGCATCCTCTTTAAGCGACGACCTCCTTCAAGCGAGATTCGCGGTGACCACCCTTCTCGCGACACAAGTTTCCCATCAAGCTCGCATAGCTTCTCCTATTTTTTTCTGTCAATCAGATCTAGGCGACGATAGGAGTTTAACGTAGTTGCTCTGCAAATCCGACGAACCACATGTATATTCTCTATCTCAACTCTGTCATTTTTTAATCTAACGTCTACTTTTTTTTATGTCTTATTCATCTTCAAATTCCATCACTTCCTCTATTTCACCATCACCACCTTTGTTTCATTCTCTATTTAAGAAAATTAAAAAAATAAGAAAAATTAAAATCATAATCAAAATAAAAAAAATAAAAAAGGACACGACATGTCTCCCACCATCAGCAACCGCCGCAACTCCTCCAGGCGCTCACCGCCATGCCTTCTCAAGCCACGTACGACCCTCTGCGCGCCACCTCTAGGCCGCGCCACCTGCGCCCCCCTGCACGATGCCCCACCTCCACCTCTAGTCTGCAAGCCTTTGTCCACACCACGCCCACACCGCCTTCAGTCGCACCCCTGCAACTCTCCAGCTCCAGCCTGCCTGTGTCCCCTGCACAGCGCCCCTTCCTCCAGTCGCGGACGCACCATCGTCGCATGTCATCCTTTCCACCACAGCAGCAGTGGCGGCCGCTGCACTCCCCGCCCCCCGCCCCCGCGTGTCGCCGCCCTTTCGCTCCACCCCCGCGCCCGAGATCCTCCCCCCACGTCAAGCCCTAATTATAAAGGAAGAAGAAGGTTTATTTTGTTTTTTTATTTTTTATTGTAAAAATTGCTTGTTTTTCCTCATATATTTTTGTAGTCTCAAAAGTGCCCCTGTGCATAGTTCACATTGTCACTTGCAATTTCTATATTGCACGGATACCCCTATGTGTTTAGATATCCTTTTAGCATAATTTTATTTAATAAAAATGTCATTATGTTGAGCAACTAATTCTCTATCATTTGGATATTTTTTGGTTTTTTGTGAGTTCTGGGTAATAAAATAAAATTATTTTATGGAAAATTGTATATTTCATCGAATTTAAGCTTTTAAATTCATATTTAACTTATGCTTGATCCAAAAATTCCTGAAAAATTGCAAGTGCTTCCTTGAAATGTGCTTTATTTACTAACCAAATTTCATTTGAATTGGACTTATTATGTGCCTTAAATAAATTATAGAGGGATTTCCATAAATATTTTTTTATTAAATCTACACACATTATTTTTTCAAAATTCCAACTCTCTTAGATTATATATTAAAATACCCTTTTGAGATAATTTGCTCTCTTGATAAAATGACGTTGTGGATTTATTAGGACTTAAATACTCATTGTCACTCTATTTTCTTAAAAAATCAAATATTTTATAAATATTACAAAAAATTATTATAGCCTCAATGCATTATGTTTTAGTTTCGCTAAAATTTTAATGATTTTTGTGTTCTATTTGTGTGAAAAATTACGTAAAAACACACAAAAAATGTTCATTGTTGCATTTTAATGCGTGAAATTCCAAAAAAATTGTTATGCATTCATTACTAGATTTAGTTTGTAGAAAAAAATATAATTTGACTAAATCATATTAATTTCACATTAAAATTAATTTGGATAAGTTGTGTTCTTTCTTATTAACTTAATTCACTCATATTTTACGTTCGTATTTATTTTTACATTAAAAAAATTTAAATATCTACATTGAAAACCTAAACTTAGTCATTCTGAATTAACTCAAAGTTGTTCCTTTGTCTCGCTGTGTTCTATCACTGACTTGCCCATGATATAAATTTAAGTCGAGACACTCTTCACAGATAGCTTTTCTCAGTTTTGATTGATTTGCTGAGTGTCGTACTACAATGAGTACGGTTAATTATATCACTCTGGACCGTTCTGCCGAAGGCGCGATTCTAGGGGAGGCAAATGGCTTAGAATTAATTTAGAAATTTTGATTTAGGTTTTTTGTTACTCGGGTAGTCTGACCCTCGAGTCATACAGTAATTAATCCATTTTTCTTCTTTTTTTCTCTCAATTATTTTTCTGATTATTTTTGTATATATTTGTTTGTTTATCTTTCTAATATATATTTCATTTTCCTTGCGAGGGCCTGCTTGACTTGGAGTGCATCAGAGGTCGACGGACGTGACGTACGCCTACTGCTAAAGAGCAAGAAATTTAATTTATTTGTGAGGGTATTTTTTTGATTATTATGCTGCAATTATGTAGGTAATTCTCTTTTTACAATGTCTCTTGTTTGAGAGCTCGCGCTTACATCATAACTGGACATTTGACCCATTTGTGGTCGTGTGGCTGATTGACGTAGAATAGGACTTGCACTCATGGCTCTTAGAGCATTTTTATTAGAATATTTTTATTACTTGTACTCGTAATTTTTTGGACCACACATCGATTTAACGAGACACACTTAAATTGCATAGCTATTAGTCTAAATTAAATTGTTCATCACTTGCTAATAGAACTACCTGTGTAGGAACAATTTTCTTGTATGTATCTGATATAATATAAAATTTCAATTCTGCCTTTCATCCCGCATGTGGAGCGTGAGGATCACTGTAAGTCTTCTGAACTAGATAAGCATCATTGATTTCACTATTTACATTGGTTTTTCTGGACACCTTTTCCCTTAGTTTTGAAACTTAGGTGAAACGGAAATCGGAATTGATCATTAGGCGTGCCGTGTTTGTTGAATTAATCAAGTGATAACCGAACTTAAAATCAGGATTGTTAATCATCGTTGACCAAAAAATTGACTAAAATTAACACTTGTGCTATTGTGATTGTTGAGGGGTGAGGACACATCCTTAGGATAGTGCCAGAACCTACTTTTAAGCCTTATGTAATTGAACGCATATTTTTATTTATTACCTAATTAAATTTGAAAAGATAAACGGTCAGACTCTTGCGACCATCACAGTGTTGAGTAGGTGAACCCATGGTTTGTTCTTGTGTTTGTTTGTTTTCTGTGTTATTTGGTGCACTTGCATGCTTTCTTCCTCGATCCGCGTCATTCTCCCATCTTTCTTGGATGATGTCGGGATATTGGTCATCCTATCCAGATTACTCCTCTTCGACCATATTCCGACCATCTCCATCCTCTTATTTCTCCTCATTCCCATACCCCAACCACGAAGTCAGAATATGGTCATATCCGTATCCACAAAAAATCACATATTTAATATATGTGTATTCATATCCGCCGGAATATCTTATAACCATATTCATATCTATAAAAAAATGAACAATAACTATTTCCGTATCCGCAAAAAAAATTACATACCAATGTCAATATACATATAGGCATATATTTACAACTTATCCGACCTTTTGCATCCATATATTTGTATCCATGTTACTATCCATATATCCATGTCAAAAAAACATATCTATGTTGATTTTCAAAAAAAAAAATATCCAAAAAAGAAAAATACATATCCATGACGATAACCACATATGTGTAACAATGATATATTAATTAACTAGTATTGAAGAAGAATATTTTCATTAGCATTTCTAAGGACTGGAATCCCAATTCCAAAGGAGTGCCTAAGAATGATAATTCCCATGAACGAGGGGATTCGATTTCCTTGGTAATCATTATTCCTATCATAATATGATCTAGCAAACACATGAATGGGATCGACGGAGGAATGGTGATTCTATTCTCCACTCTGTTCCTGCATAACAAACGGGAAGGTCATCCAACTTCTGGATGAAGTGGAGAGGATGAACGTGAGGACACAGAGTTTTTGCAGGAAATTTCAGAGGTCTACCTTCGAGGTCTAGGATGGAGGGGGGGGGGGGGGGGTGTAAATGGAAGACAACGAGGAAGCATGAAGGAGAGGACACGCGATATTATTTTGTAGGTGAAGATTTCAATTTGACTTTTTTTTTCAACTATGGAGGGATAACGGTCTAAACAGATCAAGCAGGGATTATCTCGTAATTACAAAGATTACATTGGTTGTTTGTGTAATCATAAAATACTTTAGGAGATGTATTAAATCCCAGATCTTTAATCCCCTCGTATCCTTTTCATCTGCTTCAATTAGCCCACCACACCACTTGGACAAGCTTTCTTCTTTAATTTCCCATGGCATGGCTCCACCACCGTCATGGACAGAGCCCGTCCAAGAAGGCATATGCCAATCCTTTATTTTTTAATAGTTTGGTGTTCATAGCGTCCTTTAGTTTGTGATTTATTTATTTTATATGCAGTGGGTCCTTCGCATAAATAGAGCTTGTGGCTACCGATGTTGCTTTGATGTCACAAGCATCTTACTATATATTTGATTTGATATGATGATTTCATAGTGCTACGTATGATGTATCTCGTGAATGCACTTAAAATCCCACCTGTAATTTATTTGGTAACTATACGAATTCAAAGAGTGGGCTTACAGTATAATTTCAACTGGCTTGCACATTTTTTTTCTGATTTACCCATTGATGAGTTGTGAAGTCAATCTAACTCATAGAATTAGGATAAATGAAATCTAATATTCAAAGAGTTCATATATGAAGGGAACGTGAACGATCATGTTCACTTAGTTGGTATGATTTTCTTTTTCAAGTCTAGAAGGTTTAAGAAGAGCTACACTAATCCACAATCTAAGCATGAAATGAAATTTGTAAAGAAAAATAAAAAAAGCAAAAGGTTAGGTCCTACTGCTAGGACACGAATTGTCCATCTTCATTATTTGCAACATTGTCAAGACATGGTAATTAAGAGGAACATACACACGCAAGCATATTTACTCGATCAGAAATCGCCGTTCGCGTTGTCGATGATGCCAAGTATGCCTATGTTTGGCACTATAGAGCAACACATCTTTTTCCCCTCAATTTCTTTCCCTAAATTATATGAGATGTTTCTCGGAAAAAAATGTTAAATACTTTTGGCCTTTTCTCACACTCTTCCTATTGCCCATGTACTTGTAGCAATGCCATAGTCTCTTGCAAAAAGATACTATGAACATGTTTGGTAACTGGGTTGGGTTAGGTTGGAGTAACCTCCTGTGAATAGTAGCTATTAGGATGGTTATAAGGGTTGGAGAGGGTTGAAATAATAAATGTGATGTGACATTACATTGATTATATATTATATTAATTTCTTAATGATTATAATATATATTTTATGTTAATTTTTTTATTTAATTGTGATTAAAAAATGTAACAAGGAAATTGTGTAGTCCATACAACTAATTTCGACCCAGTAATGTAGTGATAGAGCATTGGGTATGCCAAGATACCTCAAAGTGACCTGACAACCAAACGAGCCCTATGCGATGATCTTCACGATCATGGCAATACCGTACATTGTGATCAAGCAGTGGAATTTGTCAGCTACATCATATGCCAATGATGTTGTTGTCAAGATCGACGAAAGAACCAAAGACGAGAAAGAATAAGCTGTTGGAGGAGGGTACAACTCTCGTCTTGATTAAGGAGAGAAGGTAATAGAAGGCCAAAAAGAATCTTGATGGAAATGTAAAGTAACATTTAGTGGAGAAGTTGTTTAATAAGTAAAATTCATTTATGAACTCATTCCATGACATGGGAGAAGGAAACTAAAAATGTATGGGCTCAGTCACGGAATCATAAAAAAGTAGCCTTATAGGAGTGAACAAAAAGAATTATTCGAGAAATAACCATGTAAACTACTTAGGAGTGTACGAATAACGTTTACAACAACCAAAGGTAGGGAACTCATTGGATATAACTTTGGTTAATTTTTTTTGAAAAGTTGAGGAATTTTACACAATTTAATTTAAGGTAAATTATAAAGGGATTTTTTATCTAGTAGACTCTATGAAATTGGTCAATTACCTCCACGATCTTTGAAACAACTTAATTTCTCCCTCGATCCCGTAAACTTGCTCCGTCTTACCTTATAAACCCTACCGTTAATTGCACAGTTCTTGAGTTAACTTTGTTGGGTTTAAGTTGAAATAATCAAACGATATCAAATCCAACGATGTCTTTTCTTCCCCTCTCCCTCCTTCCTTTATCTCTCCCCTTCTTCCTCTTTCTCTTTCCAACGGGGGATGGGGGGGAAGGGGACAACAACAATAGCAGCAGCCCGAGGACGGGGTTAGAAACGAGCAGTCCATCTCCGTCCTGTACGTTCTCAGCAGGTCGAGGGCTCCTATAGCTTGTTTTAGAGCAGTGACGAAACCCGTGGAGCCCTGACCTCCGGAACCCTCGTTCGCGTTGGTCAGGACCTCTGGAAAGCAATCGAGAGTTGAGAGGTTCGACCAAGAGATGACTCGATTGGAATAAATATTATCACAAAAAATTATCACCAGGGGAGGAAGAAAAGAAAAAAGAGCACTGTAATGCAAAAACAACAATAATTCAATTATTTCCCTTCCAGAGTATAAAATCCTCTGAGAGAAGCCCTAGAAGGAGGCGCATACTAGACTCATTGAGCTGGGTCCTCGGAACCTGGCATCTAAGGGTGCAGACAAGTTGTGAGAATGGGAGACGGTGCCTGCATCACCGGCAATGCCTCCTTCGGATCCGTGCTAGAGCTCAATGATGAGCCATATGACGGCCTTGCTCATCTGCTCGAGGCTGACAACGCTGATGGGGGGAATGGAGGAGGAAGAGGAGGAATGGGGCATTCTCGTGGCTTCATCGATGAGGTACTCGGATCCGATCCTCTACTTGATTGACTCCACAAACTCCTCGACGTGATCGTAGGCGACGCGGAAGAGCTCCCATGGGTCCTTGAAGGCCCCGAGGACTGCGTCCGTGGTGGGGTTCTTCTGCCCCAACGACCGCTCCTTGCTCTCCACGACTGTTGCTGCAGCCACAAGGAACTCGTTGCAAGCGCTTGTTAGTGCCTTCACCGTGCTGTCCATCATTGTCCTTTCAAACCAGATTTGGGCTAAGTGGAGGTTTGGATTTATTTTTTAATCAAATCGATTGAAATTAAAAGTTTAACAGCACAAAAGTCTTGGGTGGGTGCTGGGCGGGGAAAGGAAGATGATAAGGAAGGGTGAGGGGGAGGGGGTACTCAATGTAAATTTGATAAACAAAATATGTATAATGTAAAAGAACATAACGAATTTGGTTAGTTTTAACGGGTATAACCACATGGTCTGTGGGGTAAGGGTTAGCAAGTTTACGGGATCGAGGGAGGAATTAGGTTATTTCAAAGGTTGTTGAGGTAATTGATAAAGTATAGGGCCTACCGAGTAAAAATCCCTAATTATAAAAAAGTTCATGAAATACATCGGTATTCAATGGCTTGGCTGAACTTGAAAAAATTACAATGTAGCATTTTTTTAAATACGAGATAATCTGATTTAAGAGTAGACCAATAAAATGATCAACTTAATTCTTTCAACTGGGACCATATTAATTTTAGAGTAAATTAGACAAAAGTCGCTGACCTAAATAACAACAGTTTAAATCACAGTGAAACAAATATTAAATAGCCGGTACCACATTGTTGCCTTTTTAAGTTCGGGAATGACATGGGAATCAGCGTATAATTTTGGAACTTTTGTGTAATTTACTCTCAATCTTAATAATTAGGTACTGTAATGTTGAATGAAGTTCAGGTAGGACATTGAAATGGCGTATATAGTTGAGGACATTTGTGCAATTTGCTATTTTATGTAAGTGAAAAATGAAAAGAAAAGGGAGCAAAGTAATATAGCTCCTCCAATGATCTCCGAATGCCACAAGATCTCTCTTTCCTCGAGCTAAAAGCAGCACACGCTCGTCATCAGACACAATCACAGGCCCAAAGCAGAGAGGCGAAGGGGAGAACGGGGGGAGGGAGATGGGGAGAGAGGCCATCGTCCCCCTTCTCTTGGCTCCTCCTCCGCCCCGTTCCAACCACCACCACCACAGCCTCCATCTCGAGCTCGACGAGAGCGACGTTGTCTGGCCGCACACCTCCCAATCCACCAACGGACCATCCACCTCCCCCGTCGCCACCACCATCTCCTCCCCCTCTCCCTCTCCCCGACTCGACAACAAGTTAGGGTTAGGGTTGGGGCGGGGCCTCTCCGCCGCCCTCTCCCCCGACCCCCTCCCTCAATCCCTCCTCCCCAAGCGTACCCCCACCGCCGCCGCCATGGCCGTCCCCCTCCCCCGATCCGACGATCGCTCCTTCCTCTCCGGTTCCGGTAGACCCATGCAGATGTCCGCACCCGTCAACATTCCCGTCTGGCCCAACCGCCGATCTGGTAGGCCGTCCGGGATGTGGGACGTGGAGGAGAAGGTCGAGGAGGAGGTGGACGTGGAGGAGGATGGCGAGGGCATGGTGGTGCCGCCTCACGTGCTCGTCGCCAGGTCCCGCGCGATGTCCTTCTCGGTGTTCGAGGGCGTTGGGAGGACGCTGAAGGGGAGGGATCTCAGGGTGGTCAGGAATGCCGTCCTCCAGAAGACCGGATTCCTTGATTAGTATGAACAGGTACGCTCACCTCCATTTTTGTCGTTTGGAAGGCTGGAGATAATTTATTTATTGTAGATGCTGTCCATTTTGCCTTGCAGGCGAATGATGCAGTGATTCATTGGGGCGATTGTTTATATGCTGCGCAGCGGCTGAAGAGGTTTGATTGTTATTGTTATTGTTGTTGGTGAATAAGTGTTTTAATTAGAATCTGTTTTAACTTTAATGAAGGACGGTTTTGTTTACATGCCATTTAATGTATGATAAGCGTCCTCCACTCCCAAATTATATAATGGGAAAATTTACATGCATTTGTTTGCATCAAGGGAAGTTTTGTTACTAAACAATTGTTACAATTTTAAGGAAACTTCTGTTCATTTGAATGAGATTTTTTTTGGATTTCGTAATGGAAACTGGAATATCTACGACTTTTTGATTGACGTGCCTTGTCTTACATAGAAAAAGTTTTCTTTTTCAGTTGGAATTATACATTTGAATAAGGTTGTGTGTTTGCCACTTCGGATATGTTTATACCATTACTTTCTAGACTCCTGCTTTGCATCCTATGCTTAGCCGTTTAATAAAAAATGCTTGATACCACTTACTGTCCACTCTTGATTGTTTTTAGCTTTTTTGGAATAAGAACTGTGTATTATGCATGTTGCGTTTAAAGTGCGCATCTTTGGCTTATAATAGCCATGTCAACTTTGGCTTGAATATTTGCAGTAAGCTTATAAGAGTTTTTATTTCTACAGAGGGAAAGGAATGGTACTCGGAGCTGATGGTTATTGCGGTTATCAAATAATTTTAATATTTTCTATATGCAGACTGAAGATCTAAACCTTATGTGAAAACGTCATTTGATCTTATTCTTTTTATTGGGGGTCCTGGGCGGGGTGATCCTCTTTTGGTGGCTTACACTTGTGCATGCTTTCTAAGTTTTTTTAAAGAGTGTGGAAAGTAGCGCCAATATCCCACATATGATTCTCTCGTGAGCATCTTTGCTAGCAGTCTCTTGAAGTTGAATTGCTATACAAATCTGTGTTTCTGGGCCATTAGGCCCATTACAGAGTCCATGATTTCATCTCTTCCTTATCCTGAGTGAGAGTTGGGAGGGTTTCTCAATATCATCAAGAAGCATGGACAAAATGATTGGAAGCAATGTTCAGGAAATCGGTTTGTGTAGCCGCATATGCAGCTACAAATGCCTATGCGGTCCCCTTGGCGAATCGAATACATGAAGCGCAGCACTATGCGCCTTTCGAGCATAAGCGAGCCGCATAAATAGGCTGTGCGACCGCATATTCGGACCGTGCAGCCACTTAGGCTTTAGCGGGTTAATCTGAATTGGATCTTCAAGATCCACATCAGATAACGTTTAGAAACCCCTATCTTGAATCCCCCCTCTCCCCTTACCCTCTCTCTGGTTACCTTATCTCCAGCGAAACTCAAATCCCTAATCTCCTCGTAAAGCTCTGTCTTGAAGCTCCTCTGCCTTCAACCTCTGGCACGAAGCCCCTTCACCTCCAAGACCCTCCATCGCTGCGAAGCTCTTCCACCTCCAGTAACCCTAGATTACCTTTTTTTTATTTTTATGTCAAATTTTCTTCCGAATTTCTGTGTTTTCATTTCGTCGCCGTGCTATAGCGTATTGGATTAATTGGTCATGTGTTCAGCTGTTGGCTACTTGGATTCATTGGTCATGTATTTATTATTCGTCATTTCTATGCATATGCCTGTTGGTCATTGTTGTTGCATGTTGCTTGTTGGTCATTGTTGTTGCCTGTTGGTCGTTGATGTTGCTTGTTGGTCACTCTTGTTGGTCATTATTATGATTTATGTGTCGTTTTCATTGGTCATTGCCGTTGCCTGTTGGATTCATCATGATGTGTTTAATATTCGTCACTGATCAAATCTTGTTGTCAAGCATGTTTTCCTATTTAGTAATATGGACTCTTTGCCATCACAAGCTGCGTGTTTTTCTTAGATTAGAAATGAAATGCTCGGTTTATTGGAGGTGTACAGTAGAATTAACTGCACAATGCAAGAGGCCTGTATTTGCTTTGGTTTACAGAGCATATCATATACGTAATCATTAGAATTATGTGCTATGTTTTCTATTATGAGTGCTAACTTTTCTATTGATATTGGATTGATAAAGATTGTTTTGAGCTCTATTGCATGAAAGTCATTTTTTAGATCTTTTGGTGGACCGTATTTATTCATAAATTCAATTCAACTATAATCACTTTTGTAGATATTTATTTATTTTTAAATTAAAAATTAGAAAACCGCGTATAATTGCATATACCTCGCAATTGCCTCTGCATACCACTTAATCACTATTTAGCGACCTGTCCGAATGCATAAGCATATCGCTTTCTTTTTTTTTTGAAGCCAAAGCATATCGCTTTCTTCAACTTTGATTAAAAGTCTGGATCTAGAAGGCGGCTTTCTGAAGCAACTGCGGGATCGAGGTTGGAAATGCAGAGCCGATTGAGCTGGTTGGAGGTGTTGAGGAGGCCAAGAGAAAGTAGAAGGTATAATGTGGATTTGGGTAGTTGCTGATGGATGCGTATATATAGTGGTTGTCATGTGATAGGCATGATTGTTTCGTGGGGCACACGTATTGTACTTAGAGGGGGGGACTAAGTTGGAAGCATGTAGCCCCTTTGAGTGGAGATTGGTTGATGCTATTTTTTTGGCTTAATGTCTCTATGTTGGAGAGTAACGTAGATCATGGGGTTTATTAATTGGACAATAGATGGATAAGGATGTTGAGTGTTGATATCGAAATGAATCTTGGGTATGATGGGGGGACTTTGTCTCATATGCATTGTGTGCATTCCTCTCAAGGTAGGTGTTGCAGACTATTGACAATGACAACCTCAAGGACTTCTAAACTCTCACAAGCATGTCAACATGTCTTATTCACCTTTTTCAAATCATTTCTAAACTTATTTCATTGTATACCGACCCAATTATATATGTGAGCCGTTATCAAGAAAAACTTAATCCCAACAACTTATTGGGTTCATGCTCGTTGACAATTACTCAAGATTCTTATGCTCATTGTCAAGTAATAATTCCCACCGTTTGTAATTGACACTCATATTTTTATGAGTATTCCCTCATAGGGGCTGCGTTAGGTAGCCGACAACCAGCATAAAACTAGTCGGATCTTTCAACATGGATTAGAACAAGAATCTATGTAGTTAACCCTACTTTTAGTGGGAGAAAATATTGCTCCATCATTATTTCGCGTGGCATTATTCTTGTGGTGTTACAACTTCTTTACTTATATTTGCAACATTCTCACTGTGATATGGTACACCCTTATTCCTAGCAGTAGCGGTTGTTGTATGTTTTGGATAGCCTTTTCCTTCTATCTTTTTGTAATGTGGCTCTACTATTGAGTATTCCTTCCCACCTTTTCCTCCTATCTTTTTATAGGGTGGTTCTACTTATTGATTGGTTCTTTCCACTATAAGAGGGATGTGATAATATTTATAACGTGCGAGGCTTAATTGACTCAAAAAATGTATGAGTACACACATAATTGGATCAGTTGATGACCCAAGTTCATGTTGCTAGTTAGTAAGCAGTAATGCCCATAAATTATACCCCACACTCACAATATGTGAGGACTCTATGTGGGACAGTATTTGTAACACCTCAACCATAGTCTCACATGGATACTCACAAGATGTGATTGTGTGCTACAAGTGATATTGATTATTACTTGACAATTTAGGCTTAAGCATTATGGTTGTCAACATTTTCAGTTGGAATTGAACCCAACAAGTTGTTAAGATTTATGTTCGTCGATAACGGTTCGAATCTAGACTCAAGGCATACACTTTGTGATAACATACTAGTACATTTTAGTATGGGTAACCCCTAAAAACCAATCTCATATCGTAGGTCTTATTATCGTTTAAATCCTTTTTCAATTAGAATAATTATTTGCAAACCATCATTTTACTTACGTCATAATGTTTTTTAGAAAATGGTTCTCATTCCCAAAAAGGTACTCATTCGATGCATGACCCATTAGTACTCGCATAGAATTTAAGGTTTCTTATTGGATGTTTGATGTCATGAGAAGTTGGTCCATCTGTGTGCATGATGTGACATCTACGACAATCATCATATCGAATCATGGATTTGATTTCATTTTACTCATGGCCAGTCTTTAAATCTACTTAATAAGTTTATGAACCGACCATGCATTTGTTCAAACTTATGATAGGTCTTCGAGGATCTACCATGTTATTAGGTCATGCTGATAATATGTTTGCGTGGACCTACCGTGTTAATAGTTTGTTTTGATGGCACATCTTTCGGGACCTATTATCTTATTAACCTATTTTCATGATATATTTTTGGGAACCTACCGTCTTATTAGTTCATTTGATGAGCACCTACCATCGACTTGCCACCACCAATGCCATTTTTCCTTCATCCCACCTTCCATCACCTGGGTTGTCAATCAAACTAAACTATAACGATTGAACTTATGTTCGAGTTTGGTTCGATAAGAAAGTTTCGAGCTAAACTATAACGATTGACCTTATGTTCGAGTTTGGTTCGATAAGAAAGTTTCGAGGTTAGGGTTTGAGCAGTGTTTAAGAAATCAACCACATGGGCTGTGAAGATCAGACCGATTTCCTGAATCAATCCATTATGTGCTCCTTCGCATATGCCTTGTAATTATGCATCTGATTCTTGCTGCTCGCTCGCGATGCTCCACCTCTTATGTGGATCAACATCTTGTTGATGCTTCTTTTGGGTTCCCAATCACTGTTGGATGATCACCATCGCCTCTTGTGCTCGGTAATTCATAACTAAAAAAAGTATTACATCAGTTATAATCTTGTAACTTATTGAACATATGCTTTGAAACATAAATCATAAATAAATGTTGAAACCATGGGATCAAATTTCGTCGAAATTCGTTCGAATTTCGATTTCGGTAGGTGACTAAAATTCAGCCAATCACCGAAATGAAACCGAAATCCGACATTTAAGGCCTTGATTGAAACTATAAGTGGATATGTATTAAAACCTAATTGAATTGATATTATTGTTCTTGGATATGTGCATAATCCCATGTATAATATTAGAATCAATATTTCTCTGATATATACTTCTTGAATATGTGCATTAAAGTTAAGAAATAGTTTGTGTACTTCAACAGAACAAGTATTAAAGTAAAAAATAACTTTTGTGTAAATGTTCGTATGAGAAATATCATTTTATATATTGTGTATGCTTCAACTCTAATATGTATATATATATATGTATAAATTGAAATTAGGAAACCACATATACCTCACATATGTCCACACATATCGCTTAATCAACTATTTGGTGACCTGTTCGAATACGTACACATACTGTTTTCCTGAACCTCGGGTTTGAGTTTGGAAAAATATATTCGGTGACATTAGCTCAATTTCAAGTTAGTTTGGAAAATTAATGTGTGAACTCAATTCGATAATAGTTCGTTAGTGATTTAACTTAAGTCAAACTTGTTAAAATACATAAATTTGAAATTAGTTCGAAATTTGTGTTCGATGATAAAGTTTGATAGTTCGACAAACACTTATAAAAATAATAATGATTCAAATCGAATTGAGAGAAGCCCTCTATTGATACCATACTTTTATTTACCAAAACCATTTTTGTAAGTAAACATAGTAAAATTTTTCCAGCTCGATCTCGTTATGATGGTAATGAGCACCCTCATTTTTAAAATCATTTACAATCATTTTGATCAATTTTTTATTTTTACAAATGTTAATTTTACTATTAATGACCAGTTTCACAAATTAAAACTTAAATTAATATGAAGTGATCATTTGTAGAAATAAAGAAGACATTTGTAATAAGATTAAATATACACTCATTTTGTATTAATTTACAGTTTGATTTTGTGAAAATGATCATTAATTGTAAGAATATATTGACATTTTCAACATTATAAATATTTTGCTCAAAATGAATGTAAGCACTTGTAAAAATGGTCGTGCTCATTGCAATCCTAATGAGCTATGATCAACTCATTGGAAAGGTCTCTCATATATATATATATATAATCTAATATAAAATCTTCAACATTTACTGATGAACGAGTATTACTTCATGTTTTGTTTGTTAAACTTATTGAACTAAAATTTGAAGTTCATTTTTTAGTTCATCTAGCATTGAATAAACATCTTTTGAACTATCATGAAATGAATTCTAAACGAACATGAATATGTTCAGTTCAATTAACAACTCTAGCCACCACCATCACCACTTTCTTATTCCTCTACACCTGCCCTTGCCTCCACCACAACCTTTTCCTTCCTCAACACGTCACACCACCACCACCACCATTACTGCCACTGCTACCGCGATCACCACCACCAATGCCACTAGCCCACTACAATTGTTGTTGTCACCTTGGTTGCTCCTGTTGACACCACTTATATTGACCACACCATCATCGTGTACCATTGTGCGTGCTGCTCTCAACTACATGCACCGCCTGCTCGTCGCTCCCTGCACCATTGCGTGTTACCATCATGTTGCAACACTGTCTTCCAGTGCTGCAATAGTCGGTCGACTATACCGAATAGTCGGTCTGACTATGCGGTGTGGGAGATCCCCAACGGAACAATAAGTAGTCGACCAATAGTCAGCTTGACTGAATAATCGGTCTGACTATTCGGCTGACTATTGGTCGATTGCTGAATTTATATTATTTATTTTTATTTTTTAATTCTGAAGGCTTACCATTTATAACAATATTACTTGAAATGTCAAAGATTCATATGCGTATCTCATTAATTGGTACTTTTATCTTGGATTCTTGTTAATTGATGGTCATATATGTATTAATTTATAAGAATATATGTATTAAAATTAAATCTTACATTTAAAATAATTTAAAAAAATACGAAATCGAATAATTCCGAATAGTCAACCAAATACTGAGTATTTTCTATTTAGTGACCCTTCCGATTGGATACCGAATATCGACTTCTGCAACACTGCTACCTTCTTGTTGCATCCACCGCATTGTCGTATAGGCGTACTTTGCTTGCTGCTCATTGTCATAGAAAATAACTACAAAATGGGAGGTGAGGTTGTTCTCTTTCTTCTTCTATATATATTTTAAAAAATAACTGAAGGCTCGAGATCAATGATCGATGCCACATTGGTTGATAGAGGGATGTGGGTACCACATGGGATTTGGATAGGTTTTTGGGTGTAGGAACTACGTGTTAAAAAAGCTCGGGTTTAGTGAACTCGACTCATACTTAGCTCGATAGGAGCTCGTAAATCAGACTCGAAAAGATATCGATCCCAACTCAGATAAATGACTCGTTAGGATTATCGAGTCGAGTTCGAGTTGAGGCGTCCCCAACTGGGTAACTCGATTTGATAAAACTCGATTTGATTTTTATTAATTTTTACAAGAATGTAAAAAATGACCAACTAACCCATTTAGTACAAGGTGGGGTGGTCGCTCCGAGTAGGCTAATTGGTCCTTAGTTGGCCAACTGACTTAAAAGTCTTGTTTAGTTAGTCAATTTTAGATTATTTCTCTACATTTTTTAAAAGCAAATTTAATCTATGATGCTTAATATACTTAATGTTTGATTAGAATTTAGTTGTTTCACTTATTTCATTATTCTAATATAGAAAATGTAAAATTTAAGTAAATATATTGAATATGTCTATATCTAATTATTTATATATTTCCAATAATTAAAGAAAATAAAAAAGTAACTAAAGTCAGACAATCCATTTAGTCGTCTGAGTGTCAATTACTTCTTCGATGCAACCTTGGCATTTTATACATTTTTCATTCCATATGAGAATACATGTTTATAAATATGAGGAAATGATGCAGTGCCAACTAAATACTTGGAGTTGTGTGATGTTTATACAGTCTCTCTTAGTTCCTAACTTCTCTCCAGTTTCCAATTCTTTATGTTCAAATATTGATTATAAAATATACAGAAGACATTTGATATCCGGTTCTCTGCATGAATAACTGCATTTGTATATACTGTCAAAAAACTCAACCATTATTATTATTATTAATAATATTACTAATGAGTTCAATTGTTTCGGTAAAGAAAGTTCACATGCAAGGACTAAAAAATCAACCTATTACAAAAGGCTCGTTAAGAGGCTCATGAGCCAACTCAAACTCAACGAGTTCGAGTTTAAGTTACCATTCATGTGGTCAAAGCTTATCGAGTTCGAGTTTGAGTCTAGTTATCGAGTTTAAGTTCGAGTTGAGGCTAATTCAACTCATTCAACTTGATATACACGGTACACCCCTAGTAGAAACCACATCTCATATATTTGTGACTGCTTGTCGCCAACAGCTTTTCATCCCCATCTTTGAATTAATGTTTTTAATTAACCATAATGCATCCTTTTGCCTTTGGTGAGGGCTTTTAATTTTTTTTGTCACTTGTATAGTTTCGATTTATCTTTATAGGCTCTTTGGACGACCATGGATTTTGAGTACATATTCTTTCTGTCGTTTTTAAAGAAAGTAATGCACACACTTCATAAGACAACAATTACCTACTGTTCTGAAATCCAGATCCAGTTACAGACCTCCCTTTAGGGTACTATTTTTCTTCTCAACGTGGCTAAATCCGGATGTTCCAACAATTTATATTTCAACCATCTATCTCCACATTCTCCTTCATCATAAAATGCACCTCTATCAGATTGAAGGGCATCAAGAACTATGTTCTCTGATACAAGGCCTTGAAGATGCTTCTAGTTCTCTGATACAAGGCCTTCAAGATGCTTCTTGACGATAGAAAAAGCTTTATGTCCCCATAAAGGATCCTCTCAAGGAAACTTAATAACATTGTGACGAATGAAAGTGTAGAAACGCAACAGAACTATCAACACACCAAAGACATGGATTTACGTGGAAACCCTACGATGAGGGAAAACCACAGAGGCACAACAGTCCTGATCTCCTCATAACACGAGATTAGGGCATTCTTTCTTTTCTTAAGTCTTTTATGGACAGGGGGTGAGTACAAGGTAACGGGGTAAGCGATCTCACAACTCGTTTACCCACCCAAACGACCATATCACTCAACAATCCCCCTCAAGTTGGGCATACATGTCAACCATCCCCAACTTGCCTACATTTAGCTCACATTGCACTGTAGGCAGCCTCTTTGTGAAGAGATCATCAACCTGATCATTAGATTTCATGTAAGGCAGGCACAAGTTGCCAGCATCAATCTTCTCTCGAATGAAGCGGCGATTTATCTCCACATGCTTTGTTCAATCATGCATCACATGATTGTTTGCCAAGTTTATTGCAGCTTTGTTGTCACAGAACATCTTCATCGGCATAGTTTCTTTAATCCCTATTCTTTTAACAACAATTGTAACCTTAACACTTCAGTAACTCCATTAGCAAGAGCCCTATATTTAGCTTCTGCACTCGATCTCGAAACAATGTTTTGTTTCTTGCTTCCCCAAATAACCAAGTTCCCACACAAGTATACAACATATCTAGATGTAGACCTCCTGTCGTCAACTAACCCAACCCAATTAGCATCAGTATAGCTTTCAATAGTAATATCACCGTGCTTCTTGAACATAAGTCTTTTGCCAGAGCACTTCTTTATATAGCTCAAGATTCTATTAACGGCTTTCGCATGGACAGTTGTAGGGGCTTGCATAAACTGACTGATACTGCGTAAGTGATATTCAGACGCGTGAGAGTAAGATAGATTAATTTTTCAACTAATCTTTGATATCTCTCTTTCTTCGCATCATTAAGAGGTTCACCATCCTCCTTACTAATTTTATGATTTGCCTCCACATGATAGGGTGCATGTTTGCAACCAAGCATATCTGAGTCATTAAGTAAATTGAGAGCATAATTTCGCTGACTGAGACACATACATTCTGGGGATCTAACCATCTTTATGTCAAGGAAATACTTTAGTTGCCCTAAGTCTTTTAGTTCAAATTCCGTTGAAAGGACCCTTTTGATACTAGACAGTTCCTTATCATCGTCTCCAGTGAGGATCATGTTGTCAACATAGACCTGAAGGACAGACCTCTTAGTATCATTCCTCTTGATGAAGAGGGTATTATCGCCATTAGCCTGACAGTACCCATTTTTATAATTACAATCCTGAGGCGTTCAAACCAAGCTCTGGGTGATTGCATCATCCCATACAGTGCCTTTTTTAGCCTGTAGCATTTATCTTTTTGAACATACCCCAGTAGCATCATCATATGGACTTCTTCTTTGAGGCTTCCATTTAGGAAGGCATTTTTGACATCTAGTTGATACATTTTCCAGGAGAGCTGAACAACAAGATAAATAATAACTCGGACACTATTCATTTTTGCAATCGGAGCAAATGTCTTGAGGTAGTCAGTACCATATTTCTGACTGCAGCCTCTTGCAACCAACCATGCTTTGAATATGTCAATCTTCCCATCTGTCTTATGCTTGATTGTGTAGATCCATTTTGAGCCGACAAGATGAGCAATTTTTGGAATTTTACAATGTCTCACGTATCATTTTTTTCCATAGCCTCGATTTCTTCCCTCATGGCCTTTGCCCATTTAGGATCACTCTGGACCTCAGCAGCATTTCTGAGAACAACATGAGAGTCAAGCACACCAATAAACTTTTGTAGCTCAAACTCAACTTAGAGTACGAGACATAGTTCTCCATAGGGTAACGTGTTGGAGGTCTGGTTGATCTTACGGCCTTTCTCACATCAATAGGAAGACCCTCTTCCATATTTTCAGTATCACCACCAAGGTCATTCAACATATTGTTAGTATCATCAATAAGATCATTAAGGGAAGAAGAACTCCTTACATTGTTGTCATGACTTGTATAATAGAATTCATGCTCATGAAAGGAGACATCTTTGGTAACACAAAGCTTCCTTTCAACCGGATCATAACATTTACACCTTTTTTGTACCAGAGTAACCAATAAAGATGCATTTCAGAGCCCGTGGTTCCAGTTTCCTTAAGTAAGGACTAGAGATGTGAACATAGCAAACACTACTAAATACACAAGGAACCAAGCTGAAAGGCGGACGCCTATTAATAAGATGAATCGCCGTGAGCACTGCATCTCTCCAGTACATCTTGGGAGCATTTCGCTGAAAAAGGAGGGCCCATGTAACCTCCAACATGTGGCGATTCTTTCTCTTAGCTATGCCATTTTGTTGGGGCGTGTAACTATAAGATGTTTCATGGATGATTCCATTTTCTTCTAGAAAGGCATGGACATATCCCTCCAGGTACTCCTTAGCATTATCGGTCCGTGATATTTTTACGTTAGTATCATACTGATTTTTGATCATGTTAACAAAACTTCAAAGGATGCTTGGTACCTCATTTCCGCTCTTCATTAAGTAGACATGAGTATAACGAGAAAAATCATCTATAAAAGTGATAAAATAACCATGTCCTCCCAAACTTTCAACTTTGAAGGACCCCAAACATCCGAATGAACAATTTGAAAAATAAAAGTACTTTTACCATTAGAGATAGGATAATTGGTTTTAGTGTGTTTCGAGGGCTCATACACTTCACAATAACGAATCTCATGACCAACTTTATTGCATAATTCAGTAAACAAACTATGAAGAATTAGGATAACCAGGGTGTCCAAGAACTTCATGCCATCGCTTCGCAGTCGGTGTATCATTCGTTTTCTTAGCACGGTTTGCTGTAACCCAAGCAGAGACCACACGAGCAGGACGATGATAGAGGCCATCGACAACCAAATCAATCCCAATCTTCTTCCTCATCACCAAGTCCTGCAACACACAAGATTTTTCATAAAAAATCATGCGAAAGTTGAGATCCTTAGCAATTCGATAAACAAAGAGTAAGTTAATTGGAAAATTAGGAACATAAAGGGCATCTTTTAACAAAAAATTATCTATGATAGATATGCACCCTTTTCCAGCTACGGTAACAAAAGACCCATTTGCCAAGTTGACACATTCTCTTCCCGAGGTAAGTTTATAATCAAGAAACATCTTTGCGTTACCTGTCATATGATCAGAAGTACGGCTATCTATAATCCTTCATCATTAAAGAAAGGTTTACCTTCACTTGTCCTTGCAGCCATTACAGATACATCTGCATCATTTGTACTTTTGTCAGAAAACGAGATCTTCTGAACATAGGTATGAAGGTCTTTAATCTGATCCTCGGTTAGTCGCTTGCTATCAACAATCATAGAAACATGTTTTTTTCTCCTTTATTCATCTTCCTCTCCGGATGAAGTTCGCATCAATAATCAATTCCATGGCATGTTTTCTTTTCAATTAGCACATTTTTTGTCTTTCCAGTATCCACTCTTGCCACCTTTACTCAGCAAAGCAGACCTCTCAAAGGGTGAGACATGTTCATCTCTCATAACAACCCGATATTCTTCAGATTCAATTGCATGGTAGACCTCCTCGACGTCAGAACCTATCCCCATTGTCAAGAGCAGACTTCTTGTAGCTTCAAAGTCATTGTTAAGACCACCAAGGAAGATGAAAATCCGTTGTTTCCAAATCTCATCCCAAAACTTCTTTTGATCAACATGACTAGTCCAAGTGTCATCACAATAATAGTCTATCTCCTCTCATTTTGCTTTTAGTGCAACATAATAACCAACGACAAACATATCACCTTGCTTCATATTATAAACCTCCCTGCTCAACTGATACATTCGGATATCTTGTTTCTTTTGCCCATACATGCTCTCAAGTGTGAGCCATTGTTCTATAGCGGATTTTTTTCTAAGAACCAAGGGTTGGATATTGGGAGACACTGCATTAATAATCTAATTTTTGAACTATCTTCAACACACTATTGCTCATATAATTTGTCAGAGATGGCAGGGGCCTTTTTTCGCCCATCAATGTAGCCTCCCCGGCCTCGAGAGGCTAACGCAACTTCCATAGCTACATAACATATCTGTTAGAGTAAATAATACTCTGATGTGTTATACCATAGAGCCCTTGGGTCTCTTATATAGAGAGAAAACCCTTGGGTAAATTACATAGACGTACATGAGATAAATAGAAAATACGCAACAGTACATCATGACATAACGTAAACCTCTACACTCCTCCTCAAGATGGAGCATAGATATCAATCATGCTCAGCTTGGAAGAACATCTTTGGAAAGGTCCTCTGAGCAATGGTTTGGTAAGTATATCAACCGTCTGGTCCTCTGAACTGATGTGTGAGGTGGAAATCAAGCCCTTCTGGATCATGTCTCTAGTATAGTGACAATCTACCTCGATGTGCTTCGTTCTTTCATGAAAGGCTGGATTATTGGCAATGAATAATGCTGCCTGGTTGTCACATTGAAGATTCATGGGCAAGGAGACATTTACATTCAAATCTTCTAAGACCGCTCGAACCCACATCATTTCTGCGCTTGCTTGTGCCATAGCTCTGTATTCGGATTCAGCACTGGATCTTGCCACAACAGTCTGTTTCTTGCTTTTCCAAGAAACCAAAGAGCTTCCTATGAAAATAGCAAATCTAGAGGTAGACTTGCGATCCTTTGGACACCCTGCATAGTCAGCATCTGCACAAGCTGAAACAGAAAAATCTGTATCTTTTCTAAATAGCAATCCTGTGCCTGGGGAAGACTTCAGATATCTCAATATCATATACAAGGCATCCATATGAACTTGCCTAGGTTGCTCCATAAATTGACTCACCCGGTTTACTGCAAAAGCAATATCCGATCGAGTTATGGTAATGTATAGAAGCTTACCCACCATCTCTCTGTATCTTCTTTTGTCCACCTCTTCGGTATCATTGTCATACAGCTTCATGCTTGGGTCCATAGGCGTACTTGACGGTCTGCATTCATCCATTCCTGTTTCAACCGGCAGGTCTGTAACATATTTCCTTTGAGTCATTACCATTCCTTGTGCATTTCTTGCAAACTCTATCCCCAAAAAATATCGTATTGTGTCTAGATCCTTCGTAATGAACTGACTCCCCAACAGAGATTTGGTCATCTCGATTCCTTGAGCATCATCTCCTGTAACCAGAATGTCATCAACATATACCATGACTACAACCGTACCTCTAGGAGTCTTCTGAATGAACAATGAATGATCTGCATTCGATCTCTTGAACCCCTGTTATTCAATCAGCTGGGACAGCTTCTGGAACCATGCCCGTGGACTCTGTTTAAGGCCATAGATAGCCTTATGAAGTCTGCACACCATCTGAGTCTCCCCCTCAGCAGCAAACCCTGGTGGCTGCTGCATGTAGACTTCCTCCTGTAGATCACCATATAAGAATGCATTCATGACATCAAGTTGAAAAATGGTCCAGTCACGTATCACAGCAACAACTAGAAGGATGCGAAGAGTGGAGTGTTGAGCCACTGGTGAAAATGTATCCAAATAATCAACCCCATAGGTTTGGGTAAATCCACGTGCTATCAGTCTGGCCTTGTACCTGTCAAGACGCCCATCCGCATGATATTTAACCGTAAACACCCACTTGCTACTCACCACAGAGGCATCAGGAGGAATGGGAACTAGAGTCCAAGTCCCGCGGGACTGTAAGGCACGCATCTCCTCTTCCATAGCTAGACGCCAGCAATCAATCTTCATGGCTTCTTGGTAGGTCCGCGGAATCTCGACCGAGGAGACAACTGCTGCAAATCTATGGAAATCACCAGTGAGGCGATGGAAAGACAACTGAGACGCTAGAGGATATGATGCACAGTGTCTTTTCTGCTTCCTATGAGCAATAGGACGATCAAGATCATCTATCACTGTGTGTACTGGCGGATCCTCCCCCTGTAGCAAAGGCTCCTGCACCGGTGTGTTATCTAATCCATCATTGGTGATAACATCAGAACATACCTGAGGCGTGCTGGATGGTTGACGTGTAGCTTGAGCAGGCCCAGACCGTCTTGTGTAGAACTTAGGGAAGGGTACAATCGGAGGTGGTGGTGATGGTGATGTACAAGACTCGGATTGACCCATGCTTGGAGGTGGAGGCACATAAATATTAGTATCCGTGGGTGTAGAGGAATCCAACCGGTCACCTGCAGGGGAGAAGTACATGACAGGTTCGAAAAATGTAACATCAGCACTCACATAGTATTTATCATGAATGGGGTCATAGCAACGATATCCTTTTTGTGTCCTTGAGTAGCCCACAAAAACACACTTGACAGCTCTAGGAGAGAGCTTGTTAAGTCCTGGAGACAAGCGGTGAACAAAAGCGACTGTGCCAAAGACACGAGGTGTAAGTGAAAACAGGTCCTTGTCAGGAAAGAGAACAGAGTTAGGAGCCTTTTTCCCAAGAATAGTAGAGGGCATGCGATTGACCAGATAGCATGCCGTAAGTACAACATCCCCCCAAAAAGGTAAGGGGGCACAACTCTGAATAAGTAATGTGCGAGCAATATCAGGAAGGTGTCGATGTTTTCGTTCTGCAACTCCATTTTGTTGAGATGTGTATGCACATGTAGTTTGGTGGATAATGCCCTTAGATGAAAGAAATCGAGCAAGAGACCGAGTGCAGAACTCCAATGCATTATCAGTACGCACATACTGAACAGTAGACGAAAAAACATTTTGCACTTCATTTATAAGATTTTGGATAACACTTCCTGCTTCTGATTTATTTTTAAGAAGAAAAGTCCAAGACACTCGAGAAAAATCATCAACCATAACAAGATAAAACATATGCCCCTGATGGTCTGGGACACGACTCGGAACCCAAAGATCGATATGTTGTAACTCAAATGAGGAGCCACTGCTCCGACCCTGACGACTCGGAAAGCTAGACCGATGGTGCTTTCCTAACTGACACGCTTCACAACGAAAGGACGAATTCGGAGATATCTGAGGCACGAGGTGACACATTTTCTGTAGCGGTAGGTGATCAAAGCGAAGATGCCATGTATATGGAGAGACGGAACCCTGAGAGTGTAGTGAGATGCCTGCGTAAGAGTTCCGGACAAGACGATAGAGGCCATTGTGCTCAGAACCACAACCAATCACCCTGCCCGTTAGTATGTCCTGAAAAATGACAGAAGATGGATCAAATATAGCCCGATAGTGCATAGAGGGCATGGATCAAACCACAGCCATTTTTTTGTAAGTTGACTACTTGATAATAAATTCATGGAGAATTCTGGTGCATGTAGAACACCCTGTAAGTGCATAGAAGGCAATAGAACAGTCTCCCCCTGACCGATAATAGGGGAATGAGTGCCATCAGCGATGAGTACGGAGCGATCAGACGGAATAGCTCTATAGGACTGCAGAGTATCTCGATCACGGCAGAGATGATGTGTGGCTCCAGAGTCAACAATCCAACCTGATAGGTCATGACTAGTATAGGAAGCGGAAGTACTACATGAGGTACTTGCAGGAGCAGAAGTACTGGCTGACGCAGAGGCTGCAATATCGGATGTATCAGCACCCTCTGATGATGACTGGGTGGGGCATAATATCACGAAGCCGTGCGACAAGCTCCTCGAACCTGTGATCTGAGGTAGCTGCTGGTGGACCCTGAACATGATCAGCAACACGTGCAGAAGGAGGAAATCCATGCTTGGAGTAGCATGTATCCTCAGAATGACCAGTACGACGACAAAAGGAGCACGTCAAACGCACCCGACCTCCACGTCCACGACCACCACTTCCTCTGCCACGAAATGAAGACGAACTACCTCGTCCTCTGGAGACCGCCATTGCCGAAGGAGGTGGGGTCGCTGTACTGGAGGGAACTGAGATACGACTGAGCATCCTGTAGACTTCCTCCATCGGAGGAATAGTAGCATCTGCGAGGATCTGAGAGCAGGCTGCCTCGTACTCTAGATCAAGGGCATCAAGTAAAACGCCTACCATAGTGGCGTTGCGGAACGTCTTCTGTTGTTCTGGCGTGGCTGTGAGCGGGATGGTGCTATATAACTTCTCAAACATTCCACGAAGAGACGTGTACAGAGAATGAAGGGGCCTCCCATTTTGCTTCGTGGTAAAAATATCATGCTGCAACTGGAGCATCTTCGTCTCGTTCCGCACCTGAGAGTATGTAGTGGCCAGAATATCCCACATCGCCTTGGCAGTGAGCTGATGGAGGACGTCGTTGGCTATCTCCATCGTGAGCGTTCCTGACAGCCAAACTTTGGCATACGCATCATCAGCCTCCCATGAGGCATAAATCCCCGTCTTCTCTGCCGGCTCCTCTTCGGTAAGAATATGTTTCTTACCACACGACTTCATAAGACTCAGGAACTGCATAGCCCAGAGTTCGTAGTTTGTCCCGTCCATTTTGATTATTGGTGCCGAACCTTTGAAGGCACCTATGGCGGGCAGATCAAGCTTTTGGTCTGACATAGCGTCGGAGAGAAAGAACAAGGGATGAGAGGCAACAGAATGGGTGTCTACAAAGACACGTTAGGATCCAAGTGCATATGTAGACTTATGCACTTGTATCCATCAGTGGTTTTGAGGCCCGGCGGCGAGAGAGTGGGCCCGGCGGCAAGGCGGGATACCCAGCGGCAAGGGGGGTACCCGACGGCTGTAGAGAGTCGGCGGGGAGGGGGTCCCGCGGCTGGAGAGGTAGCGGGAGGGGGTCCCGCTGCTGGAGGGGGGGGGGCGCGGCTGGAGAGGTGCGGCGGGAGGGGGTCCCGAGGCTGGAGGGAAGGGGTCGGCGGCGCCTGGAGGGAAGGGGTCGGCGGCGCCTGGAGAGGGAGAGGGGAAGGTCGGCGGCTGGAGGGGGGGGTGGGCAAAACCCTAGGCTAGGGTTTTGGCTCTGATACCATGTTAGAGTAAATGATACTCTGATGTGTTATTCGATAGAGCCCTTCGGTCTCTTATATAGAGAGAAAACCCTTGGGTAAATTACATAGATGTACATGAGATAAATAGAAAATACGCAACAGTACATCATGACATAACGTAAACCTCTACAATATCAAATAATTATTTTTTTGTCAATTTTATAATGGTCACATGAGACGGGACGCTATCAATCTTTAAGGTCACCGACTCCATATTTTCTTCTTGGACCATAAGAAATCCACAAGAAGAACACACAAGGTTCTCTTAATGCACATGGAGAACCAAGCAAAAGCAAGGGGAGAGAGAACTCACAAGAATCTCTTGATCCACAGAAAAAAACAAGAACAAATATTTGCCCTAATCCACAAGTACAGATGCATAGGAAGGTATCTCCAATCTCCTATCTCCTATGTACAGGAGGGCACAAGAAAAATATGAAATGGAGGCTTATCTTCAAATTCCCATGACTGAAGTGAGAATTGTTCTCACATGCCTCTATTTCCAGAAGACGGACTGATCTCCAAGGGGGAAAAATGCCTGAGAATGGGGTGCGCAGAGGCTTCCCTCGTTAGAGGAGGAAGGTGAAGTTGCCAAGAGCGCGCTGTGAGGAAGAGGGCGCAAGGAGGAGCGGCCGTCGCTGGGAGGAAACATCACGAGGGGGGCTTCCAGGTGCACGAATACCACGACTAGGGCTTGGAGTCGTCATTCCCGTAGTTGGAACCAAACAACACTAGATGGCGAGCACCAATCAACGGCTCGCCATCACATCAACTGTCTCTCAAATCTAGTGAAGATCTAAAAAGTGGATGTCGATGATGTCCAGCTGTGACAACTATTCTCCTCGTGTGGGGGTGATAATCCATGGTATACCAACAATGTCAAAAAGGACGACGCGGTATGAACATGCATCAGAGTAAAGCTACATAAATGAGAGGCATGTGTAGGAAGGACTGCTGAGCTTGTAACCCTTGACGACTCATTAATGCAATAAAAGTTTTTGTTTTATCGTGTCCATCTAAAATGAATATTTGTGAATGCACTTAATATTAATGTCCCTTTGTATAATTAGGGTTATGTACCATGGTCGTTAATGAATATATGCTTCATCACTCTAATTAGCTGAAAATATAGCTTCGCCCTGAGAAATTAGGTCCATTCATACGTTATATCTAAAAATTAACATTCATGCACTTGTAAATAATTCATATAAAATAGCATTCCATTCTGCATTCATAATCATTTGTAAAAGTTTACCTAACTTCATCATTTTTAATTAATTCGTCCTAACTCCAAGTTGATATAAAACTAGCTCTGTTGTGTAAACAACACTAACATTAATCAATGAAAATCCTAAAAATAGTAACTTTTATATATTTAAAATAAACCCACAACCTAATTCCAAGAGAAAAAAACATAAATGCCGATGCCTATCTCATACAATGCTCAATTTCGCTCTACTCACTTTTGAATTAATGTTTATTCAATTATCTGCAGATGAAGATCAAATTCAAAAGATTCATTGTTCATTTGTGAAATATGGGTTTTGGGGCCTAATTATATATTGTCTATGTTCACTGACCTTTGATTTATTATTTCATGTACATATTTGACTCTTTTTATCTATTTATTTTTTATTTCTTTATTTCATCTCATATTTTAACTAAATACATAAAATTCAAAATAAAAAATCAGAAAAACAAATAAAAAGACAAACTCTGACTTGAGCTCACTGTCCTAATTCACTTGTTTACACGTATATACTTCACTTTACTAATTCATTATGACATATATTTACTCACAAAAAATTCCAACAAAAATAATTTGAGTTCATTCCATTATTTTGCATCATGTTTGACTTTTGCATGCATTTATGTATCTATAAAAATCAAATAAAAATACAAACTAAAAATTGATATTTTATATACATGAAATATCACCAAAAAGGTGTATATTGCACGTTTGAGTCCATTTGCATTTTTGTCCTTCATGAACAATTTAAATGCATTAAGGGAAATATTTTTATTTTGATCATTTGTCCAGTTGAGTTCATATTATATTTTTTTTCTATATTTGCATTTTTAGCATGATCAAAGTCAACTGATCTGCGTGTCATATCCTTACTGGGCCACCTAAGCACCCTCGTCAAAGCTCCTACCCCTTGGGTCAAAAGCCCTTGCCTTCTAGCGCTCTCGATCAGTGGCATTGGATTGAAGTCGATCCATTGGTCACCATCCTCCTCGCCCTTTTCCTTGCGCCCTCATGTGCGAAGCATGCAACCTCTCTCAACCGTTGGATCATGAGGATCCAACGGTTAATGCTTCTCATGCCTCCTTCTGATCATCGCATGCATCGCCTCCTATCCTCCTTCTCCATCCATCTCCGATCAACAATGTTCCTTCTCTGATTTAATCGCTTGCTAACCATCTCCCAACGATGAGTTATGTCAACCTCACCTTCATCTCCCTCGTCCTTGTAGTTAACCTATCCCATTCAACCAAACTAAACAATCCAATGGTCGGAACCCATCACCTCCACCCATCATTCCCCACCTTATCTCGAGTCCTTTTACGTCTTTAACCACCCTTCATCCCTTCTACTCAAATGGTCGTCCCTTGCCAACCACCTTCATACCCCTTTATCCCTAAATCTTCTGCATCCCGGACCTAATCCCAATCCATTACCAATCTCCAATCGCCAGGCCTATCCTCTCTATCTCTTCTCCAACCAACCATAACCAACACAACTGAGAACCAAGCAGCAACACCTCTATCTTCTCGGCCATCTTATCTACAACGCCTCTATCTTCTTTGCCATCTTATCTACAGGACCCAATACAATCCCTCTATTTAAGCCTGTGTTCACCTCTGATCAATTTCATCTGCAATTATCGACAATACGAGAGGAGAGAGCTAGAACTCCAGGTCGTTGATAACAACATAGGCTTAAGGCAACGATCTCTCCCATAGGCGTGATCCACGACTCAAAAGGTTGTGTTGCTCCTCCTTCAGGCAGAGACAAGCTTCGAGGTTGCTCTTCCCAACCCCTGAGGCGAAGAACGGAGTTGGCTACACGACTCCCCTTGTCGACGAAACTCCCATATATTCCCCTTCTTCTTCATCCATCTTTGTTACCCCCGTCTACACCTCTCTTCTCTATTTCATCTTATCTAAAACCATCTTCGACTCAAACAATGATTCCATCTCCATTTTACTCCCTCTCTTGTTCCCGTTCTTCTTCCGCAACCCCCCATCGCTTGGGCTCCTCGTTCACGATTCAACAAGGAAGCCTCTACATCCATCCATCCTTCCACCATCACCGAAGAACCATTGCGACATTCTTCTTGTGCCATGATGTTCATACCTCGAGCAACATCGTCATCTTAGAAGTTGAAATCTGCTAAGGAGTGTGTCGAATCAACTAGCCCCGAAAATGGATGGCGCTGAAGCGCGTGACCAACACTCGGCCATCAAAGCGAATTCAAGGCCTAGATGAGTAGGAGGGCGCGACGGTCGCGATAAAACCTTGGGCGCAAGCTCGGGCGGAGCGGCCGTCGGTGCGGATCTTGGTGGTAGTAGCAAATATTCAAATGAGAACTTTGAAGGCAGAAGAGGGGAAAGGTTCCATGTGAACGACACTTGCACATGGGTTAGTCGATCCTAAGGAACGAGGGAAGCCTGTCAGAGAGCGTGTTCGCACGCGAAGCTCCGAAAGGGAATCGGGTTAAAATTCCTGAACCGGGATGTGGCAGTTGACGGCAACGTTAGGAAGTCCGGAGACGTTGGCGGGGGCCTCGGGAAGAGTTATCTTTTCTGTTTAACAGCCTGCCCCAGCGGCTGCTATTAGAGTATAACTAATACGATGCGTGGCTCTGATCAACACACCAAAGACAAGGATTTACGTGGAAACCCTACGACAAGGGAAAACCACGGAGGCCAATCCTAGTCTCCTCGTAACACGAGACCCAGGCATTCTTTCTTTTCTTAAGTCTTTTATCGGAGAGGGGGTGAGTACAAGGTAACAGGGTAAATGGTCTCACATCCCGTTTACCCACCCAAACGACCATATCACTCAACAGAAAGCTTGCTAACTATCTATAAAACTATGAACTGGTTTACTAACAGCATGCAGTAGTTGATTGCTTGGAATCCCCTTTACAAGGTGTTCACGAATTCCACACGGGAGGAGGATCTGCACAGATATATTCGCAACATACTACCAAATTGGGACTTGCAGATACATATAAGCGGATCTGGCCCTGTAGCCAAAGATGATACGCCCTGAATCAGTACTACATTATGATGCATGAGGAGCGTGGTTTTTTTTGCCACCCCGCTGCAGCAAGCAGGCTTTTGTGAGAGGGTAAAGTGGCATGCTTACATGTTTTTGGATAGTTTGAGCTCATGCCATCAGAGTGAAAGTCATGTTGCTTTCAGCTAACACCATTCCCCATCTTCTGAATCCTACTCTCTCGTGCAGTTGCAACTGCCTCTGAAAGCACTGCTAGCTGGCTTTAGGATGATGTGGAGGTTGCATCGGTGATCATGGTTATGATGGAGGCATGTCGAGGACAATGTAGTCTTCCTCCACATGTTCCAATCAGAGTCTCAACTACAGTCCTGATTGCTGCCAGGCAAAATTTGTTCTACTTTCCAGAGGTAACTAATCATTTGCTGCTGCTGACAGATGGCTACTGATATTGTAATAGATTTGTCCAAAATCAGATTAAGAGATCAAAGGATGCCATGTGCTCTTATCTCATCCAATACCAAACAGATTCCAATGTGGTAATGTGCATAGGATGATCTCATAGCTAGAAGATGCAAGCTTTGGCACCTCGAGCTTCTCTTTTTATTTTGCATATAATCGGGTGATTTTGCCAATATTTCGGGCCTCTCATCCGATGCCGTGAACTATTGGGTGATTTTGTGCAAACATCTCGAGCTCCTCCTATGCTGCTTTGACCTATTGGGGGATTGTGCCAATGTCTCAAACTCCTTTGTAACTCTCACGGGGTTGTGCCAACACCTTGAACACTTCCCTCGATACTATAACTCTTGAGAAGTTGTGGTAACACTTTGGAATTCTTCTCTCTCGGATGCCGCTTTTCCATTTAAACTTCAACATCCTCCTTCGAAAATTGTGTGATTACAAAATTGTAGTTTTTTTTCCAATTATATCAATCATCAACGATTGTGGTATTTTTATCTTTGGCTAGAACAATGTGGCAAAACTTTTGGCCAATAGTTAACGATTACTATATCAAGGGCTCTAACAATATTGACATTGTATGCAAGGATGCCAGAAATTCTGGCATATTTTTTGTTCATAATTTTACATGAAATTATTTTTAAGAACGTGATGCTTATGATTGAGAAAGTACACCAAATTATGTCAAATCAGATGTTTTTAAATTCTCCTATTAATAAGTTTTTATCCTTTTAGTTAATTGAATTTAATATTAAAATAAATGTATTAATTGACTACTCTTAACATTTTTTATTCACGGCCACCCACGGATAACCTGTAATTCGTTTCATACACTGGATACCTGATTCAACGAATAAGCATTCTAATCGGAGTGGATTGATTCGTTAACCATGTATTACAGTTCAGGTCTGGTTATATATGAATGGAGCAGGAAGAACCCGTGGAAGATTATGATTTTTGTGCCATGACGGGAGCAATTTCTAACAAAAAGTTTAATGGGACGTAAGTTCTCTAAAGTCGAATTTCAATTAATACCATTCATTTCTCTGGACATATATATATATTCAAATTTGTGTCAATATCTTGATTGGTTCAAGATTCTTTTCTTGAGACTCCCTTCTTGTCCGCCATCCTCTCATGTAGAGCTTTCTCTGTTGATCTGCGTAAAATAATACAGCATTTGTTGTGAACATTAGTCGGCCTCGTGTAAGGTTCTTTTTGTCCAACACCATGTAGGATTGTTTCCCTCCTCCGCTGATAATCCTCGGACGTGATATGTTTCTTTTGATGTCCGCAAGATCCGGGCCAATGACTTTGGCTTGTATTTGACATCGTTAGGAGCTTGTTAGCTGAATCAATTGGGTTAATGATCCAAGATTTAAGCCAAAAAGTTGGGTTCTTTTTCTTATATGGATTTTTCCATATTTTTGCCCTTCAGAGTATTCGTAGTAACAGCTATCCCCCTACCTCTTTTGCTCTTATGCTCCCTTATATTCTTACACCGCTAACAGTTGTGTACTTTTGTAAGTTCACTGTCTATAAGATAAGCAAAAACCATGGTTTATTCAAGTTCTTACATTAAGACAAGGTGTCCCCTCACATATGTGGGAGGTGCCGCCTTGTGGGCGATGGGGAGGACCAGGGCAGTTGGGGTGAGCGAAGAGTGAGTGCATATAGAGGGAGGGTGGAGGCGCGAGGCCCTGATGGCAAGGGTGGGCGGGTGAAGAGGAATGGTGGAAGGGTGAGGCTGTGCGGGTGTTGGAGATTGTGGGAGGTCGGGGACGGTTTGATGGGAGAGGGTGGAGATGGTGGAGGAGGTCAGAGGCAGGGGGCGGAGGGGACTGGACATGGTGGAGGAGGTCGGGGACGAGGAGCAGTTTCTGAGGGAGGAGGATTCTGGAGGGAAAACTCATGTGACCTCTTTAATGGCTTCGATCACAGTAGGTGAGATGATCCTTAGGGGAAGCTGTAGTAGTTTACAGACAAAGACAAGCTGCAGAACCTCTCCCTCCACTCCCTCACCGCAAGCAAGAAGTGTGTATTCTTCGATGTTCCAGGTACCTTCACATCCTCATGCTGCATGAAGCATGTGCCTGGATTCAAAGAGAGTGATAAGAAACTCATGTCCAAGTGTGCTGATACGAGGTCTTCTGCATCAGCGTCAATGATCCTTTTGTAGTGAGGGCGTTTGTAAAGTCGTAAATAGAAAACAAGCATGTGAAGTTCCTGGCATATGACTTGATCACCTGTACCTATGTTATGTTTGGCGGCCTAACTCTGTTGTGGTCCATTCCTCCCAATACGTGCCTTGATTAGAAGGTTTACTTACTAATAAATTCTGTCTATGCTTTGTTATAGAAATTATTTTAATACCAGGATTTCGTCATTCTGCACAAGTAAAAGTTTCCAATTTCTTCAATTTTTTAAGCGTACGATACACACTTCTTGGTTCAGAATGAAATGTTTGACGAGTACAGATCGGCTGTCAGGGAGAAGAAATATGTGATAATACCTGCAAGGAAAATAGAGAAAAAATGCTTCCTTTTTTCTGGGTTCTTCTCTTTTATTTGTAATGGGTTAACTTCATGTATTTATGGTAAATGGAAGAAATTGTTATTACTCTACGTGTGGTTTTACTTGGGTGGTTGTGTATATTATTAGTTGGAAATCTCTTCACTTGAAATATCTCCCAATAACAATGGTGCTGTTCATGACAGTTGGCATCCTGATTCATAACAAAGGTTTGTAATTTATTAGTTGGATATTTCGTACAACTAAACCTGATTATATCATCCATTTCATTAAGCAAGCTTTTCAAACAAGAGAGATGTTTGGACAGCAGGAGATGATATCTATTTTCTTAAACTTAAACTGTTCTCATTCCGCTTCGAAATCTGGCAAAGGAAGACATCGTAGAGATTAATTAAGGCAGTGACTCTGAGGGAGGGGGATTAAGGGCCAGTGGATGTTCAAGGAACGGTTGAGATTTTCTGATTGTCTTCTACTGGAAAACAGACTCCTGCTGCAACCTGGATTGTTTCTTCGTCTTCTTCTACCTAATGGATAATTAGTGATGTCTAACCTGATACGAAAGGTATACTAATTAACCGCCGACATGATATCAAAGTGGGTTCAATCTGGAAGTAGCACGAGACATTTCCCATTGAGGGTATGTATGTGGGGGAGAATAATCCCCGGAATGGCCATGGATTTAAAATAACTCCTAGTTTAAGCATATACCAGCAAATGTTTTGAGGAAACCATTTGCAGTTGTGCCTACATGGACGACCAATCATTGATGTGCCCAAACCAATGTCTCACAAACGGAATGCCTCGAGCAGCTCAGACTCCCTCCCAACTCTTGAACTGAGGTGCATCCTTCGGGAGATGGCCAAAGGCAACTTTAAACTTGTTGGTCTTGTGGTGAGAAAAAAATTAAGCATGATAAGGTTTCTCTGTTTTTCGCTGCATTTCCCGGGCTCCGTCCACAGCAACACCTGTCTTGGAAGGATCTCGTTTCTTTTTGTGTATGCATGTACGTGCGTGTGCGGATGCATGTGTAGGTGCGTGTGCGTGTGGGTGTATGTGGTGTGCGTGTGCGTGCATGTGCGTATTTGTTATCTATATCTTTCCTAAAATCGGTTCAATCCATAAAAAATAGCATGGTCTGTTTTTTTCTTGTGAGATATGAATGTTGATGTCATGCTGACATCATGATCGGTCCGACGGTTTGAACCAACAATTGGATCTAGTTAGACCAAATCAATGAGTAATCGGTTCAATGTTCAATCCGATTTTTTAAACCTTGATTTCAAGTAGGAAATTTCGAGAATCAAGATCCATCTATGGCGATCATTAAGGTCGGTTCGGTTGGGATTCATTAACTGAAAGAAAAATACAAAACAATATATTCGATGATGTCGATACATGTATACTTCATGTGAGCAACAAAGGAGTATTTAATCGAAAAGATGGAATCGGAAGTCAAGATAGTGTCGAAGTAGCTGCATTGAAGTTGTGGCACATGAAACTGCCTGTTCGTTCACATTGTTGAACCAAAGAAGGGTAAGATGACAAGATGGTAAAGATGTTGTTCTAGTATTCAAGAAATTAGAATAATAAAAGGAGGAGAAAATGCGGGTTATATGACGTATGATCATCTATGTAAATAAACACTAAAAATGAACAGGAACTTCAACAAAGTGAAATTGCTATCCGAAACATAAATAGTATGTATGGACACACCCATGACTTCAAACGTGGATGGAAATCAGATATCAATCAATATGTTTTTTCTAACTTCTAAATTTGGAAGCATAAACAAATAGCTTTTAAATTTGGCAATCTCGTGCCCCCTCCCATCGTTCCTGAAGATTATAATATTTTTCTTCGAAGATCCTTTGCAGTCTATTAATTTGAGACTTCTATCACATTGATCCACAGTAATAAATTACTACGATCTTATAATTGCTCAAATTGACTTGTTCTAGATAAACATTTTCAAAAGGTTTGTTTTGATAAATTTGAAAGATATATTGCACTCGATATACTATGTATATATATATCTAAGTTTCATTTATATAAAAAGGGGTTTTTATTAGTTGTGCCCTTCTGACATATTCCAATATCAGTTAAGATCTTCCCTTTTTTGGAATATCTATTGTGCCCTTGACTTCTTGCCATTTTATCACTTGTGCCCCTCCGTTAGTTTAACCGTCAATAAGTTGAACTTAACCATAGTTTTTCCAAACCATAATGAGGTTAAGAGGGGCATATCAGTCCAAACAACCCCCCACCCATCCTCTTCCTCCAACCCATCCTCTTTTGCCGCACACGAGCTCTAGCCTCGTCCTTCGTAGGCTCAAATCCATCCAAGCATACGCAAGAAGCCGGTTTAACGAAGCAGTAGAAGAAGCTGAACGACCCGCAGGAGATGTTGACATCGCTGGATCACCGATAACTGGATATCAATATCATAGATCCTCTAACAGATTTGAACGCCCACATAAACTGAATGCCCAAACTTCGAGCAGATCTCAATGGTTGGATCACCTGAGGAAGTAGAGGACGACATGGTTGGTTGGGCTGGATATGGAGGGGTAGGGGTCGGAGGGGGTGGCGGAGGTGGGGAAGTAGGGGAAATTGGGAGAGGTCGGGCTGGGTATGGACTTTTTTTAACCTTTTTTTCTTAATTTAATTCCTCTTATATTCCTAATGTTAACGTCCGTTTACGTTGAGGATGGATGGCAATTAATCCGGAGGTATAAATGATCATTGTGGAAGAAGTTGGGGGCATAACTGATATTCCTAAAAAGAGAGGGGGTATCTGATATTGCAATATCTCTGAGAGACACAACCGATAAAAACAAAAGAAAAGAGTGGCTTGAGGCAACCTTTTTCCTAGGTACATGCACATGCACACGACAAGTTGACAGCTGTTTAGTTGAGGTTGTTCATCTCCTTGCATCTGGATCGTCTATTATGGTGCTGCAGTGCTGTAATGCACCACAGCCACTCGATCAAGCTCGAGCATGATCGAACGGCTGTGATGCATTACAACACTGCAATACGACAACAGAGAACCCATTCCCCATTTCCTTGCCTAAACTGGCAGAATTCTCCATCCATCCGGAAAGAGTAAATGTCAATGCCCATCCCCATCCAATTGGGCTCTAAAAAGGCACATGGTAGAGATTGCAATGTGGGAATCCAGGAAATCAAACCATGTTGATGTTGACCATCCTCCTCTTCTCTTTCGCACTTGTGATCCTCTTCACCCTCTACCACCATCTCAAGAAGCTAAATCACAGCAGTTGCAACCATCTCCACCTCCTACCGCCTTCGCCGCGGGGGCTCCCATGGATCGGGAACCTCCACCAGCTTGGCTCTCTCCCGCATCAGTCCCTCCGCCGCCTCTCTCAAATTCACGGCCCCCTCATGCTCCTCCGCTTGGGCTCTGTCCCTACGCTCGTGGTCACGTCTCCGGAGGCTGCCAAGGAGGTGATGAAGACCCAAGACCTCACCTTTGCGAGCAGGCCCCCCATGGCCATGGCCAAGCAGCTCTTCTACGGTGCACGGGACGTCATCTTCGGTCCTTACGGCGAGGGCTGGAGGCAGGCCAAGAAGATCTGTATTGTTCACGTGCTTTCCACCAAGATGGTCCAAAGCTACAGCCAGGTAATTTTGCTTAGAATTATGTAATGTGAGAAAGCTTCAAAGAACATGAAGAAGGCTATCATGCACAAAAATCCAAAAATTATTATTTAGGAATTTAATTTTTAGAAATAAAAATACCACTGTAATAATGTTACTACATAATATGCATGTTCATGGGAATTAATGAAAAATTTCAAAGTACTAGGGAGAATTCGCAAATTCCAAGGTAAAATTGAGTTAAAATGACATATACCTAAATAACTCACGGAGATCTAAGCGCAAAGTACTTTGTTTAAAAACATAATAGTAACGAAAGAAACTCAGATACAATTATATGAACAAAAAAGGTGAATATCGCGAAAATGACTTATATACTCGAATAGAACTTGATAAAAAATTCAAAGGAGCACTTAAGAGAACATGCTTTACAAATCCGAAAAAGTAAGCACATAGAAAACAAATACGTTATCATTTTTTCCCGCCACCACTACAAAATTGAGTTATCGTTTTGCTTTTTTCAAAATCAGTCACTAAGTTAGTCATTGCTATATATACAACAACGATATATTTACTTGTGAAATTATATTTTATACTTGAGATTAGCGATGCTTGTAATATATGTTGTTATATCATTAACAACGGTTTATATTATGACGCTTATCTATTGTATTTTTTGAAAATTTTAATTAATCGTTGTTATTTTAACAAATTATATAATGACAGATATTATATTCGCTGCAAAGATAATTTCTCAATGAATAATAAATTTAACAACAATTGATTTAGTGATGGATTTTGAAAAAAAAAACGTCAGTATAGCCCAATTTAAGTGCGTGCAACGTCGTAGCAACGTCACATTAAATGGAGTGATCGACAATGATCGTGTTGTGTGATCCAATAACATAATCCTAACATGAATAATTTTCTTTAAATATGAACTTTTTGAAACTATTTTTAATTAAAATTACCATGATATTTATTTTTTTAAGCATATATGGAAGAAGACAACCTTCTGTCATGGCATAGGCCTGCTAGACAATAATCCTTAGGTAGCATTTGATTGGTGGGGTAAACTCCCCAACCCACCCTCCCTCTCTCTCATATGGGCCCCACTTTAATCTTTTTTTAAAAAATTAAATAAATCAATTTTACACCATCAATCCTATCAACAAATAATATATTATACCATCATATCATATAAAAATTATAAACAACTCCACTTCTACTCACTTTTTCAAACTTCAATACAATCACATCACAATAACTACTCACATTTTCAAATTCCAATACAATCACATCACAACAAACCCACTTCTAACCCACCCCAGTTTAACCCTCTATCCAAACACCAAAACTTAAGAATGAGTCATCCTTTACCAGTTTAACCCGCCTTAACCCGCGTACCAAACGCACCCTTAGGTTCACCCTTTCGGAAGTTTAGATATTGAGAAGTTCAACCAATGCGATATAAACGAGCATGAATGAAATGGTTTCACAGGTGATAGAGAATGAAGTGGCAATCATGCTACAAAAGATTGCAAAACAAAGCAAGTTGGGCCCTTTGAATTTGAGCATGATTTTAAACAATCTGACATACACCATCATGGGTCGAATCGTTCTGGGGAGCGCGTATGTGAACCAGGATAATCGCGAGAGCAACGAGTTCTGTGCCCTCGTCGAGGAGATGTCGACATTGCTCGGCCTCTTTCCCGTTGAAGACTTCTTCCCTAAACTCGGTTGGCTGAGCACAATCAGCGGGATTGCATCGAGAGCGAGTACGTGCTTCCACAACCTCGACAAGTTCCTCGACCGAGTCATTCAGGATCATCGTCTCAGAAAACGCGATCATGTGGGCGCTAATCATGAAAGCAATCACGACGACTTGGTTGATCTGCTTCTCTCAATACAAGAGGATCACGAGGGAGGCATCTCTCTCAGCGAGGACTTCATCAAATCTATAATTTTGGTAATTGCTTTTGTTTACTTCCGAGCAAAAACTATAGATTCTCATGTTTCATTGATCTGAACGAATTATTGAGTTCTCTTTTTACGATTGAGAAAGGATCTAGTCGCGGCCGGCACAGATACATCCTTCATAGCTCTCGAATGGTCCATGTCAGAACTTCTGCGAAGTCCGCAATTGCTAGCCAAGGCGAAAGAAGAGATCCACAGATCTGTATCGAAAGAGAACACGATGATCTCTGACGGTGAAGCGGCATCCATGGAGTATGTGCATGCTGTAGCTAAGGAGTCACTGAGGTTGCACCCTCCTGCTCCTCTCCTCCTCCCGAGGGAGTCCGCCGCAGAAGCGACGGTCCTCGGGTACAGGATCCCATCAAGAGCAAGAGTGATAGTGAATGCGTGGGCGATAGGAAGGGATCCCAAGTACTGGGAGGAACCGGAGGAGTTCAGGCCCGAGAGGTTTATCGATAGCGGTGTGGATTACAGAGGTCAAGATTTCCACTTCTTGCCGTTCGGATCAGGGAGGAGGATGTGCCCCGGCATCTCCCTCGCGACGGCTACTGCGAGAGTTGCACTGGCCAACTTGATCAACATGTTCGACTGGGAAATTGCTGGTGGTGGGGAGATGGACATGGAGGAGGCCCCTGGGATCACTACTCGTAGGAAAGAGCCGTTGGTCGTTGTTGCAAAGCCTTGCTTCGAGATACTCAAAGGAACTTGATCTCGTATAGTATTGGATTGCCGTCTGAATCTTATAGAAGAATATGTTCAATAAAAGAATGCAACTGAATGCATGTCTGGTGCTGAGCGAAGGAATATCATATCGTGGATGTGTTTATTTACTGTATGATGTATACTGATTTGTGGACCATGTATTATAATGACGAAATTATTATATTTCTATTGTCGATTAAATATTTTTTTTGGTTTGGAACGCTTTGCATATTCAAGTTTTCCTTGGTTGTATTCCAGTTAAAATTTTGGATTGGAGCTGAGATTTGGAGATGGATGGAAGGACTATATGTATAATTGCTTTATTGCATGGGGCTCACAGCTGAGCAAGGAACTAACAATCATAAGCATGCATATTGCTTTAGGGGCTCACATCATGGACCCCCCTGCCGGGACATCTATGCAACGTCCCGTGCGAAAATTTTTATGAGCAGTTATTTGTATTCGGATATATGGATCCGTTTGTTTCATGTTTCCATCCGTACATGAGTAATATATAAACTCTATAGAATTAGGGTTAGGGATGAAAACAGATCGGATACGGATCGGATATGCCTATTTCCATATTCATATTCGCTTCATCTCTATTGAATACGAATGTAGATACGGATATGTTTCAGATATGCATTATGGAAATCATATCCATAAAAATACAGATACAAATCTGAATCGGATATTTATCGAAATTGAATACAGATCGAATAAAGAGCTAATCCAAGTGTGATCGAATAAGGAGTGAAATAAAAATACGGATCCAATAAATATGGACTCTGAATACATATCGAATAAAGACCACATACGAATATGAATTGATTTTTTTTATCAAAATTCATAATGATTTTAAAAATGGTAATTAAATATAAATAAGTTGCATCATGAGAAAAAGAAGTGTTGAGATGATCTACATTCTTGACCGAAAGCAAAAAGGCGATAGGATTTCATAAGTTTTGTTCGTGCTCATCCTCAAAGAATAATATATTGTATCATATAATGTATACTAATAATATAACATGATAGGGTTGTGACTTATTTTATATCAACTAATATACAAAATAATATTAAATATTATATTCGGATATCCGGATCCGAATCCAGATATTCTAGCCATTACCATATTCATATCCGGAAAATTTTTACAACCCATATCCATATCCGATCCGTATTTGATTAATATTCGAATATGGATATCCATATTCAATAATTTTTCGAATATGGTAAGCGGACATTCGGATATATCCGAATTCCCATTTATAGGATTGTATACACATAGGCCCTGCTCGGTATGTGAATAAGGGGGGTGGAATAAGGGGGAATAAGGGGATGAGTCGATCGCGAGGTGTACGGCTATTCCACCCCCTTTCTCCCTTGATGGCTATTCTCCCTCCCCCTTATTCCCATCCTCCCCGCGCCCCTCCCCTGCCCGCCCCTCCCGCGCCCCTCCCTCCTGCAATGTCCTCGATGCTTCCCCACCATTGTTGCGGGTCCTCTGGGACCCGCCCTCCTCTGAGCGGCTGATGGTAGGTGGCTTTATGGTGGACCCACCTACGTGCATCATCTGTGATCTACGCCCGAGGTATGTAAGCTTTCACTGTTGGGGTGTGATGGGTCATCCGCGTACTGTTGGTTTTGACCATAAAATCGGCCACTATGGCCTTGATCTCTCTGCGGGAGCCATTTTCCATGGAGTCTAGGGTTTCCAATCACTATAAATTTGGTCGGAGGTTAAAGTCCAATGGCTCCTCTGCTGCTACTGCTATGCATTTTGCACTGGGATTGTGCATTCACATTTCGTCTAGCCTTTGGTGGATCACCATGTACATTCTAAACCCCTCCTTCGTCTTGATTCTGCAATGAACTTGCTGTGTTGTTACATATTGCCTTATGTTGCTCTATGATGGTTGATTTACTATGGGCTTCAAGACATGCCGGTGGTTTATGATCTCCTATCTGGTAGGTGGTTGTCAGTGATGCATGTGTCTCCAAAATTGTTGATGTGAATTTCTTTGCTTTTGGTCCGAGAGCAACCTATTAGGTGCTCTTGGATGACACTTTCTTGGCTGAGCAACCAAACCGTTGGCTGTGAGGTGTTGGTCACCTCATGGCTGCTGTATGATGCTCTGTTATGCTTGACCGGTTATGATGACGAGTTTGGAATACCCATGCCTGCATTTGGTGCTCGAGGATGTTAATTTGGTGGTTGAGAGCTCCTAGTTGGTGCTCGATGGTGTCCTATATTCTTTGCTTTACCTCATGGCTGCTGTGTGTTGCTTTAGGACATAATTGAGGCAAATGTTTTTGTTAATGGGATGAGAGCAACCTATTTGATGCTCGAGGATGTTATTTTGATTGTAGAGAGCACCTTTGTTGGTGCTCGGTGAAGTCCTATCTTGTGTTCCTTACCTCATGGCTGCTGTGTGTTGCTTTATGATGATGGCTTGATATTTTTTTCACTTAACTGATGACTGATGGTTCATATTGATTCTTGACTCCAGCTCATCATTGAGGCAATTTTTTTTGTGAATGGGCTGAGAGCAACCTATTTTGTGCTCGAGGATGTTATTTTGATTGTAGAGAGCACCTTTGTTGGTGCTCGATGGTGTCCTATCTTGTTTGCTTTACCTCATGGCTGATGTGTATTGCTTTATGATGACGGGTTGATATTGTTGTTACTTAACTCAAGGCAGAAGGTTCATAATGATTCTTGACTCCAGTACATCATTCAGGCAAATGTTTTTGTGAATGGGCTGAGAGCAACCTATTTGGTGCTCGAGGATGTTATTTTGATGGTAGAGAGCACCTTTCTTGGTGCTCGATGGTGTCTTATCTTGGTTGCTTTATCTCACGGCTGCTGTGTGTTGCTCTATGATGATGGGTTCATATTGTTTTCACTTAACTGATGGCTGATGGTTGTTACTGATTCTTGACTCTAGTACATCTTTGAGTCAATTTTTTTTGCGAATTGGCTGAGAGCAACCTATTTGGTGCTCAATGATGTTACTTTGTTGGTCAAGAGCACCTACTTGGTGCTCTAGGATGTCATTACCTGTGTACTTTACCTCATGGATGTTGACTGATGCTCTGTGATGCTGGGTTGATAATGGCTGCATTGGACTCATGGGTGATGGTTGTTACTGATTCTTGACTCTAGTACATCTTTGAGTCAATTTTTTTTTGCGAATTGGCTGAGAGCAACCTATTTGGTGCTCGATGATATTACTTTGTTGGTCGAGAGCATCTACTTGGTGCTCTAGGATGTCATTACCTGTGTGCTTTACCTCATGGTTGTTGACTGATGCTCTGTGATGCTGGGTTGATAATGGCTGCATTGGACTCATGGGTGATGGTTGTTAGTGATTCTTGACTCTAGTACATCTTTGAGTCAAATTTTTTTGCGAATTGGCTGAGAGCAACCTATTTGGTACTCGATGATGTTACTTTGTTGGTTGAGAGCACCTACTTGGTGCTCTAGGATGTCATTACTTGTGTGCTTTACCTCATGGCTGTTGACCGATGCTCTGTGATGCTGGATTGATAATGGCTGCATTGGACTCATGGGTGATGGTTGTTACTATTCTTGACTCTAGTACATCTTTGAGTCAATTTTTTTGCGAATTGGCTGAGAGCAACCTATTTGGTGCACGATGATGTTACTTTGTTGGTTGAGAGCACCTTTGTTGGTGCTCGATGGTGTCCTATCTTGGTTGCTTTACCTCACGGCTGCTGTGTGTTGCTCTATGATGATGGGTTCATATTGTTTTCACTTAACTGATGGCTGATGGTTGTTAGTGGTTCTTGACTCTAGTACATCTTTGAGTCAAATTTTCTTGTGAATTGGCTGAGAGCAACCTATTCGGTGCTCAAGGATGTTATTTTCTTGGTTGAGAGCACCTTTGTTGGTGCTCGATGGTGTCCTATCTTGGTTGCTTTACCTCACGGCTGCTGTGTGTTGCTCTATGATGATGGGTTTTTATTGTTTTCACTTAACCGATGGCTGCTGGTTGTTACTGATTCTTGACTCTAATATATCTTTGAGTCAAATTTTCTTGCGAATTGGTTGAGAGCAACTTATTTGGTGCTCAAGGATGTTATTATGATGGTAGAGAGCACCTTCGTTGGTGCTCGATGGAGTCTTATCTTCGTTTCTTTGCCTCATGGCTGCTGTGTTGGTCTATGATGATTGGTTGATTTTGTTTTTACATAACTGAAGGCTGATGGTTGTTATCGATACTTGACTCTTTTATTTTGGCAAATTGTTTTTGCGAATTGGCTGAGAGCAACCTATTTGGTGCTAGATGATGTTATTTTGTTGGTTGAGATCACCTACTTGGTGCTCTAGGATGTCATTACCTGTGTGCTTTACGTCATGGCTGTTGACTGATGCTTTGTGATGCTGGGTTAATAATGGCTGCATTGGTTGGTGCTCGATGGAGTCCTATCTTGGTTGCTTTTACTTGTTTCCTTTACCTCATGGATGATGTCTGATGGTCTGTGATGCATGAGTCTATATTGGTTTTATACAGTTCTTAACAGCCCCTACTTGTTGATGTTTTGTTGTTGCTGCTGCTGTACGATGCGATTTTCTGGGCACACTATTTGCATTTTCTAATCCTCTCTGAAATAGTTTGGACGTCATGCTACTGACCTGAGACCCACTCCACAGAGGTCATAGTTGGGAAATGGTTTCTTGCGTTGCATTCGACATCATTAAAGTTGACATCTTCTGACTTGAGAGTCGTTATACTACATGATGTTCACTGCCGGTGTGGGATCGTCTGGGGTTCACATTAGGGAAGATGATTCCTCAGTCCATCGCGTGAAGTGGACACCCGCTATGGATGAATGTGTTCTTCATTTGTTCAAACATCACTTTGATGTTGGTGACTGGGTTGGAGGATCTTTCACATCACCTGTTTGTCACAGTATAATCGAGAATTTTAACATGCACATTGGGAAAAACTGGGATAAGACGAAGCTCCACAATCGATGGAAAACCATCAAGAAGGATTACACTGCATTCTCCTGATGACGAAGAGCAGTTGGGGATGGGACCCACTGAGTTGTACCGTTGTCGCACCTGATGAGGAGGCATGACTCACGGTGAGTAACTGCATGTGCACGTACTTTATCTCCGCATAAAATTCCGTACCCTCTCATTAATTTATATTGCACTCAGATTGACAAGGCGTACAAGCCATATCGGAGGAAGTCTTTCCCCTACTTCGGTCTCGTGGAGGCAATGGTCGGAGACTACACTGCGAAGGGTACATTTGCCTTCTCTTCACAGACAATACCGCCTGGTTCGTTTTTCTGCATTTTTTGAGGGTGATACCGGTACGCAACAAGCTTTTGAGGACGACCTCGAAGGGGACACCGATGCCCCTAAGGTGCCGTAACCAGGAGAAGGTGGTGGTCCAAGTGCCCAACAAAGTTGGAGGAGAAGACGTCGTGATTCAGGCGCCCATGCAACAAGCACAAAGCGTTCACGCAGTGACAGTGCCCCCTTACCCTCACAGCTGTTGGGAGAGGACGTTGTCCGTTTGACGACGCAAATGTTGGAGCTGCAAAGGGAGCAGATCCAAGCGTGGACTCCGAAAGATCCGCACCAGGGGGTGGAGGAGCTTCTGGATGAGCTTGAGGCCCTGGTTCCGGGCCTATCTGCCGAGGCTCAAATTTGTCTTGCCCATAGCCTTCGGGACTCATACGAACGTATTATCTTCAATCGGGCCAAGTCTGTGCCTGCGAAGTTGGCTGCGTGGGTAAGCCTCCAGTTAGGTAAGGATTAGTTGATAATCGCCTCGTCTGTCCTCGAGTGGTTGTAATGGTAGTTTTTCATCTTTTTAGTTGTCTACTTGGTCTGTTGAACATTAATTCCTTCTCTTAACTTTAGATGACATGTAATAAGTAACTACCTTGACGGACTTTTCTTGCTTGCAATAGGATAACTTCGTAGCTTCCGGACATATGTTCTACATAAATCCCATGTGAATGTTGCTGGCCTTGTATGATTGAAACTCAATATGAAATTGTAGGTTTTCTACAATACCAATGGAGGGAATGACGGCAATCACCGTGATGAGATATAATTTGGTCATGTTGAATATGACATACCTACGTGCAGTTCTAGAGGATGACGAGGAGAACCAGAACGATGGAGCCGGTTACATCCACAGAGTGCCACAGCACACGTCAATGCGTACAGGTCATGTCTGGATTCGGGAGATGATAAATGGACATGTTGCCCGATCATATGCTATTTTCTGAATGTACCTCGACACCATACTACGTTTATGCACCCTATTAAAGGATCGAGCTGGCCTAAAGGATTCGAGGCACCTCAAGGCTGAGGAATCCCTCTGCATTTTCTTGTATCATCTCGGCCACAATGCAAAGAATCGTGTGCTTTCTGAACATTTCCAACACTTTGGTGATACAATTTCCAATCACCTCAACGGCATTCTCATACGCATCGTCTCCCTCAGAGATCAGTTCATCCGATTCCCAGCTGATGATTGTCCGACACCAGATGCTATTCTGAACAATAGGAACTTCTATCATTATTTCAAGGTACTCTTGCATGATGGATTTTTCATGCAACAAATTCAATTAAGAATATGTATTTTAATTAACCATTTTACAGGATGTCATCGACGCAATCGATGGCATGCTTATCCCGGCAAATGTCCCTGCGAATATCGCTCCAAAGTTTCGGAGCAGGCACCAAACCCTAGCACAGAAAGTCATGGCGTGTGTGGACTTCAGTTACAGATTTATATACGTCATCGCCGGATGGGAGGGGTCAACCGCTGATATGAAGGTGCTTAGGTGGGCATTAGACGATTGAGGCTTTCATGTACCTCCGGGAAGGAAGTTCCTACTCGACTGTGGATATGCAAACACGGAGACCTTCCTCACCCAATACCGTGGCGTTATTGCACACCTACCCCAGTTTAGGGCACGAAGGGGATATCGCTTGAGTAGTTGTACAATCACATGCACTCACAGCTTCGGTCCTACGTCGAACGAACATTTGGGATCATGAAGGCCCGCTTCAAGGCAATAACTGATCGATCGTTCTACAACTTTGAGAAGCAAGTTTTGATTGTCATGGCGTGTTGCATCATCAACAACTTCATCCGTGATGTCCAGGGCGAGGATCAGATATCCAGTGCATTCACTCTTGAATCAGCACAAAATGGGTCGTCTGTAGAGCCCAGTCCGAATGACGAAGAATATGACAACACTGCCGCAGGTAGCAACGTGAGGATTTCAGAACAGGAGATCCGAGCTGGAGAGTTGTTACGTGATACTTTGGCAACGACCATGTGGGAGAATGCGCAACGTTGATTTTGTTTCAATTTCGTGTATCTTTTCTTACCCTTGTTCCGCCTCCACCGACTATTTCGTAATACGTTCAGGTTATCTCCATATTGCATCGTGCAGTACTTTACACCGAATACCTTCGATGGATTTCAATCATGATTTCTTACCCACGTAAATCTTAAATTTATGCAACGTCCCTATGATGATTCCACCATTATAAATTAAGATATAATGATGCGGTGTCGATCATGGCTGAGCAACCACAGTAGTGGCGTGGCTTAACCGACGTCACTGTCATTGTTATTTTCGATGTGGAAATTCAATTCCGAGGGAAAGCAATTATATATTTTCTTTGCTATTTTCTGCTGTTGTAGTTTTCATATTATCAGGTCTATTTTCTTCTTCCTTATTTCAACACATATCTGGTCTATTTTCATATTATCGGCCGGTTATTGACAAGTATATGCCCCCTATAGTGAGACGTTATTATATCTCACCACTTCAAATAACAACCAACAACTTTACCTAACTTTCAAACCTTATTCCTTAACCCCCAATACCCAGCCGAATAGAGAATAACCGTTATTCCAGCTTATTCTCCTTATTCCTATATTCCTGCCAAATGGAGAATAGACCCTTATTCCCCTTATTCTCTATCCTTATTCCTGCTTATTCTCCTACCGAACGGGCCCATAATGATCTATGAAAACTTCGCCTTGTTAGTTCATTGTCGGTTGCTTGCTCTCGTGTGAAATAGTGAGACTCAGGAAAGAAGCCAGAAAGTTTACATCATGGGTACCTAATATAAATACAGGTACTAGTCAATGACTCAACATTTTTTAACGGAACTTCCTAAAAAAAAACTTTAAACGTTACCTTTTAATTATTACTATGAATTTTGAAATTATAATTTAAAATAAAAGGAAGCAACAACTTTTAAAAGTTAAATTTAAAAAAAGATATTTATAAAATAAAATGTTAACTTATATAAAAACGAGGTTTCTAGTTAACATATTTCATTACTATCCATAATCAAATGAATAAAGCTTGAAATACTTGACATTTTGTGTCTACTAAGTTTATAAAAATGATACACTTGACATTTTGTGTCTACTAAGTTTATAAAAATGATACGCATAGGTTTTTATCCACCTTTATTTATTTTATTTGTACATACATATTTGTGTGTGTCTATTTGTTAGTGTATGTGTAAGCATATTCTCATTAAAGATATAACATGCATGCTTATATATGGATATACTAATTTCTATTTTTGTTATATACTTATATATATATATTTAGAGTAAATTTAATAAAAGTTCCTAAATTTTATGCTTGAATTCAATGTAATATCCAAACTTTTAAAAGTCACGATGTGATACCCAGTTGATGAGCTGCCTGGCAACTCGGGTTAAGTATCAAATAATGAAAGGTCGTTGTGACCTGAATCATAAAGCGTGATCAATGAGAAAAATATTTATAAACCACTTTAAAGAAAATCAAGCAATGAAAAACAAACGATTTTCGCTATTCAATTTACCTGGTATAGCGACCAGGGTCGAACACAAGGAGCATGGTTTAAAAATTTAGTAGTCAAATTTCGAAAATAATTTTTTAGTAGTTTTTACTTTTTCATTTTTTTTATTTTCAAATAAAGCACAAGTCACAATATGTACAAGAGAATAAAGATAAACACATACACTTTTTTTTGTATTTTTTAAAATATCCAGAAATGCTCAGAAAATTACAAAGAAAATATTTTTGAGTTTTACAGATTTTAAAATATTTTTAGTAATTTTTTCAAATTTTTCTGATATTTTTGTGATTTTAAAAAAATCAAACAGTGGAAATAAAGGTAAACAGTGCACACCAAGAGTATTTTACAACTTAAAAAATTTTAATGCCTAAAAAACTTGGAATTTATTTTTGTGCTAAATTACAAACAATTATCTACACACAGAGACTGAAATCACAATTTTTTGATTTTTTTTACAATTTTATATGATTTTTTAAGATTTTTAAATTTTCATTTTTGGGGTTTTTAAATAATAAATGCATAAAAATTGGATAGAAATGAAAAGGGAATAAAATACACCTACAATAATTTTTTAGAATTTTTAGATAAATTTTCGAATTTTTATGATTTTTTTTGATTTCAGGCAAAGAAAAGACACTGTTTTTGATTTTTTAAAATATTAAATAGCACCAAAATGCAATGAATTGTTTATACAATGATCAAGGATATAGCAGGAGACTATATAAATTTTTGTAGAATTATTAGAGTAAAACAAACAATTATTTCAATTGAAAAGCACAAGAAAATAATGATTTGGATCACATGGACTGAATTGCAAATATTTAAAGTTTTTGCATTGAATAATAATAGGAAATAAGCTACAGGGTGAAAATTGAAATTTATCCAAAATCATGTGTTGCGCACGTGCCGTTCTTGAGGCAAGGGCCGTTCTGCAAATTTAGAAACTTTCAGGGATGCGACCGTATTTTTCCAATTTTTTTTCAAATCCAACCCTTGAAGGGATACGGGGAATCCTCAGGCGCATCACGAAAGCGTGTTGATCGCATTTTATGCGATCGGAGCGGCTAGTCGCACTAATCGTTCAGTGCAGCGGAATTTAAAAATTTTAAATCATGAGATAAAACCTCATGATCACAAGAATATTTCTTGGATTGTTTCATCAAACCACAATTAGATATACCACTTGAAGCGTGGTTGCGATCACATGATCTCTAAAGCAAGAGATCCTCCTGAATGAAGTCCGATCTACGAAGATGGCACTTGCAGGCACGATGATGAGACGCGTGCTTCCCGCAATCCTCGATGAAGATCCAAGCCTTGAATCTCCTGATTTAGTCCAACGAAATCTGATGTCTCCTTCTAGAGCAAGAAGCTCCAAAGAAGATGGAGATCCACGAGCAATCGAAGCGACATCATAACAACGTAGAGGCGATTGCTATTTCCTCAAAACTCAAGGTGGACGACCACCTTAGAGAGAGATGAAGAGAATGAGAGATGAGAGAGAGAGAGAGAGTAGGCATGTAGAAATTGTATCTCAAAGGGCTAGAGTTGCCCTCTTTATATACTAGTTTGGGAGTCCATGGATCACAATCCATGACATACACAAAATCAATGGTTAGATTGATATGTATATTTAATTAATGGCCATGATCATTGTTGTTTAAAAACAACATATTAATTTATATTAAATTAAATATATGTTGCATTATCATCAACATAATTTATTTAAATAAAAAATCAATAATCATAAGATAATGGGATAATAATTAAAAAGATAATTATCCACCCAAAATACATGGGGCGTCACCCATATGGGTGACGCCACCTCATGTATTTAGTGGATTATCCTCTCTTTAATTTATATCATTATCTCTTATTTACTTGCAACTTTATCCACTAAATTAATTCCAAATTAATCAGTGTATATTTATTGCAAAATTATCCACTAAATTAATTCCCAATTCATTAGTGAATATTTCAATCATGCAATTGAAAAATATGTGAATCATATTCACAACCCAAACTAAATTGTAAATTACATTTCTAATTAATTGCTTAATGTGAATCTAATTGACATTAACAATTAACAAATGCTATTTACAAAGGTGCTCTCTCTCTAATATATTATAAATTATATTTATAATATATACACAGATATTATGGATAGCACTATCCACAATATGCATTTCCTTGATAATTAAATCCCATTTAATTATCTTGGATAATCATTCTCACAATATGAATCCTATTCATATTATACTTGATAATAAAATCTCATTTAATTATCAGCATCTTGTTGCTTGGATACATAATTCATCAAAGGAATTTTTCTTGAACTCCTTCAAGAATAATGCACTTTCTCCGTAGATACTTGGAGATAAGAACATGGCGATTGTATTGTTCCACGTATAGTGACTTGGATGTTGAGATCTCATGTCAAATCTAGATCATACGTAACTCAAATAGATGCTTGATTAAATCAAGACCGCAAATATAATCTTCTCATTGCATCTGAATCTCATTCAAATCAATGTCCAACATTTGGACCAAGATCAGATTGCTTCTCTACTGAGAGGAGCCACTAAAATCCGGACCTGTTTCATCTCTCCCTCGGAATGGAAGTGTCATGATTATACAATCGTTTATGATCACATCACCCTCAAGTATTCCCAATACATGTACATCCTGCATACTGGAAGACCTATGATCAACCTGAAGATGTAGATCAATTTTACACTGTCTTCTTCAGGGTTCGTTCATTAAGTTTCTCAATCTTGGTCATTGAGAATCGGTATCGATCATATGCTTTCCCAAAGCATACATCATACCTTCAAATTCTTGTCATGCTTCCGAAGCACGACGACCATGCATGGAATTTGATCGGTCCCAATACCTCTTGAGTGAGCTCATGTCTTCCGCTTCATAAGTGAACCTCTATGATCCCTTTGAGAGATCGTATTACTCATATGCCCTTACATGCACACCAGCACGTCGGTGTATAGACCTTGGTTAGGTCATCAACCTATTGGTCTGCTAAATGTACACACTCAGACATATAGTAACACATCTGTCTCCGGTCAGAGGATGTGTGCCTATGCTGTGAAGCATTTAACATAGGACTTAGGTTATCTCGATCTCGTTAAGTCAACCCTTTGACCTAACTAATCTGACACCTCCGAATCACTATTCCCATGTAGAGGACCTGCATCAAGAGGTCGGTCAGATATCAACCCATGTGAGAAATGATTACCATCTCCTACTCAGGTTAGAGATCATCTCTTAATAATCATTTGACGATGCTTGATGAGTCCTCTATCTAACTCTTTAGATATTCATCCAAACACCAGCCTCTATGATTCATTTAATGAATCAACAGCTATATGATAATCAAGATGACCATACATAACCCTAATTGTATAGAGGGAACTTATAGTGCATTCATTCATTTAATTTCAGAAAGGGAGTGAAAAATTAATAACTTTTATTAATAAACATATATAATACAATAACATTTATTGTTAGAATGGTTCGCTCGGGGCTCACATGTCCAACAACCCTAAGGATTTCTTTTGAGCATTTCTTCTTCTTCTTCTTCAAGAGGGAAGGGGCATACGCCGCTGCCACCCTCCCTCTTTTCCAGATCGGTGGTGGTGGGAGCTTCGCGGTGGCTTTGAATCTACGGTGACACGGGCTGCACCGCGTGGAAATCGATGGTGGAGGAGGCTCGCACTCGGTTGGATGGCGGTAGGAGACCACGCGGATGGCCGGGGCGGGTTGGAAAAAATCTGGAAGGGGGGGGTGCGAAGGGGCTGAGAACTTATGGTGGGATACGAGACCTCGGCCAGGCTTCGCGGGGGATGCTCCACTGTGGTGCGGCCGTGGTCGGTGGAGTTCTGGTGGGACGTTGCGACGGTCGCCGCTGATGCGGCGAAGGGCGGTGGCAGCTCTGCCAGACACTGAAGCGACACACACGAGGTGGAGGGGGTTGGGAGGCGGCCGCTGGTGGCACGAGTGATCCTGCTACAAACTTTTTTTTATTTATTTTTTATACTTTTTTATATGTAAACGGAAGTAGATTTTTTTAAATTTTTGGAACGATAAGCAGAAAATAATTTATTTATTTATTTATTTTAAACATTCCTGCAAAAAATGTGAGAGATAAAAATAATTATGTGTTTATTTATTTTATTTTATTTGATAAACAAATGAGGACGCGAACGGTTCCAGATCGTGCCGAAGCGGGAGACAGATCCAGATCTCCGACCAATGTGCATGGTCGGAGGTGATAGGTTGTGCTAGGTAGAACAAGAATGTGTAGAGATCGAGAAAATGATGTGGATGATCGGCGTCGGATTTGAAATCAAATTTTTTTAGGATGATTAAAAACTACGATTAAGAAGGATGGTAAATAAAATATTGATGATGACATTGAAATGACAATTTACCCTACGATTAATATAGACGGGAGGGTGACTGCAGGAGGTAGGCTTGTTGACGACTTTATGGATGAGGTCACTACCCATCATCCATTCCCTGAATATGAGCAACAAAACAGGTCAGGTTATTCAATACAACCCACAATGCCTGTAAATCATATATAAGATGAGTATAGTTCCTTGAGCTCGATTCCAAGAGGTTGTAAAACCCCATAGTCCCATACCGTGGAAACATGAAGTTTCCGGATGGGATAAAAGGTGAAGAGATTACTACCGAAACAACCTGGCTCGAGCATTTTGGGGGTGGTTAATCGGGTCTGTATGGGCCCGATCCCAAGAGGTTGTCAGGGTCAGTAATGCTCCGATAACGGACCGGGGATCTAAGCTCGGGACGTTACAAATGGTATCAGAGCCGAACGCCCTCTGACAGTGGAAAGGGCTACCCGAGAGGTGGAGCTGCCCCTACAAAGAGGTTGGAGGAAATGGCTACCCGGAGCGTGCAGCCGCCACTGTCACTGGGAAGAAGTGATATGCCATGTCGCAACGAGGACGTTGCGAATATAAGTGGGGGAGGTTGTAAAACCCCATAGTCCCATACCGTGGAAACATGAAGTTTCCGGATGGGATAAAAGGTGAAGAGATTACTACCGAAACAACCTGGCTTAAGCATTTTGGGGGTGGTTAATTGGGTCCGTATGGGCCCGATCCCAAGAGGTTGTTAGGGCCAGTAATGCTCTGTTAACGGACCGGGGACCTAAGCCCAGGACGTTACAGTCAAATATGAAAAGTCTGAATTTTTGCCTTGCTGCTTTTTCTGGTATGAGTTTTTCACTTCTGATGAAAGTCTAAGCTGCTAATACTCGCACCTATATGGACATGGATATGAAGTTCAATATGCATATTTCCTAATGCAACATCAACTGCTTGTTACTTGAATCATGCAAGCTATAGACGAATACAAAGAAAGGAAGTAGAGGAGGCTTTGAAGGTTATGAGATATGAGAAAAGTGTATGACTTGATAACATCCCTATAGAAGTATGGAGAGTTGTAGGTAAGCATGATTTGATTTGGCTTACGAATCTATTCAATGTTATATGGTGAAGCAAGAAAATGTCTGAAGATTGGAGGAGAAGTATCGTGGTGCCTCTTTACAAGAATAAAGGAGATATCCAAAATTGTTCAAATTACCGAGGTATCAAACTGGTGAGTCACGCTATAAATTGATTAATTGTTCAATTGTAATTAGGTATGCAATTTACACAAGTTTCCTCTGAATATGATTTTATCAGCTGACTCAACTACCTTACATCATTACTTTGTTGAATCCATTTCATTGGGTAGTCCAGCTTGATTCTACCCTCCAACAATATTCATGTCCCAATTTTCAACCGGGTTTCGAGGACATTGCAGGAGAAGTCCAGTAATATGCGATTATGAGATCCGAGAGTACCTATGTTGATAATGTGCACGCCACCATGATTTCAAGTGTTGTTATCTGTACTGGATTATTCCTCGCTAAATTTTCCAGTGTGGCATGCTAACTTACGGGGAAATTTTGTGGTGTTGGATAAATTTTAAAGGGGTTTGATAAAAATTGATGAGAGACGGACAACAAGCTATACCGCTAATATTTTTTAAATGACAAATTTAATTTTTCGGAACACAACATTCATAGATGGAGATATGAGTCTGTCCGCATTCTCCGTCCATCCGGAAATGCGAGGGACCCAAAGTCAATGCTCGTGTCCTGATGGGCTGTATAGAATCATATTCTACTCGATCGCCTTGAGATGAGTAAGACTAAGAACGTGGGAATTCAGAAGGGCAAAACCATGTTTACCATCTTCCTCTCTCTAGCCATCGTCATCCTCACCCTCTACCACCATCGGAAGAAGCTAACTAGTAGCAGTAGTAGCAATCATCTCCACCCCCTCCCACCTTCGCCGTGGAGGCTCCCATGGATCGGGAACCTCCACCAGCTTGGCTCCCTCCCGCACCAATCCCTCGCCCGCCTCTCACGAATTCACGGCCCCCTCATGTTCCTCTGCTTGGGCTCCGTCCCCACGCTCGTGGTCAGCTCTCCCGAGGCCGCCGAGGAGGTGTTGAAGACCCAAGACCTCATCTTCGCCAGCCGGCCTCCTATGGCCATGACTAAGCGGCTCGTCTACGGTGCACGAGACGTGATCTTCGCCCCGTATGGCGAGGGCTGGAGGCAAGCCAAGAAGTTATGCATCGTTCACATGCTTTGCTCAAAGAGGGTCCAAAGCTACACTCAGGTAACTATTATGTCTTAATTAGGATGTAATGGTTGAATTAAAGAATAAGGGACAACGATCCACCCTCGACTTAGTAAGGATACCATTTTTTAGTAAATTAGCCATCATTTGATTTGGGACAGACATATATGGCGACCCTCAGGGTCTGTTTGGTTGCTGGGTTGGGTACATTGGTGTACCCCTCCTTCCAACCTTTCCAATCCTTTTCACACTTTACTATTCACAAGGGTAATTCAACCCAACCCAATCCAACACAGCAACCAAACATGCCCTCACAATTGTCATGTCGTAAGAAACGACATGCTTGGGTATTTTGAGTGAAACAACTGGGGTATAAGAGATGAGTTTAGTAGAGCCACACGAGAGAGGTAAGGATAGTATGTTGGATTTCCACCCCCAAAAGCTTCTTCACGATTTTTTTGATGATAGGTTGGTAGCTCTTACTGTGGACATAGGAGGATGTAAACGCGATCGTGTCAATACTTTTTATACTATGTTCCTTCACAATTATAGATATATTTAGTTTTTTATTTTATAAAATTAAATTTCAATAATTTCTTGGTCATAAAAGGAATTTAATTAGATCGTATTTTTAGTAATAAAAATTTATTTGTAGAATGCTTACATTAATGAATTATATTCGATGGGTCAAAAAAATCGGTACAACAAAATTAACCTAAGGTGACAAAGAATTTATTATTCGTTGCCATATCTTAGATATGCAATTAAATGCATAGCAATGAATACTATTCCGTGTTCCATTCTTTAAATATACAATTCATAACTTATTCGTTGCTATATTCCTCGCAACGAATTACAAAGCTGTTGTATGTTGACTTTTTTCATAGCAATGATCGTTATACACTTTAACAAATAAGTCAATGAAAAAAATCACATTTATATGCACCTTTAACAACGACTATGACATTCATTGTTAATTACAACAACAACAAAGCTTTTTCACACAATTAAGTAGGATAAAGAAATTTAATTACATCGGAAAGGAATAAGGGCCTATATACAAGATGACATGCTGGGTAGGAATTACGACTGTGACATTCGTTGTTAATAAAAAGAAAAAAAAGATAATTTTACAATGAATAACGTTGTTGACTATTATATTGTGAACTTTGAAAGATATTATTTATGAATGTGAATGGATTGAGTGAGACGATTACCTATTTAACACCATCGGGATGTTTTCAACGTATTTGACAACGAAGTTATTCACATTGTCTAACGTAATAGCTTACGTAAGACGATTAGATTTTTTGTCATCGTTTTATATATAGTATTGTTACTACTTTTTATCATGATTAGTACAAAAGTCGTAACAATGTCAAATAAAAATAACTATTAAGTGTTTTGTCAACAACAATGTGGCGACGAATGTGCTGCTGCGAATATTAAAAAAAAAGGTGATAATCTCCTTTGACCATTGTTACCAAATCATTTTCTTTTTTGATTATCTTTCGGCCGTGAATGCATATAAGAAATAAAAGAGAACTTAGAAGATAACTAAGGATTTCTGGAACTTGTTCAGAAGTCCTTCCAGAACAGATGTTATAAATATTTAGGAGTTGGAGTGTAGCGTCGCAGACATTAGTTTTGTTTCCTTATCGATGATTACTGGCTTAGAGAGTTTGTTGAGGTTGAGAACAACTGCAGTCAGTCTTCGACGACAATCTAAAATATTTAAGTTCTTATCATACTTTATAATTAGTAGATGTGGTACTATGTTTCGATTGCTACAATCACCCCAACTTATATTCGATAACTATTCATTGTGTGGTGGCCCCTGACCTATTCCTAATAACAGTGACGGCTTCTTTACCTCTTGGATAACCATTTCCTCCTAATTGTATGGTAGGTGTGGCTCTACCTCTTCGACAATCCTTTCCACGATTTAAATGGAATCTTGCTCTTGTACTGTAATGTCTCAGGCCCTAAATTCCATCGATATCGAGGATTACTTACCTAGACAATTGTTGGATTTAAGCTCAATTGGAGCCATCAACCACATCTCAAAATGCTTAGTCTCAGTTTGTCTAATAATAACCCTCACTATTTATAAGTTGCTACCACACTCTGTAATAACTGATGTTGTGCAATGTTTGAAGTGGTACATAGAGTTGTCTATTTATGCTTAATATATGTCAAGATTCTCATTTATGTATACTATTTTAAGCAAAGATGAAAATAGCCCCCCAACAGTGCACCTAGTAGGATTCCAATATTCCATATATACTATATTATGGACAATAGTGAATTCTCTTATTAGTACAACTATACCAAAATTTCCTTTTCAAAATTAGGAAAATGACCGCCACAACATTGTTAATTTCCTGTTCATTCTTGCGGAATTTTTAATTATCTCATAGCTCCAATAAACTTGCTCAGTTTAACATCATGGCCTTTGTCATTAATTTGATTCTTCTTGAATCAATTTGCTTAACTTAATGTTGAGTTAATCAAAACACATCAAAATCCAGAAGTGGGTTTTCCTCCCTTCTCTCTATTCAATTCTCCTCCTCTTTTTCTTTCTCTTTCTCTTCCCTCTAACACATGCAAACATGGTCGCCTTGGCTCTGATATTTATCATCTTTGTCGCACGCTGTCATCGGCGACACACTTCTTCATGATCACCTCGACACATCTCCTCAACTTGTTGGCCATGTGGGTGGCCAGGTTTGGCACGAGCTTCTCTACCTCATAGGTCATGCTGTAGGAGGTCACAATGTCGACAAGCAATGCAAGGAATGTGCTTCATCTTGTTAAATGGTTGCACCTACAATCATGAGGGGTTTCATCAAGAGCACGTATCCTCTGCAGTATTGCATAGGCCGACTGTAATATTTGGGATGCCGTGAGACGCTCGATCAAGATCGAGCGGTTTACATGGTAAAGGCTAAAAAAAACTCGGATTTCATGTGAACCACTCGATCTTGATCGAGCGACACACGACACCCACATATTACAACCGGCCTTTGCAGTATTGCAAAGGATCCGTGCTCTTTCACCAATTGTATCACCCCAATGAATCGTCAATCAGATGTCACGATGGGATTTTCCCGCCTCTGCACACCTATAGTCATGAGAAGGAGGGCCGATCCTCTGCTGTAGCACAACATGTGATGTACTCACGGGATCCATCCAATGGGGATCAAACGACCCTCATAGGGGACCAGGGATGGTCGACCCCCTATGAGGGACGTCTGATCCCCTTCGGACGACTCCCACAAGTACAACATCTGCTGCACTACAGCAGATGATCCACTCTGCACGAGGAGGTGATCAAAACTCATCAATGGGACGTTCAGATCCGCCATTTTCCTGTTGATATCTTCTATCTTAATCACATGCATGTTGATCATGAAGATGTACGAGTCCAGTAGTTCCTCAGCATCAACTGGGTGGAGGCCATGGCATGTTGGTCGTGGACGTAGGCCCTCGTGGAGTGGTTGAGGGCATGGTCATGGCCATTGGGGAGGTCAAGCGTGTAGCGGATAACGATTACAAGAGGATCGTCAAGATCAAAGAACCTTGGATCCATTTGGAGGAGATCAAGATCGATCAACGGAGAGTGAGAGAGAGAATGAATGTTCTACGGCAAGAAAAATGCAGGTGGGCTTTCTACATGGAGGTGATAACCGGACGCAATGTGGTGTGTGGGAAATTACGTAGGATCTCACTCACAAATCCTCTCTCTATTATGGTGGATATCACACACATGCCTTCCTCAATCTGATTGATCGAGCAAGATAAAAAACATGCAAGAAAGCAAAACGAGGACTGTGAATTTTGGACTCGGGGAAGAAAAGTGACGCTCTCACACAAGAGGAGAAAAAAAGTTATTCTATTTCTCATTGTGTGTTTGAGATGAGTACATACAAATACTTATATAGCAACACTATATTCTAACAATAAAGTGCAAATAAAAAATAGAAAGCCTCCAATTTCATGCATGGAAACTCCCCCATGCAAGGAGAACCACCCACGCACTCTCAAGTTGCTGGAGAATAGCTCTAGCACTAACCAACTTAGACTTTGGGCACGTCTAGGATTAGATCCAACATACTCCCCTCTAATCTTGATGTGGCCCAAGATCACGAACACTCAGCAAGTGCCGCATTGTTTCCAGCTTCGTCTCCAGCAGAGGCTTTGTCAATGCTTCAATACGTTGTTCCTCCATAGATACTGACTCCACAATCATATGTACTCCTTCGACACAATCACGAATAAAGTGGAATTTGGTGTCAATATGTTTGTTGTGTCAGTGGAAGACGGGGTTCTTCATCAAGGCAATGGCAGACTTGTTATCAACGAACTATTTCACTAGCATCGACTCTCGCTTTGTCAGCTCGTTCAACAAACTTCGAAGCCATAATGCATGACATGTTGTCGCCGTTGCCGTCATGAACTCAGCTTCACATGATGAAAGGGTCATATTTTTTTACTTTGCGAATTCCATGAAAATAGATTATCATTTACATAGAATTCCATCCCTCTTGAAATCGGTTATCATTTCCTCATCTTCACCTCGAGCGTACACGAGGCCATATTGATTTGCACCCTTCAAGTACCGAAGAATTTATTTCACTGCCTTGTGGTGCATCATCATAGGTCTCTTCGTAAATCTATTAGCCATACCGACAACAAAGGAGAGATCCGATTGAGTATGAAGCAGATATCTGAGGCACCCTATGACATGACGATACTTTGTTTCATCCACTGGTTGCCCATCAGGATTTTTGTGCAAGTGTGGCTTCTTCTCCATATGACATTTGGTGGAGTTGCACTCTAACATCCTGAATAATGCCATCACCTTCTTTGCATAAGTGGTCTGCTTAATTTCGATGCCATATTGATTTGCACCCTTCAAGTACCGAAGAATTTATTTCACTGCCTTGTGGTGCATCATCATAGGTCTCTCCGTAAATCTATTAGCCATACCGACAACAAAGGAGAGATCCGATTGAGTATGAAGCAGATATCTGAGGCACCCTATGACATGACGATACTTTGTTTCATCCACTGGTTGCCCATCAGGATTTTTGTGCAAGTGTGGCTTCTGCTCCATATGACATTTGGTGGAGTTGCACTCTAACATCCCGAATCATGCCATCACCTTCTTTGCATAAGTGGTCTGCTTAATTTCGATGCGGCAATCTTATTGTACTACCTCGATCCCGAGGTAGTAAGTGAGAAATCCAAGATCACTCATGTGAAACTCGGACATCATCTGATGCTTGAACACTGCAATCTCCTATGGATCATCCCCTGTCACAATGAGGTCGTCTGCATAAACCCCAATAATCACTCTTGCTTGACCTACTCCTGTTGTATAGACCGCTTGTTCTTGAGGGCAGTTCGTGAATCCGAGCCGCTTCAGACTTCTATCCAACCGTGTATTCCAAGCCTGTGGTGCCTGACGTAGACCATAAAGTCCCTTACTCAATTTAAGCACCAAATGCTCTTTGTTCTTCAGTTCGAATCCTTTAGGTTGAGCCATGTATTCTTCTTCCTTGAGCTCACCATTTAGGAATGCTGATTTAACATCGAAATGGTAAACCTTCCAACCACGATTAGCGGCAATGGCTAGAATAACGCGTACGGTGTCTACTATGGCCACCAGTGCGAACACCTCAACCAATCTTGCTCTGTGCTTTATTACATCACCACTGAAATTCCTCTTTAGCTTGTACACCCATCTAAGACCAATTGGTTTTTATCCATCAGGCAGCTCCACAAAGTCCAAGTTTTATTTTTTTCAGTGGACTCGATCTCATTGGTCATAGCATCTATCCAGACTTGTTGCTCTGTAGCTTCACAGTAATAGGTTGGTTCTTCCATTTCCATGAGTAATGCCTCCTCGTCTATGTATCTTCTTCAAGATCCACCCTTTGGGAATCTCTCATGATGTCATCTATGCACCTATAATCGATAGGCCCATCATTTATATTGCTACTATTACTTTCTGATAGTGATGTGGACATAGCTTCTATAGGTGTGGCAAGATCACATGCTGGTGAGCTAGTGTCTGGCTTAGATGTTGAAGCAGTGGAAGATGACCTTATCAGTGTCACTTCTCCGACCAATGGTGTCATGTTAGGAGCTGCGGAAGATTATGTTGCTGGCGTTGGCTCGCCTATTGAGAATCCTATGAGTGGTATATAGACACCTCCGTTGGGCTCAGTGTTGCACTCCTCGACGGTGAAATTTGATGGATCTCCGTCTCCTGTACCTGTATTTCATTTACATTCCATATTTTCTTCAAATTTTACATCACAACTTACACAAATTTTACCACGTTGTGGATCGAATAGGCGGCGGACCTTACAACCATCCTCAACGCAAAGATATACCATCGGTTGACTTCGATCATCAAGCTTTTTCAGATGTGGTGTCATCACCTTTGTGTGAGTTGGGAAACCAAACACACGTAGGTGTTCTAGATGCGGCTTCCTTCCATTCCAAACCTCTTATGGAGTGCACTCTCCCAATGCCTTTGTCAGTAAGCGATTCAACAGGTACACCACGTGTCGTACCGACTCCCCTCAAAGTCTTGCAGATATGTTCATACTTTTGAGAAGAGACCTTGCCATTATCATCACAGTCCTTTTCCGTCGTTCCACCATCATTTTGCTGAGGTGTGTATGGTGTGGTGAGGTACCGCATAATACCTGCTTGATCGCATGCCTTCACAAACTCAGCAGCATAAATTCTCCCCCATGATCAGTCCTGAGTGTCTTTACAAGACCCCCACTTGTGCTCTCTTCTTGAGCTTTGAACTTCATGAACATGGAGCATGACTGGTCTTTTTTTTAAGACGTAGAGCCACATCCACTGAGAATCATCATCAATAATTAACATAAAGTAATTATTGCTTGCAAGGGTTGATAGTGTGTTAGGCCCACAAAGATCTGCATGTAGGAGTTCAAGCGGTTCCTTTGCTTTGTAATTTGCTGACGTCGGGAATGGATGATTCACCTGCTTTGCCACTAAACATCCTTGACATAGCTTGTTCGGATGCGCAATCGGTGGTACCCCCCCCACCATCTCCTTATCGACGGGCAGCTTCGTGGCATGGAAGTTGACATGCCCAAGTCTTGCATGCCACAACCATGTTGGGTCTTCGAGAGTTGTTAGCAGGCACACCGCCTCCGCCAGATGCAATTCAATTCGATAAAAGCGATTTGTAGTGTGCCTTACCTTCATGAGTAGTTGCATAAAACTCTTGTCGAAAACTTGCAAAGAGTCCTTATCCATGATCACTTTGTGATCAATCTTGGTGAGTTGTCCAAGGCTCACTGTATTGCTATGAGGCCTTGGGATATAATATACCTTCTGGAGCAGCCGTTGATCACCATTATTGCAACAGAACTAGATTGAACCCTTGCCCATGTGCATCGTCGAACCATCACCAAATTTGACATTATTGATAACATTCTAGTCTAGTTCATGAAACTTAGACTTATCACAAGTCATGTCGTTGCTTGCCCCATTGTCCAGGTTCCAGATGTGAGAGGGGGCACCCACCTCCTTTTTGTCGTGCAGATCTAGCCTCATCTTGTCTTCGTTCAACAAGATGGCTCCCTCATGCTCCTGTCTTGTCTCCTTTAACACTGCGAGCAATAGGGATGACTCGGTGTCATATGTGAGGTGTGCCTCCTCTTCCTTTTTCGACGCTATGCATTCAAATGCATAATGTCCTATTTTGTTGCAGTTGAAACAACGGATGTGGTTTTTATCACGACCACCTCCGCTAGAGCCACCTATGTCACCATTGTGTGACGATCCACTACGGTTGCTTATACTGCATCCTCTACCGCGTCTGCGTCCACCTCAACACGATGTTTTATCTACAAATGTTTGGGATTTACATTTTTTTCTTGACAAGGAATCACCGCAATCCTTCTTTTATCGTGTCTCCCTCTTAGCCTGAGTGAGTAGGAGTTGGGAATGGCCTTTGTCGTTGTTGTTAGGCTTCTGCAAGCGCGCTCTCTCTTCATAGGTTTTTAATCGCACCACAGCTTCCTCGAATGGCATCTCGTCGAGATCATAAAACTTTATAATCCCACCAATCACGCTAAGTGATGAATCTGTGATTCATCACTCTAAAAGTTGAAAATAGAAGCTTGTTCCTGAGTAAATAGATGCATGTTTTCCTTTATAATGCATAAATAACATTCATATATGCATTCATAATACATGCATTTTAGCATTCACATTTTGCATTAAATAAGAAGCCAAAATTATTTGTAAAATATCCACTCATAAAAATAACCTCTCCCTTATAATATGTACACCTTAGTTAATAATATAAGGAAGAAAGCCAAGATCTCCTTTGTAAAAACACCAAATAAAGCCATAGACCTCTTGGACCATAAAATGCCCATAGCTCCCTCATACAAACTTCAAAATGGGTCTACTCACTTTCAGAATAATACACATTAGAAGACCTTTAAAATGAGACTAATTTCATCCAATTTGGAGCTCATATGAAAAAGTTGGGTTTTTGGGCCTCTATGTATACCATATAGGTGTATATTTGTATCCTTGTATTTTTGTATCATATTTGACCTCATCTCCATCTTTGGTCAACATGAAACTTGTAGATCTCCTCAAGATCTACAACTTTCATGTTTTGAGTTTTTCCAAATTCGGCCTTCTTCTCTCTCTACACTCATTTCTCTTCTAAGCCAATCACAGCTGGCCACGTGGCGCCCTTTGGTTGCGCCACGCGGCCCGCTCCCCTTGCCCTAGCCGCCTGATTTCCGATCCCGCACCCTATGTTAATTCGGTCAAATTAATGGTCCAAATTAAGTTTAAGTGTTCGTTGCAGTCGGACACGAGATGCTAATAAAAAACCACTTTAATTAGATTCGAGTTAATTTCAAGCGGCAAATTTTTTTACTTGGTGAAGTCCAAAGTCGAACTCAGGGAGACAGCTGTCTCCTTAGGTCAAATTTTAGCAAAATCCAAGTGTGAGATTTTCGGAAGGAATATTTTTGGTCTTTTTCTATTTTCTATGCAGACACATGCAACCCGCAGGCCAAGATAACAATTAATTCAATTAAGATATCAAATGAAGTCCAAAAATTCTAAAATTGGCCAGATGATTAATTAGGATGAAAATGGTCTACCCTAATTTTTTTGGAATTTTTAGACACTAAATGAATTTACTGTGAATTAAATATGCAGACAGAGTGATTTTCACTATTTTGTTTTTAATAAATAACAAATCACAATTTCTTCAAGAGATAAAATTATCCTAAATATCACTCATGGTAAGGAATCCAAGAGAATTGACAGATCTTAATTTCACTGTGAAATGAATTAATTAAAATTAAAATAAGAAAATCACTCAACAATTTATTTAGGCCTCGATATGTGTGCAAATGACATGAAATTTTTATGACATGTTGAGACTACTATCCTTAAGCTACTGTGAATTTTTGAGGATTTTTGGAACTACAGAGAATTAACTACAAATTAAAAGGTGTCACTGGGCAAAATATTCCACAAAGAAACCAATTAATTCATTTAAAAATCCACTGAAATTTCAAAATCATGACATGTGGCCCAATAGACAGAGGACAGGTTTCTCAACAAAATGCAATTTTTGGAATTTAAAAATGATGTAAAATGCAACCTAGGGATGCGTGCAAACACAGGGGTGTAAATGCAATACAGGAAAATAAAATGACATAAAGTAAATATGCTGACAGGGACATAAATGCAATTACCTATAATGATGGGGACTCGAGTGCAATTTTTCCAACAGGCACGTGCTCCTCACGTGGGCTCAGCTTCACAGGGACCTTTTTGCAATATTGGAAAGCTCCAGGGGCCTCTGTGTAAATTTCCCAGGCCGCACATGCTCCTCACGTGGGCGGCCTAGGCTCGGATGGCTGCGGAGGCTCGGGGCTAGGCTCGGGCGCCTCTGGAGGTCTGGAGTGAGGCTCGGACGAGAGGCTCGGGCCGAGCTACGTGGCAAGCTGTGGACCGTTCGATCAACGTGATCGAACGGGTGGCGATGTGGACGCGTGGCGTGACCTCTGGCCTTTGGATCGTTGCTGATCCAACGGATACTGGGCTCGGTGGAGACGGCGACGTGGCTCGCTGAGGACCGTTCGATCGACGTGATCGAACGGCAGCTGTGCGTCTGCTCCGACGATCCTCCGCCGCCTGCGGAGGAGATGGCGGGGCTCCGGCGAAGGTGCCTCAGCTCCGCCCGTCCTTCCTCGTGTCGATGACGATCTCCGACTTGTCGGAGATATCCCAGAAGACACGTGGCGATGCGGCGGAGATGCTGGTGGTGTCAGGAGCGACGGAGAGCGGTCTGACGTCGATGGCGATGAAGCTCGAAGTCTTCTCCGGCGAACTTCCATTCAATGAGAAAAGGGGCACCTGTAGATGTTAGAGATAGAGCCGGAGCTCGTGCGTGCACTTGTGGAGTTGTGAAGGTAGTCGGCGAGGCCTAAGGAGTAATGGAGATGGGTTGGCGATGGTGCTCCGGCCAAGTGGCGGAGCTGGAGCTGGTGGCGTGCGAAGTGGAGTGCCTGATTGCGTGAAGGGTATTGCGAAGAGGAGAGCTCCGTCGCGGAGCTCGGCGAGGTGAGAGCGAGGCGAGAGGATGACCGGAAGCGGCAAAAATCAAGGAGGAAAATTGAAGAAAAATGAAGATCAGGTTGGAGAGGGATGGAGGTATCACCTGGGCATTGGAACTCCTCTGGAAGTTCCAGGTTGTTGCTCGAAGGGCCGGTGGGTCCCTGAGCTCGTGCAGCGTCGCGGAGGGCAGCTGCGACACGGCGGAGATGCCGTGGATCTCGCCGGAGAAGAAAACCCTTCTTCGCTCAACGATTCGTCAAATCGCTGTCACCAATCGGAAGATAGGAGCTCAGGGAAGCTCTCTGGAATGGCGGATAGGGCTGAAGTTCGTCGATGGTCGAGTATTTAAAGGAGGAAGGTCTCGTCGGGGCTGTTGAAGGGGCGAAGTTCGTGGAGGTCGTGGGACGTCTCTGGTGGAGGTGGTGGCAAGTGGGGTAGCTGGCGAGGATAACGGATGAGTGGGGAAGGACGTGGAGTGATTGGTGGTCGGAGATGGTGGTAGGCGTGGTGGCAAAAATAGAAAGGGGGCGGCTTGTTTCGCAAGGGCGAGATCGTGGGAGAGAGACGATCGGAGGTAGGAGACGAGGCCCTGGCCGTTGGATCTTGTGATCCAACGGCCTAGGTCAAAGCGCGAAGGGACGTGGGGGATTAGATCAAGGCGCGGTGATAAGAGGTCGTGATGGCGCCACGTGGAAGCAGCTGGGCGAAGCGCGAGCGAGCGGCTGGGATCAAGTCAAGGTGATGCGATCTGAAGGTGCGGAACCTGCCACGTGTCGTGGTGAGGCAGCGGCGTGAACGAACGGCTTGGATGAAGGGTTGAGGTTAATCGAAGGGACGAGGGACGCCAAAGGAAGAGCGGCTGTGATGGAAGGATCGCGGGATTGATCAGATGGTGTACACGCCGCCACGTGGCGAGCTCTGGAAGAGGCGTGGACGGGCGGGTCAGATGAGACAAGAGGATGATCTGACGGTGTGGATTTGAGGCGCACGTGGAAGCAGCCAAGCCGTTGGATATAGAGCGTAATCCAATGGCTGTGGCAGCGGGCGAATGAGGCAAGGGGTGCGGGCCGCGTGGCGCAACCAGAGGGCGCCACGTGGCCTTCTGTGAATGGTTGAAAGAAAATATATGTGTAGAGAGAAAAGGGGGCTGAATTTGGAAAAACTTCAAACATGAAAGTTGTAGATCTTGATGAGATCTACAAGTTTCATGTTGACCAAAGACGGAGATGAGGTCAAGTATGATACAAAAATACAAAGATACAATTTATACATATATGTAGTACAAAGTGGCCCAAAAACCTAACTTTCTCATACGAGCTCCAAATTGGATGGAAATTAGTCCCATTTTAAAGGTCTTTTAATGTGGAGTATTCTAAGAGTGAGTAGACCTATTTTGGCGTTTGTGTGAGGGTCCTATGTGTATTTTAGTGCACAGAGGTTCTAGGGCTTTATTGATTAATTTATAAGGGGAATTTTTGGCTTTCTTCCCTATATTATTAACTAAGGAGTACATATTATAGGGAAGAGATTATTTTAGTAAGTGGATATTTTACAAGGGATTTTTGGCTTCTTATTTAAATGCAAATGCACTGCTTAAATATATGTATTATGTATGTATGCATGAATGCTATTTATGCATTATAAAGGGAAATATGCCTCTATTTACTCTGGAACAAGGCTCTATTTTTGACTTTTGAAGTGATGAATCACAGATTCATCACCGCCCCTGCTCTTAGCCGTTGGATTTCTCTTTGAATCCAATGGCCCAACCACCTCCACGTATGCCCTTTCACTTCCACCGTCTGATCATTTCCCCCTTCTCATCTAAACCGCTCGTTTGCGCCTCTCTTACAACGCGCCACATGACGCATTATACGCCATCAGATCTCGCTTTCAGCTCTTCGATCTGCACCGTCCACTAGCACTTTAATTCTAACCACCCGATCGAAGCCCTTCATTTCATCTCCACCGTTCGCTCGCGCTTCACCCCCATCGCACCACGTGGCGCCATCACATCCCTCATATCGCCTCGCCCCAGATCTAATCCTACCTGTTCCATCCCGCATTCTTCTCCGTCGTTGGATCACAAGATCCAACGGTGAGGGCCTCGTCTTCCACCTCCGACACCCTCTCTCTCCCACGATCTCGACCTTGCACCCCACACTGCCCCTTTCTATTTTCGGCCGCACGCTAGCCACCCTCGGCGATCGCCAATGCCGCCACGACCTTCCCCACTCTCCCCTCATCCTCGCCAACTCCCTCAGTCACCACGTCGTCCACCGGAGACGCTCCACGAACCCCACTAACCTCACCTCGTCACTAGCCCGGCCGTCGACTTCTTCCTTTAAATACACGAGCACCGGACAACTTCAGACCCATCCGCCACTCCAGAGAAGATCCTCGAGCTCAGTTAGACCGATTGGTGACAACAATCGTGCGTATCTTCGAGCGAAGACATCCTCCTTCTCCGGCGAGATCCACGGCGAGCTCCGCCGTGTCGCAGCCCTCCTCTGCGAAGCTGCTTGAGCTCAGGGCCTACCGCCCCTTCGAGAGACGACCAGGAACTCCAATCCGAGCTCCAATCCCCAGGTAACCTCCTCCATCCTCCTTTGATCTTCCTCTGAATTTCCCTTTGATTTCTCCCATTTTATTCGCGCTCCACCTTCATCCTTTCGCTCCGCTTTCACCTCGCCGAGCTCCGCGACGGAGCTCTGACCTTCGCGGTCCATTTATCACCCTCCGACACCTCACTTCACCTTCCATCAGCTCCAGCTCCGCTACTTGGGCGGAGCACCATCGCCGGACACCCTTTGCATCTCCTTAGACCTCGCCGTCCACTCTTCACATCTCCAAGAACGCCCCCACGTGCTTCGGCAATCCCTAACACCTGCAGGGACCTATCTCGTTCATTTGCCGGAAGTTCACCGGAGCTCCTATCGAGCTTCATCGGCAACAAGCTCCGACGCGCCTCCTCCGCTCCTGAGACCTCCTGGAGCTTCGCCGCACCGTCGCGCATCTTCCGAGCTACATCAGACTCGCCATCGAGTGTCACCGACACCAGGAGGATCGGGCAGAGCCAAGGCCGCCTCGCCGGAGCCCCGCCAACTCCTCCGCAGGTGGCGGAGGACCGTTGAGGACGAAGAACAGTCGCCGTTCGATCATCATGATCGAACGATCCGTAGCCATCCACGTCGCCAATCACCGGAGCAGCCCATCGCTGTTAGATCTCTCTTTGATCCTACGGTCAGCATTCAGCCACGTCGCCCTCTTAATCGAGCCCCAGGCGCCGTTGGATCGATCAAGGATCCAAAGGTCCAGAGCATACCACGACATCAGGTCCGAGCCTCTTCCCCGACCTCTAGGCTCGGACCACCCGAAGCTTCGCCGACCCTCAGCCGAACCTCCAGAAGCTCCCGAGCCAAGATCTAAGCCACCGACGCCATCCGAACCTAGGCGCCCCACGTGAGCAGCACGAGCGCCTGGATAAATTGCACGGAAGCCCCTGGAACTTTCAGAAATTACAAATTGGTCCCTGTGAAGCACCCCTACGTGAGGAGCACATGTACTGTGGAGAAATTGCATTCCACCCCCAGCATTCTAGGAAATTTCATATAAGTCCCTGTCAGCATGTTTATTTTTTATGTAATTTCTATTTCCTGTATTGCAATTACACCCCTGTCTTTGCACGCATCCCTGAGAGTCATTTTGCATCATTTTTAAATTCCAAAAATTGCATGTTGTAGTGAAACTTGTCCTTTATCTGTTGTGACACTTGTTAAATTTTTGTGATAGCAGTGGAATTTTTAATTAATTAATTGGTTTATTTCTGTGATATTTTGCCCATTTGTACCTTTTAATTAATAGTTAATTCTCTATAACGCCAAAAATTCCTAAAAAATCACAGCAGATCTAGGATAATTAACTTAACATTGCATAAAAATTTCATCTCATTTGCACACATTTCGAGGCTTGAATAAATTAATTAGTGATTTCCTTAATTCATTTTTCATAGGTTAATTTCACATTAAAATTAAGGTTTGACAATTTTCCAAGATTCCTCATTATTTGATCTATCTAGGATAATTTTATTTCCCTAAAATTTTGTGATTTGATATTTATTAAAATTAAATTAGTGAAAATCACCCTGTATTTATTTTAAATTCACAGTAAATCCATTTAGTGTCAGAAAATTCCAAAAAAAATTAGGGTAGCTTAATTACATCATATATCATCATGTGGTCAATTTTCAACATTTTTGGACTTCCTTGGAATCTATTTCTAATTTAACTATAAAATTGGCTTGATGTTTGCATGTGTCTTGCATAGAACATAGGAAAAGACCAAAAAATATATTTCTCCAGAATCGAACACTGGAACCTCACTGAAATCAACCTAAGGAGACAGATGCCTCCCTGAGTTCGACCTTGGACTTCACCAAGTAAAAAAATTTTGCCACTCGAAATTGACTTGATTAAATTAAAAGTGGTTTTTGATACGCTCTCATTATTCGACTGCAACGAACATTAATCAATTAATTTGGACATTAATTTGCTCAAATTAACAAGGGTAGCGAGAGTGTTTATCACTAAGGAAGCGATCCGACACGGTATCAAATAATTTCTTGACCAATGCAACATTAATGAGAGTCTCCCCTAGATTTGCATACCTGACGGACATGTCGTTCAACCTGCCAGTATATTGGTCCAATGTCTCTGCCTCTTTCATATGCATGGCATCGAAGTCACTCTTCAATGTTTGTAACCGTGTGCTTTTGATGCAAGCTGCACAAACGAACCTCGTTTTGAGGCAGTCCCAGACATTCTTCACCATTTTCTTGCTCGCCACCTGCATCAAGAGATCCTCCGAGAGAGCTTGGAGAAGATGCGACCTCGCCTTCTTGTCCTTCTTCGGATCGACAACCACACCGGTCACCGGCTCGACAGATTCCCATATACCTTGATCTTCCATCATGGCTTGCACCCTTATCACCCATCTCATGTAGTTTGTCGCGTCAGCTACAGGTATTGGAATAACCCTTCGCTGATTCATCGCACCGCCTCTCCTTGAGGAACGATCGACATTGAATGAACGGATATTAGGAATGCACCTGGCGCTTTGATACCAGATGTGGGAAATTACGATAGGATCTCACTCACAAATCCTCTCTCTATTATGGTGGATATCACACACACACACACGCCTTCCTCAATATGATTGATCGAGAAGATAGAAAACAAGCAAGAAAGCAAAATGAGGGTTGTGAATTTTGGACTCGGGAAGGAAAGTGACACACTCACACAATTGGAGAATAAAGTTATTCTATTGCTCGTTGTGTGCTTGAGATGAGTACATACACATACTTATAGATCAACACTATATGATAACAATAGGATGCAAACAAAAAAAAGAAAGTCTCCAATTTCATGCATCGAAACTCTCCTATGCAAGGAGAGCCACCCATGTACTCTCAAGTTACCGGAGAATAGCTTTAACACTAACCAACTCAGACTTTGGGGCACGTCTAGGATTAGAGAAAATATGGTGAAGCAATGGGAAGGGGTGGAGAGGGAATCTTTGATGGTGACAACGTGCATCTTTGGTGGCAGTTGCGAGATGCGAAGGGAGAGGGGAGTTTCGGTTATAGAAGGGAGAGGAACATGATAAAACAGAAAAGGGAGGAGGATGAGGAAGGAGAAGAGCATGATATTGTAAATATAATAAGAACGTTGAATATGGTACATCTTTAACGACAACTTCTTCTTTTTGGGTTTGGGTTCGATAGAGTCAATTCGAATCTCGATACTTTGGTCGCGAGCTTCATTAGTGGGTAGAATAAATTAATCCTACCGATTAATTGTAATTAGACCGCTACGGAATTCAACTTGACCAATGGGCATCTGTTTCGAAATCCGAAGAGATACCAATTGAGGGGCATTTTTGGAATATAAAAGGTTCTATGCTCGGTCTACTTATACCTATCTTCGAACGCATTTCTTCTAACGCAAAAAAAAACTCTCAATCGTGATTGCGACAGTTCTTCTTCTCTCAATTGTAGTTCTCTGAAATAATTTCAAGGATGATCTCGTCGATTAGTGCAGAAGACGATCGTGTGCTGTCGTATCCTAAGAGCGGATCACTTGTACCCTACACATCGGTATTGTGGGGGTGATATCCTCTCTGATGGTAGTCCTTTATGGGTTCTTTGATTATCTCTTCTCTGATCTCTTACCATTTTTTTGTTTGCCGTGTACGGTTTATTATTTTGCCCTTAAATGATCTTGCCCTAATTTATTATATTGCATATTAAATCGGTTCCTATTTATGTTTTGTAATGATCGATTAATTGTTTGCTTATTGATGATGCTATTAAAATGATTCATAGTAATCCACATGATTACTGTTTAATATATGCCTTGATGATCCTTTTACAAACAACCAGACACACAAATAACACACATACATATATTCAACACATGCATAGGAATATGCATGCATATATGTATGTGTGTGTATGTGTGCAAACACACATGTAAACACATCTACGCACAAAAACACATATTTTACATATACTTACTACACAAGCACATACACATACACGTACATATACATATAATGACTTTCAAATTTCGTTGATTTTGTCATTTGAATTTTCATGGATTTGTGTTATTTTCAAATTTCAATAATTCTTGTATAAATACATGTGCGGTATTTGCGTTTATTTCTTCAAATTGCACCATCTATAAAATTTGGTAATGAGAAAAAACATTTGGTTGTTATTAAATAGTTTACACTTTAGCTACACATTTATTAGGCATTTCGTGAGACGAAATTTCTGGATCACAATAAGGGGTGTTCGTGGGGGCGAAAAAACCCGCTCCATATGTGCCTGACCCGATCCGAACCATGACATCGGGTTAACGGATCGACCCGCTCCAATCAAAATGATTATCTATTAGATTGGATACCTGTTTTATGAAATGGATATCGGATTATCCGTGGGTATCCGTGGATACAAATTAATAAGATACAGGGCAAGTAAAATTTGTTAAAACGAAAACTCCAAAATGGGGATTTGTGTTAAATGGAAATGATGAAAAAGCCAAAAAAAATACAAAATTCGATATATGTTTAAAAATCAAATGTCTACGGTCTATTTATCTCGATCTTCCTATCAATTTTAACAATATTATTGCATGATTATTGAATATGTAGGATCAGTTTCGTCAAGGGACCCTGATTGTTATCGATCCATGCATTTTGATGAGTCCCGTGACCATCGATGAGTCTCAAGTAGGGATGCAAATGGACATATACGTATACATACACGAATATGTGTTACCATATTCCTTTTCTATTTTTAATATGAACATGGATTGGGATACATATATCAACCGATATTAAAACTATTTGATGGTATCTGTAAAAAAATGGAGACGACTGTAAATAAGAGATTAATCGTATACGAGTAATATCAGAAATACTTTGTAGATTAGCTTCATGAATTGATGGAAAATACATCATAAAAATATAATAAATGTACTTATATCATAAAATTTTTTACCAAATATGATGAAATATGGTATGAAATTATGTGATAATGATATACGGATATAGATACTGATGTTTACAGATATAAAAATGATATATATATCCGTGTCCATTTTAAAAATGGATATGGATACAGATGTCAAAATATAAATACAACAAATACAACAACGAATCAGACATGGATATAACCATACATGTTTACATCCCTAGCCTCGAGGGGTGAGGTGGAAGTATGGGTATATCGTATCCGATTCGCCACCATATCTATTTTTATATAGATCTTGACATGATTTTTTATTATATAATTATTAATCAAATCATAGGAAAATAAATGTCTAAAATCAACATTTGAAAAAAATATATATTGAGCAACCGATTTGAGAGCAAACGTCGAGATTACATATTTATCATTAATCGAAAGGAATCTCCGGTCGATGAATGAATGAAATTATTCCAAATCATTATATTGTATTTTAAATCTCAACTCGAAACCTGAACATTAAGCCATTATAAATTAATATAATCTCAACTTTATTTCTTGGATAATAAATTATTATGATTTGACGGTTCCAAATCGAATCAGCACGTGCGGTGCCGATTTGACGTGTTCCCACATACAAGCACCTGAGGTACCACAAAAATCTGATTTTGACATAGACACGGATATGGATATCACTTAATATCCGCGAATAATTCAAACAATATTTGTATATCTGTTTTAGTATATAATTATGGTTGTAGACTTATTTTTAACCATATATAACATAATTTTATTATCTTCTTTTACCAATTTGGTATAATTATTAAAACATTTGCACATTTATTATATTTATATCATATGTATTCCATCCAATACATGTATATTTATGCTAATATATAAATATATAATATTTTCAATATTATTCATATGAAATTAATATTGATTTTACATATGTATCCCTTAACACGGTAATATAGATTTCATATCTGGATTTGCACTCCAGTTCGTATTTACAAATGGATAAGGATATAGTACCATCTACATCCATATACGTATCTATATGTTTGCATTCGTAGTGAATACCACCAAGTAGATCAAAGAGCATCGTCCAAGTTAAAGGGTCGATGAGATGGGTCGACCCATGGATACCCATGGATCATAGGTTCGAAGCTCCATATATCACGGGTTAAAACTGGTTGGGTACCCGATCCAATGCAATCTATTGGATATCAATTGGTTTTGGATCGATCTATACAGGTCGGGTCGGGTATCCATCAAATTCGAGAACCGTGCACAACCTAATCACAATAGTTATATTCATCACATTGTTAGACAACTTTTTAGATGCCTTGCTTTTGACAGTGGACTTTGTATGACTGTTAAATTCTCGCAAGCCAAAGTTTTTTTAATAACTCGATGGTGATATCCCGAGATGGGATTCACCACTTTAAGTATATATTACTAAAAAGATAGAGTACATTACCCGATGCTCTAGAAACGATACAGAGAGTTAGATAGGGCAACTACATTCTCTAGATAAAACCTTTATTTTTAAAAATGAGATCATTCCCCCCTCAAATGGCCAAAAGAACTGCGAAAGGCAAAGCACAATCCCCCGTGGAGTTTCCCCCCACCAACCTCACTGAACTCCAAAAATCGACCGCCTCCCAATGAAAACCAAGGGACCCCAATCTCCTTCCAAACCTTCTCAGATATCGAACATCTGAAGAACAAATGACCTATGTCTTCCACTTGCTCCTCACATCTATCGCATTGAGTGTCAGGGATGCCGAAAAGTCTTCCCCTCCTTGCTTTGTCGCACAATCTTCCCTTCCTAGACACCAAAAAAAGACTTTAACCCTTCATGAGACTCTACTATTCCAAATAATCTTCATATCTATGCGGGTGTCTGCATCTAGGTTTGGGGCGGGTGTCATGAATTCCTTGTATGCCTTCTTCGTTGAGAATATACCTCCCTCCCACTCAAAGTGGTCTCTACCCTGTGTGATGCAATCATGCGATGGAATCTCTGAATGCATTCTGACGAGCTCCTCCGAAAGCTAGGTTGAAAGGATCAATACGAACTGGGGAGCCCAAGACCTCGATGTCCCAACCTTGGCCGAAGAGCACTCCTTCATTGCCATTAAAGTGAAAAGCATCGAAAACCTACTACTTAGCAGCTCGTCCCCTGTCCAATCGTGCATCAAGAATCTAAGCCATCCCTATCACCAACCTTTGGATGTAGTTTCAGAGCCAACAAGGGTAGAACTTCTCGTACTCCACCCCACAACGGAGATTGAAGCCGCACTCTCCCAGCCTCCAAAGATTCCCAAACTCTGTTGATCCCACGTAAGAGTCTGGCCACCCAACTTTCCAACTTGCTCCAAATCTGAATGACCCATTTCTCCAACAGAGCCTTGTTCATGCACGCGACATCATGAAAACCCAAACCTCCTTCCCTTCACGGTCACGTCAACTCTTCCCAACCAACTAGATGCATCGTCGATCGTTGTTGTTTGCCATCTGACCAAAAAAATCTCCTCATCATTGTTTCAATCTTCTTGCGTACACCCACTGGCATCAATCGAGTGGAGAAAAAGAAAATATGGATTGCCGACAACACATGTTTCAGAAGGATCAGCTTTCCTCCTCTAGATAGAGTGACTGCCTTCCACCCAACTAACCTCCTCTCTATTCTGTGAAGAACCACATCCCAATGTGACCTCTTAAGCTCGCCTACGATAATGGGAATACCCAAATGAGAAATTGGCAACTCACCCAGCGGACAATCCATTAATTCTTCCATTTTGCTACCTTAGTCTACTCCTAACCCTATCGGAATCACAACCAACTTTTTCTTGTTTATCTGAAGACCCGAAAGACAACTAAAGACCTCCACAATCTTATTTGCCCTTGTAGACATATGATGACACGCCTGTCAACTCAGGTTAAGTATGCAAATAATCAAGGGTCGTTGTGACCCGAATCATCAAGCGTAATCAACGAGAAAAATATCTTTAAACCACTTAAGACAAAAAACAAGCAATGAAATGTAAGTGGTTTTCGCTATTTAATTTACCCGATATATCGAGCAGGGTCGAACACAAGGAGCACAATTGAAAAACTTAGCAATAAAATATTTTGAAGATACAATTTTTAGTGGTTTTTTATTTTTATTTTTTATTTTCTTATAAGGAACAATAGGCACAAGAGAAAAAATCACATACCACAATCTTTTGTATTTTCACAATAGTAAAAAATGCTCAGAAGATTGCAGAAAATATATTTTGGGGTTTTTAAAGTTTTCAAATATTTTTGATATTTTTAAAGTTTTCTGATGTTTTTATGATTTTATAAAAATCAAACAGTAGAAATAAAGGTAAACGGTGCACAGCCAAGAGTATTTTACAACTTAAAAATACTTTAAGTGCTCAAAACTCCTAGAAATTATTTTTTTATGAAAAGTATACATAGATATCTACACATAGGAACTGAAATCACTATTTTTTAATTTTCTAAAATTTTCTACAATTTTTCTAAAATTTTTAATATTTTACAATTTTTTTGGATTTTATAAATGATTATTGCACGAAAAATGTAAAGACAATAAAAGATTAAAAATACGCCTATTCTATTTTTTTAGTATTTTTAGAGAATATCAGAATTTTTATGAATTTTTAAAATCCAGACAGAGAAAAAGACATTGTTTTGAATTTTTAAAATATCAAATGAATTTTAAAATGTAATGAAAATTTTATACAATGATCTAGGACACAATAGGAGTCTACCCAAATTTTTTGAGGAATTTATTGGCAGCAAATGATATTTATTTCAATGTTAAGAACAATAAAGTAAATGTTTGGTTATGAAGGACTGAAATATACATTTTCAAAAGTTTATACAATAAGATTAACAAAAATACATGCGGTGGGGAAAATGGTAAGTTACCCAGCTAAGGGTATGGAGAACACACGACCTGAAGCTGGTGGGGGCTTCTTGGCACTTTTGAAAACTTCTAGGGGCGTCTACACAGTTTTCCAAAATATTTTTTATTGCAAACCCCTAGGGGTTCCTCGTTTATTATTCAATTCAATCCAAAGAAAGGGGGGATGCCGCCGCCGCAGCGTGGATCTGCGGTGAGCTAGAGGTGAGGCGCTGCCACTTGGGGATGCAGCGTGGGCTGGCCGTGCGGCGCACGACCACGCGGATGGAGACAAGTGCATGGCAGAGGCGCAACCGTGCTGGAGGTCTGCTTGGCGGGCGACAATGAAGGGCGTCGTCGTCGCTGGGGTGGTACTGTGGCTTGGTGAGGGAGCGTTCGAGTGATTCTGCGATTAGCAGAGGTGACGAAGGAGGAGCCTCGCGGGGTAGAGTGTGGGGCTTCGATGGTGGAGGGCGATTGTGGTGGTGGAGAAACCATGTGGTTGTCGTGGGCTCGGGCCGTGGTGATGGAGCGGATGGCGACAGCGAGCGGGGGTCGGCGGAGTCGCGATCTACGGAGGGGATCCACCGTGCATGGTGATAGTGCAGGAGGGGACGAACGGCAACTGAGGCCGCTCTAGATGGCGGAGGGCGCCGCCTCGCGCGGCGGATGGTTGGAGGCGCTGCCGTACGGTAGAGACTGACGGAGGTGGCGAAGGGATCCGGCAACGGAGGTTGCATCCTCTGACCGACGCGCGGGGGCTGATAGCAAAGGGCTTGACCACAGCACTAGGGAATCAGAGAACCAGAATCATTGAGAGCGCAGACGATAGGCGTCTTGAACTACCGAATCCTTATTATTATTTTTTTATTTTTTAATATATATCTTCTTTGTAAATAGAAGTTAAATTTTTTTATTTTTTTAACAGAAAGAGGGTAGAGATATATTTTTCATATTAATTTTTTATTCCTTTTATTTTTATTTTTTAATTTTTTATAAACAAAATACGATGCGTGAATGGTTACGAATATTGGCGAAGCGGGAGATAGATCCGAAGATCCTACCACCGTGCATGGTAATATGTGAAAGGTTGTGAGAGACAGAACGAGAACCTGTGTAGATCGAAAAGATGAGATGAAAATCAAATCGGATGACAAATGTGAGATGGATTTTTGGGAATTTAAGATTTAAATTTTAATGAAATCGAAGCACAAGTTACCTCTGATATTTATCTAGGAAAAATAACGGGAAAAAAATGAATTTGTATCTCACCTCGGGATTGGACACGTCGTGATGGCCTCGACAAGGAGCGAATCGCCTTCACCGACCGGCTCAGGGGCTGGGAACCCTTCTACGACGAGAAGCACTCGGAGATCGGACTCCTCTCCACCAAAGATTGATCAAATAATAATGAAGGAAATGATACCCATTAAAAAGAAGATCAAATGCAAAAAAGGAAGGGTAAAATGTGTATGCCCCCTAGGGGGCTGTCCTTTTTTCACAAAATTTTTTTATTTTTTTTGAAATCTAAAACCGTGTAAATTCATTATTAAATCCCTATATTATGTCATTCAAATTTCATGCGAAACAGAGACTCGTACGACCTCCATCCAAACAGGGTCGATTTAAAAAATCCTGTTACCGTTAAAAAAAATGACTGTCTGGATGGAGGCCGTAGGAGTCTCTGTTTCACACAAAATTTTTATGACATAATATAGTGATATAGTGATGAATATTCAAGGAAAAAATTTTCAAAAAAAATAAAAATTTTTGAAGAAAATAGGGCGGGGGGAGCTAAGTTAGCTCCCCCTAGGGGGCAGCCCCATTTTCCTCAAAAAGGAAAATATGTACAAAAGAGGAAGGTGTTTAGTGGCAGGATTAATAAAATAAATAAATAAATTAAATTTTTGTAATTACAATAATAATAATTAATAGTTATCAAAAATTAAAGAGCCACATTAATTAATGGTGGCTAATGAAGGAAATTATTGAATTATTTAAATGGATTATTTTCATCACTTTATTTATATAATTAATAAATGTTAATTATTTAATTTCTTCGAGGTAGTTATTTAAGGAAAAAGTTTATATACATATGATACATACATATAGTACATTATACTCATGTACAAATAAGGAAATTATTTTTAAGTAATTTTTAATAATAATAATTATTATTTTTATTATTTTTAGTAAGGAAGATAATATTTACAATTATATTTATTATGTATAAAAAGTAAATAGGAATAAAAATATATACAATAAGTAAGGGGTAAAACTGCACAAACTACCCTAAAAACTGACTTTTCAAGCGTAACTCCAAAAATTATGAAACCACAACTATTTGAAAGATAATTTAATTTAGAGTATAATGGAAGTGAGTTAATTCATTTTGAGTTCGTATGGAACCGGAATCGGTCGTTCAATTATTTCTTTACATCTTTTTATGAGTGTGATTATTTGTAATATGTACATTATTTTATTTTACAATTATTTTTATTATTTACAAAATATTTTTATTTATGATTTTTGTTTAGAAAAAGTATTCAATTTGAGGTCAATTGTATACAAATAAAATATTTTAAGTTTTGTACAAATATATAGGGAAAAATATTTACAAATTACTTTTGGATTTTTGGATTAAAGACCCTATCTCCCCCTACTTTATTCCTGATGGATCAAGTCAAGTCTTGACATTCTCTCGGGGTTCGGGTTGGTCTGCATTTATTTCATAAATACATCCTTTATTTTTCTTATCCTTTTCCGTTCTTCTTTATTCTTTTATTTTTATATAAAAAGTGTTAAAATTGCATATTTAACAAATGCATGAAAATGGTAATCTTCATGGAATTAGTGGGTATTTACAGGTGTTTGACCAAGGAAATGAAGCTAAAATAAAGAATAAAGACGATGAATCATGGATTATTCAACCTGTCCTATGATCCTTATAAAAATATCACCGTATCACTTGTCAGAAGAGGTACGGGGATGGCCCGATAACGAAACCCCTCGCACCACCCATCTTCTACCGCATGACTAAACAGAACTGCTAAAGCATCAACAACCAAGACAAATAGCATCGGTGCTAATGGACAACCCTGCCAAACTACCCTTTAGGGCTGGGAAACCCCCTTTAGGTCTTCCATTCAACATGATTGAGTAAGAAGAGGTCGTGACATATCACTTCATCCATCAATCCAAAGATATGAAAATCCTCGATGTTTAAGAGATACCCATAGAAAGCTCCAGTCCACAGAATCGTAAGCTTTTATGTAATCGATCTTCCAAATCAGATCTTCTTTGCCCTCTTCCATTGAAGGCAGATCTCAGATGCCATTATCAAACCGTCGGTCATCTGTCTACCAGGGTGTGAAAGCAGTCTGTCCTTGAAGAGTCATCGAGTCGAGGACCCTCTTGAGTCTATTGGCCAAAATATTTACCACAATCAAGTAAATGGCATTAGACAATGGTATGGGCTTGTAGTCTTCCACTCTTAGTGGATGGTCTTTCTTGGGAAGGAGTACAAGCAATGCCCTGCTAACTTTCTCGAATCTCCCGTTCCCCTCCCTAAACTCATTGATCACTGCTAGAATCTCACCCTTCAACAAGTTCCAGAACTCTTTATAAAAAAATACATAAAAGCCATCTGGACCAGGGGCACCATCTGCCTTGAGACCCCATACCACACTTTTAAGATCCTCCTCAAAGGGAGCCTCAAGCCCTCTCACTTGCTCCTTCGGCAACACCTTCACCCCTCTCCCCACCCACCCCCAGCCCGTCCCCCTCTTTTTCTAGGACGCCTGCACAAAATGCCCCCTGAGAGCATGCTCCACTTGCGCATCCCCCTCCTCTCTAACATCCCCCCTGAGAGAAAGCCAAAGTTTTCATGGTCTCAACTATAGTATATGACTCTAAAATATAATTTTAAAAGATATAACTTATTGTTTTTTATGTTATGACTTATTTATTAATTAGTAAGTAATTAAGATCATCTCAAATGAAAGTATTTATACACTTATAATAGAGAATTCAATCGATAGTCATCTAGGATATTATGTACTAAATGTTAGGAATTAGGAGTCATATTAGGATTTCCAATCTTAATATCACTTCTAAATCCTAACAATCTCTCCTTGAGTTGAATTTTATCATGATTTCTTCATCATCTTCATGTTGTACTTGGCTACGCTCACTATCTGTAGGCCTTGTTAGCAGGAACTCACCACCTCTGGGTGATGCATCCATCATTGGATGTCCTCGAGTGCCACTTTGCATGATCTCCTGCCAGCCGTTGTTAGAAGAATTCTTAGACATCTTTGGTCGATTTCTCCAAGGGACCACCACATCACGGATTTCGAAGACTATGCATCTGATGTATTGTGTTGCCTCATCGTCGTCGACCCCCACTCTGATATGTCTCATTGACGTCAACGATGAACTCGGCTCTGATACCAGTTGTTGAAGGGACACGATGCGATGGATCAGAGCGGGGGTCAACGAGGTGACATGGTACATCTGATGTAGTCCTCAGAAGTCATGATGTGGTGGAAAGGCATCGAAGAATTCTACTAGCGAGACTGGGAGATCGTGTAATGTGGCACGTTGAGGGCATCCAACGACGGGTGCATCACCCAGAAGCGGTGAGTTCCTCCTAATGAGACCTACAGATGGTGAGCATAGCCAAGTACAAACTCAAGATGATGAATAAATCATGATGAAATTCAAATCAAGAGAGAATGTTAGGAATTAGGAGTCATATTAAGATTGGAAATCCTAAAGAAATAGGACTCCTAATCATAATAGTATCTGAGTTGTATTCTATTTTTCGTCCTAATAGAAATAGTACTATGAGTTTGTAATTGGGCTATATATAGAGGGGGTGTGAGGCATTGCCTCAATACCACTAACAAGAACAATTCTCCTAGAGAAAGGGGTGGAGAGAGAGAAGAGATAAAGAGAGCGAGGGAACGAGTTGTACTCGCTCTTCTTTTAGTGATCTTTCTTCCCAGGTGGTCGCGAGAGGTGACCGCCTACTGTTATATCTGGTTGTTTTTCTTCACTTGATTTTGTGGTTGTGGGTGATTGCGCATCCACATCTGTATCCCTCGGATGGTCGTATCCCATCAACTGGTATCAAAGCAGAGTTGATACCGCTTTGAGCCCAACAATTGATATCAGGGAAGAGTTGATACTAGGTCGCATCTCAACACTAAATATTATCCCTGATTTGTACTATGTGATGCTTGGGACATTATTAATTAACTTCATTACAAAGGACTCAATTTCCTTTTTCTATTTATTTCCAAACACAGTTATTTATCTCATCCGCTCAGTGTACCTTGCAATCTAATAATGAAGCAAAGATAAGTCGATTATTAATTCGTAGATTAGTTCAGATGTAATTCTGGAATAAAATGTAGACTTTCATGTATACGAATTGGTTGAACAGGTAATAGAAGATGAGGTAGCAACTATGTTGCACAAGGTTGCAATTGAAAGCAAGTTGGGTCCTATAAATATGAGCATGATCTTGAACGATTTGGTATCCACCATCATCACCAGGATAGTTGTGGGCAACCAGAGCAATCGCAAGAGCAAAGAGTTCCGCGCACTGGTGGAGGAGATGTCGGCCTTGATGGGACTCTTTCCCCTCGAGGACTTGTTCCCTAAACTTGGCTGGCTGGCTACTGTCGCAGGGATAACCTCAAGAGCAAGGACCTGTTTCCACAACTTTGACAAGTTGCTCGATGGAGTCATAGAGGATCGTCGTCGTCTAAACAAACATGATGATGACGTGGACGCTAACGAGAAGAACCACGAGGACTTGGTTGATCTGCTGTTCTCAATGCAACGGGATCACCAAGGGGGCATCTCTCCTGCCGAGGATATTATCAAACCCATAATTCTGGTAATTCCATCCATATTTTTCTTTTTCTCATGTCTATTTAACTTTAACTAATGGTGGGAGAACGGAGATTTCGTCAATGTTACAATGGCCAAGTACAGGTATCCTGTTATTTAAACGTTTAATCATAAACAAAATATGTCAAATTTAAAGCAGTACTATTCTTTTCATCGGTTTCTTTTGACCTAGTACTCAATGTGGTTTTAATTCTCTTTCGACGCTCATTCTTGTGGAAGGATCTCGTTGGTGCTGGCTCGGATACGTCCTTCGTCACTCTCGAATGGTCCATGTCGGAACTTCTGCGAAACCCGCAATTGCTCGCCAAGGCGAAAGAGGAGATCCACAGATCTATATCGAAAGAGAACACGATGATCTCAGACGGCGAAGCGGCATCCATGGAGTATGTGCATGCTGTAGTGAAGGAAACACTGAGGTTGCACCCTCCTGCTCCTCTCCTCCTCCCGAGGGAGTCCACCGCGGAAGCGACGGTCCTCCGGTACAGGATCCCATCAAGAACGAGAGTGATGGTGAACGCGTGGGCGATAGGAAGGGATCCAAAGTACTGGGAGGAACCAGAGGAGTTCAGGCCCGAGAGGTTTATCAATAGCGGTGTGGATTACAGAGGTCAAGATTTCCACTTCTTGCCGTTCGGATCGGGGAGGAGGATATGCCCAGGTATCTCCCTCGCCATGGCTACTGTGAGAGTTGCACTGGCCAACTTGATCAACATGTTCGATTGGGAGATTGCTGGTGGTGGGGAGATGGACATGGGGGAGGTCCTTGCGATCTCTACGCGCAGGAAAGTTCCATTGGTCGTCTTAGCGAAGCCCTGCTTTGATAATTTTAAAGGAACTTGATTCCATATTACATGAAATATCATACCTTATATCTATCGAATAAAAGAAAATGTAACCACGTCTCTCGGACTGGATTGAAGATCATATCACGGGATATGCTTTAATCTACTCTTTGATGTATATTGATTCATGCATGGGCCATGCATGTCTTGTCTGGTTATGACTAAAATTATATTGCTACTGCTGCCGATCGCGAGATTTTATTTTGCCTTGAAATGCTTTGAATAGTCAAGTTATTTTTGGCGATTTACCCAGATCTCGTTTGGTTGTAGGATTCTGTCGAGGAAAATACCCCATTTAGAAGTTCGATGAATCAACACTAATGGATGTCCATAAAAAACCTAGTCCCGCAATTGAGCAAGGAAATATGGATCTGTTGGGAACAAAAAGATCACGTTACTTGAACCGTGCCACAATTTCGGTATGCAGCAACAAAGATAGGATAATTGTTGGGTATTGTTGCAATCTAAATCCGGCGGTCACAACTTGGGTTCCAAGGGCTGCTGAAATTTGTCTCCTTTTGCAGGGACGTCCTTGCAATTTCTCTAGCAAGTTGTAGCCCCATTCGGCTGCCCCAATTTCCAGGGACGAAGCTCCATTATCTTCTCTATTCGAGCAACCGAGAAGCAATGGGTTTTGACAAACTCCATCTTCCTCCATGAGAGAGAGGCCGAGAGAGGAAGAGAGAGCAACCAATGGTCTTGTTCTCTTTTCTCCAGTTGGTCGAGAAGCAACGGCTTGGGCTGTGGGTTCACGACACATCAGCTAGGGTTGCGGGTTCGACATGGGAAGCGTCTTCATTCAAGCTCAAGAGGAGCAACAACGTGGAGGTTGCGTGTTGGTAGATCTCAAGGGAGCCAAAGCCTTCATTTTGGGTCTCCATTCGGAAGCCCACAGGGAAGCTAGTATTCCTTCTTGGATTTGAGCTTTTGGTATTTTTATATACCTATGAATAGTTAGTTGATTATTGAAAAAGTATCATTGTGCTTGTGGCCTTACCTCGATTTTGTTGGACAACAAAATCGATAAGAATTCATTTTGACCTAGTGGATTCGTTGTCGATCTTGCCCCATGGTTTTTCGGTTGCTCACACCGAGCAATGGTTTACACGTAAAAATACTTTGTCTCCTTTGGTTGTTTGTTGTGGTTGGTTGTGCTAGATTGCTTATCATCGTTGTCATTTGGTTCTCGTGTAGGGAACCTATATTTGTGTTGTGCCATATTTGCTGCAGGACATGAATTAAAGATACTCATCAGCTCACAAGTAGCAATTGGCAGATTGGAAAGAGAAGATGGAAGAGATTCTATATTGCAATGATCCGATGGAGGGAGAGAGCACCAAGCTGGAGAACATATCCGCAGGTGAATGGACAAAGTTGAATCGAAAGACCATTGGGACCATTCGAAAATGGCTTGACATGTTCATATTCCATCATGTGGTTGAAGAGACAAATGTGAAGAAGTTGTGGGATAAATTGTCCAAGCTCTGTGATCAGAAGACCGCAACCTACAAGGCATTTTTGATTTGAAAGCTAGTGAACTTGAAATATAAGGACATGATCAAGGTGGCAGAGTATTTGAATGATTTCCAAAGCATCATCAATCAGTTGAGTTCCATGGATCTGGCGCTTGATGATGAGTTGCAGGAACTTCTCTTGTTAGGTTCATCGACAGATAGCTGGGAGATCCTAGTTGTCACTATGAGCAATTCTACGAAAGATAGCAAGTTGAACATGCCCATGGTCAATGGTAGTCTCTTGAATGAGGAGATCAAGTGTCGCTCATCCAGAAAGACCTCATGCTCTTCGTATTTGTATGCAGTCGAGAGGAGAGGAAGATCCAGTAGTAGAGGACAGTCACAGGAGAGGCAGAAATTCAGAGACAAGTCCAATGGTAGAGGAAAGTTCACCATTACTAGAAATCCGATCATTGGAAGAGAGATTGCGGAATTTAGAAGAGAGAGAGCAATCTAAAGATAAGAAAAATCAGAAAAATGAAGATGGAAATGCAGCTGTAGTTGTGGATGATGACATTGCAGATGAGGCGGATCTCATCATCAGGATCAGTGTTTGCATGCATGGAGTGATTTGGAGTGGGTTGTTGATATGATAGCTTCCTATTATGTAACTCCACACAAGGAGTTCTTCACCACTTACATAAGGGTAATTATGGACAATCTTGATTGGTAACGAAAGTTACTTTAAGATTGTGGGAATTGACACTATCTTGATTCAGACTGAAGTTGGGTGCTCAATGAACATGCAGAATGCAAGGCATGTTCCTGATGTGCGGCTTAGTTTTATATCTGGTTCACAACTAGATAGTGATGGCTACCATCTAAAGTTTGGTGACAACCAGTGCAAGATTAACAAGGGCTCTCTCATCATCCTAGAGGCAGTCTGTGTTGCACACTCTATATGACTAGAGTGAAATTCATAGACGATAGTTTGCATGCTACTGAGGTAGATACATCAGATTTGTGGCACCGTCGACTTGGGCACATGAGCCAGAAGGGTTTGCAGCTTTTGAGGAAGATGGGGTTGATTCCTGATGAATCTCTATTTCATCACCTTTATTCTATTCTTTTAACCTTAAAAACCCTAGCTAATGCATGCAAATATCATTTTTTTGTACAAATTAACATTCATTATTTTCTCCACTTACTGTGTATAAAATATAGTTTTTAATGTCAAAGTTATAGAATAAAGGAAAGAAAAGAAAAAGAATGAAATACCAAAGGTATTTTATGACCCTAAACCCCGAGATCAAGTCAAGAATTGATTTGGTCGACAAGGAATAAAGTATGGGGAGATAAGGGCTAAATATACAATAAATATCCCATTTTTTTATTCATCAATAAAGTATTTTTGGTACTCATTTTATTATTTATTCCTCAAATAAAGAAACTTCGTGCATAAAAGTTGTAGATAATAATGTATAAATATAAAATTGAGTTTATACAAAAAATGATATAAATTATACATTTAATACTGAAGATAAAAAGCCAAAATCCTAACTTCCCAGACCCATATCTCCTAAATAAAAACTCAAAAAGTATCAAAATCACTTTAATTATATATAACTTTTAGTAAGCTATTTAATGAAGGTGGTTTCATATTTTTTGAAGTTAAGGTATGAAAGTTAGTTTTGGACTCCTATTGTATAATATATCTGAATAAATTTTCATATTTTATTCTTTATTTTTTATAATTTTATATTTTTTATAATTTTGTAAATATTATTTATAATATATGTACATATTTAAAAAAGAAGAAAACCATAAATAAATATACAATACTTATACATATATAAATGCATAGATGAATATACAATATTTATACATATATAATGTATACCCCTATTTATTTAAGTGTACATAATAGATTAGGAAAATAAAATAAAAATCTATTTATGTAAATAAAATAAGTTGTAAATATATACATTGGTAAAATAAAATAATAAAATAAGAAATAAAACTAAATACCCAAAACATAGATGAATATACCTATAAATATACCCTTAAAATTAACTTGTAATAAAATAAACCCAAAAAATAAATAAATAATATATTAAAATACAACATAAAATAATAAATATTTTTTATTTTATATCTGCAAATTAATAAAATCATTTACTGTTTTAGATTAATTATTTTCGAATAAAAGGGATTGTTTTGTCGTGACTTGGGCTGACGTGGCCCAATCGACTACTTAGGTACCCTCCATTCCCTTTCTATTTCGTTGTTCGATTTGATTCCAATCGTCTACTACCCTCCATCGTCTTAGCTCCGGTCATCACAACCGGAGCTCTTCTACCCACTCCCATCTGTTCCGATCAAATCCTCGACTCGCCGCACATCTTCCCGCGTAACCTGATCCTCCTAAGGCTCCTCCAGCCACCGCAACCGGAGCTCCGTTACCCACTCCCATCCATTTCGATCAAATCCTCGACTCACCATACATATTCCCGCGTAACCTGATCCTCCTAAGGCTCCTCCATCTCAGGTCTCCTTCCGCCGCCTATGTCGGGGACCGAACACCATTCCACTGCCGCTTCCTTTGCTTTCCTTGCACAACAACCCTGACCGAGGCTCGATTTTTGAGCCTTGAGTATACCTTGCTGGTCTGGAGGCACTTCGACAGCCATTTGGAGCATCCCCCACTTAGGCTGAGCAGTTCCTCGACGCCCATCTTCATCTCGCTCATCCGTCATCCATCCATCTCATCAGACCCAACCATTCAACGCGCAACGTCTCCACGATCGTGCTAGATGCCTTGGTATCCTCATCGATGAGCCAGATTTCCAGAATCCCTCCGGTGAAGTTTGCATGGGGCGAGTTCATCCAGTATCCCTTTTTGTCGTCCTATCTGATGCAAGCTTCCAGTTTTGAACTGAGCCGCACGTCACCCCCTCTTTCAGAATCGTCAGGTGCGCCCAGTAACGACCAATATAGACTGTACGCCTGCGCCACCTTCCTGAGTCGACAGATCCCTTTGCCAAGGAATATCAAAAACGTCCACCGCCGCCCTCTCGAGCCTGCACCATGTGTCCTCAAGGTATATTTCATATATTGTCTCGTATGTTTTTCTATTTCACTTTAGTCCTTTAAATAAATGTTGTAGTTAAGTACATTTATAGTTTGGACCTTGTAGTTTTTTGGTATGTGTGTTTTAGTTCTTCGATTTTGAAGCACGTCTGTGCTCACGTGATTTTTGGGATATTTGCACTTTTTACCTTGGACTTCTCTGCTATCATGGAATCAATGTTATCTTTTTATAAATTACATCTATACCCATGTGCATAATATATTGAGCATGTGTGTGAATTGATTGAATATTTGCATATTGAACCTTGAGCTTTTATATTACATCAGTCTTTGGTCCAGAAACTCAAAGTATTTGCAAATAGGTCCCTGTGAATTGTAGTTAATTGCATGCTTCATATTGGACTTAATAATTACTAAATTAATTATAAAACTTATCTAAAAATTACCATTAGTTCCTACTAGTGTGTAGTTTTTATTGTAATTTCTGTGGATTAATTTACTTGCATATTTTATTTCTAAAATTGAAAAACCCCTTAAATAATCCATGTTTGACTTATGAAAATTATAAAAATATGAAAAATACTTTAAAAATTCCATAGAAATTCCGGTATGTGCTTTTTAGTGTGTTCTAACTACAATATCATTTTTGTTTGAAAATTCATCATAAAACCCTAAAAGTATAAAACAATCAAAAACTTATAAAAATAATAAAATCAATGAAAATTCCAAAAAGTTGAATTTCAGTTTCTATTTGTAGCTTCACACTTCTATTTTATCATATAATTACTAATTAGGACTTTGGGACATTTTAAATATTTTTGATTTGCAATTTCATCCTGACTGTGCACTATTTTGAGTTTTAAGCTTTATTTGATCTTTACAAAATAACAAAACATTTGAAAAATCCAATAAAATCACCAAAAATTATTTAAAAATCAGAAAACCCAAAAATATTTTTAGGTTTATTGTTTGAGTTTTTTGGCCTTATTGAAAAATATAAAAAGATTGTTGTGATTCTTTTCATTATTTTTGCTTGCTTGCCTTTATTCAGAAAGTAAAAATTTGAAAAACTAAAAACCACTAAAAATTATTTTATTTTTGAAATTTGACTACTTAGTTCTTTAATCATGCTCCTTATGTTCGACCCTTCGCAAATCCCTAGACGCAGCCGGATCTACCTAGGGTTCTATGAAACACTCCAACCTTCTAGGACCCTTATGTAGCCTATAAATAGTCGCCTCCCTTGCCTCTAGCGTGGTAGCTCATGCCCCGCCTCTTTCTCCTCCCATAGCCACCTCCAACCAAGTGACAACAGCTTGGAGGAGATCTTGGAGCGAAGGTTGGTGGCTTAACGGTCGCAGCTCACCAACGTGGCCGGAGACGACCACCGCGTATAGCCTCTCTTGCCCATCGCAGCAGATCGAGGCCACGACCTTGCCTCTACCTTCGCAGCACCTTGACAACCACCTTCGCAAAAACTGAGAGAAGAGGAGGTCGGGTTCGAGCGTGAAAAGTCAGAGAAAAAGCTCCAGTGAGAGGAAAGTCACCCGACCCGGTTGGGAAGGGGATGTTGACCGGGGTCAATAATCCTAACTGGACCAATCAGAATCAAGGATTTACAAAATTCAAAGAAAATAGAATTAAAAATACTAAATTAATTTTAAATAAAAAGTGTATAAAAATAAAAAATGTTTATTATTTTATAAAATATTTTTTTATTTTTAATGATTTTTATGAATAATAAAATATTATATACATGTATATTATACCTATATACCATGTGCAAGTATTTTTATTTTATTATTTTTACAAAAAATAATTTTATTTTTTATTTACAAGATGATTTTAGGAGTACAAAATAATTTTTATTTTATTTTTATAAATTATTTGAAGGTGTAAAATAAATAGTGGATGTGGTATGTATATGTGTATTTTATACAAAGGGTTGATGATTTTATTTTTATCTTTGTTTTATTTTTTAGATTTTTATTTTATTTTATATTATTTATAATGCTACATACAAGGGTATAAAATAATAAATATAATCTTATTTTGTAAAAAATAAATAATATGTAAATATTATGTATAGGTATAGAGGATATGTACAATAGTAAACCCTTATCTCTCTCTATTTTTATTTTGTGACCAGGTCAAGGCTTGACCTTCTCTTGGGGTTTGGGTCACTCTATATTTATTCTAAATACATTATTCTTTTTCTTTTCTCTTTATTCATTTATTTTACACATATTAGATATTAATTATGCACTATTATCACATGCATGCAGAATGCTAAGTTATTGTATTTACAAACATTTACAGGTATTTTTGCTGAAAAGAGGAGCTAAAATAAAAGAATAAAGCATGAGAATCGTAGATTCATTACACCATGAATGGGACACGTTTCTTCCTCTTCCGCCTGTAAATCCTTGAGTTACTTCGAGGACGATCTCGTCGGTATGCACGGACAATGATCGCGTGCCATTGTATTTTGCGAGCAGATCGCCAGTACCCTAGCAAAGGTATTGTGTGTGTGTGTGGGGGGGGGGCAACATCCTCTCTAAGAACAGTCCATTACATGGACGCTTCGATGATCTCTAACCTAATCTATTTATTATTTTATTTGTTGTAATTTGTTTATTATTTTACTTTCCTTGGATCTCGTCCTAATCTTTGGTTATGTATATTAAACTGGTCATTTTCTGCATATTGTAATTGTGATATGAATTGTAAATGTGTGATTATATTCCTGTTAATTTGCAATACATTATTAACGATTCATTTTCATCTGAAAAATTATTTTTTATTTGATGTCTTGTTGATCCTATTAACAAGACCTTTTTATTTTTATCTTTAAAATTGCACTTTTTTGACTTATTTGAAGAATGATGTAGCATATTTAGTCTAATTTTATTTTATAGATGCTTTGCAAAGTCCCACAATATTATTCTATACTATTTCGTCATAAATATTTATTAAATTTTAAGTATTAAGTTGAGGAATAACATATTCATCAACGGTCAACTTCGCGTAATCCATTTAACGAAGATGATTTGATTAATTATAGTGATAATTTTAGATTGTGAAATAATCTCTAAAATTTTCCTCTCACATTGAGACTTTTCATATAACTTTTTCGTACTTATGTGGTTGATTTTCTATGTTTGGATTGCTATCTGTGATTGTAACTGATATATCATGTAACATCCGCATATCAAATATGATGTTTTCTATGATACAATCTTAAACAAGGAATCCATTCCCAACAAAGTGGACTCCTCTTGCTTACTTACGTAATGAGTAACTTGTATATTCCATCAAAAGGAGTACATACATACAAAAAAAACAAATGAGGCCACCAAGTAGCCGTAAGTGTAACATCAAAACAGTTCAAAGAAGGCCGAAAGGAACCCAAGGAACTGGTTCCATCAATTCTTCTTAATGGAGCTGATGATACGAGCAATGTTGTCAATCATAGATGCGGCTGAGAGGGGACTCGACGAGGTCCATCTCCGATTTCTCTCGGCCTAAATAGATCAGATCGTATGACAATAATGGTCGACATGATATTTCGAGATCTCGAATCCACGATGCCCGCAATCCAGGAGAGCGTTTCTGGAAGAGGGGCTGGCAGTGCAGGCAATCCTAATCATGCACAAGCACCCAACCAGAGGTCAATCGAGAACGGGCAGTTGAATAGAAGATGCATATGAGATCCGGGCACCGCAGTGCATAGGTAGTAATCGGATGAGACAGTCAGGACAAATCTATCAAGTATGTTCGTGGTTGGTAATCTCTCCAGAATGGCATGATATAACACACAAGAGAACTTAGGGGGGGGGGGGGGGGGTTAGGTGCTATGAGCCCAGACAATAGGGGCCCAGAAGGGAGGCGTGACCCTAGGATGAAGTAGGTCATACGCGTCTGATAGCAGAACAAATAACACATCTATTCCCCAAAATGATCCGTCACACACTTGAACCCAAAGGAGTGGGCTGAGCCTCGCAGAACGACTCAGTAAAAAGGTATTTAATGGAGGAGTCCGCAGAATTAAGTCTCCATGACCATGAAGCAACCATAGACTCACGAATCGAGGTTAACGACTTCAACCCCAGACCACCTTCCTGTTTGGGAAGGCACACTGTCTCCCAAGTGATTTCATCGCGACGCCAACTACAGAGAAAGTTGTTGTAAAGCGAATTTAGCCGATGAACCACTTTAAGGGGGGACAAGGGCGCCCGCAATCCAGTATAAGAATACACCACACACAACAGAGCTGAGGAGTTGAGCACGACAGGTCATTGAGAGAACTTTGGAATTCCAACCCTGAATAAGAGACCTGATGCGATCTTACAGGCCCCTAGAGTCACAACTTATCCCACATGAGGACAGTGGGAGTCCCAGGTAAATGGAAGGAAGAGATTGCCTCAAGATACCCAGCTGCAGGGTAGAAGCAAAATCCTGAGGTTAGGCCTAAACAACTTACTCTTCCTTGGATTGAGTTTCTGTAACATCCTAACCCCAAACATAGTACCACATGGAAAAACTCACAAAGTATGGGTGTGGTATACAAGTGGTGGGGATTACTACTTGACAACTTGGGCTTAAGCATTTTGGGTGGTTGTCAACGGGTACATTTGGGCCCGAACCCAACAAGTTGTCAGGGCCAGTTTTCCTCGATAACGGACCGAGGACCTAAGCCCGGGACATTACAGTTTCAGCCCAGAAGCAGATTCAAATGAGAGGAGGATATCTTTGACCGTCGTGAGGGAGCGAAGAGAGCCCATGCAAAAGAAGAGGATATGCACACATGCAGGGATAATCACCTTTAATAAGATGCACACTTTAAGTTTTTTTGTTATCTTCTTTCGAAACGAAATGACGCTATTAATTGAGTTGGTAAGGTAACATCTGCATTAATAGGCATGGGACAAATCTCAAGGAGTAAGAACCAAGAGGCATATAGTGATGCAAATGGACGGACAAAGATACAAATATACGTGTTACCATATTCTAATATGTTGTTAAATATAAATATGTATGTTGATACATATATAGATGGATATCAAAACTATACTACTATATCCTTGAAAACATATACATATGTCAAAGGAATGCCATGTATGTAAAACGAATACCGATGACATACAAGTAATAATAGAATTACTTTTAAGAACAATCTAAATAAACATGTATTGGATGCAATTCACAAGATATTAAACTAATAAATGTGCTTATATCATAATAATTGTATCGAATATGGTAAAGGAAGAAATAAAATTATGTTTAATATGATTAAAAATAAACTTAATAATTTATATATAAAAACATAGGTACAGAATAATCATATCCATTTTAAACAATCACAGATAACAATGTTAAAATCTGTATAAAACGGAGCGATACTGTGGTAGATTGGAAACAGATGCATCCTTTGCATCCCCAGTAATGTGCCACTGTGAGATACGAGAATTTTAATATTGTGTACATCATTTTGATGTCGGCATTTTCTTAATAAATATTTTCTAGCAATAATGCACGCCCTTCATTGATGGAAGAATATCCAGCACTAATCTATCCAGTGGATGATATTCGTCGATGTCAGTGCCTATCCCAATGGGATCTATAATAAAATCTAAACTGCAATCGCCACGAGATGGGAAGGGGAAGGTAAGGGATCATGTTGACCATAATCGTCTCTTTAGCAATCTTGATCCTTACCCTGTACTGCTACCATTGGAAGAAATCAAGAAGTAGCAGCTGCAACAAGCTCCACCCTCTACCACCTTCGCCGTGGAGGCTCCCATGGATCGGGAACCTCCACCAGCTCGACTCCCTCCCACACCGATCCCTCGCCCGCCTCTCTCAAATTCACGGCCCCCTCATGCTCCTCCGCTTGGGCTCTGTCCCCACGTTCGTGGTCAGCTCTCCCGAGGCTGCCGAGGAGGTGTTGAAGACCCAAGACCTCATCTTCGCCAACCGGTCCCTCGTGGCCGTGGCCAAGCAGCTCTCCTACGGTGCACGGGACATCATCTTCGCCCCTTACGGCGAGGACTGGAGGCAGGCCAAGAAGATCTGCATCGTTCATGTGCTTTCCACCAAAATGGTCCGAAGCTACAGCAAGGTAGGTGATGTTTGAATGGAAGAACAGGGGACACTAATTAAGTAGATAATTTTAATTACCCAAGTCGATGGTGGGGATACTAAGTGTGGGGGCCGTGGGTGGTATGGCAGCCGATAGATTAGAAAGCTACAACAAGAGGGTAACAGGGAAAGGTCAAGGTCAAGGTGATATAGATGGTTGTGTTATGTGATGCTTTTGGTACATTCCTGACGAAAGATAATTCATCACAAAGGATTTACTTCGCTTTTCCTACACTCCGCAGGTCATAGAGGATGAGGTGGCAATTATGCTACAGAAGATTGCAAATCAAAGCAAGTCGGGCCCTTTGAATTTGAGCATCATCTTGAACAATATGACATCCACCATCATCAGTAGGATCGTTCTGGGTCGTGCCTACGTGAACCAGGATAATCGCGAGAGCAACGAGTTCTGTGCTCTCGTCGAGGAAGCTTCATCGTTGCTCGGACTCTTTCCCGTTGAAGACTTCTTCCCTATGCTCAGTTGGCTGAGCACGGTTAGCGGGATTGCTTCAAGAGCAAGGACCTGCTTCCACAACATCGACAAGTTTATCGACCGTGTGCTTCAGGATCATCGTCTGAGAAAACATGATGCACGCGCTAATGAAAACGATCCAGAGGACTTGGTTGATCTACTACTCTCAATGCAGCAGGATCACGAGGGAGGCATCTCTCTTAGCGACGATCTCATTAAACCCATAGTTTCGGTAATTGCTTCTTTATATCTCCCAACTGGATTTCTTTCTAATTATCTTTTGTATAATCTCATTACATCTAACAAGCAGCTTGTTAGAACGTTGGCCCTGAACAAATACCCTGTCTCTTTTTATCTTCTCCTTATTTTTGACTCTGCCACCAAAACCAAAAGAAATTTAAATTTTGATAATCTCCCAACTGCTTTGAACTGATGCATTTATCTGTTGATGCTGAAAGAATCTAGTCTCCGCCGGCACGGATACATCCTTCATAACTTTAGAATGGACCATGTCCGAGCTTCTGCGAAACCGACAATTACTCGCAAAGGCGAAAGAGGAGATCTACAGATCCGTATCAAAAGAGAACAGGGTGATCTCGGAAGGTGAAGCATCAACCATGGAGTACCTAGACGCCGTAGTGAAGGAATCATTGAGGTTGCATCCTCCCGCCCCTCTTATCAATAGGCAATCTGTCGGGGACGCGATGATCCTCGGGTACAGGATCCCATCAGGATCAACAGTGACGCTGAATTTGTGGGCGATAGGAAGAAATCCAAAACACTGGGAGGAACCGGAGGAGTTCAAGCCCGAGAGGTTTATAGACAGTGGTGTGGATTACAGAGGTCAAGATTTCCACTTCTTGCCGTTCGGATCAGGGAGGAGGATGTGCCCCGGCATCTCCCTCGCGACAACTACTGTGAGAGTTGCACTCGCCAACTTGATCAACATGTTCGATTGGGAGATTGCTGGTGGTGGGGAGATGGACATGGGGGAGGTCCCCGGGATCACTACTCGTAGGAAAGAGCCGTTGGTCGTTGTAGCAAAGCCTTGCTTCGAGATACTCGAAGTAACTTGATTTCCATATTAGATGATGCATTGAACTGTATTCTATTGCAGTCGGAATCTTAATAATATAATGTCGTGAAGACTGAAGTTACGTTCTTTTCATTGTTGGTTACATTCTGTTTGTCTTGGAGCACATCGATAAGCTTTCATTGAAGCTCAAGTATGGAGGTCGAGGGAAGGACTGCCTTAATGAATATCGAAAAATGCCGATTAGGTTCAGATATTGGAGACATTAATTTGACCTTCCATCAATGTCTCCAAGGTGGAATGGGGTCTGATCTCTCCAAATGTTGTGAAGACCACCTTCTTGCATGACGATCTTGAGGAGGAGATCTTTATAGATCAACGTGATCGGCCTGTGAATCCTAGTAACGGGGGAAATGTTTGTAAGCTTGCTAAATCCCTTTACGGATTGAAACAAGTACCAAAGAAGTAGCACAAAAAATTCAACAAAGCTTTTTGTCATGTGGCTTTTTGGAAGGTGAAAGGTGATGAGTATATTCTCTTGTACTTGTATGTAGATTGCATACTGTTATTTGGATCACATTTGAGGATTATTAATGAGATTAAAGTATTATTACGTAGTAAGTTTGAGATGAATGATATGTGTGTTTCTGATGTGAACTTGGATTCAAACTGACAAGGTCAGTTGATGTGATTGTAGTTTCTCAATCTCACTATGTTGAGAAGGTATTTGTGAAATTTGGATATTAAGATTGCAAAGTTGTAAGCACTCTTTTTTTCTTCCAAAATGATTTTCAAGAATAAGAGTAGAGTACCTATACCACAACTAAGGTATTCACAAGTTATACGAAGCTTAGTGTACCTTACAAATTGCATGAGACATGATATTTCTTCTCAGTTGCAAAACTGAGTAGATACACTACCTGTCCTCATTGTACTCACTAGGATGCTCTAGATCGAGTATTGAGGTACTTGAAGGGAACTATTTCTCTTAGTTTGCATTATGGTAGACATCCATCTGTATTAGAAGGATATTGTTATGCAACCTGGATAAGGAAATTAGAAGAGTGTGGGATTAATGGTGTTACTAGGTATGTCTTTTCCATTGGAGGCAGTGTAGTCTCCTAGAGGTTTGTGAAACAGTTCATTCTAGCTCGGTATAAGTTTGAGGCCGAATTCTGTGCTTTAAACACCATTGGGATTGAGGCTAAATGGCTAAGGGAACTTCTTTCTGATTCCCATGATAGGTTAGTCAGTTCCTATGATCTCGGTATATTATGACAACATGACCACAATTGCCAAGATTAAGAGTTCAAAGTTCAATCAGAAAACAAGAAGACACATATAAATTAGACTTATGACATCAAGGGTTTGATGTCTCGAGGTGTGTTGGCTAGGTATTTTTTTGATCCAAAGACAACACAATGAACCTGCTGACTAATGGATTTGATAGATCTTTAGTCCTAAAGTCAAGGCTTGGTATGTGAGTGACACATATTAGGAGTTCCTCCATAGTAACAATCCAATCTATCTAAGTGAAGACCCCACAAAGTAGGTTTAATTGTAATAACAAGTTGTTTGAAGAACTATTTGGCACTATTATTTTAATGTTTATGCATGAGTATCTTATCCCTGGAAGCCTAAGTGTTATTTAATCTATAATATTAGGAAGTGTGTAGGATCTAAATGAGTTTAAGCCTTTGAACATGATGTTAGCATTACATCCTTGGAGAATGTCACAAATGTGAGTGTTATTGTGGGTCGTAATTAACATGAGAATGTCTTTTTTAAATACACTCATATAATAGCATAAGAGTGTATGGCCTTTTGGAGCACAAATCCTGAAGATTGTACCAAGAATAAAACTTTATTATTGCTATATACCTTAAAACTATGCTATGAAGTTCAAGACCTAGTTCGCTTCGTTCATGTTAAGGTGAAAGTAGTAAACTCAGGTAGAGGTTCAAACTGAAAGGTACTTTTATTGAAAGCAAAGTTTGGCAGTTAAAGATATCTTTTAACTCTCTTTGAATTTTCTCTGCAAAATTGGTGAATTTGTGGGAGATTGTTAAATTTAATTATAAAATAATTAGATTTTAAATTGGTGAACCCATGTAGTTGCATTTTGTAACCAAATTGCTTCCAAGTGGGAAGCTAATTAATCGGGTTGGAGGAGAAGTTGGGAATTCTCAATTATGAAACAAGATGGGTTTGGGTGGAGTTTTAGAACCACATGTTGTAGTGTTAAAACATTTTTTTTGAAATAAAGCGAGGGTGATATCCCGAGATGGGATTCACCGCCTTATGGAAATTTTATTAGAAGAACATGTGTAGAGTACATCATCTGGATGCCCAGAAACGATACAACGAGTTACAGTGGGCGAGAACGTTCTCTGGATAAAACCTTTGATTTTTGAAAATGAAATCGTTCCTTCCCCCCCAAATAGCCCAAAGAACCGCAAAAGGTAATGTGCAGTCATCGGAAGAGTTACCCCCCACTGACCTTACCGACCTCCAGAAGTCAATGATCCCCCCAGTCGAGATCCACGATGTCCCTACCTCCTTCCACACCTGCTCAGATGTCGGACATTTGAAGAATAAATGATCTCCATCTTCCACCTGCTCTCCACATCTGTCGCACTGAGTGTCTGGAATACCAAATATCCTTCCCCTCCTTGCTTTATCGCACAACCTACCCCTTCTCAAGCACCATAGGAAGATCTTGACCCTGCACGGGATCTTGCTAGCCCAAATAATCTTCATATCCTTGCATAGATCTGCGTCCATGGGCGGCGTGTTACAATTAAACTCCATGTACGCCTTCTTTGTCGAGAATCTGCCTCCGTCCCACTCGAAATGGTCCCTGCCCTGTGTGATGCAATCCATAGATGAGAGCTCCGACTACATCTTGACTAACTCGTCTGAACGCCGGCTAGAGAGTACCGATACGAACTGTGGGTCTCAAGACCCCGATATCCCAACATACCCCAAGGTACAATCCTTCGATGCCGCCAATGCGAATAGCCTTGGAAACCTACTGCTTAGTGCCCCGTCACCCGTCCAATCATCTCTCCAAAACTTAAACCCATTCCCATCCCCAACCCTCGGACGCAATCTTGAAGCTACGAGAGGTAGAACTTCTCGTACACAGCGCCAAAGTGGGGATTCAAACCGCACTCTTCCTGCCTCCAGCGATCCTTGCACCCCGTAGAGTTCACGCAACAGTCTGGCCGCCAACCTGTCTGTCTCTCCCCAAATCTGAGTGATCCACTTTGCCAACAAAGCTTTGTTCATGCAAGCCACATCTCGAATACCTAAACCTCCTTCGCTTCGCGGTCGTGTCAACTCTTCCCAACCAACTAAATACATCCCCGTTCTTTGTTGCTTGCCATCGGACCAGAAAAATCTCATCATCATGGCTTCGATCTTCTTGCGTACTCCCACCGGCATCAATCTTGTTGAAAAAAAGAAGATAGGAATAGCCGAAAGCACATGCTTTAGGAGAATCAGCTTTCCCCCCTTAGAAAGCGTAGTTGCTTTCCACCCAACCAATCTCTGCTCCATTCTCTGAATAACAATGTCCCAAGGGAAGTCCCAAATACGAGATCGGTAACTCCCCTAGAGGACACTCCAATAGCTCTGCCACTCTGTTACCTTCATCTCTCTCCATCCCAAAAGGGATTACAACAGACTTATGCTTATTGATCTGGAGGCCTGAAAGACTGCTAAAGACCTCAACAATCTGTGCCGCCCTTCTTTTCATCTCCTCTGATCCTGCCAGGAAAATTACTGTATCGTCTGCATATTGTAACAACGGTATGGAGATGTCGCCACAACGAAACCCCTCGCACCAGCCTTCGTTCACGGCATGCCTGAACAGTACTGCTAATGCATCAACCACCAAGACAAACAACATCGGTGCTAATGGACAGCCCTGCCTAACTCCCCTCTGTGGTTGAAAGAAACCCCCTTCGGGCCTCCCATTCACCATGACCGAGTAAGAAGAAGTAGTGACGCATCTTTTCATCAAAGCTATCCATTTGTCTGGAAAACCACGCCTCCTAAGCGACACCCAAAGGAAGTTCCAGTCCACGCTGTCATAGGCTTTCGCATAGTCGATCTTCCACATCACCCCTTTGTTCTTCGCACGCCTCCATTGGAGGCAAATCTCAGACGCCATAATCAAACCATCTGCCATCTGTCGCCCGGGTATGAAAGCTGACTGCCCCTGAAGAATCACCGAGTTGAGCACATTCTTTAATCTGTTTGCAAGGACTTTTGCAATGATGAGGTAAATGGCGTTGGACAACACGATCGGCCTGTAGTCTTCCACAGTTAATGGATGATCTTTCTTGGGTAAGAGAACAAGTAGTGCCTGATGAATACCCATTCATCACTCTTTATTCTTCTATTTTAGCTACAAAAACCTTTGCAAATACATGTAGATATGTGTAAATACAAATAATTACCAGAAGCATGCATTGTGTAAAAACCTATAATTAGCATGTTTTTGTGCACAAAATAAAAGAATAAAGAGCAAAAAGAAAAAGAGGGAAATATTTAGAATAAATATTGAGCAACCTAACCCAAGGGAGGGCTCAGCATGGGCCTGACCGCATAAATGCCAAGTAGAGAGAGATAGGGGCTCACATTTATATATATATATATTTGTAAATACATAAAACTTTATATTTTCCTCACCCAAAAATATACTTGTACATATTGTGTGTATATTCTATTAAAAACAAAATAAAAAGATAAAAATCAAAAAGATTCAAAAACCCTTCCTTCACCATGTGTATAAACCACACTCTTGCATTTATTTAACCCTATAAATAAATTCATTTATTTTCTAAACTTTTTGTAAATATTCTATATTACCTTTTGTAAATAAAATAAATAAAAAGAAACAAAACAAAAATCAAATAAAAATTACAAAATTGAAAATACCAAAAATACATTGTATTAATACCATGTATATAAATGTAGATATCCATTTATTTCACACTTGTATATAAGTGATAAAAATAAAATAAAAATATTCTTTTATTCCATATTTCATGTTGTAAATAAATAAAATACAAAATGGGCATAAAAACACATAAAAATAACAAATAAAAAATCAAAAATAAAAATTCATGTAGTGTACATATACCTATATATAGAGCTAACCTATTTTTATTTCCAAAAATTAAATAAAAATCACCAAAAAATAGAAAAAAATAAAAGAAAAATATTTCATGTTTTAAGTTTTTCCTAATTCGACCTATTTCTACCCTAAAAAAATAAAACAAAAATCGCCTACACGTGGCCGCTCCTGATTGGGCCACGGGGGAATGTTGACCCCAGTCAACTCCCCCGCGCCTCCTTCCTTTTCTGGCCAACGCGCGCCGCGCCCTTCTTCCCCGATTTATCCACGCGCGTCCAGCCTGTCATCCACTCAACCCCCGCGCCCGGACTCTTCGCCGATCATCCCTCTCCCTCGCCGGATCCTCCGCCATCAAAATCACGCCTTCCTTTGCTGTCGCCACTCAACCCTAATCGCCCGGTCACATTATAAAACCACCAGCTCCGCCGCCCTCGCGCCGCATCTTTGGACCCTCTCCTTCTTCCCCGTGACCTCCATTGGCCTCACAAGAGTGACAGCAAGCCGTTGCCTTTGTAGCAGTGAGGCGAGAAGGCGTATCCTCTGATCCGGCGTAACCTCGCCGTCCTTGCTCCGCCGCCGCGTCGAGCATCGAGCTTCAGGCCTTGACGCCCTTCGAAGCTACGACCCGGAGATAGCCCATCTCCAGCCCAGTCTACTTCAGCCACCAGGTAGCCTTAATTCTTTTTAATTTAGCTTAATTTCCGATTACGCCCAAATCATCGCTCCGACGTACATCTTCGATTCCGGCCACTCCGATCACCCACCTTCCAATCCGACCCGACCTCCACCTTCACCGTACCCTCACGCACCTTCTTCACCCATTCGCACAACCCAGTTCGCACAGGAACTGGGAGTCGAGCTCCACCGCCGTCGCCTCGCCGGAGCTCCTCCGCCACGCCGCACCATCCACCTTCACCCCGCCTTCTTGGGTCGAGGCACTTTGCCCTCGACCCGCGAAGCTCCTTGTCTACTTTGCAGGTCGAAACGAGGGCGTCTGAGGCCCTTCGCCATTCAGCCAGGAGCTTCGAGCCGCCAGGTCTCGCCGGAGCCCCTCCAGGGCTCGGTTGAGCTCTTGGCCACCACCAGCAGCTGCGGGATCGTCCAGCGGAGCTTCTCAGACCTTCAGGCGCAGCTGAGGAGGACCGGAGTTCACGCAGGACGTCGGCGAAGTTCGCCGGCGTCGAGTTCTTCCTCCACCTTCCAGAGCCGTCCGATGCACCCTCTGCTCCAGATCTGATCGTGACCGTCCATCCTTGAAGGAGCAGCAGCCGTTGATCTATCTGAGGAGACATCTGGACCGTTGCATCCGAGGAGAGAGGCACCCGAGCCCCGCACCGCTCGATCTTCCACGTGGCCTCCCTCGGACCGTCGATCGAGTCGAAGAGGAGAAGAGAAGAGTAGCGCCGCGCATCCAGCCGTCAGATCATACACGTGGCGCCCATCCGACCGTCGCTATTAATAAAGGGGTAAATATCATAGGGCCCCCTCTGTTTGTCGTATTTCATTTTAGTCCTGTAATTTTTAATTCACGTTGTTTATTTTGTGGGTTATTTGCATTAAGGACCTCGGACTTAATTTTATTTGCGATTATACCCCTGCCAGTAGAGACCCACGTGCCTTGGCACGTGTTTTGCTGGGTTATTTGCATAGAACCCCTTGTAGTTCTGGATGTTATTCAATGAATAAAATGTTTTGTGAAATTGCATTTATACCCCTGTGAGCATTGATTTTGAACATGTGCGAATTATTTTTGGGTAAATTGCATATAAGCCCCTGGACTTTTGATACGAGTTATCAATAGGTCCTTGGAACTTATTTTTATTACATTTAGGTCCCTGTGTGCCCCAGGCACGTGCTTGACACGTGACTTCTTGGGTATTTTGCACCAGGACCCCAGAACTTTTGGGTATTTGCACTTAGGTCCCTGTGCACAGTGCCCCACCTTTATTTTTGAATAAAATATCAAACGACCTCCAAATCCAATGAAATTTTGACACATGGCTCCTGCCATGGTGTAGGAATTTCTATGATTTTTGGGGACATTTTTGATTTCATTTATTATTTTTAAAAATTCAAAAACCCGTATTTTTGCCACTGTTTGACTTTAAAAATACCAAAAAAAAATATAAAAACTCCACTAAAAATTCTAAAAAATTTAGATATTGTTGTTTACTGGTTGTTTGATTTTCTAGCCAAGTTTGGCTATTTGTCATCACTTAAAAACCCTAAAAATTGAAAAACCCCTAAAAACCCATAAAAATTGTAATAAATAAATTAAAAATCCAAAAACAATAATTAGGGTGCCTAAATTTTCCTTATTCTTTCTAGAATATAGGAAAAATACCTTTAGGGCTTTTTGAGATCCAAAATTATTTTATTTTTGGGTCTTAAGCCTTGCTGGACAGTTCCCTATTTTTCTTGCATTGTTTGATTTTTAATAATTAATTTACACATTAGAAAAATTCCAAAAATTCACCAAAAACAGTAAAAATCCTAAAAAACATAAAAACCATTTTTCCATAATTTTTGCATCATTTGTGTGTCTTGTATAAATCGTTGAAGTCCAGTGTTTGTGTGCTTTCTTCCATTTTCTCACTCATTAAAAAAATTCTAAAAGATTATAAAAACAAATAAAAACCTTAAAAAAAGACTTTTTGGAGCTCTGACTGCATCGTAGGCCGCAAGGCCAATCTGTGCTCCTTGTGTTCGACCCTGGGAGCTATACCAGGTTAATCTTATAGCAGACCGCTCTATCTTGTGTTTTGATTGATTGATCTCTTTGTGAGTGGTTTATTTTCTTGATTTACGCAATCGAGTGACTGAGGACAACGACATTGTGATTTATTTTCCACCTTAGTCGCTCTCTTATTTTTGCGTGATCAGAATGGCGCCGTTGCCGGGGAGCACGGCTTTGTAGTCAGTTTTCCATTTTGTCTCTCTCTATATTATTGTTGTTTTCTGACCATTCTCTCTCTTTGATTTTTGTGCGAGGTACTACGTGGAGATCTTGGAGTATACTTTTTGAGGACCCGCACGGGAAGAGGAGCAGGAAGAGAGAGAGAGGAGAGGAAAATTTTATTTCAGAGAGAGAGAGAGAGCATTTCTTGTTGTAATAATTTAGGACTTGAACTCTGGACACTCTTGGACATTTGTAACTTAGCGGGTCTGTTTCGCCGAGCACCGGTGTGCTCGGGGGACCCATCTGATTTTCGCGGCTTTTTATCGTGGTTTTCATAGCTAGCTGCCTTTTCCGGTGTTTACGCGGTTTTCCTCGAGCCCCTAGATTTAGGAATTTATGTTGATTGTGACGTAGATATTTAAGGCCCAAACACCTAATAGAATATCTGTTCCCATAGAACGTAATTGGACCTTAATAAAATTCATTGAAAAAGTTAGTTTAATTGAATTTGAGACCACGTGCCGTGAGGAGTCACATACAGCGCTGGCAGGACCCGTCGTGGCGGGCACCGAGTGACTCCCAAGATCGGACTCCGGACTCAATTCGATTAGCTGACTATTGTTCTTCACGATCAATAGAAATTGCTTGTCTAAGGCCGGTTTTTCCCGCTGCACCATTTAGGTAGTTTTATTCTGTCTTTAAATTCTGCGCGGATCACTTGCATGTAGAGTGCTGGAGACAAGGTACGCATTTCTTTCTCTGCATGCATCATTGATTTCTTCGCGCATCGGCTTTTTCGTCTTCTCCCTCTGTTTTTGGATTAATAATCATCAGGAGAATCGAAAAAACCGTTAGGCCGCTTGTATTTATTTTTGAAAATAAATTAAAAAGAAAAACAAAAAAATTGGGACTGGATAACATTATTGACCCTAAAAGACACTCACAATTAAAAATTTGTCTTGGGGAGAGCAACCCCCTCATTGTTTGGTTTGATTGTGCGAGAGAGTGACCCGAACACTAGGTAGAGCCCTCCGGTGCTCATCTCGACTGATTACCGACTCTTCTGTGCGGGACAGTCGGTTGAGAGAGTATCGGGTATCCTAACAGGTCACGTTAATCGCTCTGATATCTTGTATGTTCACCAAATAAAATTGACAAGATAAATTGACCGATCTTTCACGGTCTTCACATTGTGTTGTGTTGGTGAACCGGGGGTTTGCTTTGCGATCATATTTTCTCCAGATCCCATCCGCCCAACTCGCCAAGATCAAGATGATGGGCAGACGATCTCTTAGGCAGCCTCTGGCTGCACCGCTTTCAGGCGCGTCTACTCCATCATCTAGGTTGGCCCGTGAGAGTCGAGACCAGCTCTCCGGGCCCGAGTTCGAATCCACCCTGTTCCCCCTCGATCCCCTTTCTTCTGTTCCTGAGAGACATGAGCCCGAGGAGAGACGAATTCATTTGACCGAACCTGAGTTGGGCTCTTCTGATTTTGCAGACATCCCTATGGCTGGAGCCGGTAGTTCAGATGATCGCCAGCCCGAACACTTTGTTTTAGACCAGGGAGCGATCAACTCCACCCTGATCGCATCATTAGAGACGGTTCAGAACCAGTTACGCGATCAGGGGGCATTCATGATAGAGATGAGGAGGGAGTTGGAGAGACTCCGAAGAGAGCGAGAAGAGCCGAGCGAGCCGGAGGACATTCCTGATGCTGATGCAGAAGCAGCAGCCGCAGCAGCAGCCGCCGCAGCAGCGGCAGCCGCCGCAGCAGCGAGACCGATGCGGGAGCTTCACAACCCTGGATCTACACTGATGCACCAATGGGTGGTGATACCTGCTATCGTGGGGGATTTCAAGTTCCCTCCGAACACCCTGCAGATGCTTCCTCATTTTCATGGACTCGCCACTGAGGAACCCCACCTCCATCTCCAGGAGTTTCTGATGATCTGTAGCACTGTCCACGATCGTCGTGTGGACCAAGATACGATTCGAATGATGGCCTTCCCTTTTTCACTGGCAGATAGAGCAGCCGCCTGGCTGAAACATCTAGGGAAGTTTGTGTACACCTGGGATCAGCTCCGCACCGAGTACTTGAACAAGTACTATCCACTCGGGCGGACGAATGCAGCAAGGGCCCTGATCAACAACTTCTCCATGCTCCCTAACGAGCAATTTCACGAGGCATGGGAGAGGTTCAGAGAGCTTCTGGATAGATGCCCACACCATGATATCTCGAAGCCGAACCTAGTTCAGAGCTTCTTCAGTGGGCTAACACCAGAGCTTCAGGGTCTGGTGAATGCTTCTTGCGGCGGGTCCTACTTTGCCAAGGACCACAACCAAGTCTGGGCCATCTATGAGGAGATGTCCGAGAATTACATGGTGATGTCCCAGACTAGGCTGTACACACAGAGATCTCAGCAGCCGCCAGGACCCGTGCAGTATCAGCGGATAGCACGGGTTGATGCAGGTCCATCCAGTTCGTCCACAGTTGCAGCCGCACAGGCAGAGTCGGCCGCTGCGGACATGGGGATTATCAGCGAGAAGTTGGACCGCATGGAAATCATAGAGAAGAAGCAGTGCCAGGGCATAACTCAGATGGAGGAAATGGCACAGACTCTGAGCGACATGAAGACCCAGCTCTTGTGTCTCCAGGAGGCACAGACGGCTCCTCAGCCCCGTCTTCTGTCGCGAGGCGATTCCGGCGGCAGCCGCAGCTCGTCCCAGCGCTCCAGCTCCTTGCAGCAGCCTAGACAAGTTCACCTTGTACAGGCGGAGCCGTACCAGCAGCAGCAGCCCTCTTACCAGGCACCACCATCTCCAGACTTACAGATGGTGGTATATCAGCCGGATCAGCCTCTGGATGTACTCCCACCAGCCCCATACGATACAGAGCCGTTGATGGATGTCAACGGAATTTGGTATGACCGTCCTCAACCTGGAATCCGACGAGACCATCCCGGATTCAGGTGGGGGAATGGGGGTAACCAACCCCAGCAGCAGCCAGCCGGTCAGGGAGGGCAGTACTCCCAGCAGAGGGATCACCAGCAGCACCCAGCACACCAGCCATCATCATTCGTATCTCGTCCCTATCAGCAGCAGGGACAGAGTTGGAGACGTGAGCAGCAGGCTCACCAGCAGCAGCATCATTCCTCTTACCCCTCTCAGTCACAGCAGCACCAGGTCCAGCAGCCTCATTACCAGAGAGGCAACCCGTCGGGCTCCCATGAGAGCCCCGCCATGGATGATATAGCCCGCCTCTTCACAGAGCAGCAGGCTACATTTAGACGGGAGATGGGCGAGTTCCGCCAGGAGATGCGGGACCTGATGAGAGGGAAGGCCGCCATCCCTGCACAGATCGAGCCAAATCCGAATAGCTTGAAGAGGAAATCTGAGCAGGTAGTTCACACTGAATTTGCCACTCCTAGTGACCCATTTGATGATACATCTTCGGATTTATTTGATGCTGATTTTGTCACACTTAGGAGCGGTAGAAGACCAGCAGGAGGCGCCTCATCTGAGCGACAACATGAGGATCCATCTAGAGCGCCAGATGAGGAAGAGGAGAGCGGTACTGAAACCGCACATCATGATGACGGTGGTACTGATGCCACCCGAGATGCTGATTCCACCGGCGGTACTGAGGCCGCCATTTCACCACATAGAGGAGGTGGTACTGACGCCACCAGGAGAGCCGAGCCAGCCCGCGGTACTGAGGCCGCAAGACGTTTAGTTGCAGAGCCAGCCAGAGGTGGTACTGAGGCCACCAATATTCATTTTGATAGAGATGTTGTCTTTCCTCGAATAAATGTATCTCAGAATTCTGATTTGAATAAAGGAAAAGGTTTAGTTTATTCTGATCCCACTGTGATGAATGATGTTTGTGAGGATCCAGTCATCGACTCATCTAGACCTATTCCTAGTCCTTCATCTGAGAAGGACCCTGTGATCCCCTTTCCTAGAGCCCTTGAGTTGGGGAAGGGGAAGAAAAAAGAAAAAGATCCAAAAAAGAGAGAGCAGGAGGAGTTCAGCCAGAGCATGATAGACCGATTTCACATCCAGCTGACCCTCAATGAGGCTTTGCAGCACATCCCTCTTCTTCAGCGGTCCTTGAGAGACAGGACCACCGTCAGGAGGACGAAGAGGAACAAGACCGCAGAGATCCATGTGCTGACCAAAGCCACGTGTTACGCGATCCAGAACCATCTGCCGACTAAGAGGCCAGATTTAGGGGCCCCGTATGTCAGATGTCAGATTCGTGAGCAGAGGTTCGACCGCACTCTATTAGATAGCGGATCGTCTATCAACCTTCTTCCGGCAGCCCTTCTCGACCACTTAGAGTTGGGCACTCTTAGACAGAGCAGGACATACCTTCAGTTTGCTGATCGGTCTGTCAAGAGGCCAAAGGGGTTGTTACGAGACGTTGTCGTCACGATTCAGGGTTTGCAATTCCCCGTGGACTTCGTAGTGCTGGACATGGAGACCCCTGACTCGTTGACCGATTCCCCCATCATCCTCGGTCGCCCATTCTTGGCCACAGCCAAGGCGGTGACTGACCATGACAGTGGGAAGGTATACTTTCGCGTCCAGGGCGAGAGTATACAAATAGAGACGGTTAAGGACCACAGAGCCAGATCTAGATCCCGCTCACATGGCAGTACAGATTCAGAGCAGCTGACAGACCCAGAGCCAGACATCCACCAGGACTGTGATTTTGTGATCACAGATGATGAGGCAGCTTGGGCAGATCCTGTAGCACAGACCATCCTCTCATATTCAGATACGGCTGATGCAGAGATGATAGCAGAGGATAGTCTGGAGAGCACAGCCTTGGTTCAGGATACTATTGAGTCAGCAGAGTCGGATCTTGATCGCGACACGATTTCTAGTGATGGTGGTACTGAGGCCACCCTGCTCTATGGTGGTGCTGATGCCACCTTGTTCTCCAGTGGTACTGATGCCACTGAGTCTGATATAGATCCCTCGGATTCAGAGTCTGATTGGGCAGATTGTAATGATCAGATGCCAGATCTGGATCCACCTGAGCCTTTAGATGAGGAGGAGGTAGAGGCAGAACAGAACAGAGACAATGTAGAGGACCCGCCTTCTCCAGATCCAGTTTGTGAGAGTTCATTATCATTTTCCCAGGCAAATTTGGCAGAATTATCCGCATACACACATCTTCTTAAGAAGCCAGATTTGCCAGCACCTAGCTGTCCAGAGCTAAAGCCGCTCCCTACTTCGCTGAAGTATCGATTCCTTGCGGGAGAGTCTGAGATGTACCCAGTCATCATCTCTGCAGATCTGACTGGAGAACAAGAATCCCGTCTGATGGAGGTTCTTGAAAAGAACCGCAAGGCAATTGGATGGAGCGTAGCGGATCTCCAAGGGATTAGCCCCTCGTTGTGCTCACACCATATCTATCTCGAGGAAGGGGCAAAGCCGTCGCGTGAGTTCCAGCGGCGACTGAACCCCAACCTAAGAGAGGTTGTTATGAAGGAAATATCAAAATGGTGGAGTGCAGATTTTATTTATCCCATTTCCGACTCCAAGTGGGTCAGCCCCTTGCATGTGGTGCCCAAGAAGACGGGCATCACGACTGTGATCAGTGAGTCGGGAGAGGAGATTGCTACACGAGTACCCACCTCTTGGCGGGTCTGTGTTGACTACAGGAGACTCAACCAGGCCACCAAGAAGGACCATTTCCCCCTGCCTTTTATTGATCAGATCATAGAGAGACTGGCAGGGAAGAGCCATTACTGCTTCCTGGATGGGTACTCGGGCTACAACCAGGTAGCCATCGCTCCTGAGGATCAGGAGAAGACCACCTTTACCTGTCCCTTTGGTACTTACGCATTTCGACGCATGCCATTCGGGCTATGTAACGCCCCTGCGACTTTTCAGAGATGCATGCTGTCAATCTTTTCGGACATGGTAGGGGAGTGTTTGGAGGTCTTCATGGACGACTTCTCGGTTTACGGCGACGGTTTCGATTCCTGTCTTGACTGCCTAGACCGAGTACTCCAGCGATGTATTGATACCCGGTTAGTTCTATCTTGGGAGAAGAGTCACTTCATGGTGACTCAAGGGACGGTGCTTGGCCACATCATCTCCAACAGAGGCATGGAGGTTGATCCGGCCAAGGTCGATGTCATTAGGAAACTCACACCGCCGTCCAATCTGAAGCAGTTACGGTCATTTCTGGGGCACGTTGGTTTTTATAGAAGATTCATTCATGATTTCAGCAAGATTGCCCGACCGTTGACTGACCTATTGACGAAAGACACCGAGTTCCTTGTCGATGACAAGTGTCTTTCGTCCTTTGAGACTCTCCAACAGTGCGTAATTGAGGCTCCTGTCCTTCAGCCACCCGATTGGTCTCTCCCATTCGAGATCATGACGGACGCCTCTGATTTTGCCGTAGGGGCCGTGCTAGGACAAAGGAGGGATGGAGTACCATTTGCGATACACTATGCTAGCCGCACATTGGATTCCGCCCAGCGGAATTATACGGTCACAGAGAAGGAGATGCTAGCAGTAGTGTTTGCCTTAGATAAATTCAGATCATATATCATTGGATCCCGAGTGACCTTGTACACAGACCACACCGCCATCAGGTACCTCATGTCAAAGAAGGATGCCAAGGCCAGACTTACTAGATGGATCCTTCTACTCCAGGAGTTCGACATTGAGATCAAGGATAAGCCTGGAGTCAAGAATGTGGTGGCGGACCATTTATCCCGATTAGAGCAGCCTGAGGATTCTGAGCAGATTGATCCGATCAGAGATACCTTCCCAGATGAGGCGATCCTTGCTATCGCCTCACTCCCATGGTACGCCGATATTGTGAACTTTCTCGTTGCTGGGAAAGTCCCACAAGATTGGCCCAAGCAGAAGATTGAGACCTTCCTTGCGAAGGCTAAGTCCTACCACTGGGAGGATCCCATCCTTTACCACGAAGGAGGGGATAGCATCTGGCGTCGGTGTATTCCTCAGGAGGAGCATCATAGTGTCCTCACTTACTGCCACAAGCTTGAGGCAGGAGGGCATCATTCTGGGAGGAGAACGGCACAGAAAGTGCTCCAATCCGGCTTGTGGTGGCCTACACTCTTCAAGGACTCTGATGAGTTCGTGAGGAGGTGTACTGACTGTCAGAGGATGGGCACTTGTGGACAGCGTGATATGATGCCGATGCAGCCCATTCACTTCTGTGAGGTTTTTGACGCATGGGGCATCGATTTCATGGGTCCATTCCCTAAGAGTCAGGGATTTGAGTACATTCTGTTGGCCGTGGATTATGTTAGTCGTTGGGTTGAGGCTATCCCCGCCCGAGCCGCAGATGCAAAGACAGTTTGCAAATTTTTGAAGAGACACATCATTATGCGGTTTGGGGTTCCACGAGTTCTTATTTCTGATGGGGGATCTCATTTCATCAACGACCAGGTGAAGGCACTTGCTAGAGAGTTTGGCATAGACCATCGTGTTGCTACACCGTATCATCCACAGACAAATGGTCTAGCCGAAGTGTCGAATAGGGAGATCAAGAATATTTTACAGAAAGTCGTCCGCCCTAACCGAAAGAATTGGTCACAGCTTTTGGACTCGGTCTTGTGGGCATATCGGACGTCTTTCAAGACTCCATTGGGTACATCTCCCTTTCGCCTTGTGTATGGCAAGCCCTGTCACCTACCAGTTGAGCTGAGGCACAAGTCACTCTGGGCAGTTACAGATATTCTGATGGATCCAAATGGTATAGGAGACCAGAGGAGGGCAGAGTTAGCCGCCTTGGAAGAGCTTAGAGATGCAGCTTTCTCAAGCAGCCTTCATTATAAGGAGAAAATCAAGGAGTGGCATGATTCTCATATCAGCCACAAGCATTTTGAGATTGGACAGAAAGTATGGCTGTTTGATGCAAGGCTTAGATTATTTCCAGGGAAGCTACAGAGCAAATGGAAAGGACCCTATTTGGTCAGAAAGGTACACGATAACGGTAGCATTGATATATCTGAGTTATCTTCTGAGAGTACCTTCCGAGTGAACGGCCAGCGGCTCAAACCATTTCTAGATCATGAGCCGCGGGACGTTATTATTGCTGCTATTCATTTTGCGTGAGATGTGGTCCTTTGACTCACATCTTTTACATCTCACGCCTGATTTTCACTGTTCTTCCGCCTGTATAGATCCAGCTGTCCATATCATTCTATTCTTTAGTCCCACATCCCAATTCTCATCCTATGATTATGCTATACTTAGGGTGTACTTTACCCTAAGTATAGGGGGGATGTCGGACCTGTGAGTATTCTTTTCATTCTTTCTGCTCTTGTTTTTGCTGCCTATACTTAGGGATATTTTACCCTAAGTATAGGGGGGGCAGATTCTGTATATTCTTCACTCGGCTTTCCCTTCATGTACAGCTTTCTATACTTAGGATTAGTTAATCCTAAGTATAGGGGGAAACCACCGAGTTCCTCTCATTTTATTTATTTATTCGTTCCTGTACTTAGCCATTCCTTTTCACTTCCCTTTTACTAAGCACGAGTTATGTCTTCTTCATCGCTCTTGATCACTCTGAGGACATCGTTCGAGCTAAGTATAGGGGGGGTGTGTATATATTTCATATATACTTTAGCCATAACTCGTACTTTGTGTGAGTGTGTTAATAAATAAAATGGCTAAAAATCACAAAAATCACAAAAATTAAAATTTTTCATGTACATAAACCTCTTTTATTCTTGCACATACATAGCTAGTGTATAAAGTATTTTTGTAAAAATGATTTCAAAAATCTTTTGTGTGAAGCTTGTGTAAAATATTTTTGTATCAAAATTATGTATATAGTACAAAATTTTTCAAAAATGTTTTGAAAATCAAAAGTTTGCAAAAATCTTGTGTAAATGTGTGTAAATATCTTTTTGCAAAACTTGCACTTCATGCATCATTCATTCATGATTTCAAAACATTTTTTCAAAAATTTTTTGCATGATTGTAAAATATTTGTAAATAGCATCTTGTGTACATTTATGTATATAGTTTTTCCTGGATAAGAGTTGACATTTAAACTAAGCCTGGAATTAAATTGAGAAATGGAGCTTGAATAAGATCTTAATTCACTTAACTTCAAGAGGAACCTTGTAGGACTTAGGGTTAAGGCTTTTCAGGTCCATAAGGACTTAATTCTTTGAGTCCACTAGGCTATGAGCATATGTCATCTTGATGAGCCTAAGTAGAGCACTTAACAACACACGCATGACTCTCAGAGACAATGGCTTAACTTGCACCTGCACTTTACACATGGCTCTCCATGGATGAGGTGATGAGGAGGCAGTTTCCTTTGGCTTGGGGTAGCATATGAGGGTAGTACTTCTAGGCGGAACCTCTCTTCTTCTTATAGTGAAGGAAGTGCACCTCAACTTGGTCTAGTGGTGTTGAAAGCTAAAGACAGAAGCTGTGGGTTGCAATAAAGCTTCAAAAGAGGGATAGTCTACTGGCTCAAGGGGAAATTTCTTATATATGCTGCACCATGTAGATATGTTGTACAGAAGTTGTTGAAAAAAAAAAAAAATATGCAAAAATGCAAAAAGAACTCCAAAAAAGTGGTGGGTCGGATTGAAAATTTAATAACCCCACCGGAGTATGAAGCAAAAGCTTATGGTATCCATGTTACATCTCATGAAGCTTGCAGCGGGAGACTTAGCTACACTGGCTAAGCTTCCAAAACTCTATACTTCTACCCCCTCTTCTTGAGCCGGTTGCACTTGAACTTAGAAGGGAATACCCCGCTTCTCGAGGAAAGAGTTGCTAGACCGAGGCATTAGAGTTACCAGGTTGAGGGAGGTTGTTTCTTTGTCACTTCTGAGGTGGGGAGCCACATATCACTTACACCGCAAGGAAAGATTCATGGTCATTAGAGTTTGTGTATGTAGACTTGTTCTGATCTGGTTTATTGAGGAGTCTTGCCCATAGATTGGTGGAACTTGGAGGCTGTTGAGTTTTAGGCTTAAGTCCAAATAAGGTTCCGACACATTAATAATCCAAAGATCTGATCGAGCTCCATATTTCAAGTTAATGAAGGCAAAATTTAATAAGTCAACCTTGATCCATGTACATCCTCTTTTTCTTTTTCTTTTTCTTTCTTTTTCACTTCTTTTTCAAATAAGTGTTTGCTAAGGGACTAGCAAAGTTAAGCATAGGGGGGTGATGAATACCCATTCATCACTCTTTATTCTTCTATTTTAGCTACAAAAACCTTTGCAAATACATGTAGATATGTGTAAATACAAATAATTACCAGAAGCATGCATTGTGTAAAAACCTATAATTAGCATGTTTTTGTGCACAAAATAAAAGAATAAAGAGCAAAAAGAAAAAGAGGGAAATATTTAGAATAAATATTGAGCAACCTAACCCAAGGGAGGGCTCAGCATGGGCCTGACCGCATAAATGCCAAGTAGAGAGAGATAGGGGCTCACATTTATATATATATATTTGTAAATACATAAAACTTTATATTTTCCTCACCCAAAAATATACTTGTACATATTGTGTGTATATTCTATTAAAAACAAAATAAAAAGATAAAAATCAAAAAGATTCAAAAACCCTTCCTTCACCATGTGTATAAACCACACTCTTGCATTTATTTAACCCTATAAATAAATTCATTTATTTTCTAAACTTTTTGTAAATATTCTATATTACCTTTTGTAAATAAAATAAATAAAAAGAAACAAAACAAAAATCAAATAAAAATTACAAAATTGAAAATACCAAAAATACATTGTATTAATACCATGTATATAAATGTAGATATCCATTTATTTCACACTTGTATATAAGTGATAAAAATAAAATAAAAATATTCTTTTATTCCATATTTCATGTTGTAAATAAATAAAATACAAAATGGGCATAAAAACACATAAAAATAACAAATAAAAAATCAAAAATAAAAATTCATGTAGTGTACATATACCTATATATAGAGCTAACCTATTTTTATTTCCAAAAATTAAATAAAAATCACCAAAAAATAGAAAAAAATAAAAGAAAAATATTTCATGTTTTAAGTTTTTCCTAATTCGACCTATTTCTACCCTAAAAAAATAAAACAAAAATCGCCTACACGTGGCCGCTCCTGATTGGGCCACGGGGGAATGTTGACCCCAGTCAACTCCCCCGCGCCTCCTTCCTTTTCTGGCCAACGCGCGCCGCGCCCTTCTTCCCCGATTTATCCACGCGCGTCCAGCCTGTCATCCACTCAACCCCCGCGCCCGGACTCTTCGCCGATCATCCCTCTCCCTCGCCGGATCCTCCGCCATCAAAATCACGCCTTCCTTTGCTGTCGCCACTCAACCCTAATCGCCCGGTCACATTATAAAACCACCAGCTCCGCCGCCCTCGCGCCGCATCTTTGGACCCTCTCCTTCTTCCCCGTGACCTCCATTGGCCTCGCAAGAGTGACAGCAAGCCGTTGCCTTTGTAGCAGTGAGGCGAGAAGGCGTATCCTCTGATCCGGCGTAACCTCGCCGTCCTTGCTCCGCCGCCGCGTCGAGCATCGAGCTTCAGGCCTTGACGCCCTTCGAAGCTACGACCCGGAGATAGCCCATCTCCAGCCCAGTCTACTTCAGCCACCAGGTAGCCTTAATTCTTTTTAATTTAGCTTAATTTCCGATTACGCCCAAATCATCGCTCCGACGTACATCTTCGATTCCGGCCACTCCGATCACCCACCTTCCAATCCGACCCGACCTCCACCTTCACCGTACCCTCACGCACCTTCTTCACCCATTCGCACAACCCAGTTCGCACAGGAACTGGGAGTCGAGCTCCACCGCCGTCGCCTCGCCGGAGCTCCTCCGCCACGCCGCACCATCCACCTTCACCCCGCCTTCTTGGGTCGAGGCACTTTGCCCTCGACCCGCGAAGCTCCTTGTCTACTTTGCAGGTCGAAACGAGGGCGTCTGAGGCCCTTCGCCATTCAGCCAGGAGCTTCGAGCCGCCAGGTCTCGCCGGAGCCCCTCCAGGGCTCGGTTGAGCTCTTGGCCACCACCAGCAGCTGCGGGATCGTCCAGCGGAGCTTCTCAGACCTTCAGGCGCAGCTGAGGAGGACCGGAGTTCACGCAGGACGTCGGCGAAGTTCGCCGGCGTCGAGTTCTTCCTCCACCTTCCAGAGCCGTCCGATGCACCCTCTGCTCCAGATCTGATCGTGACCGTCCATCCTTGAAGGAGCAGCAGCCGTTGATCTATCTGAGGAGACATCTGGACCGTTGCATCCGAGGAGAGAGGCACCCGAGCCCCGCACCGCTCGATCTTCCACGTGGCCTCCCTCGGACCGTCGATCGAGTCGAAGAGGAGAAGAGAAGAGTAGCGCCGCGCATCCAGCCGTCAGATCATACACGTGGCGCCCATCCGACCGTCGCTATTAATAAAGGGGTAAATATCATAGGGCCCCCTCTGTTTGTCGTATTTCATTTTAGTCCTGTAATTTTTAATTCACGTTGTTTATTTTGTGGGTTATTTGCATTAAGGACCTCGGACTTAATTTTATTTGCGATTATACCCCTGCCAGTAGAGACCCACGTGCCTTGGCACGTGTTTTGCTGGGTTATTTGCATAGAACCCCTTGTAGTTCTGGATGTTATTCAATGAATAAAATGTTTTGTGAAATTGCATTTATACCCCTGTGAGCATTGATTTTGAACATGTGCGAATTATTTTTGGGTAAATTGCATATAAGCCCCTGGACTTTTGATACGAGTTATCAATAGGTCCTTGGAACTTATTTTTATTACATTTAGGTCCCTGTGTGCCCCAGGCACGTGCTTGACACGTGACTTCTTGGGTATTTTGCACCAGGACCCCAGAACTTTTGGGTATTTGCACTTAGGTCCCTGTGCACAGTGCCCCACCTTTATTTTTGAATAAAATATCAAACGACCTCCAAATCCAATGAAATTTTGACACATGGCTCCTGCCATGGTGTAGGAATTTCTATGATTTTTGGGGACATTTTTGATTTCATTTATTATTTTTAAAAATTCAAAAACCCGTATTTTTGCCACTGTTTGACTTTAAAAATACCAAAAAAAAATATAAAAACTCCACTAAAAATTCTAAAAAATTTAGATATTGTTGTTTACTGGTTGTTTGATTTTCTAGCCAAGTTTGGCTATTTGTCATCACTTAAAAACCCTAAAAATTGAAAAACCCCTAAAAACCCATAAAAATTGTAATAAATAAATTAAAAATCCAAAAACAATAATTAGGGTGCCTAAATTTTCCTTATTCTTTCTAGAATATAGGAAAAATACCTTTAGGGCTTTTTGAGATCCAAAATTATTTTATTTTTGGGTCTTAAGCCTTGCTGGACAGTTCCCTATTTTTCTTGCATTGTTTGATTTTTAATAATTAATTTACACATTAGAAAAATTCCAAAAATTCACCAAAAACAGTAAAAATCCTAAAAAACATAAAAACCATTTTTCCATAATTTTTGCATCATTTGTGTGTCTTGTATAAATCGTTGAAGTCCAGTGTTTGTGTGCTTTCTTCCATTTTCTCACTCATTAAAAAAATTCTAAAAGATTATAAAAACAAATAAAAACCTTAAAAAAAGACTTTTTGGAGCTCTGACTGCATCGTAGGCCGCAAGGCCAATCTGTGCTCCTTGTGTTCGACCCTGGGAGCTATACCAGGTTAATCTTATAGCAGACCGCTCTATCTTGTGTTTTGATTGATTGATCTCTTTGTGAGTGGTTTATTTTCTTGATTTACGCAATCGAGTGACTGAGGACAACGACATTGTGATTTATTTTCCACCTTAGTCGCTCTCTTATTTTTGCGCGATCAGTGCCCTATTCACCCTCTCAAAGCCCCAGTTCCCCTCCCTAAACTCGTTGATCACGTCCAGGATCTCTTCCTTCAGCATGTCCCAGAACTCCCTATAGAAAAAAATCGAGAAGCCATTAGGACCTGGGGCACCATCCACGTTCAGCCCCCAAACCGCCTTCTTAATCTCTTCCTCCTCGAACGGTGCCTCAAGCCCCGCCGCTTGCTGCTCTGATATCACTTCTACTCCTCTCCCAAGCCAACCCCAACCCTCCCCCCCTCCTTCTAGAAGCCACCACAAAATGTCCCCTGAGGGCAACCCCCAGTTGTGCGTCCCCCTCCACTTTGATCCCTCCAATATTCAGTTCTTGGATATAGTTCCGCCTTCTTCTACCCGAGGCCATTGTATGGAAAAATTTTGTATTTGCGTCTCCTTCTCGCAACCACTTTTGTCTGGATCTCTGTCTCCACTCGACCTCCTCTTTCCTATCTTCCAACATAAGCTCTTCTAGCAGTCTCGCTCTCTCCTTGAATTATTCTTGGTCTAGACCTCTTTGATCATCCAGCTCATCTAATCGCGAAACGTCCTCTTGAGCAGCTCCTCTCTGGGATCTTCGTCTCGTCCTCACCTCTTTCCCGTACGATAACAAGTAGAAATAGTAAAGAGGAGGAATGGAAGACTACATGTGTACGAGCACTTCGTTCCACTTCATCTCTGGCTCTAGCTCTGTCTAGAGAGAGGCAATTCAGATCTTGATACTTTTGCTATTGGTATTGTTTAACGGTTCAGATAAATTAATCCAAAAGATTAATTTGTGCTATAACCATTATGGGAATTCTAATCAATCCAATGACTCGGACTTAATGTCCTTTAAGATGGTAGTTACGGAATTGAAGCGTCATTCTAGGTCATCAAGAACTCTCTCTCCATATGTGAATTCTTCTTACATAAGAAATCTTTCTCTCACATTGTTTCTTCCATCGTGACTTTTCTCATAATTTAATCTAAGAGATCGAAATCTTGATTTAGCATCTTTCTAATCATTTGAGAATCATTCATGATTATTTAATATCATTCTAATTAATTACAATACATCATCCATCATAATTGTTGTACAACAATTCTTCACTTTCATCTTAAACATCTCCAATAGAGATTGTGAATGAGATATTTCAATTCATGGGGACATAGGAATTTCTGTATCTGTTAAATTTTCTCGTCAAGTATCCCGAGTACTGAACTTTCATCTGAAATAGACCGTCAAGTATCATCTAACATTTCATATATGCTACCAGGATCATATGTTTCTATTTAATCTCCACCATGATCAATTGCTTCATTATTTTGTTCTCGTATATAACCAATTCCTTCACCAAGATACGTCTAATTTGTATAATGAAGTCAAATTTCATTTAATATTAGGTGCTCGTAGACTACAGTCTGATTGTTAGTCAAAGTGTTCTTGCATCTAATACATGGACAATGAATCTTATCGCATTCACCTCAAGCAATATGATATAGTGATTCACATAGAAATTTTCAATCTAAAAATTTGATGACACCTTTGTTACATGTCTGATAATTATCAATGTTTTTGTTCATCCAACTCTTGACTATTTCTTAAAACTAAAGACCTGATAAATAAATAAGGTTAAACCATGTTACTGAATTCCCGATGAACATAAAAGTTACCCCTATGACAATTTGAATATTAATAATGGATAATACATTTTCCACATGAGCCTGATTTGATAAATTTAATGTATAACATGATCTACTCCACCACTTACCACATCATCTTGATAAAAAATCATAAACCCTTTCTAATTTCTTAAGCATCAACTCATCATTATTAATACCCAAATTCAACCTCTCAATAATTCTTCGTAGCTTGTATTATCCATATATAAAATCTTGTTATTAAGGTTTAGCTACAATAAAGCATAAATAAAATTTTCTAAAATTGAAGATTTATCTCTCTTATTTCTCTTGATTACGAATGTTTACCTACAATAAACTCATTACACATATATTCCTTATCAATTAAATAACTAAATATCATCATGTAGTAGGAATCTAAAACCAGTGAGTTGAGTATTAAGTATGATATTCTCCCTTCAAGCTCTAACCACATGGCAAAATATCTCAAATTACTTACAAACATCTTTTTTTAAGTTGGAAAAACTACTACTTAAATTGAACATTAAAGCTACAATTAATATATATATATATAGAAACATCCATTCTTTCACCAAACATCCATTCCAAGGAGTTAAAACTTCATTAGCACACTTAGTACAATATCCACTTCAACAAAGACATAGTTTAGATGTCATAAGTTACCCGGATTCATCTCGAAGGTGGGGATGAAAAAGAGATCAACGAAGAACGAGGCCAGTGAACAGCAATGAGGACACCGATAAACGAGAGGCCAATGGGCCGATTGCATGATCGGAGAAAAGGAGGTTGAGAGCTCGAAGAGGGAGGTCGAGAGTTCTGGAGGAAGGATGACTCAACAAATGTAGAATGAGAATGTCGTTAAACTATCCTCAATTGTTATGATCGAGACAATTTACTAGACATCTCCCCATCCGATCTCAAAATTCAACCTGATTTACCTCTAACAACAACGGAGGTAACAATGGCCGAGTGATCATCTCCAATAGCAAGCCAGAGAGGACCATCACAACCATCCCCTAGATAGCCCATATCCTAACGCTTGCCTAATGGAGACACTCACAAAGAGTGGGAGGGGATGGTTATAATCGTCCCTTATGAGTTCATACATAATAAATAAGAAATAGTGATGAAGTATAAAAGGGACAGTTGTAGGCACAGTTTAAGACCGTCCCCTCTATTTCATACATTTAATAAGATCTTAAATCTATGTAAGTCAGGATGGTCGTAGAGATCATCCCATATGCTAACTGTTGAGGACAGTTACGTACGCCCCCATGTTTACATGTGTAAGTAGGGCCACGGGCAGTGGAGACATGTACAGAGAACATATAGGGACGGTTATAACCATCCCCTACATGTATGTATTCACAAAAGTTTGTGCAAACATGGAGGCTACAGAGGACGATCATTCGACCATCCCCTCAATTTGTCATATAGGAAGGTTGTTTAGTCGGCCGTCTCCGACGATTATGGAATCGAGGATGACAGTTTTGTGAACGTCACCCATGGTAGTCAGGAGGGACAATCATATATCGCTCATGACTTAAGTAAATAACACTTGATAAACTTTGCATCGCGGAAATGCGTAAAAATATGCAAACTATTTGCTTAAAAATATTATTTATTCATCACATGAACGAGAAATTTTAATGTAATGATTTGAACTTAGTGAAATCACTAATTTTAGGGAAATTATTTTCCTAAATAATTTTACATATTTTAGTGAATATAATATGATATCATGGTTACCTCCTGAAGCGCGCGTCTCTAAAGCAAGAGACCTCTCGAATTAAGTCCAATGTGCACTCATCTCTCTCATGGGCACTATTACGAGTCCTTTCGCTTCTCATGAACTTCGATGTCATCTTCTTAATCTTATCCATGCAAGGATGTTCGAGATCCTGATTTCGTTGCATAATATCGATCCTTTTCCACGTACGAGGAGCATGGAGAAGGAAGCAATCTTCTCCTCCATGAGTCTACGCCAAAGGAGAGAGGAGAAGCTTGACAAGGTGGACGTGTAGGGTCTTGAAGAGTAGACGCGTGTGAGAAATGAATTCGCAAAACTATTATCTTCTTTTGACTCTCAAGGTATTAAAATAATTAGGAGGGATAAACATAATTGAAAGAGAGGCATTATCCTCTCTTTTATAGCGACGGGGGACGTCTTCTTCTCATAGAAAACATCCTCTATGATGCCCCTTGGATCATGGATCAAGGGGCTATGGTTCATTCTTGTTTTCTAAGAAACACGATTGCAATTATATCCTTTTAATCGTCAATTAAATTAATTAATAAATTGAGCAAAAATGAGATCTTAATCCAATTAGGACTCTCACAGAGGTCACCATGTGTCTCTCTCAATACACCCCATCTTTCCATATCTGTATTGAGATTGTTGCTTATTTATTAATTTGATAATTTATCTAAATTGATAATTTTATGAGAATAATCCTCATATATTATGAATCATATTTATAAAATCAAATAAAAATATAAATCTAATTTATAATTATATGAATCATATTCACATAAACACTCATTACTTGAATTATATATATAAATAATTATTATGGATCATCATTCATATTAATTAATGAATTATATTTGTGAATCATATTCACAAAAATATCCTTATGAATGACAAAACAATTATTGTCTCAATATTGACAACAAATAGTATGGTTCCTAATCCACTTAGGACTTACATTAGTTCGTGATCTCGTCCCCTAAGGTTGTCAAGGAGGTGATAAAGACAAAAGTAGGGGCAAAACTAGTATAGGTTATGGAGGGGCCATGGCCCTCCATGATTATTATATGTCACTTGTAAAATGTAATAAGTTTTTAATACGGCCACTTTTAGGATGTACCATAGTTAATGTTGTTAGATAAAGGTTGAAGAATCATTAATGGTCAAGTGATAGAGTAACGTAGTTACTCTTTTGGGAATCAAGGTTCGAATCTTATCTCTCTTAATTTTAATTTCTTTTATATGGTTTATCCAATCACTTCCAAAGTATCAAAATAATTTGTTAAAAAATTGTATTCGAGTTTGTGTATCTCTCCCATTGTTTTCAGTATTTGTAAATAAAATAAAGTTTATTCTTTCCTTTTTAACCAAGAAATTTTTTGATTCGAAATTTCACTTGATAATTTAGTCTTTTAGGATGGATTTAAAGGGTCTTAAATTATTATATTGATCAAAATTTAAAAATCATCACTGAAAATACCGATCTATTTGAAAATCTAACATTAATAATCTATCTAAATTCTACGTTTATCAAAATTGAAAGAAGTTCATTAAAAATATTAAATTTATTTAAAAATACCGTTAAAAATGTATAAAATTTTTCATTCTAAACATACACAATAGTTGTATATTTGGTTCCTCGTTGAAATTCCCGATTCCACTCCTGAATACAAAAACTCATCTTTGCTAGCCGATCGCCCATGGCCATAGCCAAACAGCTTTTCTACGGTGCACAAGACGTCATCTTCGTCCCTTAGGGAGAGGGCTGGAGGCAAGCAAAAAGGGCGTGCGTCGTTCACGTGCTTAACTAGCACCATGAGGATTCAGAGCTACAGCCGGGTAAGTATGTCTTAATTAGGCTGTAATATTTGAAGTGTAAAGCAATCGATGTACTGTAATCGAGCAGATGAATATTATAGTCACCCTTCACTTCTGGCTGTCTAAGTTGGTTGCAGCAATAAATATGCCAATAATGTGCATCATTTTGATGTTGGCATTCCCAATAAATATTTTCTAGCAAAAATATTGTACGCTCCTCGTTGATTGAAGAATATCCAGCACTAATATAATCACTGGATGATATTAGTCGATGTCAGTGCCTATCCAAAAGGGATCTATAATAATATCTAGACTGTAATCGCCACGAGATGGGAAGGTAGGGGATCATGTTGACCATAATCGTCTCTTTAGCAATCTTGATCCTTACTCTCTACTACTACCATTCCAAGAAATCAACTAGTAGCAGCTGCAACAACTTCCACCCCCTACCGCCTTCGCCGTGGAGGCTCCCATGGATCGGGAACCTCCACCAGCTTGGCTCTCTCCCGCACCAATCCCTTGCCCGCCTCTCCCAAATTCACGGCCCCCTCATGATCCTCCGCTTGGGCTCGGTCCCCACGCTCGTGGTCAGCTCTCCCGAGGCTGCCGAAGAGGTGTTGAAGATCCAAGATCGAGTCTTCGCTAGCCGGCCTCCATTGGTCATGACTAAGAGGCTCGGCTATGGTGCACGAGGCGTGATCTTCGCTCCTTACAGCGAGGGCTGGAGGCAGGCCAAGAAGATCTGTGTTGTTCATGTGCTTTCCACCCAGAGGGTCCAAAGTTACAGCAAGGTATGTGTTATTTGCTTTGAGGAATAGAGCACACCGGTCTAAGTAGATAATTTCTAACCGCTTCAACTTGATTGTAAGAGGAGGAAATATGCGTAGGAATAATTTTCGCACTTAATATGGTTATATTTTTATTGTGATCATATGCGAGAGCACTCAACAAAATTGATTTATAATTATGAATAATTTTAATAGATTTATGATTATGAATACTTTTAATATTATGTTGAAGTATCTTTCATTGTTAGACTTGTAACAACAAATATTATTCGACATAAATTATTTATATCTAGCAATATAATAATGATCCGCCGTGACTGTTCTTTCTCTCGGCTATTGTTATGCATTAATGTATGTGGACATAGATTGTATATCATCGTATATTGGGAACTGATCGCCAATACCCTACACATCGGTATTGTGGCGGAATTATCTTCTCTAAGGAAAGTCCATTTTAGTGGGTGTTTCGATGATCTCTATTTTAACTATCTTGCATTATATTTGTTGCAATTTGTTTATGCTTTACCTTTCCCGGATCTTTCCCTGATACATTGTATTCCAATTTAAATTGATTCATGTTTAATTTTGAAATTAGATCATGAATCTGAATTGCTTGATTATCTGTATGCTAATCTATGATACTATTGAAATGATTCATGTTAATCCGAAAATTACTGTTTAGTGTATATCATGTTCATCTTATTTACAACAATCTTAGAGAAGATATCTAAAACCAAGATTAAAAGTATGTCTGATATAAAGTTCAAATCGAGGGTCTATAGGACTACTATGCCTAAGAAATTCAAAGGACAGAATTTTAAGCGTTGACAATAACACATAAAAAATCTATTTAACCTTTACAGGGTTAATCGCAATATTTGAAACTAGGTGTCCAACTATGGAAAAGGAAAACCCCTCGTCTGATAGCAAGAGGGTGCAATCTACATGTAAAGAACATGACCATACATGTCATGGTTGCATTTTACGGGCTCGGTCGAACACGTTGTTTGACGTATACTATTTGTCTATACAAACTGTGAAGGGGCTATAGGAGACACAAAATATAACACCGAGGATCTCAGTATAGATAAGCACTCCATTGTAAAGTTCTTATAGTTTCCAGGTGAGCCTCTATATTTTAGTGTTTTTGTTTCATTTTTAATTCTGGAGCTTAGATTTGTAGTTTATTAGCTTTAATTTCATCTTAATCAACCCAAATACTAAAAAAGATCAGGTACGCTGGAGAACTAGGCTCCATTCTCTATTCCTCGTTCAGATCACCTTGTTACACCTCACTAACTATCTCATCTCACTCCCCTTCACATCCTCGATCCATCAAACCATCTTGTTCTTGCAAAGAACGAGATCCAAGATCTCGTCCTCTGCTACTTCATCGGAGATCCTCTACCAAGCCTCATCCATTTCTTATTCCGCTTAATAACCCGGCCAGGAGCATTGCCCTCAAGCCCCATTTTGAACAATGTAGGTCTTGAGCTCTAACGGCTCCACCTGAGGAGTAATCGAGCCTTAAGAAGTATGTCCAGGTCCCGAACCTTTCGTGAAGCTCCAAGTCTCATTCAGTGGGTCCCAGAAATTTCTAAGCCTCCTAGCATATGTGGAATGCTTCCATGGACATATTGAGCTCTTTAGATGCTCGAGAGATAATCGGATGCATGAGTATCGAAGGATTGAAGCAAGAACATGGAGGTGTTCTTCTCCGTTCTTCATGAGAAGTAGGAGCGGTTGAATCAGACAGACATCGTCTAATCGTGCCAAGGAACTAATTAGAGCCCTTCATCTACGAAGGGATATCAACATTCGTAGACCGCCGATCGCGTTAAGTAGCCGCACCACAGTTGTCCAGATCAAGGCATCAAGTGTATTTTGCACCCAATCACTTTTGTAGTCTTATTTTAGTACTATAGATAAATGATGTAGTGTAATCTTAATTGGAACATTTATACTAAGGACTTGTATTCCACTTTAGTCAAGTCAAGCTCACCTCACATGTAATCCCACGTGAGACGCTCATGATTTGCAAGATTTGTCATAAACTTCTAGGCTTATTAATAAATGAAGTTTAAGTTTATTGATATTACAATTAGGTCCCTGTAAACTACGGATTTTTATTTCTTATAATTTATTCATATAAATATTTTAATTTTTCTAAAATTGTAGGAAAATTATATTAAATGCATGGACTTATTCTTAAGAGTGTATAACTTTATTTTGGATTTTATGCATTTTCCTATTTATTTAAAATCCAAAAAGATGCATTTCTCACTGTCTAACATAAAAAACCCATAAAAATTATAAAATCATTTTCAAAAATTCCAAAAAATCTATATTATATATTATTATAGATTCTACCATTCAAATATGAGTAAAAAGTACAAAAGATACAACTCAAAATCACAAAACCCTAAAAAATTTATAAAAATTAGCAAAAATTATCTAAAAATCCAAAAGTTTAAATTGTATAATGTTTCTGAATTTCCTTCAGTATATATACTTTATAAAAAAAATAGTTTTGGGTTTATTTTGGACTTATTTATGTTTATTAGACTTTAAACAATCTCATATATTTCAATTGTACACTATTTTGAATATTTAATAACTTTAAAAGCACCTAGAAAATAGAAAAATCCCATAAAAATAAATAAAAAAATTAGAAAAATAGAAAAAACCACAAAAAACATTTATTTTTTTGAAAGTTAAATGCATTTTGTTCTATTTATGAATCATTATAACTACATTATCTATTATATACATATTGCTTGTATAATATATATATCGATAATATTATATTTAAATATATAAATATATCTTATTAAAATCAAAAAGAAATTAAAAATTTGCAAAATTAAAAAGAAAATATTAAATATAAAATTATATATAATAATTTAATGATCCTAAAACTTCAGTATAATTAAAAACCCACACAAAAAATAAGAAAAAGTAAGAAAATACAAAAAATTTTATTATTCATTAGAAATAATTACTACTAATTATTACCTACTCCTGTTTGTTCACAATGTTCGATCCATATAATACTTACACATATATAATAGTTTTCTCTATTTTATTCACACATCACAGACACTAAAGAACAAAATATTCATATGAAACTTGTACATAGTAATATATAGAAAATTACAAAAATAACTGCTAAGAAAAATAATGTACAATGCAACTGGGACACATAGAAGAAAAGTTGTAAATCGAACTTCACATATCGATATCTTCTCCATATGTACTCAAATTGAACCAACCTCACAACCATTGTATTTTAAATTATGTCATCTATATAATGAAGATGGCATTAAAAATAGAGTTAACATACAAAAGCTGGCTTTCTGGGTCATTATTGTACTATGTAGTTGTATAAAAGATTCATATATTTTCCTCTTTGTATCTTTACTCTCCTTATATTTTCAAGTAATTATGTGTAGTATTTGATATCTATTTTTAACATAAAATAGATAATATTAAATATATAGGTATATTATACATATATAGTATATATATAATAATTTATGTATGTAAAAAAATTAGGAAAATAAATAGAAATATATAATTATGTATTTACTTATATTATAAATATATAAAATATGTAAATATTATAATAAGAATTAAAAATTAAAAATAAAGTACATAGAATAGAGGTGTTTATACCTATGAATACACTTGTAAATTTAACTCCTAACAAATAATGTTTTAAAAATAAATAAGAATCACTAAAAATAGCTTGAAAAACTATAAACATTGTTAATGTTCTATGTTTTTATAAATAAAAGCATTTCCATTTCTTTTTGAGTTAATTTTTGATTTTTTATTTCTGAATTTCCCTGTAGTTGTCCACGTAGACTAATTAGGCGCAACCCTTTGTTGACCTCGGGTCAACTGTACCCACACTAGAGTTACGCTTGTCAGAACATGTGAACCACTGACTTCGCCAATTTTTGTGGTTCGATATACACCTCCATCTTACTTGATTTCTTCACGAAATCTCTGCTAGCCATCATGCCATAGCCTTAGATTGACCAGAACACCATCGATTGATTCGAAAACCAATGACATATGAAGCCATCCCATTCTATTATAAATACAACCTCTAACCATCGATTTCACTTTTAATCCCTCTTGAATTCTTCATAACCCCAACGATCCTTAGCTGGAGCATGTCCCTTGTGACGTAAGGTCATCCTCTTGATTAGCATCGAGAATAAGATCGAGGAGGAGGTGATTCAAAGCCATCGCTGGATTAGCTTCCAAGTGATCTTTCTCCTAAGTCAACATGACTAGGTGAGCCTCTCTATTTTAGTATTTTTATTTAATTTTTATTTTTAGAGCTTAGACATGTAGTTTATTAGCTTTAATTTCATCTTAATCAACCCAAAAACTAAAAAGATCAAGTACATTGGAGATCTAGGATTTGGCCTCTACTCCCCATTCAAATCACCTTGTTACGCCATGCTAACCATATCATCTCACTCTCCTTCGCATCCTCGATCCATCAAATCACCTTGATCTTGCACAGAACAAGCTCCTAGATCTTCTCCTTCGTCGCTTCATTGGATATCCTCTGGCATGCCTCATTCAACCTTTATTACACCTAATAACCTGATTGGGAGCATCGCCCTGGAGCCCCATTTTGAACCATGTAAATCTCTATCTCTAATGACTTCATATGAACATTAATTGAGCCCTAGGAAATACGTCTACGTCCCCAACCTTCCGTGAAGCTCTAGAGCTCATTAAGCATGGCCTGAAAATTTCTAAGCCTCCCAGCAAACGCGGAGTGCTTCTAGGAGCATATCAAGCTCTTTAGTTGCTCGAGAGACAGTTGAACACAGGAGAACCGAAGGATTGAAGCAAGAACATGGAGGTGTTCTTCCTTGTTCTTCGTAAGCAGCAGGAGCTGTCGGATTAGATGCACTTCCATTTATAATCTCCACCCTCCGTTTTTGTAGCATCACCACCATCTAATCGTGACAAGTAACTAATCAGAGCCCTTCATCTATGAAGGGGTATCAGCGTTCGTGGACCGTCAATCGCATTAAGTAGGTGCACCACAACTGTCCAGATCCATGCGTCGAGGGTATTTTGCACCCAACTCCTTCCATATTTTTATGTTTTATTTTGGTACTATAAATTGTAATTTTAATTGGAACATTTACACTAAGAACCATGTACTTCCCATAATTGCTCTTTAGTCCAGTCCAGCTCACCTCACATGTAGTCCCATGTGAGACGCGGGGTATTATGCAAGGTTTGTCCTAAATTTCTGAGCATGTTCGTGAATGAAGTTGAAGTTTTGTGAAATTGTAATTAGGTCTATGTAAATTGTGGATTTTTTATTTCTTATAATTTGTTCATTATAAATATTTTTATTATTCTAAAAATTGTAGGAAAAATATATTGAATGCATGGATTTGTGCTTAAGCTTGCATAATTTTATTTTGGAATTTTTACACATTATCCTATTTATAAAAGTATAAAAAGATACATTTTCTAACTATTTGACATAAAAACCCATAAAAATTATAAAATCATTTCCAAAAATTTGAAAAATCTATACTATGCTTATTACTATAGATTGTACCCTTCAAAAATCACTAAAAAAAATACAAAAGATAAAGACTAAAAATCACAAAACACTAAAAACTTTATAAAAATTAGCAAAAATTATCCAAAAATCCAAAAATATTTAAATTGTACACTATTTTTGAATTTTTCTTCACTATATATACTATATTGAAAAATATTTTCAGTTTATTTTGGAGTTATTTATACTTAATAGACCTAAAACATTCTCAGATATTTAAATTGTACACTGTATATTTAATAACTTTAAAACCCATAAAAATTAGAAAAATCCTACAAAAATAACTACAAAAGGGAAAAAATTAAAAACAACAAAAACCTTTTTTTTATATTTATATATTTTGTGATCTATTTATAAATAGAAATAGTTATATTTTTTATTAAATACATATTACTTATATAATATCTACAATATTATATATAATTATCTTATTTTATAATAAAAAAGAAAATTAAAATTTGACAAAATTAAAAAGAAATAATAAAATTAAAAATTTAAAATAATATATGTAACAATTTCAAATCATAAAAATTAAACATAATTAAAAACTCACATAAAGATTAAAAGAATTAAGAAAATACAAAAATTATTATTATAAATTAGAATTAATTACTAATAATTATTACCTACACCCTTTTGCTCCTTGTGTTCGACCCCTATACTACTTACACCTATACACAGCTATTGTAGAGTTATAATAAGTTTGAACTCATACTTCAATTTATTGATCAATTATCTATTTGTAGGTTAGTTGTTACCCGAATTAGTGATGCGTCAACACAACAATTAGGGTTCCAGCATTGTTAGGAACCCTAGGCCGATCTCTTTCTCAACATGAGGTCCTCGCCATGGGTGCCACTATCCTATAATCACTTGAGGGTATTTGTTCCTCATGAGAATACAAATGCATGGAGACGCAATAACATAGGTGGTGTCGTAGTGATGCTGTGTAATGATGAGCATTCAGCCAGGTTCCATCGCTCAGAGGTGACACATCCCAATGTCCATTTAGTTAAGTAGATAGTGAGTCGAGCCATGGCTTGTGATTTTCGATTACAACTGATCCATGGTCTAATCTCGCCTTTTAAGATAGTCTCGTGTTTGGATCAAAACAAATCATTTGATTTTTTTTACCATGGAAGTTTGATGAAGGAGACAAGATAATTAGATATGCATATGCCAATGATGGAATAATAAGGTCCCGTAAATTTAACAATTCACAGATAAAAAAGTGTACTATGCAAGAGACTCATAAAAGGAACAAGAAGGTGGGTAATAGGCATCATTAATAAGAAAAGCGATGTAGCAATTGAAGATAAGAAAAAAGTTTGGCTTAACATAATTTTATCACAGAGGAAATACTTTCCTTTTCCTACACTCGACAGGTAATAGAGAATGAGGTGGCGATTATGCTACAAAAGATTGCAAATCAAAGCAAGTCGGGCCCTTTGAATTTGAGCATCATCTTTGAACAATATGACATCCACCATCAGCAGCAGGATCGTTCTTGGTAGTGCATACGTGAACCAGGATAACTGCGAGAGCAGTGAGTTCTGTGCACTAGTCAAGGAGATGTCAACATTGGTCGGACTCTTTCCCGTTGAAGACTTCTTCCCTAAACTCGGTTGGCTGAGCACAATCAGCGGGATTTCATCGAGAGCAAGTACGTGCTTCCACAACCTCGACAAGTTCCTCAACCGAGTGATCCAGGATCATCGTCTAAGAAGACGCGATCATGTGGGCGCTAATCATGAAAGCAATCACGAGGACTTGGTTGATCTGCTTCTGTCAATGCAAGAGGATCACGAGGGAGGCATCTCTCTCGACGAGGACTTGATCAAGCCCCTACTTTTGGTAATTGCGTCCTTCCTTGCATCTCCTAACTGGAACTTCTTTTTTATTAACTTTTGTATAATCTCCTTACACAGCTAACGCGCAACTTAATAGAAATATAGACCCTGAACAAATACTCAGTGTCTTTTTATCTGTTCCTTAATTTTAACCCGACATCAAAAAATGAAGACGAATACGATTTACTGTCTCTAAATCGATATACCTAAATCCATATGTGTGCGAATAAATAGTGGCACTAATATTTTAATGTTAGGTAATATTTAAAAAGGTCTAGCGGCGCAGCTTGTTGCCCGCTTACCTTCTGTTTCGATGTAAACTTGCTCTATTTACTCAATTATAATCTAAATTGCGATCATCTCCCAGTTGCTTTTGAACTCATGCCTTCTATCTTTTGATGCTGAAAGGATCTATTCTCCGCTGGCACCGATACATCCTTCATAACTCTAGAGTGGACCATATCCGAGCTTTTGCGAAACCAACAATTACTCGCAAAGGCGAAAGAGGAGATCCACAGATCCGTATCGAAAGAGAACAAGGTGATCTCGGAAGGTGAAGCATCAACCGTGGAGTACCTCGACGCGGTAGTGAAGGAATCACTGAGGCTGCATAGCCCCGTTCCTCTTCTGGTCCCAAGGGAGTCCACCGCAGAAACTACGGTCCTCGGGTACAGGATCCCATCAAGAACAAGAGTGATGGTGAATGCGTGGGCGATAGGAAGAGATCCAAAGTACTGGGAGGAACCGGAGGAGTTCAGGCCGGAGAGGTTTATCGATAGCGATGTGGATTACAGAGGTCAAGATTTCCACTTCTTGCCGTTCGGATCAGGGAGGAGGATATGCCCCGGCATCTCCCTCGCGATGGCTACTGTGAAAGTTGCACTGGCCAACTTGATCAACATCTTCGACTGGGAGATTGCTGGTTGTGGGGAGATGGACATGGGGGAGGCCCCCGGTATGACTACTCGTAGGAAAGAGCCGTTGGTCGTTGTAGCAAAGCCTTGCTTCGAGATACCCAACGGAACTTGATTTCCATTTTTGAGATGAAAGAGGGTGACATCACGAGATGGGACTCGGGAACTTGATTTTCATATTACATGATGCATTGGGGAACAGTCTGAATCTTGCATTTGTCGATTAAAAGATCTAAACTAGAGAATGCAATCGCATGTCTTGGACTCTTGTCAAGTACCCTGAAGATCAATGCAAAGAATATCGCGGGGCATGTGTTTATATACTCTATGATGTCTATTGACCTGTGGATTATGTCTTAATAAAGATTAAAGTTATGGTTTTACTATTGTCCATTAGATTCTTTTTGGCTTGGAATGCTTTGCGTATCAAGTTAGATGTTGGCTCTTTATCAATGTTTTATTTCTTTGTAGGATTTTTTTAAGAAACGAAGATCAGTGGCCATTCATCTAAGCAAAACCAATGGCTCCGCCAGTGAAATCTCTTAAAAATGATACACCAAAACTCCCCCCCCCCCCCCCCCCCCCCCCCACATAATAACGTTCACCAATTAAATCGAATTATAAGAACAAGAAGCAATAAATAGTGAATTAATAAGGTTGAGGTTCCATCGAGAAAATTTCATTTAAGCTAATATGGAGGCTGAGGTGAATATGGGGGAGAAACCTATTAAGATCAAATCATGGATACGTTTCACCTTCCAGCTATGCTCTCGGATTCTCCAATGTTTAGAAGTAGCCACCTCACTAGTGGTGTGTTTGAATGTAGGGGTAAACTTGTAGGAGGATAATACTTTTCAGAGCTCAAATCACCGGGATAACATAATAAGTAACCCGCCATCATCATTTCACAATTGTTCAAAGATCAGGAGTCTTGTTTGTTAGTTGTCACGACCCGTCCTGCTATCTGAGACAAACGTGACAAAAATCCCACCTCAACACATAATTCTTATATAATATTTTCAATCTTAGTTAATCATGATGCATAAAAAATTGGATAGAGTTTCCTCTGCAATATGGAATTCTCCCAAACACAAATATATAAATGAAACATCATCAATTAATATTTTAGAAATCATTTATCATAAAATCTCAACAGTCCAATCAGGAGTACATCTCAACTAGTCAATCATAAGTAACAGTCGAAAGTAGAACACCATATTTTACCTTTCATATACATACAGTTATATGTATCTAACATTATCCCACATATCTATTCTTGCATATCCATAATAAAATCTATAATTCTATTTCTGTAAATCATTTGCTAAAGATATTAAAAAGTTATCAAAAAATCAAAGTCTTTGATGACGCAACCTCCGGCTAACAAGGTGCAATTGTAGATGCCTCCTAGCTTGGCTTTCCGTTTCTGCTTGTAAATAATATTTTTATGAAAGGAAAAAAGGGTGCACTGCCTAGGCAAGCACCCAAAAAACTTTATATTTACAAATTAAACATCATAGTTACAAAGTCCAAGGATCCCGGAGGATCTTGGCATATTGTATTACATTTTCAACATAGTATCACTCTCTCCTAAAATACACCTCATTTCTCGCAAGCCAAATCGCCCAGAGGATTGCGACCGATTGGATCTTTGCATCGGTATGGCCATTAATCGACGATTCACTGGAATGCCAGAAAGAAAGACAACTCTCTGACTCGATCCCTGTGATGGCGGTCTCCCTCCACACCTCTTTTGACATTGGACATGTAAAGAAAAGATGATCAATATCCTCCACCTCCTCATAACAACGTTGGCACGGAACACCAGAACAATGAAACAGTCTTGCCCTTCGAGCACTAGTCAACAACCTCTCCCTGCCCATCAGCCACATGAATACGTTGACTCGATGTGGGATCCTCCACCTCCAAATCTGGCCCAAAGATAGCTTCGTAATCTCTGGATCAAAAACGAATAATGTGTATAAAGATTTATAGGCCTTCTTCACTAGGAAATTGCCATCTGACCACACTCAATGATAATGCCTATCACATGGAATTTCCACCTGAGAGAGTGTATCTCTCAAGCATGACAAGGAGAGCATATTCTCAATAGATAGTTGCGAACGGAATGGAGAGTGACCAACCATTCCCATTCCACGCCTCGCACACACGTAATCTCTGATTCTCTGCCCATCCAAATAAACTTGGAAAAAGTTCACCGAGCTTCCCAACTCCCGACCAGTCATCATCCCAAAATCGGAAGGTATCTCCATTACCAAGACATGGTTACATCCACTGTGAAATTTGAGGAAGGACGGAGCTGACCCCATGCCAAAAGTTAGAGGAATTAGATACACTGTCCGATCTCCAGTTTAGTGTCCCCGAAGCTCCATAAATTTTTCGAAGCAAAGTGCAAGTGAGGTCAAAGCCACCGCCCCAGATACGGACAACCCACTTTGCTAGTAGGGCCCTATTCATCATGTCAAGATCAAGAACACCAAGTCCACCATCATCCTCTGATAGAATGATAGTCTTCCACCCAACCAAGGGCACACCTTTGGAGTCTCCAGACCCGACCCAGAAAAAATGGCACATCAACTTCTCCAAACGATTACGAATCCCCACTGGAAGAAGCCTGGATGACATATAGAAAATAAGGATGACGGATAAAACTGCCTTCAAAAGAACCAGACGACCTTCACTAGAGAGGCACGAGGCACACCAGCCAGCAAGTCTTCATTCCACCCGCTCCATCATAGGCATTCAATCAGATTGGTGTAGGCGTCCAGATACCAGCGGCAAGCACAAGTAGTTGAGAGGCAGTGCCCCATGTTGGGAACGTAGAGATATCCCACACTCCATTACCTCCTCCTCCATCATATTAAAGGGGGCGAAGACATACTTGTCACCATTAATCATGAGGCCCGAGAAATCTTTAGATAGTTCAAACATAGTAGCAGTCCCCTTTGCCTCCCGAGCACCCCCTTCCACAAAGAAGATCGTATCATCTGCATACTGAAGTAGAGGGATAGACATTTCATCAAGATGATACCCGGCACAGAAGTTCCCATCCACAGCTCTACGAACCATCATCGATAAAGCATCACCCACTAAGACAAAAAAAGTAAAGCGAACAGAGGGCACCCATGTCTGACTCCCCTCTGAGGCTGGAAGAAATCACCTTCCTGCTGCCCGTTCACCAATACCGAAATGGATGTTGTAGTTATGCATCTCTTCATCCATTTAATACAATCAAATGTGAAACCTCATCTCGAAAGAGATGCCCAAATGAATCGCCAGCTGACACAATCATAAGCCTTGGAGAAGCCGACCTTCCAAAGCACCCCCTTGGTATTCTTCCTTTTCCAATCAGCAATAATCTCCGAAGCAATGATTCCTCCATCCATCATATGTCTACTGGGAATGAAAGCCATATGAGAATCCGCAACAAACGAGTCCAGAAGCTCACACAGACGATTCACGAGCACCTTAGCCGCTATAAGGTAGATGGAATTCAGAGGGCAATAGGTCGAAAATCATTCACACATCGAGCTACATCTTTCTTCGGAAGTAAGAAGATCGACGAGCGGTTCAACCGCTCAAAGCCTTGGTTTTCCCTCAGCTCCTCCACCACAGCCATGATGTCCACCTCCACCAGATCCCAAAATTCGTGAAAAAAAGGACCGGAAAGCCATCCGGTCCAGGAGCTCCATCTACATTAAGATCAAAAGTAGCTGTCCGAACCTCTGCAGGGTTAAAAACAAGAACAAGTCTAGTGGATTGTTCGTCAGAGATCAGGTGAATGTCCCTACCAACCCATCGTGCGCCACCGGTCTGGATCCTCCTACTTGCCTCACGAAAATGGTCAACCACAACGGAACCAATGTCGTGTTCCCCTTCCACCTGGACACCATCCACCTCAATGGAACGAATATGGTTGTGTCTCCTCCTTCCGCTAGCAATAGTATGAAAGAAACGTGTGTTTGTGTCTCCCTCCTTTAACCAAATTTGTCTGGATCTTTGCCACCACTCGATCTCACGCTTGTGATCCTCCTCCATTAGTATATTATGTTTTTCTTCCCTTAAGCTTCTCTCCTTCGTAGTCAAATCACGAGAGTCCTCAAGAGCATCCAAGTGAACCACCTCCAATTGGGCTGAATTTCTCCTCTCCTCCCGTCATGGAAGACTGTATCCCAATATATCGGTGATATATCGCCGATATATCGATATCGACATGGGATCGATATCGAAATCGATATATCAATATATCCGATTTCAAGCATTTTCTTTAGAAAGATTCCTAGATATAGCGATATATCAGCGATATATCGGCGATATATCGCCGATATATCGATATCGACATGATATCGAAACGATGTCGATATCGATATGTCCTTCCATGCCTCTCGCACAGCTCGAATCTCCCGACGAAAAGAAGTCAACATATGTCTCAAAGCTCTGAGGCGAGAAGCCATGTCCCAAGATGCAGCACGAGTAGACGGAGTCTACTGTTAGCAAGCGATAATCCGTTCCCTGAACCCCTCCTCCAGAAACCAGGAACGTTCAAATCGAAACAGACTATGAGGACGGTTTGCCTCCCCAAAGTTCCAACAAATAGGAGTGTGATCCGAGTGCGAACGCGGTAGGGAGATAACCGAAGCCAGAGGGAAAGCCTCCAGGAGCTCCATAAACCCGAGGAAGCGATCCAGACGAGAATGAGAAGATGTATTCCTCCAAGTGTAGAGAGAATCGGAGCCATCCAACACTTCCAATGATGAGTCACGCACAAACTCAAGAAAGCTTGGGGAACCAGGGTTCAACCCCCCCCCCCTCGCGGGGCCTGTCCGCTGCAAAAAGAATGACGATGAAGTCGCCACCAACTAGCCAAGGTAGGTGTGGGTGCGCAGCCCTTGCCGAGGCCAATTCCTCCCAGAGCAGTGAACTAGGTCCAGCCCCTGTAGGGCCATACACAGCTGAGAAGAGAAACTAAGTGTTATTCGACCTCTGAAGAATAACTATGGACAAGGAGAAGTGACCCTCCACCATGTCGCCCACTTGAAGTAAGTCGCCATCCCTCCCTACTAAGATTCCTCTAGACGTCCGGTTCGACGGCACCGCTCTAATGTCATGTAGTTTGCCCTCAGAGATCAATTTCCAAAGGATTGCGTCCCGCATCTCAATCTTTGTTTCTTGTAGAAAAATCACATCGACATGCCAATCTCTAAGTAGCGATCCAACCACTCTTCTCTTCTCCACCTGCCCAATCCCCCACACATTCCATGAAACAATCTTCATTGAAGACCAGAGGGGGATGCCCCCGCCAGCTCCACTCCCACGCATCTGGCCACCCTTTCCCTCAAAGGTATGTGGTCCTTCATATTCTCTTCCAAGGGGGGAACGCCCCTCTATAACCACCAGGCAATTCTCAGAACTCAACCGTTGTCCAATCACTAGTTTCCTTTCCAACAAAAAACGAGTCGAGATCCCTTTGATAGTAAGCTGCTCAACTTGCTCCAAAACATCATTACCTTCACCCGACTTCAATCCATCATAGAGGAGGGCAACAAGTTCTCCGAAAGGTGCAAGCACATCTTTAATGATTTCGAACTTTCTGCATCTCAGGGGGATACCTGAAATCTGCAAACGTCTCAGCCGCATCTGCCTAGTCGAGCCATCTCGGAACCGTGGTCTACGTCATGGTTGAATCCTTGAAGGACCGATCTCACCTTTCAACAGCAGCTCTTCTTGCTCGCTCGAGATGCCGTGAACGCACAACAAGGCCCCATCAAACGATACCATGTCTCCAACAAAAGTTGAACCAAACATCAACCACAGGTCGCTGCATGCCTGAATTGTGTCACCTGCGTAAGCATCAGACACCAGAAATCCCTCTCTAGGGAGCTCTGGTGATGCAACAACCGAGGGAGCTTTCCATGTCCAAATGCCACGTCGCGAGCAGTCCTTTCTTCGGTGCCTGACTTAGTTGCAGCGGAAGCAAACAAGATCGCTCACGCAGGACTTCGCAAGGTGCCCATCTTCACCACAACGGAAATACCTCACCAAGAGCGAGAACTTCTTCCTTCGCTCCCTCCTTGCAATCACCGGAGTCCAAGTGCCATCTCGAACAACTTCGGCATAGGTCATCTCCGCATCTCGCAAGAACTCGGTGGCCCTCGCCTCACCACCATCGCCCCCTCCTGAAACCTCCTTGCCATCGACAGGCAGAAGCTCTCCCTCCTCACGCTAACGCTCTCCCTCCTCACGCTCATGCTCTCCCTCCTCATGCTCCTGAACTCGGTGGGTGAGTCTAAACCCATAAACGATCTTAAACCTAGTGAGCCATTCTCAAGCTTTTGGTAAACTAATTACTCAACGTAATTTGCAATTTATCACATAACTCTTTGCTATAAACATTAGAAAAAATAATGCTAAAAGGACGCATAACTTTACAAAAAGTTACATTGATAAATAGGTATCATTTATCCATGCAAATCTTTATTAAACAGTGTCAATTTTTCCGGATAACCGAATCAACATCTAATTTGTTACTTTTGAAAGTTTGGGACTCATTTTGTGATTGCCCATAGTTGAGGATCTCGTATATATATTACCATATTTTAAATTAATGAATGTATAAAAAAAATCAAGTTTCATTTAAGTGTATTAATTTAAAAATCTGTATATTTTTATAGGTATAACTATTCCTATAAAAATTGTAGTTTTTACTTAAATTAAATATTTAAATTATATTATTTACATAATTAAAAAGAACTATAAAAATATTTATGAAAATATTTACATTTATTATTATTGTAAATTCAATTTAATTTATTATCTAATTTATGTTATATTTACACCTTAAGGCAACCCTTCTTGTCTTAGGAGTGTAAAGCGTCTTTGACAGGCCATGTGGCAACATGATAAAAAAAGGAAAAAGAAAATAAAAATTATGAAATTAAAAACAATTTAAAAAATATAAAAAATTATAAATAATTAAAAATCCACACAAAAAAAAATAATAAGACACAAGAAGGACAATTGTTGGATTTCAATTACCCAGTCTATCACGTTTGCTCCATGTGTTCGACACTCAACATACTTGCACTATACACACAATTTTTAGAGTTAAATAAAATAAATTTAACTCCACACACTTTGCATATCTTTATTCATTAATTGTGAGTTAATTTTTGTTTGAATCAGGGTATCGTGAGCAGTCACTACAGTGACACTAATTGTGTTTGATTAGCTGACCCTCGTTGAAACCCTGTTCAACAAATGGCTCCATTGCCAGGGAGCAGCGCCACATAGACTGTATTTATGTGTGCTTCTTCTCTTGTCTACCTTGTCTTCTTTATTTATTTATTGTGTATATTTATTTTGGTTGTTCTGGCCTCTTTCTCTATTTGATCTTCTTGCAAAGGACCGCTACATGAGGGAGAACTTCTTAGGAGGACCTGTTTCCCAGGCAAGGCGGAGCCAGCTGTCTGATTTAGTTGGCAAGAGAGAGCTGCAAGGGCAGACTTAGGGAAGTTTGAAGAACAATCCACTTTGTATTTTTATTTTGAGGGTTTAAAGTCATGGAACTTAAGATTCAACTGGTTTAAAAGCCTACGCAATCCATTGTGTGTTTTTCATATCTCAACAAAAAAAGACTTGCCTGAATCTAATTACCCTGAATCTAATTAGAAGTTTACTCACTGCATCCACTATAAGGAAAACAAACTATGGGTATAGAATTATGTCCACGGTTAGGGGCTTTGTGGTCACAAAGTTGAGTTCTACCTATAACACATTGTAGCAAATTCCCATAGCAACAAATCTCGTCGCGAGAGTTCTCTAACTCTGAATATGACGTGGTCACTACAAGTAACCACAAAAGTTGTTGTGGATATAGTTCTTGCATGAATGTCCTCATTGTGTATTTTAAGACTTTGTCCACATAATTGTAGCTACGAGAAATAAATGGTCCTGCAATTATCGTAGCCACAAGTTTCCGTAGTCACATTCTGTGACGACAACTCATTTTTCTTATAGTGATCTAGAGATGAATATGTGAGATTTGTATTATTGCGGCGTTGATACTTTCTCCAAGATCCATGATTCTTGAGTTAGAATGGTTTTAGCGATGTCGATTGATGAGATGGTTGCAACTTTAATTGATACGATGGACCACGTAGTTGCGAGACGATAGACATAGATTTTGAATATATGATGAATGGTGAATAGTTGAAGAATCTGAATGTGAGGTACATAAAGACATCCATTTTTGTATCAAATGGTGCATGGACATGGGATGACGAGAGTGAATGCACGTTGTCAATCGATGTTGATTTGTGGAAAATGATCAATCGTACATTTGTTTGATTCCATATCTCTATTAGATGTAATATTTGCTTATATCCCTTCATAAAGAATTATTTCTAAATAATGTCATTTACTCGAATGTAAGTTGGAGTTATTTATATAAAACTGAAAGATGAACGTTTTTCAGCATATAATCAGATGGCATCAATAGCAAATATCCAATCATGCATGTTATTCTCAATTTCTATTCATGCATGCTACATATGATTCGGTTGATTGTGTCCACCATAGCCAATGTTTACGTTTCATCTTTTACCGTAGTTTTTGTGTGTAGTCCTATTTTCGGGACACTTTTAAATATGGGATAATTACACCCATAACCCTGAGTAATTTCGCAATAACAATCATGACCATGCATAATCGCGAATTACACAGGGAACCCTGAGTAGTCACTCCGTCTCACACTCATGATCCTCTGTTAGTTTTCTCCTTAACTCAACCATACTATTGGGTTAATCTAGCCCCTAACCCATTCAACGACTGCTAAATTAAAAAAAAAAGAAAAAGAAAAACCTTCTTCGTATCTCCTTCCCTTCTTCCTCCTCCCTCCCTCGCCGGCAGCCACCCTCTCCGAAGCCCGCCCGCCCGCTCCCGGAGGAAGAGGATGATGGGGTCGTGGATGATGTCGATGCCGATGGAGATCTCCTCCGCTCTCCGCCTGATACGCCACGGTGCGTCTCGTCCCCGATGATAGTCCTCGCAGCGTGACGGAGGCCGAGCTGCTCCATCAGATTCCGTACGCGTTCCTTCTTCTTGGAGTGGGAGAGGTTGTGCGAAGAATATGAGCGTCTCTTCGACGGTGAGCATTGGGTAGAGAAGGTCATCCTGCATGACGTAAGCGGAAATCATCTTGAGGAGTCTGCTCTCCAGGGTCTCCCCGTTGAGGCGCACGGACCCCCTGAGGCTCCCCTTAGCGATGCGATTGGCCAGCGCATCGATCAGCATGGTCTTCCCGCTGCCGCTTGCACCGAGGATAGCGAGAACCTCGTCGTCCCGCGCTTCCCCCGTCACGGAGTCGAGCAGAGTGCATGGGCCGGAGCCCAATTTGTCAGCGTCACCCCCACGTTACGAAAGAGCTTCCTGCGGCTCTTGACGCTGTACGTGAGATTGGTGAAGGAGAGGATGAAGGGGAGAGGTTTGGATTGGAGGTAGAGCGACTGCTCCTCGCCTGAGACGTCAACAACCGTGTGGTGAAGGGGGGAGGTGGCGTCGCATGGGGATCACGATTGGATTGGGTGGCGGCCGGTCGACCAGGGGAGGAGCGGAAGGTAGGGGGCCGGGGGCGATTGGGAGGCGGTGTCCCTGTAGCGGGGGGAGGGGAGGCGATTGGGTATCGAGCAGGGGGGAGGCGATTGGGTGGCGGCGGGTCGAGCAGGGAAGGGTTGCTTGATGACGCGAAAATCGATGCGACTAAGGTGGAAGATAAATCACAATGTCGTTGTCCTTAATCGATCAATTCGGTCAACGAGAAAAATTTGTATTTTAAACCACTTAAGAACAGATATATCGATGAAAACAATGTAAGCGGTTTTCGCTATTCTTTTTACCTGGTATAGCGACCAGGGTCGAACACAAGGAGCACGATTTAAAAACTATGTAGTCAAATTTTGAAAGCTAATTTTTTTAGTGGTTTTTGGATTTTTAAAATGTTTTTGGATTTTTACAAGTGAAGAAAATAAAAGAAAGTATAAACAAGCACACTTGAGCAATTTATTTCACACACCAAAAATCAAGCAAAAATTCAAGAAAAATTGTTTTTATGTTTTTTAGGTTTTTAAGTGTTTTTGGTGAATTTTTGAGATTTTTATAATGGGTATTTTATTTTTTTAAAAATCAAACAGTACTGAAAATGCAAGGCACTGTCCAACAGGGCTCAAAACCCAAAGATAAAATATCTAAGGATCTTAAGAGAGCCTGGAGGTATTTTTCCTGTATTTTAGATAAAATAAGGAAAATTTGAGCACCAAAATTATTGTTTTTGGATTTTTAAATTATTTATTATGATTTTTATGAGTTTTGAGGTGTTTTTAGATTTTTAGGGTTTTTACTCAATGAAAAATAGCCAAAATTGGCTACAAAATCAAACAACACACAAAGAACAGTAACTAATTTTTATAGAATTTTTGGGGGTGTTTTTATATTTTTTTGTGATTTTTCAAGTGAAACAGTGCCAAAAATAGATGTTTTTGAATTTTTAAAAATAGCAAACAAGATCAAAAATGTCCTCAAAAATCTACAAAAATCCTACACCATGGCAGGAGCCACGTGTCAAATTTTCGTTGGATTTGGAGGTGATTTGATATTTTATTCAAAATCCAAAAGGGGGCACTGTGCACAGAGACCAAAGTGCAAATACCCAAAGTTCTGGGGGTCCTGGTGCAAAATACCCAAGAAATCACGCGCGTGGCGCGTGCTTGAGGCACTCAGGGACCTATATGTAAGAAAAAACAAGTCCGAGGACCTTCTGGTAACTCGTACCAAAAAGTCCAAGGGCTATGTTGCAAATAATCCACTCAAAAGACGCACATGCGCAAATACAATGCTCACAGGGGCATAAATGCAATTATCAAAAATTTTCTATTCATTCATGAACATCCAGAACTACAGGGCTAGATTTGCAATTACACCAAATACACACGTGACGACGCACGTGGCTCACACAAACAGGGGCATAAATGCAAATAATCTAAAAGATGAGGTCCAGTGTGCAAATATCCCAACGTAAATAAAGTACTCGAAATATTTACAGGACTGAAGCATAAAGCAAAAACTAAGAGGGGGCCTAAGGTAATTTACCCCTTTATTAAGTCGAGCCGATGGATGGACGCCACGTGGACAGATGGACGGCTGAAAAGGGGTGGCGCCCAGAGCTGGAGTCCTCGACTGTGATCCAACGGTCCAGGTGCTGCCACGTTGCAGATCGAACAGTGGACGGAAGAAGTGGCTGAGCTTCGCTGGATCGGCGGTGGAGATCGACCCTCGAATTGATCCGACGGTTGAAGCTGCTCCTCGGATGGACGATCGTGATGGAATCTGGAGCTCGGGGGTCAATCGGACGGCGGAGAAGGATGGTGGACGAACAGGGCTCCGGCGAGCTTCGCCGGACTCGTGACGGCGCTGGTCCCCTCCTGGGCGCTCGCTGAAGGTTGGAGAAGGAAACTGTGGGCCCTCCGCGTCTAATGGAGGCCTCCGATGACCCAACCAATCCTCGGAGAGGTCCGGCGAGGTCGGCGGAGGCGGAGCAGCTGGACCAAGTGGTCCAAGCCCTCAGATGGGCTTGGATGGACCTGCAAAGTATCCCAGCAAACTTGCGGGTCGAGGGCAAAGTGCCTCGACCCTGTTAGGCGTGGTGAAGGTGATCGGGGAGACGAGATGGACGAGCTCCGGCGAGGCGATGGACGGAGGAGCTCGATTCCCAGATCCTGTGCGATCTGGGTTGGGCGAAGGGGTGAAGAAGATGCGGAGAGGTCTGGCGAAGATGATGGTCGGGTCGGAATGACAGATGGGATATCGGAGGTGGCTGGCGACGGCGGCGAAGCTAAGCTACCAGTAAGCTAAGAATCGAAATATACGCTAATCTACGGCCTAAGGGATCTACCTGGGTGGTCGGAGAGACTGGGGAAGAGCAGGGGGTGCTCCTGGTCGTAGCCTCAAGGGTCGTCTCGGCCCGAGGCTCGGTGCTCACGTTGGTGGCGGAGCAACGGCGGCGAAGAACGCCGGATCAGTGGTTTCGCCTCCTCGCCTCGCTGCAACAGGGGCGATCGCTTGCTGTCACTCTCGCGATGCCTCTGGAGTTCACTGGGAAGAAGGGGAAGAGCCAAAGATGGGGCGCGGAGGCGGCGGAGGTGATTCTATATAGAGCTGCAGGCTCGATTAGGGTTGGGAGGCGACGACTATGGAAGGCGTGGATCTCACGGCGAAGGATCTGGCGAGGATGTCGGATGATCGGCGAAGGATCCGGGCGCGGGGTTTGCATGGGCGACAGGCTGGAGGCGCGTGGAGAAAATGGCGAAGGCGGGGCGGCGCGCATCTTCTCAAAAAGGAAAGAGTCCGCGGGGGAGTTGACCGGGGTCAACAATCCCCCGTGGACCAATCAGGAGCTGCCATTTATTATTTTTTTGTTTATTTATTTTAAGGTAGAAAATGGTCGAATTAAGAAAAACTTAAAACATGAAATATTTTTCTTTTATTTTTTTCTATTTTTTTGGTGATTTTTAATTAATTTTTGGAAATAAAAATGAGGTATTTACATTATATAGGTATATATACAATATGGAGGCTTTTGATTTTTGATTTTTAATTATTATTTTTATACAATTTTTATTCCCCTTTTATATTTTATTTATTTATAAAATAAAATGAGGAATAAAAGGATATTTTTATTTTATTTTTATTATTTATATACATAGGTGAAATAAATAGTTTTGTACAACTAGATACATGGCATATGTACAATATATTTTTGTATTTTTAATTTTTGTTATTTTTATTTGATTTTTGTTTTAATTCTTTTTATTTATTTTATTTACAATATATACCATATAATATTCACAAAAAGTTTTGAAAATAAATACATTTATTTATAGGGTTAAATAAATAAAGAATGATGGTCTATGCACATGGTGGAGGGATATTTTTGCATTTTTGATTTTTTTAGATTTTTATTTTGTTTTTAATAGTTTCTAAATATATACAAATATTTACAAGAATATTTTTGGTTGAGGAAAATATAATTTTATTTATTTACATAGATATCTACACATGAGCTCCTATCTCCCTCTACTGTGGCTTTTATGCGGTCAGGCCCATGCTGAGCCCTCCCTTGGGTTAGGTTGCTCAATATTTATTCTAAATATTTCCCTCTTTTTCTTTTTGCTCTTTATTCTTTTATTTTTGCACAAAAACATGCTAATTATAGGTTTTTACACAATGCATGCTTTTGGTAATTATTTGTATTTACACATATCTACATGTATTTGCAAAGGTTTTTGTAGCTAAAATAGAAGAATAAAGAGTGATGAATGGGTATTCATCACCCCCCTATACTTAACTTTGCTAGTCCCTTAGCAAACACTTATTTGAAAAAGAAGTGAAAAAGAAAGAAAAAGAAAAAGAAAAAGAAAAAGAGGATGTACATGGATCAAAGTTGAATTATTAAACTTTCCTTCATTAAATTGAAATATGGAGCTCGATCAGATCTTTGGATTATTAATGTGTCGGAACCTTATTTAGACTTAAGCTTAAAACTCAACAGCCTCTAAGTTCCACCAATCTATGGACAAGACTCCTCAATAAACCAGATCAGAACAAGTCTACATACACAAACTCTAATGACCATGAGTCTTTCCATGCAGTGTAAGTGATATGTGGCTCCCCACCTCAGAAGCAACAAAGAAACAGCCTCCCTCAACCTGGTAACTCTAATGCCTCGGTCTAGCAACTCTTTCCTCGAGAAGCGGGGTATTCCCTTCTAAGTTCAAGTGCGACCGGCTCAAGAAGAGGGGGTAGAAGTATAGAGTTTTGGAAGCCTAGCCAGTGTAGCTAAGTCTCCCGCTGCAAGCTTCATGAGATGTAACATGGATATCATAAGCCTTGCTTTATTTGACTATATACACTCCGGTGGGGTTATTAAATTTTCAATCCGACCCACCACTTTTTTGGAGTTCTTTTTGCATTTTTGCATTTTTTTTTCAAAGACTTCTGTACAGCATATCTACATGGTGCAGCATATATACAAGAAATTTCCTCTTGAGCCAGTAGACTATCCCTCTTTTGAAGCTTTATTGCAACCCACAGCTTCTGTCTTTAGCCTTCATCACCACTAGACCAAGTTGAGGTGCACTGCCTTCACTAGAAGAAGAAGAGAGGTTCCGCCTAGAAGTACTACCCTCATATGCTACCCCAAGCCAAAGGAAACTGCCTCCTCACCACCTCATCCGTGGAGAGCCATGTGTAAAGTGCAGGTGCAAGTCAAGCCATTGTCTCTAAGAGTCATGCGTGTGTTGTTAAGTGTTCTACTTAAGCTCATCAAGATGACATATGCTCATAGCCTAGTGGACTCAAATGAATTAAGTCCTTATGGACCTGAAAAGCCTTAAACCTAAATCCTATAAGGTTCCTCTTGAAGTTAAGTGGATTAAGATCTTATTCAAGCTCCATTTCTCAATTTAATTCCAGGCTTAGTTTAAATGTCAACTCTCATCCAGGAAAAACTATATACATATATGTACACAAGATGCTATTTACAAATATTTTACAATCATGCAAAATTTTTGAAAAATGTTTTGAAATCATGGATGATGATGATGCATGAAGTGCGAGTTTTGCAAAAAGATATTTACAAACATTTACACAAGATTTTTGCAAACTTTTGATTTCCAAAACATTTTGGAAAAATTTTGTACTATATACATAATTTTGATACAAAAATATTTACACAAACTTTACACAAAAGATTTTTGAAATCATTTTTACAAAACTACTTTGTACACTAGCTATTTATGTGCAAGGATAAAAGAGGTTTATGTACATGAAAATTTTTAAATTTTTGTGATTTTTAGCCATTTTATTTATTAACACACTCACACAAAGTACGAGTTATGGCTAAAGTATATATGAAATATATACACACCCCCCTATACTTAGCTCGAACGATGTCCTCAGAGTCAAGAGCGATGAAGAAGACATAACTCGTGCTTGGTATAGGGAAGTGAAAAGGAATGGATAAGTACAGAAATGAATAAATGAATAGAATAAGAGGGACTCGGTCGTTTCCCCCTATACTTAGGATTAACTAATCCTAAGTATAGAAAGCTGTCCATAAAGGGAAATCCGAGTGAAGAATATACAGAGTCTGCCCCCCCTATACTTAGGGTAAAATATCCCTAAGTATAGGCAGCAAAAACTGGAGCAGAAAGAATGAAAAGAATACTCGCAGGTCCCACAATCCCCCCCTATACTTAGGGTAAAGTACACCCTAAGTATAGCATAATCACAGGATGAGAAAAGGGATGTGGGACTAAAGAATAGAATGATATGGACAACTGGATCTATACAAGCGGAAGAACAGTGAAAATCAGGCGTGAGATGCAAAAGATGTGAGTCAAGAGACTACATCTCACGCAAAATGAATAGTGGCAACAATAACGTCCCGCGGCTCATGATCTAGAAATGGCTTGAGCCGCTGGCCGTTCACTCGAAAGGTACTCTCAGAAGATAACTCAGATATATCAATGCTACCGTTATCGTGTACCTTTCTGACCAAGTAAGGTCCCTTCCATTTGCTCTATAGCTTCCCTGGAAATAATCGTAGCCTTGCATCAAACAACCATACTCTCTGTCCAATCTCAAAATGCTTGTGGCTGATATGAGAATCATGCCACTCCTTCACTTTCTCCTTATAATGTAGGCTGTTTGAGAAAGCTGTATCTCTAAGCTCTTCCAAGGCGGCTAACTCTGCCCTCCTCTGGTCTCCTACACCATCTGGATCCATCAAAATATCTGTAACTTCCCAAAGTGACTTGTGTCTCAGCTCAACAGGTAAATGGCATGGCTTGCCATAAACGAGGCGAAAGGGAGATGTGCCCAATGGAGTCTTGAAAGACGTCCGATATGCCCACAAGACCGAGTCCAAAAGCTGTGACCAATTCTTTCGGTCAGGGCAGACGACTTTCTGCAAAATATTCTTGATCTCCCTATTCGATACCTTAGCTAGACCATTCGTCTGAGGATGATAAGGTGTGGCAACACGATGATCTATGCTGAACTCGCTAGCAAGGGCCTTTACCTGGTCGTTGATGAAATGAGACCCCCCATCAGAAATCAGAACTCGTGGAACCCCGAACCGCGTGATGATATGCTTCCTCAAAAATCTGCAAACTGTCCTCGCATCAGCGGCTCGGGCGGGGATAGCCTCAACCCAACGACTAACATAATCTACGGCCAACAGAATGTACTCAAATCCCTGACTCTTAGGGAATGGACCCATGAAATCGATGCCCCATGCATCAAAAACCTCACAGAAGTGAATGGGCTGCATCGGCATCATATCACGCTGTCCACAAGTGCCCATCCTCTGACAGTCAGTACACCTCTTCACGAACTCATCAGAGTCCTTGAAGAGGGTCGGCCACCACAAGCCTGATTGGAGCACTTTCTGTGTCGTTCTCCTCCCAGAATGATGTCCTCCTGCCTCAAGCTTGTGGCAGTAAGTGAGGACACTATGATGCTCCTCCTGAGGAATACACCGACGCCAGATGCTATCCCCTCCTTCGTGGTAAAGGATGGGATCCTCCCAGTGGTAGGACTTGGCCTTCGCAAGGAAGGTCTCACGCCTCTGCCTGGGCCAATCTTGTGGGACTTTCCCTGCAACGAGAAAGTTCACAATATCGGCATACCACGGGAGTGAGGCGATAGCAAGGATCGCCTCATCTGGGAAGGTATCTCTAATGGGGTCAATCTGCTCAGCATCCTCAGGCTGCTCTAATCGGGAGAGATGATCCGCCACCACATTCTTGACTCCAGGCTTATCCTTAATCTCAATGTCGAACTCCTGGAGTAGAAGGATCCATCTAGTCAGTCTGGCTTTGGCATCCTTCTTTGCCATGAGGTACCTGATGGCGGTGTGATCTGTAAACAAAGTCACTCTAGATCCAATGATATACGATATGAACTTATCTAGGGCAAACACTACGGCTAGCATCTCCTTCTCTGTGACTGTATAATTCCGCTGGGCGGAATCCAATGTGCGGCTAGCGTAGTGTATGGCAAATGGAACTCCGTCCCTCCTCTGTCCCAGCACTGCCCCTACGGCAAAATCGGAGGCGTCCGTCATGATCTCGAATGGGAGAGACCAATCGGGTGGCTGAAGGACAGGAGCCTCAATAACACACTGCTGGAGAGTCTCAAAGGACGAAAGACACTTGTCATCGACAAGGAACTCGGTGTCTTTCGTCAAGAGGTCAGTCAACGGTCGGGCAATCTTGCTGAAATCATGAATGAATCTCCTATAAAAACCAACATGCCCCAGAAATGACCGTAGCTGCTTCAAATTGGACGGCGGTGCGAGTTTTCTAATGACGTCAACCTTGGCCGGATCAACCTCCATGCCCCTGTTGGAGATGATGTGGCCAGGCACCGTCCCTTGAGTCACCATGAAGTGACTCTTCTCCCAAGACAGAACCAAGCGGGTAGCAATACATCGCTGGAGCACTCGGTCTAGGTAGTCAAGACAGGAATCGAATCCGTCGTCGTAAACCGAGAAGTCGTCCATGAAGACCTCCAAACACTCCCCTACCATGTCCGAAAAGATCGACAGCATGCATCTCTGAAAAGTCGCAGGGGCGTTGCATAGCCCAAATGGCATGCGTCGAAAGGCGTATGTACCGAAGGGACAAGTAAAGGTGGTCTTCTCCTGATCCTCAGGAGCGATGGCCACCTGATTGTAGCCCGAGTACCCATCCAGGAAGCAATAATGGCTCTTCCCTGCCAGTCTCTCTATGATCTGATCAATAAAAGGCAGGGGGAAATGGTCCTTCTTGGTGGCCTGGTTGAGTCTCCTGTAGTCAACGCAGACCCGCCAAGAGGTGGGTACTCGTGTAGCAATCTCCTCTCCCGACTCACTGATCACAGTCGTGATGCCCGTCTTCTTGGGCACCACATGCAAGGGGCTAACCCACTTGGAGTCGAAAATGGGATAAATAAAATCTGCACTCCACCATTTTGATATTTTCTTCATGACAACCTCTCTTAGGTTGGGGTTCAGTCGCCGCTGGAACTCACGCGACGGCTTTGCCCCTTCCTCGAGATAGATATGGTGGGAGCACAACGAGGGACTAATCCCATGGAGATCTGCTATGCTCCATCCAATTGCCTTGCGGTTCTTTTCAAGAACCCCCATCAGACGGGATTCTTGTTCTCCAGTCAGATCGGCAGAGATGATGACTGGGTACATCTCAGACTCTCCCGCAAGGAATCGATACTTCAGCGAAGTAGGGAGCGGCTTTAGCTCTGGACAGCTGGGTGCTGGCAAATCTGGCTTCTGAAGAAGATGTGTGTATGCTGACAATTCTGCCAAATCTGCCTGGGAAAATGATAAAGAACTCTCACAAACTGGATCTGGAGAAGGCGGGTCCTCTGCATTGTCTCTGATCTGCTCTGCCTCTACCTCCTCCTCATCTGTAGGCTCAGGTGGATTCAAGTCTGGCATCTGATCATAGCAATCTGCCCAATCAGACTCTGAATCCGAGGGATCTATATCATCCGCGGTGGCATCAGTACCACCGAACAACAAGGTGGCCTCAGCACCACCATCACTGAACATCGTGTCGCGATCAAGGACCGGCTCTGCTGCCTCTATGGTATCCTGAACTAGGGCTGTGCTCTCCAGACTCTCCTCTGCTATCGTCTCTGCATCAGCTGTATCTGAAAGTGAGAGGATGGTCTGTGCTACAGGATCTGCCCAAGCTGCCTCATCGTCTGTAATCAAAAAATCGCAGTCCTGGTGGATGTCTGGCTCTGCGTCTGTCAGCTGCTCTGAATCTGTACTCACATCTGAGAGGGTTCTGAGTCTGGCTCTGTAGTCCTTAACCGTCTTTATTTGTATACTCTCGCCCTGGACGCGAAAGAATGCCTTCCAACTGTCATGGTCAGTTACCGCTTTGGCTGTGGCCAAGAACGGGCGACCGAGGATGATGGGGGAATCGGTCAACGAGTCAGGGGTCTCCATGTCCAGCACTACGAAGTCCACGGGGAATTGCAAACCCTGAATCGTGACGACAACGTCTCGCAACAACCCCTTTGGCCTCTTGACAGACCGATCAGCAAACTGAAGGTATGTCCTGCTCTGTCTAAGAGTGCCCAACTCTAAGTGGTCGAGAAGGGTTGCCGGAAGAAGGTTTATCGACGATCCGCTATCTAATAGAGTACGGTCGAACCTCTGCTCACTAATCTGACATCTGACATACGGGGCTCCTAAATCTGGCCTCTTGGTCGGCAGATGGTTCTGGATCGCGTAACACGTGGCTTTTGTCAACACATGAATCTCTGCGGTGTTGTTCCTCTTCTTCCTCCTGACTGTGGTCCTGTCTCTCAAGGATCGCTGAAGAAGAGGGATGTGCTGCAAAGCCTCATGGAGGGTCAGCTGGATGTGAAATCGGTCTATCATGCTCTGGCTGAACTCCTCCTGCTCTTTCTTTTTTGGATCTTTTTCTCTTTTCTTCCCCTTCCCCAACTCAAGGGCTCTAGGAAAGGGGATCACAGGGTCCTTCTCAGATGAAGGACTAGGAATAGGCCTAGACGGTTCGATGACCGGATCCTCACATACATCATACACCACAGTGGGATCAGAAGAAACTAAACCTTTTCCTTTATTCAAAATAGAGTCCTAAGATACATCCATACGAGGAAAGACAACATCTCTATCAGAATGAATATTGGTGGCCTTAGTACCACCTCTAGCTGGCTCTACAACTAGACGTCTTGCGGCCTCAGTACCGCGGGCTGGCTCGGCTCTGCTGGTGGCGTCAGTACCACCTCCTCGATATGGTGAAGCGGCGGCCTCAGTACCACCAGTGGAATCAGCATCTCGGGTGGCATCAGTACCACTCTCCTCTTCCTCATCTGGCACTCTAGATGGATCCTCGCGTTGTCTCTCAGATGAGGCGCCGCCTGCTGGTCTTCTACCGCTCCTAAGTGTAACAAAATCAGCATCAAATAGATCCGACGACATATCATCAAATAAGTCACTAGGAGTGGTAGGCTCAGTGTGAACTACCTGCTCAGACTTCCTCTTCAAGCTATTCGGATTAGGCTCGATCTGTGCAGGGATGGCGGCCTTCCCTCTCATCAGGTCCCGCATCTCCTGGCAGAACTCGTCCATCTCCTGTCTAAATGTAGCCTGCTGCTCTGTGAAGATGCGGGCTAGATCATCCAAGGCGGGGCTCTCATGGGAGCCCGACGGGTTGCCTCTCTGGTAATGAGGCTGCTGGACCTGGTGCTGTTGCGGCTGAGAGGGGTAAGAGGAAGGATGCTGCTGCTGGTGAGCTTGCTGCTCACGTCTCCAAGTCTGTCCCTGCTGCTGGTAGGGACGAGGTACGAAGGATGATGGCTGGTGTGACTGGTATGCTGGGGGCTGCTGGTGATCTCTCTGCTGGGAGTACTGCCCTCCCTGACCGGCTGGCTGCTGTTGGGACTGGTTACCCCCATTCCCCCACCTGAATCCGGGATGGTCTCGTCGGATTCCAGGTTGAGGACGGTCATACCAAATCCCGTTGACATCCATCAACGGTTCCTCATCGTAAGGGGCTGGTGGAGGTACTTCCAGAGGCTGATTCGGCTGATATACCACCATCTGTAATTCTGGAGATGGTGGTGACTGGTAAGAGGGCTGCTGCTGCTGATACGGCTCCGCCTGTACAAGGTGAACTTGTCTAGGCTGCTGCAAGGAGCTGGAGCGCTGGGACGAGCTGCGGCTGCCGCCGGAATTGCCTCGCGACTGAAGACGGGGCTGAGAAGCCGTCTGTGCCTCCTGAAGACACAAGAGATGGGTCTTCATGTCGCTCAGAGTTTGTGTCATCTGCTCCATCTGAGTTATGCCCTGGCACTGCTTCTTCTCTATTATTTCCATGCGGTCCAGCTTCTCGCTGATAATCCCCATATCCGCAGCGGCCGACTCTGCCTGTGCGGCTGCAACTGTGGACGAACTGGATGGACCAGCATCAACCCGTGCTATCCGCTGGTACTGCACGGGTCCTGGCGGCTGCTGAGATCTCTGTGTGTACAACCGAGTCTGGGACATCACCATGTAATTTTCGGCCATCTCCTCGTAGATGGCCCAGACTTGGTTGTGGTCCTTGGCAAAGTAGGACCCGCCGCAAGAAGCATTCACCAGACCCTGAAGCTCTGGCGTCATCCCACTAAAGAAGCTCTGAACTAGGTTTGGCTTGGAAATGTCGTGGTGTGGGCATCTATCCAGAAGCTCTCTGAACCTCTCCCATGCCTCGTGAAACTGCTCGTTAGGGAGCATGGAGAAGTTGTTGATCAGGGCCCTCGCTGCATTCGTCCGCCCGAGTGGATAGTACTTGTTCAAGTACTCGGTGCGGAGCTGCTCCCAGGTGTAAACAAACTTCCCTAAATGCTTCAGCCAGGCGGCTGCTCTATCTGCCAGTGAAAAAGGGAAGGCCATCATCCGAATCGTATCCTGGTCCACATGACGGTCGTGGACAGTGCTGCAGATCATCAAAAACTCCTGGAGATGGAGGTGGGGCTCCTCAGTGGCAAGTCCGTGAAAATGAGGAAGCATCTGCAGGGTGTTCGGAGGGAACTTGAAATCCCCCACGATAGCAGGTACCACCACCCAATGGTGCATCAGTGTAGATCCGGGGTTGTGTAACTCCCGCATCGGTCTCGGTGGTCCCGCTGCGGCGGCGGCTGCCGCTGCGACAGCCGCTGCTGCGGCTGCTACCTCTGCATCAGCATCAGGAATGTCCTCACGCTCGCTCTGATCTCTCTCTTCTCTGAGTCGCTCCAACTCCCTTCTCATCTCAATCATGAAAGCTCCCTGATCGCGTAACTGCTGCTGAACGGTCTCTAGTGATGCGATCAGGGTGGAGTTGATCACCCCCTGGTCAAATACAACATGCTGATCTCCCTGCTGACCTCCGGGGTAATCGTCTGATCTGGCTGCCATGACGACGTCTGCAAAATTAGATGAGCCCAACTCAGGTTCTGTCAAATCAATTCGTCTTTCCTCGGGCTCATGTCTCTCAGTAGCAAAAGAAAGGGGATCGAGGGAGAACAGGGTGGAATCGTACTCGGGCCCGGAGAGCTGGTCTCGACTCTCACGGGCCAACCTAGATGGTGAAGTAGACGCGCCTGAAAGCGGTGCAGCCAGAGGCTGCCTAAGAGATCGTCTACCCATCATCTTGATCTGGCGAGTTGGGCGGATGGGATCTGGAGAAAATATGATCGCAAAGCAAACCCCCGGTTCACCAACGCAACACAATCTGAAGACCGTGAAAGCTCGGTCAATTTATCTTGTCAATTTTATTGGGTGAACACACAAGATATCAGAGCGCTTACGTGACCTGTTAGGATACCCGGTGCTACTCCAACCGACTGGCCCGCACGGAAGAGTCGGTAGTCAGCTAGAAATAGCACCGGAGGGCTCTACCTAGGGTGCGGGTCACTCTCTCGCGCATCCAAACCATACAAGGAGGGGGTTGCTCTCCCCAAGACAAATTTTTAATGTGAGTGTCTTTTAGGGTCAATAGTGTTATCCAGTCCCAATTTTTTTTGTTTTTTTCTTTTTAATTTTTTTAATTCAAAATAAATACAAGCGGCCTAACGAATTTTCCGATTCTCCTGATGATTAAGCCAAAAACAGAGGGAGAAGACGAAAAAGCCGATGCACGAAGAAATCAATGATGCATGCAGAGAAAGAAATGCGTACCTTGTCTCCAGCACTCTACATGCAAGTGATCCGCGCAGAATTTAAAGACAGAATTAAACTACCTAAATGGTGCAGCGAGGAAAAACCGAGTCCTAGATGAGCAAATTTCTATCGCAAGAACCGTCTAACCGATCACGGTCCTCCAAGCCAAAGAGTCCGGTCTTGGCCCGTCCCTCCTCTGCCCGACAAATCGGGGGTAGGAGAAGCGCTTTGTGGGACGAGCTACGGCACGTAGGCCACGGAAGATAATGAATCGGCTATTTTTATTAATGATTTTAGTAGGTCCAATTAACGTCCTATAGGATCAGGCGAGCAATTAAGTATGGGGACCCTACTAATTACGGCACAAGCAAGAGAAATTCCTAAATCTAGGGGCTCGAGAAAAACCGCGTAAGCACCGGAAAAGGCAGCTAGCTATCAAAACCGCAGAAAAAGCCGCGAAAATCCAAATGGGTCCCCCGAGCACACCGGTACTCGGCGAAACAGACCCGCTAAGTTACAAGTGTCCACAAATGTCCAAGTTCTAAATTATTACAAACAATATTGTTCTCTCTCAAAATAAAATTCTTCTTCTTCCTCTCCCTGCTCTTCTTCCTATGCGGGTCCTCAAAAATAAACTCCAAGTTGTCCACGCAGTACCTCGCACAAAAATCAAAGAGAGAGTGTCAGAAAACAATGACAATATAGAGAGACAATATGGAAAAATGACTACAAAGCCGTGCTCCCCGGCAACGACGCCATTCTGATGACGCGAAAATCGATGCGACTAAGGTGGAAGATAAATCACAATGTCGTTGTCCTTAATCGATCAATTCGGTCAACGAGAAAAATTTGTATTTTAAACCACTTAAGAACAGATATATCGATGAAAACAATGTAAGCGGTTTTCGCTATTCTTTTTACCTGGTATAGCGACCAGGGTCGAACACAAGGAGCACGATTTAAAAACTATATAGTCAAATTTTGAAAGCTAATTTTTTTAGTGGTTTTTGGATTTTTAAAATGTTTTTGGATTTTTACAAGTGAAGAAAATAAAAGAAAGTATAAACAAGCACACTTGAGCAATTTATTTCACACACCAAAAATCAAGCAAAAATTCAAGAAAAATTGTTTTTATGTTTTTTAGGTTTTTAAGTGTTTTTGGTGAATTTTTGAGATTTTTATAATGGGTATTTTATTTTTTTAAAAATCAAACAGTACTGAAAATGCAAGGCACTGTCCAGCAGGGCCCAAAACCCAAAGATAAAATATCTAAGGATCTCAAGAGAGCCTGGAGGTATTTTTCCTGTATTCTAGATAAAATAAGGAAAATTTGAGCACCAAAATTATTGTATTTGGGTTTTTAAATTATTTATTATGATTTTTATGAGTTTTGAGGTGTTTTTAGATTTTTAGGGTTTTTACTCAATGAAAAATAGCCAAAATAATTTTTGGGGGTGTTTTTATATTTTTTTGTGATTTTTCAAGTGAAACAGTGCCAAAAATAGATGTTTTTGAATTTTTAAAAATAGCAAACAAGATCAAAAATGTCCTCAAAAATCTACAAAAATCCTACACCATGGCAGGAGCCATGTGTCAAATTTTCGTTGGATTTGGAGGTGATTTGATATTTTATTCAAAATCCAAAAGGGGGCACTGTGCACAGGGACCAAAGTGCAAATACCCAAAGTTCTGGGGGTCCTGGTGCAAAATACCCAAGAAATCACGCGCGTGGCGCGTGCTTGAGGCACTCAGGGACCTATATGTAAGAAAAAACAAGTCCGAGGACCTTCTGGTAACTCGTACCAAAAAGTCCAAGGGCTATGTTGCAAATAATCCACTCAAAAGACGCACATGCGCAAATACAATGCTCACAGGGGCATAAATGCAATTATCAAAAATTTTCTATTCATTCATGAACATCCAGAACTACAGGGCTAGATTTGCAATTACACCAAATACACACGTGACGACGCACGTGGCTCACACAAACAGGGGCATAAATGCAAATAATCTAAAAGATGAGGTCCAGTGTGCAAATATCCCAACGTAAATAAAGTACTCGAAATATTTACAGGACTGAAGCATAAAGCAAAAACTAAGAGGGGGCCTAAGGTAATTTACCCCTTTATTAAGTCGAGCCGATGGATGGACGCCACGTGGACAGATGGACGGCTGAAAAGGGGTGGCGCCCAGAGCTGGAGTCCTCGACTGTGATCCAACGGTCCAGGTGCTGCCACGTTGCAGATCGAACGGTGGACGGAAGAAGTGGCTGAGCTTCGCTGGATCGGCGGTGGAGATCGACCCTCGAATTGATCCGACGGTTGAAGCTGCTCCTCGGATGGACGATCGTGATGGAATCTGGAGCTCGGGGGTCAATCGGACGGCGGAGAAGGATGGTGGACGAACAGGGCTCCGGCGAGCTTCGCCGGACTCGTGACGGCGCTGGTCCCCTCCTGGGCGCTCGCTGAAGGTTGGAGAAGGAAGCTGTGGGCCCTCCGCGTCTAATGGAGGCCTCCGATGACCCAACCAATCCTCGGAGAGGTCCGGCGAGGTCGGCGGAGGCGGAGCAGCTGGACCAAGTAGTCCAAGCCCTCAGATGAGCTTGGATGGACCTGCAAAGTATCCCAGCAAACTCGCGGGTCGAGGGCAAAGTGCCTCGACCCTGTTAGGCGTGGTGAAGGTGATCGGGGAGACGAGATGGACGAGCTCCGGCGAGGCGATGGACGGAGGAGCTCGATTCCCAGATCCTGTGCGATCTGGGTTGGGCGAAGGGGTGAAGAAGATGCGGAGAGGTCTGGCGAAGATGATGGTCGGGTCGGAATGACAGATGGGATATCGGAGGTGGCTGGCGACGGCGGCGAAGCTAAGCTACCAGTAAGCTAAGAATCGAAATATACGCTAATCTACGGCCTAAGGGATCTACCTGGGTGGTCGGAGAGACTGGGGAAGAGCAGGGGGTGCTCCTGGTCGTAGCCTCAAGGGTCGTCTCGGCCCGAGGCTCGGTGCTCACGTTGGTGGCGGAGCAACGGCGGCGAAGAACGCCGGATCAGTGGTTTCGCCTCCTCGCCTCGCTGCAACAGGGGCGATCGCTTGCTGTCACTCTCGCGATGCCTCTGGAGTTCACTGGGAAGAAGGGGAAGAGCCAAAGATGGGGCGCGGAGGCGGCGGAGGTGATTCTATATAGAGTTGCAGGCTCGATTAGGGTTGGGAGGCGACGGCTATGGAAGGCGTGGATCTCACGGCGAAGGATCTGACGAGGATGTCGGATGATCGGCGAAGGATCCGGGCGCGGGGTTTGCATGGGCGACAGGCTGGAGGCGCGTGGAGAAAATGGCGAAGGCGGGGCGGCGCGCATCTTCTCAAAAAGGAAAGAGTCCGCGGGGGAGTTGACCGGGGTCAACAATCCCCCGTGGACCAATCAGGAGCTGCCATTTATTATTTTTTTGTTTATTTATTTTAAGGTAGAAAATGGCCGAATTAAGAAAAACTTAAAACATGAAATATTTTTCTTTTATTTTTTTCTATTTTTTGGTGATTTTTAATTAATTTTTGGAAATAAAAATGAGGTATTTACATTATATAGGTATATATACAATATGGAGGCTTTTGATTTTTGATTTTTAATTATTATTTTTATACAATTTTTATTCCCCTTTTATATTTTATTTATTTATAGAATAAAATGAGCAATAAAAGGATATTTTTATTTTATTTTTATTATTTATATACATAGGTGAAATAAATAGTTTTGTACAACTAGATACATGGCATATGTACAATATATTTTTGTATTTTTAATTTTTGTTATTTTTATTTGATTTTTGTTTTAATTCTTTTTATTTATTTTATTTACAATATATACCATAGAATATTCACAAAAAGTTTTGAAAATAAATACGTTTATTTATAGGGTTAAATAAATAAAGAATGATGGTCTATGCACATGGTGGAGGGATATTTTTGCATTTTTGATTTTTTAGATTTTTATTTTGTTTTTAATAGTTTCTAAATATATACAAATATTTACAAGAATATTTTTGGTTGAGGAAAATATAATTTTATTTATTTACATAGATATCTACACATGAGCTCCTATCTCCCTCTACTGTGGCTTTTATGCGGTCAGGCCCATGCTGAGCCCTCCCTTGGGTTAGGTTGCTCAACATTTATTCTAAATATTTCCCTCTTTTTCTTTTTGCTCTTTATTCTTTTATTTTTGCACAAAAACATGCTAATTATAGGTTTTTACACAATGCATGCTTTTGGTAATTATTTGTATTTACACATATCTACATGTATTTGCAAAGATTTTTGTAGCTAAAATAGAAGAATAAAGAGTGATGAATGGGTATTCATCATTGCTCGGGGTGGGGGGGATTGGGTGGCGGCAGCAGGGCTCAAGCAGATGGCATCGACATAATCCAACAACGGGTTCAAGCAGCCAAGGATGAGGATCTGGGCGGTGGGTTGGGTAGGAAGGGAGCTGGGGCGCCGCGGCGGCGGATGCGGAGCTTCGAGGAGAGCTCACTTGGCATCGGGATGGCGGTTCGAGGTGGACCTTGACGGGTGGTGGGGGACTTCGAGGTCACCGGGAGGGGAGGGGGTGGGGGGTTAAGATGGCATGTTATTGGAAATAAAAATGTGCTTGAGGGGCAGTTTCGTCCTTTTTCAACGAAAAACGTCAAATATAACGTGTGTCACAAACATAATTTAACACAGGGTTATTTCATGTAAGAGTTAACCATTACTCAGGGTTCCCTGTGTAATTCGCGATTATGTAAGGTCATGATTGTTATTGCGAAATTACTCAGGGTTATGGGTGTAATTATCCCTTTAAATATTGTCTGTATACAAAACTTTTATAAACGTGTATTACGTAAGAATTGTTGGATATACATGTATGATATCCTAAGATGTTTTACGTTTTCAATGGTCTTGTTATAAAGTACCAGAAAGATCAATTATAAATAGAGATATTTATACCCATAATTCTGAGTAATTTCGTAATTACCCCAGAAAATCCTTGATAATCACGAATTATACTAAGACCCTTAATAAATGCATCATTTTACACTCATAATCCTCCGTTAGTTTAGTTCATTAACTCAATTAGATGACTGAGTTAATCTAACCAATCCACGATCTAACGGTTGGGATAAACCGAAAGTAAAAAAAGAAAAAGAAAAAAATACCCCACCTCTCCTCCTCCATCCCCCCCTTCCAGCACCCTCCAACCCCCCACATTATCCCCATCCCCGACCTCACACGACACCACCACCTCCCCCTCGATCCCCACTGACCTTGCCCCTCTACGCTGCAGGAAGACCTTGTGAGGCTCCTTTTATCTCGTCGAGTACAAGCCCTACAAGTCCGACCTCACCATAATCGCCACTAGTGCATCAATGCAGACGATGATCGCCGGCGCCCCTGGTTGCATGTGTCCATTGGCGTTGGATATCGGCTAGAGGTCCCAAGCCCAGAGGGGATCAAGCGGGATGAGATCTCGCCGCACCAGGCTATTGGTCGGTGGGGGGAGGAAAGGGAGGAGGAGGTGGGTGCTGGAGGAGGTGGGTGCTGGAGGAGGAAGGGAAGGAGGGGGTGATCAGCGGGGGGAGGAAGGGGAGGAGGAGGAGTTTGTTGAAAGAGGAAGGAGAGGAGGTGGTGGTCGGTGTGGGGGGAGGAAGGGGAGGAGGTGGTGATGGAGGAGGAAGGGGAGGAGGAGGTGGGTACTGGAGGTGGAGGGGTGCGAGTGGGGAGGGGGGTAGGGTGGAAGAGGAAGGGGAGTGGACTCATTTGTAAATAGTGAGAACTTAAAGGGTAGAAAATGTATACTATTTGACGGATATCATCATAGTTAACGTGAAATTAGAGGAAGTTAACACGGGGTTATGAGTGTACGAGTTAAGAACTATTGAGAATCCTGAGTCTATTTCATGATTATTGAGGGTTTATGAGGACATTACGAAATTACTCAAACTTATGGTGTAAATATCCCTTATAAATATAGCAAATCAGAATATAATAATCATATTTATAAACAATACAAGTCAACAGCATAAAACTAATGCAACTATTCCAGAATATGAACAAATATACCTCACACACCTATCACCTATACATTGAGGCTTATCTCTTGTCTCAAAATCCAAAGGAGAATAAATTATAACTACCACTTAACCCAAGTTGTACCCCAAAATGATATTCAGACAACTTATGAAAATGAAAGATAAACTTCCCTTGCCATTCATCTTTCTATATCACACATGCAAAGATACCTGAAAATTCCAGCCAAAATTACTTCCAACCAAAATATTTTCCAACCCTCAAATATCCAATTGGCAAACAACTGATAGAGATAGAAAATGCACACATACGTATATCGGACGAATAGAAAAAAAAACATAAATGTTTTTAGTATTATTCAACTCACTCTTGTAACCATACGATACAATGGACTTTGAGTATTCGACTTATTTTTAATTTCTTTTAATACCAAGGAAGAAGAAACTAAAATTAGATCATTCAGATAATCTAACAATCAACTAGATAGAGTCAAAGTTGGAAACTTATTACTTGACGTTCATGTCATTTACTATGGAGAAAATGATGGGTGTCATGTCCCTTTTTTCAAGCACATATTGGTGGCATTCCGGACATCTAGTCTCTTTATCTATGATTATTCTCTTCTATGTTAGAAGGGTGATCAAGTGAGAAGTGATTCCATTCTCCATTTCTTCTATGTGGGATTAGATTCCTAACCATAGTAACTTTTTTTAATAGCTAAATAAGAGGACGGGGAATGAACCATGATCCTTTGAGTAATATTTAAGCGCACTGCTCTACTACCAGATTATTGAAGTGGGTGTAATGTTATTTAATTTTTTGTAAGTATAATAGACAAGAAAAAACAAGAATATCTCGAATCTTGGGAATGCGAACACTTCATTGATTTTGAGTGATGCATCACGAATCCTTGGATCAATCATGTACCACAATTAAGACAAACAGTCAGCGATCCGCGATCGATCTCTTATCCATGAACACTATACACCCGAGGCTGCTATTGTGCGTTGGGAGCTTGAGCCTGTTCGGTTAACATTGCTTAGGAGGTGTCTCATAACCCCCCTTCCCTCTAATTTGCACGCACTGCAAATAGACGATATATAGAGTGGTTGATTTAAGAAAATGTCATTATAGTTATAGGCCTATATTCGTGTAGTGCGAACGTGCATCGAAATGTAAGAAGGTATTTGCAACACTTATAACTTAATGTCAAGGCTGATAAGAATGAAACTAATCGAGTAAACATGTGCATCCATAGATAAAAATAAAAACATCTCGTTCCTTTGATCATGGATGGACGGCTGAGATGTGTATATCTATCCTTGTTGTGTCGCAACTTACAGCGGGGGATATGAACAAGATAGATAATGCCATTGTGTCTTTTAATGTTGAGTGAAGTTGAAGGTGAAGGATAATACTAATACTAACCCGAGGAGAGGTACTGTGTTTTACTGAATTCTTGAGATAGATAGATCTATGTATTGTTATCCATTGATTAATGAGTAGCAGCATTTGTAGAGAGTGATACAACAAAAGGGATCGATTTATAACAATGAGTAATTTGAGTATTTCTTGTTTTCTCCGATTTTAAATTTATAACAATGAATACTGTATGACTATCTTTGATTTTTGAAATTTAAGAAGGAGGATGGATTCTTTGCTATATTGCTAGAACTTACAACTGCTCATATAGCAATTACCCATTACAACAAAATAAATCTACACTAACCTTTTTTTTTAATCCGTCAACATACCATCTAATGTAAAATATATAATGATGATAATACACGCATTTATATGAAACTAGGGAGCACGAATCGAGGCTTGCATAACACTGGTGCACCCATCTCTCTTTTTAGAAAATGAACTCTCGAGGTGATTTACTTAGAATAAAAAGTGGATTATTTGTTTGAAATTTCAGGTAAAATAAACATCCTAACATGTCTATCTAGAACAAGTCAACTTCAGCCATTTGAACACCATTAACAATTGATGGTCTTGATGGATTTGATGGAAATCTCGAATTAAGTTGAAATTGGAATCATATCATTGTGATATACAGTGATCTAGTCTCCAAGATTTATTTCAATAAAAATAAAGGGGTGAGGGGGTGGGGGTTGGTAGGGTGGATGTACATATTTTATGTAAATTGAAAAATATTATACTTGAAATGAAGGATGAATATCGTATCAGTTTCTATATCATTAACGACGATTCATACAACAATGTTTATACTATGTTGTTTCTCGAATTTTGAATTAATCGTTGAAAATAGCAATAGATAAATATTGTTAAATTAAGAGTCATTAATTATATAAGAATGGATAGGATATTTACTTTAAATTTCAAGTAAAAATCATTTCGCAATAAATAAAGTTATTGTATGTATATTTATAACTGGCAAAATAATAACATATACCAGATAATTAAATGTAGATATTATTTGATATATCAAATAATAACATATATCAAATAATAACTGACGAAATAATATGCAACAATTTACTTTTGTTGAGAAATGGGTTTAAAATATTGAAAGAAAAAAAACACGGATGCCCCACTTCTTTTTTTATTGGGAGATCTGTTTTTAACTTTTCAGAATAAGAATGCAAAAAGAAACAAAATTGACAATTCATCGTCAAGAACATGTCTGACACAAGAGCGAGAAATAAGTAGCATTGGATTATAGCGGTCAGGTCTCAATCCTCAAACTTGTCAGCTCTTCTAAAAAGGATCAGCGTCATTCACGTCCTTAATTTGCATCATGAGGATTCAGAGCTTTTTTTTTTTTTAAGAGTAAATAAGTATTCATGTAAGAAAATAGTTACAGATGGCACTATCGACCATGGTTACAACCATGACACAAGAAAACAAAAAAATCACCCACAAAAATTCGTCTTCACCAGACTTAATCAACCGAGGGGAAACAAAAACCCGGTCTTACAATCTTCAAAGAAGTAAACGACATGTATGCACTACCTTTTCCACAATCAGCTCAACGGGCTTGTGAACACCAGAAGACCAGCGGGAGTTCCTTTCCTCCCAAATGCAGCCAACCACGATAGCAAGCGTGAGACCCAGCATGTCGCTCTTCGAGCTACAGTCGTGTATATATGTCTTAGTTAGGTTGCAATATTTGAAGTGTATAACAGTCGATGTGGCAATAAATAGGCCAATAATGTTCGATGTCGCCATTCCCAATAAATATTTTCTAGCAATAAAGCATTGATTGAAGAATATCCAGTACTGATCTAACCAGTGGATGATAATAGTCGATGTCAGTGCCTATCCCAAAGGGATCTATAATAATATCTAGACTGTAATCGCCGCGAGATGGGAAGGTAAGGAATCATGTTGGCCATAATCGTCTCTTTAGCAATCTTGATCCTTACCCTCTGCTACTACTATTCCAAGAAATCAACTAGTAGTAGCTGCAACAACCTCCACCCCTACCACCTTCGCCGTGGAGGCTCCCATGGATCGGGAACCTCCACCAGCTTGGCTCCCTCCCGCACCAATCCCTCGCTCGCCTCTCCCAAATTCACGGCCCCCTCATGCTCCTCCGCTTGGGCTCGGTCCCCACGCTTGTGGTCAGCTCTCCGGAGGCTGCCGAGGAGGTGTTGAAGACCCAAGATCGGGTCTTCGCTAGCCGGCCCCCATTGGTCATGACTAAGAGGCTCGGCTATGGTGCACGAGGTGTGGCCTTCACTCCTTATGGCGAGGGCTGGAGGCAGGCAAAGAAGATCTGTGTCGTTCACGTGCTTTCCACCCAGAGGGTTCAAAGTTACAGCAAGGTATGTGATATTTGATTTGAGGAATAGGGCATAATAGTCAAAGTATATAATTTCTAACCACTCCAACTTTATGGTAAGAGCAGGAAATATGCGTAAGAATGCTTTTCGCACTTAGTATGTTATATTTTTATTGCAATCATAAGGGAGAGAACTCAACAAAAATTGATTTATGATTGTGAATAATTTTAATATCAATTTGTAACAACAAATTTTATTCGAGATAAAATTATCCTTATCCAGCAATATAATAATAAATGCGATATTTATCTTGAATCTAATAAAGGTAATTCACCAATCAAATCAAGGGGCGGCAAAGGATACTTATTTGGAAAATCCAAGAAAGAATGAAAGAAAATGTTCATGAAAATTTATCAACATATTAGCATAAGTAGGACAGATTGTGCAAAATTATCATAGTTTCGCCCAGATGTGGCAATGATATTTTAGGTACAGGTTATTTCTTTTGCAAAGAATAGTTAGTTGTCACAAAGTAAAGACTGATTTACCTATTTACCCCTACCCTTTTTCCTTTCGAGCTTGAGCTTTGAAGGTCGGGCCGAGGCAAATAAGAAGGAATAAGGATCACGTGCTTGTTCATCATCATCCCCTTCCTCCTTACCCTCATCCCCATATATATAGGGAGAGCTATAAATGATATATTAACCTTTAGCAATGGCTTAATCATTGATATATTAACCTTTAGCACGAATATGGCATTTGTTGCTAATTTTCAGAAGAAAAGTTAATTTTACAATGAATAATATTCGTTGGTGCATATTTAACTTTGGAACATATGGAAACTAATATTCAAATTAGTCGGTTATCTTTGAACAATTTTCTTTTACTGGAGAACAGAGTTTGTATGACAATTATACAACCGCAAAACAATGTTTAGGTGCCACAATAACATAATTTGATAAGACAATCGTCCCTACTGCATCTTTGTAAATAATATTTGTATAACTTCACATTAAATTATGACTCTTTATTTATTGGTTAATAATATAATATTAGACAAAAAATTATATACCATATTTTAAACAAATTCTATCTGCACACAATGTATGCAATAAGAAAAGTCTTATTGCCATTATATACCATATTTTCTTACCATGGAAGTTTGATGAAGGAGAAAAAGTAATTGGAGATGCATATGCCAATGATGGAATAATGAGCTGTAAATTTAACAATTTAACAATTCACAGATAAAAAAAGTGTACTATGCAAGAGACTCATAGAAGGAACAAGAAGAGAGCTAATATTCATCATTAATAAGAAAAGATATGTAGCAATGAAGACAAGGGAAAAATACGTACCTAGGGTTTGTTGTGAGGAAAAAAATGGACATTACATGTACATGTGTATTATAATAATGTGGGAACATGGATTGTTTTATTCGTCATCTTATTGGGGCTTCATTTCTATTGGATTGGATTGGTAGCCTCATGGTTTGAGTCAAATTTGTCATGTTATTTGAGATAAATTTGTAGCCTGAGTCCGATTCAATATAACTTGAGCTAGGATTCAGATCGAGCTCGTGAGTTTTTAAATAAAGTTTGATTATTTAAGATGCTAACATCTATATTAAGCTTAACATCATTTTCAATGTGCTTTTAATCTAGGGTAAATTACAATTTGGGTCCTCATCTATGGGTCTGATCCCAAAATGGGTCCCAATCTTCAAATTGTAACGATTCGAGTTCAAGAACCATTTAGGAAATGAAAATTTTGGACTTCAAGACAACTATGCCCTTGTTTGGAAAGGGAATGGGGTAGGGTGGAGCATGGGACCGGGCCGACCCAACCCAACCCAACCCAACCCAAGCCCAAGCCCACTGCCTAAATGGGCGGGCCTGGGCTGATATTTGGCCCATTTGTAAAGTCGGGCTGGGCTTGGGCTTGCATGTGCCCAGCCCATCAGCCCACGGGCCGGCCCGACTTCATACCCACCTCCAGGCCCAGCCGGCCCGTCCGCCCGCAGGCCCGCGGCCCGCCCCCAAATTCCCAATGCGGGCCCCTTACTTCCATTTTCCCCTGACGGCTATGCCCCTCTCCTCTCACCTAACCCTAGCCCCTACCCTAATTCCCATCCCACGATTCCCACCTGAGTCCCTGACGGCCCCGGCCCCTCATGTAGCCCCCCCCCCCCCTCCACCTCCCCGCTCGGTCGCTCCACCCAGCCACCTCTCCGGCTCCGGCCCGTGTGGTTGCCCTCTGTGACCCGGTGACCGCCCGCGAGCAGCTCCATCATCAAGCGTCCACCCCGCCGCCTCTCCCTCCCCTCTCCACCTCCCCGCTCGGTCGCTCCACCCCTCCGGCCCAGTGGCTGCCACCCGCGCGCGCCTCCAACATCCAGCGACAGCCTCCACCTCGTTGCATCTCCCTCCCCTCTCCACCTCCCAGCGGGCCAACGACCGACGTCACCTCCCGCAGTCCTGCTCCCAGGCTCCCGCGCATTAACCCCAAAAAGTTCCTTACATTAATGGCCCTGGGACCCAAATCGTTACAATTTAAAGATCAAGATCCATTCTGAGATCGGACCCATAGATAGGGACCCAAATTGTAATTTACCCTTTAATCTAGTGGTAAAACATTCATTCAAGATAGATGGATTCTGAGAATATGTACCAGATATCCCTAATTAATTTTACAGCGAAGGGTTGTCCTATGTTATGCTTTGTAGATTAAAACTGAGAGAGAATTCATCACAGAGGATTTACTTTGCTTTTCCTACACTCGACAGGTAATAGAGAATGAAGTGGCAATTATGCTACAAAAGATTGCAAATCAAAGCAAGTCGGTTCCTTTTAATCTGAGCATCATCTTGAACAATATGACATCCGCCATCATCAGCAGGATCGTCCTGGGTCGCCCATACGTGAACCAGGATGACTGCGAGAGCAGCGAGTTCTGCGCAATAGTCAAGGAGTTGTCAACATTGGTCGGACTCTTTCCCGTCGAAGACTTCTTCCCTAAACTCGGTTGGTTGAGTACGATCAATGGGATTGCATCAAGAGCAAGTACCTGCTTCCACAGCGTCGACAAGTTCCTCGACCGAGTCATTCAGGATCATCGTCTAAGAGAACGCGATCATGTGGGCGCTGATCATGAAAGCAATCACGAGGACTTGGTTGATCTGCTTCTGTCAATGCAAGAGGATCATGACGGAGGCATCTCTCTCGAGGAGGAGTTGATCAAACCCCTACTTTTGGTAATTGCGTCCTTGCATCTCCTAACCGGTTTTTCTTTTTAATTAGCTTTTGTATAATCTCCTTACACAGCTAACGTGCAACTTATTAGAAATATATACCCTGAACAAATACTCAGTTTCTTTTTATCTGATCCTTAATTTTGACCCTGCATTAAACAATGAAGACGAATACTATTTACTGTCTTTAGATCGATATACTTAAAAGCATATGTGTGTGAATAAACAGTGGCTCTAATATTTTAACGTTAAGCAATATTAAATTTTAATTGTGATCATCTCCCAGCTGCTTTGAACTCATGCCTTTTATCTTTTGATGCTGAAAGGATCTAGTCTCCGCCGGCACTGATACATCCTTCATAACTCTAGAGTGGACCATATCCGAGCTTTTGCGAAACCAACAATTACTTGCAAAGGCGAAAGATGAGATCCACAGATCCGTATCAAAAGAGAACATGGTGATCTCGGAAGGTGAAGCATCAACCATGAAGTACCTAGAAGCGGTAGTGAAGGAATCACTGAGGTTGCATAGCCCGGTTCCTCTTCTCGTCCCAAGGGAGTCCACCGCAGAAACGACGGTTCTCGGGTACAGGATCCCATCAAGAACAAGAGTGATGGTGAATGCGTGGGCTATAGGAAGGGATCCAAAGTACTGGGAGGAACCGGAGGAGTTCAGGCCCGAGAGGTTTATAGACAGTACTGGTGTGGATTACAGAGGTCAAGATTTCCAGTTCTTGCCGTTCGGATCAGGGAGGAGGATATGCCCCGGCATCTCCCTTGCGACAACTACTGTGAGAGTAGCACTGGCCAACTTGATCAACATGTTCGACTGGGAGATTGCTGGTGGTGGGGAGATGGACATGGGGGAGGCCCCTGGGATCACTGCTTGTAGGAAAGAGCCGCTGATCGTTGTAGCAAAGCCTTGCTTCGAGATACTCAAAGGAACTTGATTTTCGTATAGTATTGGATTGCTGTCTGAGTCTTATATAACATGTCCAATAAAAGAATGCAGCTGAATGCATGTATGGTGATATGCAAAGACATATCATATCGTGGATATGTGTTTATTTACTGTATGATGTATACTGATTTGCGTTGGGGAATGATTAATCACTGATTCTCACTCTCTATTCTTCTATTTTAGCTATTTATCTTTTCAAAGCAATATGTAAATATGTGTAAATACAATAACATGGCATTTAGCATGCATCTTTTAATATTGCATAATTAGCATGTATTTGTGCAAAAATAAAAGAATAAAGGAAAAGAAAAAGGAAGGAGGTATTTAAAATAAATACAGAGTGACCCGAATCCCAAGAGAAGGTCAAGCCTTGACCTGATCGTCAAATAAAATAAGTAGAGAGAGATAGGACGTACTCTGTGTTGTACGCTTTACCTATGTGTATATTTCTTAAATTAATCTAAAAATAAAATAAAAAATAGAAAATTTAAAATCAAATAAAAATAAAGGGATTTTATCACTTGTGCCCCTCCGAGATGTTGCAATATCAGTTATGCCCCTATCTTTTTGGTAATATCAGTTGTGCCCCTCAAAACTTGCTCCGTCATCAGTTCTGCCCTTCCGTCAGATTGACCGTCAAAAAATTAAAATAACCATGGTTTATTCAAACCATGGTGTTGTTAAGAAGGGTATTATGGTCCATACCCTTCTTCATCTTCTTCCTCCTCCATTTGCTCTTCTTCCTTCTCTTCATAATTTCTCTCTCTTACTAACACCTTCATGCATCCATCGAATCTCTAAAATTTTTATATTTCCACGGACATATCACTCGTTACGGATCAAACGATGAATTTTATTGATTTTTTGGATGATTTTTTATGAATCAATTAGTCAAAAATTTATCAAAATTTAACAAAAAAAACACAACTCAGTTCCAGCCACAGGCGGAGGAGGGCGGAAGGGAGCACGGGGGAGGGGGAGGCGTAGGGAGCGGGGGTGGCGGGGCGACCTGGGGGCAGGGGCGGCAGGGCGACCTGTGGGCGGGACGGTGGGGGGAGGTGCGGAGGGCGAGGGCGACGGGGGGAGGCGGAGCCAGGAGAGTGTTGGGCGGGGGTCGGGTGGGGGCGGAAGGAGAGGCTCCTGGGTGATGCGGCGGCTCACAGCCGCATGGAGCGACTCCTCCAGGTGGTGACGCAGCGAGGCGAGGCGGGTGTTGCGCGGTGGCTCGCGCTGGCGAAGCCGGTGGAGGCCGTCTGTTGGGAGGCGTGGTTGCTCTAGGGGCGGGTGTTGGGAGGAGTAAGGGGTTTTCGCCTGGAGGTTGAAGGTGGACGAGATAGTTGAAGCTTTTGGTGAAAACAGAGGAAGTAAGGGGTTGGGTGTTCGCTTGGAGGTTGAAGGTGGACGAGATAGTTTTTGCCTGGGATTGGAGAAGACGAGGGGAGGAGGAGCGGGGCTGGGAGGGGTGCAACCCAGGGGGAGGGGGCACAGGGGGCGGTGTCGGGGAGGGGAGGGGGCGACGCCGGGGAGGGGAGGGGCGGCGGGCTGGGAGGAGGTGCGGGAGGTAGGAGGTGCGGCACCGGGGAGGGGAGGGGCTGCGGGGAGCTCGGGGCGGAGAGGGAGGAGGAGGAGGTCGGAGGAGGAGGAAGAAGATGGGAAGAGGAGGAAGAAGAAGAGGTTGGGGAAGAGGAGGAGGAAATGACCACATAACCTTTTCAAAAAAAAATAATTCCACTTATGTCCTCAAAGTTAACGTCCGTTTGCACTGTAGATGGACGGTCACTAACCCGAGGGGCACAAGTGATAAAATAGCAAGAAGTGAGGGGTACAACTGATATTACCAAAAAGATAGGGGCATAACTGATATTGCAACATCTCGGAGGGGCACAAGTGATAAAATCCCAAAAATAAAATCTCATGTCTTTGTACAAAACACATGTATATGCTTAACATTCACTATTTATCCTATACCTGTAAATAATCCATAAAAATAAAATAAAAATTTATTTTCTACTTCTAAAATTATATTTAAAATAAATAAAATATAAAATTAGGGTATTTATGTAAAAATAATAAAATAAAAATAATTGTACATAATACATAGGTATATCATACCTATATATAATACCATATATTGTATATATACCAATTTATTTTTCATAAAAATAAATAAAAATCACAGAAAAATTCTTTGAAAAATAATACACTTTTTTTATTTTGAACACTTTTTAATTTAAAATTATTGACTATTTTTTATTGAATTTATAAATATATTGTGTATCCGATTTTTCTGATTGGTCAGACCGGATGTTAACCTCCGGTCCACGCCTTCCTCTTCCCGGGTTGGACCCGTATAGTGTTCGCTGGAGCCGTTTCTCCCTATTTTCATGCCCGGACCCGATCACTTCTTACACTGATTCTTCGCCCGAGCCTCCTCCCAGGATCCATGATCTTCGCAGATCCCTAGGAAGGTGCGGATCTTCTAAGGTTTACGCACTCTCACTGAATCAATCCAACCCCCAGGAATCCTATAAAGTCTCCCCTCCGCCTCCTCAGCTCAGTAGCTCGTGCCTCGCCCCTCCTTCTACCCCTAGAGATCTCCAGTTGAGTGTCAGCGACCGGAGGACATCTTCGTATTGAAGTTTGGTGGCGTGATTGTCGCAACTCCCCTACGTGGCTGGAGTTCGTCACCGCATCCAGTCTCCCTGCCTGTTGCAGCACGGTTGCGGCCAAGACCCCATCCTTCCTCACTGCCTGACTCTGTTGATCTTTCCAGCAACTTCATGTATCTATCACCCCCCTTCCTTCATCAGTCCATTAGAATTTTCCATCTCATCTCCACCACCGAGTTCTTAGCTCCGACCGTCCAGTCGGAGTTCTGTTCCACTCGCACATCCATACCGATCGACTCTACGACTATGCCTCATCTTCCTTCATGACCTATCCATCCTGAATCATGCTCACCGGAGCGCGATTAAGGCCAAGATCTCCTTCTGCTATCCTCGCTGGAGATCGACTCCCATCCACCCTCGCTTCTTTCACTTCCTGCTTCAATAACTCGGACCAGAGCGCAGCCCCGAGTCCCATCTTTGACTTGCAGCTACCCTCACACGATGGGAGATTCTCTTGAATGTCCAGTTGCTCGGCGGAGTGATGAATCCCAATTCATCACTCTTTATTCCTTTATTTTAGCTAGAAACTTGAGCAAAATACCTTGTAAATTTGTGTAAATATCAGAAATTGCCAAAACACATGCATCATGTAAATATGCATAATTGGCATGTTTTTGAATAAAAATAATGGAATAAAGAAACACAAGAAAAAGAGGGGAGGGTTCAGCAAGGGCCTAACCGCATAAGAATCCAAGTAGAGAGAGATAAGGTCAATCATACATGTACATACCCCCTACACATTTAAATAAATTTATTTTCCTCAAAATAAAAATTAAAAAGTGTTTCTCATATTTTGTACATACTTGTAAAATAAAACTAAAATACAAAAAGGATAGTAAAAAGAAATAAAACTCTCTCTCATCAGTGTACATAGACCATGTATATACAATAAAATGCCTATTTATTTTCTCCTTGGAAATAATTAATAAATCCAATTAAAAAAATTTATACTCCATATTTTATGGTGTAAATAAATAAAATAAAAATCAGAAAAATAAAAACAAAAATAAAAAGCATTTTTCACCTTGTATACATACCATGTACATATGTATATAAACCTATTTATTTAACCCATGTAAATACATCATAAAAATAAAATAAAAATACTTTATTATTCCAAATTTTATGTTGTAAATAAATAAAATATAAATTTGGAATAATTGTATAAAAATAAACAACTAAAAATAAAAATCATATATATATATATGTGTGTGTGTGTGTGTGTGTGTGTGTGTGTACCTATATATAATAATATAATGTAAATACGCTACATATTTTTCAAAAAATAAATAAAAATCAATAAAATATAATTTGAAAAATAATAAACATTTTTCATGTTGAAAAGTTTTTAAAATAAAATCATCTACTAATTTTAATTGAATTTCCAATTATTTAATAAATGGGGAATTCTAATTGGTCCACGGGGGATTGTTGACCCCCGGTCAACTCTCTCCCACGGACCTCTTCTTCGCGGATCCGTGTGCCGACCTGTTTTCTCCTAATTTTCGTGCATTGATCCGATCGCCATCAACCAAAACTCTGGGCCCCGATTATTCTTGAATCATCCGAGATCCTCGCCCGGAGGTTTGCCTAGGGGTTCGTGCTTCGAGCGACCCTGCCCGACTCCATTTACCCGGACCCTTCCCAGTATAAAGCCACACCTCTGCCGCACTTTTCACGCTATCTTTGTCCTTCCCCCTCGCCTCCGATGATCTCCTCTCCTCCACCTGAGTGACATCCGCGTGCGGGAGTGTCGAAGAGAGGACCGAGAAGCCGGGAACCACTGATCCGGCGATTCCCATCGTTGTGCACCGCCGCGAGGTGCGCCCGAGCCTCTGGGCCGTCGACCCATCGAGGCAACGACCCCCGGAGGTCCCTGACCTCCAGCACAGACACCTTCCTCCGCCAGGTAGCGTAGATCACTCGTAGTTTAGGTTAGATTGCAATTTTCCGATTTAGCTCCGCCGTCGCCGTCCACTTTCTCCGATCATCCATTTGCCCATCCGACCACTTCTACACCTTCACCAGACTCCTCTCCACCTGTTGCGCCCCTTCATTCCCCCTGGCTCACCCCGGAGCAAGGCTATCGTCCTCCTCCGACACCGCTTCGTCGGAGGACTACACACCGCCTCGCCCTTCACCTTTCTCGTGCTCTAACGGGTCGAGGCAGTTTGCCCTCGACCCCGTGGTTCACTTGTGCAGGTCAAGACGCCAAAGAGACCTCATCTGGAGGTCCAAAGCTGAAGCACAGTCGGCTCCAGGTTCTTCTCGTCGCCGAAGCGTTCCTGACGCTCCCGGCCCCATCTGAGCATACCAACCGCTGCGGAACGTCTCCAACACTGATTCACCCATCCTAGCAGTGTCGGAGGTCCTCCCTAAAGCGCGTATCGGCCATGCGAAGTTCGCCGGCGTCCAGTTCATTCAGGACCCTCCACCATCGTCGGATTGAGCGTCGTCCCAGTTCTGATCGCAGCCCTTCATTCTTTGGGCAGCCCCGACCGTCGGATCTCGATCAAGAGCTCATCTGGAGCGTTCATCGATGAAGGGGTGCCCTCGCTTCTCATCCATCAGATCTACACGTGGCACCCTCTTGGTCGTCAATCTTAAATAAAGGGGTAATATCACTTAGGCCTCTCTGTTTATTGCATTTATAGTTTAGTCCTGTAAATATTTAGTGTAGTTGTTTTTATTTTGGATATTTTGCACTGTGGACCTCGTGTTTATTTTATTTGCATTTAGTGTCTGTCTACGTAGAACGTGCATCATCACGTGATATTTTGGGATATTTGCATGTATGGGCTTGGAGTTTATGCCTGTTATGAAATGAAATTAAGTTTTTGATATTTACAGTTATACCCCTGTGCGTGGTTTTTATTAAACATGTGCTGAATATCTGGGCTGTTGCACCTTTTACCCTAAAGTTTCCGCACATGTTACGTTTAAGCCCCTGGAACCATGTTTCTTTGCATTTAGGTCCTTGTGTGTTGTGTGCCTTGTTTTTATTGAATAAAATATCAAATTAAATCCAAATTAGGTGAAATTTGGACATGTAGCTCCTGCCACTGTGTAAAAATTACCCTAAATTTTTGGAACATTGTTTAAGCTTTTTACTATTTTAAAAATTAAAAAATACGCATTTTTGTTACTATTTGAAAAAGAAAATTAAAGAAAAATATATAAACTTCTTTAAAACTTCTAAAAAAATTAGGAATAGTTAGTTTTAGTGTATTTTAGCTTCTATCAATTTTTAAGCTTATTTGGATTTATAAAACCCATAAAAATTGCAAAACCCTAAAAACTTATAAAAATCATTAAAAATATATATAAAAATCAAAAAAATGCAAACTCTTTTTCTGTAGTTTAGTTTTTGTCTATATAAAAATTGCCTCCAGACTTTTTTAGATCAATTTCATATTTTTAATTGATCATTCAAGTCTGCCTGCACAGTAGCCCGTATTTTTTCTCTTTCTTGATTTTTATAAAATCAAATAAAAATTGAAAAATTCTGAAAAATTCACCAAAAACACTTAAAACCCTAAAAAACATAAAAACATTTTTTGTAATTTTTGTATATTTTTGAGTGTTTTTAATAATTGTTGAAGTTGCTTGTTTTTACATTTCCTTATAAAATCAAAAACACGAAAATATTTAAAAATAATTAAAATCCACCAAAAATATTTTCTACTTTATTTTTCGACTTTGACTACTTCGTAGGTCGCAAGGCCATCCCGTGCTCCTTGAGTCCGACTCTGGTCGCTATACCAGGTTAATAAAAGTAGCGAGGACCACTCTTGATTTCATTGATTTATATCTTTATTTGGTGGTTCTTATATTTTCATGTTGAGTCCGATTTGCGAGTGATTGAGGTCGCAACGACCTGAGTTATTTATCCCCCTTAGTCGCTAGTCGGTTTTTCAGCTCATCAAAATGGCGCCGTTGCCGGGGAGCACTGCTTAGTAGTTGTTTTCGATTTTTCCGCGGATTTCTTTTTCGCGGTGTTTCTGTAGATATTTGTATATATTCTTTTATCTGAATTGTTATATATATATTTCTTGACTGAGACTTTGGTTTCTGTTTCTTGCGAGGGCCCGAGAATCGAGGCGGCTTTTTCGGAAGCCGGAGCAACCGTGGAGGTCGGAGGTGGCTTCTTTCTCTACGAAGCCGCAGGAAAGCGCGAGGCGAAGGAGCCGAAGTTCGGGAGCCGCAGAATAGCCGCAAATTAACCGTAGGATTAGCTGTAGAATTAGCGTAGTTTATTTTCTACAAAAACCTCTTATTTGTAATAATACATGGACAGACTTGGACACTTGGTAGATTTCGGGGTCTGTTTCTCCAAGCACCGGTGTGCTAGGGGGACCTCACCGAGATTTTCACCGGTTTTCGATTTTTGACCGTTTAGTTACTGCTCATTTGATTTATGCGGTTTTAGCCCTAGCTTAGGAATTTCTGTGATTGTGATGTAACTAATTAGGATCCAAACACCTAATAATCTGCATGTGCTTATAGATCGTTAACTGGACCTAATTAATTAAATCACAAGAAAAAATCGGATTATTTGAGCTCTAGTCCACGTGCCTTAAGGAGTCACATACAGCGCGTGCAGGATCTGTTGTGGCAGACACCGAGTGGCTCCCAAGATAGGACTCCGGACTTTGGCTCGAGTACCCGGCTACTATGCTTTCGTGTAGAAATTGCTCTGCTAGGGTCGGATTTTCGTGTACATCATATAGGTAGTTTATATTCTGTCTTTTATTTTATGCATGGATCACTTCGCATGTAGACTGCTGGAGTCAGGTACGCATTTCTTACTTTGCATGCATCATTGATTCCCGCGCATCATCTTTTTCATCTTCTCCCTCTGTTTTGGACTTAAAATAATCAGGAGAACCGAAAAATTTGATAGGCATTATTTGATTTGAAAAAGACCTAAAAACAAAAATGATAAAATTGGGACTGTTAATCAAACATGATCTTAAAAGACATTGACTTAATAATTTGTCTTGGGAGAGTAATTCCCTCATTGTCTGGTTTGGATGAGCGAGAAAGTGACCTGCATCCTAGGCTAGTGCCATATCTGATTTCTTGATAGACTACCGGCTTTGTAGTCGGGACAATCTCTTAGGAGTATTGGATCCCTATCAGCTCGCTTAATCGCTCTAAAAGACCGTATGATCACCTAATAAAATAGACAAGATAAAGGACCGAACCTTCACGGTCATCAGCTCTGGGTGCGTAGGTGAATTTGGGGTTTTCTTGACCGATCTTGTTTGGTTTTCTAGGTTCCATCCGCTTTCTTCTATCTTTCTTCCTCCCACCCTCCCTTCAGTCTTCTACCTCCTCTATCCCTGGATGATGGACCTCCCTCACTTCTTGCCGACTCTTACGGCTTCTCCATCTTCTGACCATCTGTCCAGTCCACCTTCGAGGGAGGTCGGATCTCCGACCAACCTCCCGATTCCCCCTCCCATCCCTTCCATTACTCTGGGCATGCTGCGTTACACGTCCGCGGAGATCAGATGAAGCAGATGCGAGACCCGGACGATGCCATTGCTGAGTTGAGAGTGCACTTCGGACACGATCATAGAGAGCAGACACGACTATCAGATGCCTCCTATGCCAGCATGATGGATGGGCAGATAGGACAGAGAGCTCAGTCAGCTTCTACATTAGGTCCATTCATTCTGGGTTTGGACCTTATTCAGATACTACCGACATTTTCAGGAGAGGTGCACGAGGAGCCATATCTTCACCTGTCCGAGTTCGAGGAGTTTTGCAGGACACAGATGTATTCAGATATCACTACAGAGGAGATGATACTGAAGACCTTCCCATTCACACTTCAAGATAGAGCTATGAGATGGCACCGACGATTGGGAAGGAGATTCGCTACGTGGGGAAACTTGCGGTTTGAGTTTCTACAGAGATACTTTCCCCAGCGTAGAGCAGAGATGATGCATTCTTTGATCATGGAGTTTTCAGTAGACCCCCAGGAGCCACTGCACGAGGCATGGACGAGGTTTCTTGACCTCCTGAGGAGATTTCCCGAGCACGGACTTTCACTTACAGACCTTATTGAGATCTCCATACGGGGGATGACCGCGGATCAGATAACACTGGTGATTACCTCATGTGGCGGTTCACATCGCAGTTCCGACATTGACTTACTAGATACCATCTCTAGGTTACTTTCACAGAGACCATCTTTATGAGATTTCATAGTCGGGACAACACATGAGGATGTTGCAGTACCAGTAGCATGTGTCGCACTACATGAGGATACAGTTTCTACACACCAGCCCGAGGACATGGATTTTACATCACCATTGAGTACAGGGGAGATGACTACTACAGTGGAGGTTCTAACCCAGAGTCTACTCGAGTTCCCGCTTGTTTTCCAGCCAGAATTCGAGTCAGCCCCAGAGTTTTCAGCTGACGATTCTTGGATATCAGATCTTCTGATATTCTAGGAGACGGAGGAGCCCCCGCTACTACAGCCATTGATCCAGGCATTTCAGAGCCCAGTCCCGGATGATTCAGCTACTTTTCTGTAAAGACACTTCTCGAAGTCAGATAGATTTCATGACTCCGTCCAGCAGCCACAGCTCGATATGGGATACCATTTAGAGATGCCAGACACAGAGAGTCCCGTATTCGAGCCTTTTATCCTCCAATTTGATGACACAGATACATTTTCTGAGGACCAAATGACAGCCAGCATTGCCGTAGAGCGAGGATCAGTCGCAGTCACCTTACCAGCCTCCGTGATGATGACCAGTACCTTCTACTACTTCCAGATTGCCGAGAGCTAGAGTTCAGATGATGATGCAACCTGGTGCACAGAGTGGGTGCTTGACAGCAGCGCAGATGCCTTTATATATCATGATCCTCGTCTACTCACTAATGATCTTGCATTTCTCCCCGAGAGTTATCGGCGGGAGAATGTCGTACATGATGAGTACTCGGTTTCACCTTCTGAGAGTATATCCGATCTGGCGGATCACGAAACCGAGTCTTCCGATCACTCTGATTTTGAGTCTTCTCACCTCAACGACCCTCGAGAGGATGAGCCAATCCTTGAGATATTCGATGATCTGTCTGATTTGTCTCCATTATATACATCGGATATCAGTTTTCTTAGAGAGTCTCCTAATCTTCACCTTCCACACCTTTTTGAGACATTGATTGACGTGGAGGATTCCATGACTGATCCATCCTTCTCCACGTTTGATTTCTTCGTCTCTACACTTCCACTCCAATCTCATTCTGAGCCGATGATTTCTGTTGTGCTACCGGATCCCGAATCCTTATTTCCATATCCCTGGCCAGTAGCAGACACCCGCCTGATTGCATACCTGGGTGTCGTTTCTTACATTGTTGATTTCGTCGTAGTTCATCCACCACGACTACGACAACAGTACGGCATTCACCTTACAGATGTCGTCCTGAACCTTGACACAACGTTATCCTAACCTTTGCGCCCAGCTAGAGGCGTAAAACCTAGCGCTTGTTGAGAGGCACCTCAACATTGTACACTTTTGTATATACGTGTTTCGTCTTGGTTTGATAATTCTTTCTTCCGTATTTGTTTTCACCCCAGGCCTCGTATAGAATTATCTTTGCTATACTTAGGATATACCTCATCCTAAGTATAGGGGGTGAAAACACCGAGTTGTTCATATCGTTATGTTTCATTACTCCGGTCATTGCCTATACTTAAGGATCCTTCACCTTTAGTATAGGGGGAGTGATGTCCTCCCATCTTGTATATATTTGTCTTCTTCGTCTCTTTCTACCTCTATTTTGCTGCCTATACTTAGGGATATTTCACCCTAAGTATGGGGGGGTAGACCCTGTACATCCTTCCACTCGGATTTCCCTTCATATACAGCTTGCTATACTTAGGACTACTTGATCCTAAGTATAGGGGGAAACACCGAGTCCTCTTCATTCTATTCTTTGATTCGTCTTTGTATATACCATTCCTTTTCACTTCCCTATACTGAGCACGAGTTATGTCTTCTTCATCGCTCTTAATCACTCTGAGGACATCGTTCGAGCTAAGTACAGGGGGGGTGTATATATTCATATATACTTTAGCCATAACTCGTACTTTTGTGAGTGTGTTCATAATCAAAATGGCTAAAAAACCATAAATATTTAAAAATTTTCCCTTGTATATAAAATTCATCTTGCACACACCTATTTATATATAAAAATTATTTTTGTACAAATGATTGTAAAATATTTTTGTGTAAATAGCTTGTAAATATTTTCGTATCAAAAGCTATGTATATAGTACAAAATTTTTGTAAAATGTTTGAAAAAAAGTTTGCAAAAACTTTGCGTAAATTTTTGTAAATATTTTGCAAAACTTCGCATTCATGCATACATCCATGTTTTCAAACATTTTTCAAAAATTTTGCACATGTGTAAATATTTGTAAATTGCATCTTTGTAAATTACATCTTTGTAAATACTTGTACAGTTTTTCTAGATCATAGTTGACATTTAAACTGGCCTAGAATTAAATTGACAAATGGAGCTTGGTTAAGACCTTAATCCACCTAATAATAAGAGGAACCTTATAGGGATTAGGATTGAGACTTTTCAAGTCCATTGGGACTTAATTCTTTGAGTCTGCTAGGCTATGAGCATATGCCATCTTGATGAGCCTAAGTAGAGCACTTAACAACACACGCGTGACTCTTAGAGACAATGGCTTTACTTGCACCAGCACTTTATACATAGCTCTCCATGGATGAGGTGGTGAGGAGGCAGTTTCCTTTGGCTTGGGGTAGCATATGAGGGTAGTACTTCTAGGCGGAACCTCTCTTCTTCTTATAGTGAAGGAAGTGCGTCTCAACTTGGTCTGGTGGTTATGAAGTCTAAAGACAGAAGCCGTGGGTTGCAATAAAGCTTCAAAAGAAGGATAGTCTACTGGCTCAAGAGGAAAAACTCCGTGTATATATGTTACACCATGTAGATATGTTGTACAGATGCACACAAAAAAAAGTGCAAAAAGAAAAGAACTCCAAAAAAGTGATGGGTCGGATTGAAAATTTAATAATCCCACCGGAGTGTATATAGTCAAATAAGCAAAGCTTGATATCCATGTTCCATCTCATGAAGCTTGCAGCGGGAGACTCGGCTATACTGGTTAGAGCTCCCAAGGATACATGGCTACACTAGCAATGGTCCATTCTCTTCTCCCCCCCTCTTCTTGAGCCGGTTGCACTTGAACTTAGAAGGGAATACCTCGCTTCTCGAGGAAAGAGTTGCTAGACCGAGGCATTAGAGTTACCAGGTTGAGGGAGGTTGTTTCTTTGTTACTTCTGAGGTGGGGAGCTAAATATCACTTACACCGTACAAGGAAAGATTCATGGTCATTAGAGTTTGTGTATGTAGACTTGTTCTGATCTGGTTTATTGAGGAGTCTTGACCTTAGATTGGTGGAACTTAGAGGCTGTTAAGTTTTAAGCTTAAGTCCAAATAAGGTTCCGATAAATTAATAATCCAAAGGTCTGACTGAGCTCCATATTTCAATTTAATGAAGGAAAGTTTAATAATCAACCTTGATTTCGCCTCTTTTTCTTTTTCTTTCTCTTTTGTACTTCTTTTTCAAATACCAATTCATCACTCTTTATTCCTTTATTTTAGCTAGAAACTTGAGCAAAATACCTTGTAAATTTGTGTAAATATCAGAAATTGCCAAAACACATGCATCATGTAAATATGCATAATTAGCACGTTTTTGAGTAAAAATAAAGGAATAAAGAAACACAAGAAAAATAGGGAAATATTTAGAATAAATATTGAGTGACCTAATCCAAAGGGAGGGCTCAGCATGGGCCTGACCGCAAAAGAATCCAAGTAGAGAGAGATAAGGTCAATCATACATGTACATACCCCCTCTGTATTTAAATAAATTTATTTTCCTCAAAATAAAAATTAAAAAGTATTTCTCATATTTTGTACATACTTGTAAAAATAAAACTAAAATAAAAAAATAAAAAGAAAAAAACTCTCTCTCATCAGTGTTCATAGACCGTGTATATACAATAAAATGCCTATTTATTTTCTCCTTGTAAATAATTAATAAATCCAATAAAAATATATTTTATACTCCATATTTTATGGTGAAAATAAATAAAATAAAAATCATAAAAATAAAAACAAAAATAAAAAGCATTTTCCGCCTTGTATACATACCATGTACATATGTATATAAACCTATTTATTTAACCCATGTAAATACATCATAAAAATAAAATAAAAATACCTTATTATTCCAAATTTTATGTTGTAAATAAATAAAATATAAATTTGGAATAATTATACAAAAATAAACAACTTGAAATAAAAATCAAATATATATATATATATATATGTATATACCTATATATAATAATAATATAATGTAAATACGCTATATATTTTCCAAAAAAATAAATAAAAATCACTAACAAATAATTTGAAAAATAATAAACATTTTTCATGTTGAAAAGTTTTTAAAATAAAATGATCTACTATTTTTAATTGAATTTCCAAATATTTAATAAATGGAGAATTCTGATTGGTCCACGGGCAGGAGACAACATCCATCTACTTTTCGGTTAAACTTGTCCTCTCCTTCTCATCATCTCGTCTCCCTCCAATCATTTCTCAGTCCATCTCTACTCCTTCCATTTCTCTATGTTCTCCGTCTGAATCGATATCCAATTCACCGATGAATCATCATCTCACCATCAAATCTCCTACATTTCTGTTCTATCTCTCCATCTCTATCCTCCTTCAGGCATATACAATAGATGGAGTATGGATTCAATCCTCTGTTGTTGAAGCTCCCCCAGGCACACTTCTCTAATAGATTAGAGATCGAGCCTTCGTGCTCCAATCTTGACCTCTTTGCAGGAGGAGCAAGAATTGGAGTAGTGCTAGAAATACACCCGATCTGATAAGAGAAATCATCGCAACAAATGAAATCACTTGTAGATCGAACCTACGAGCATCATCTGGAAGTGATATGAAGCATTGAATCGCTAGATATTGAGAACCACCTATAGGTCTGATCCGTCATCGGGAGTTTGAGGCACACTTTCATAGATTCATCACGACATGGATGAGAGTATTTGTTGGAGTTTAATATCATCGCAGCATCGTATGAAGACTTGAACCTATAGCATGAATCACCAACCTCTGATCTGGAAGCATTTGCAAGAGCATAGCACCTGAAACTTTTGCCATTAAATTCAAAAGCATCGATCGGGCCATGATCATAGCGCACACGAGTAGCCACTGTCGTTCCTCGATCATCTAATTGGAACTCGAGATCCATCAGATTTATACCAGCCATGAACTCAGAGCAGTCATCACTGGTCGAGACGAAAAATCATACAACTTACCAGACAACCTAAAGTCTAATAAGATCTGCAGCACCTGCAACAGTGATGAACATTGCCTGAGTCATGCATGGCATGAAGCATAATGAACATTGCCTGACTCTTGGACCTACAAGAGAAGTTAAGAGATTCACGGGAAAATTACCGCGACCCTCCAGTTGGCAAAGAAGGCAGAAACAACGAGGATGGAAGCTTGCCAGAGCTTGCTCCGACGAGAGGTGGATTGGGACCATTTAACGTGTAATAAGCAAAGAAAAAGATGTTGAACGGATCCTAAGGCTACGGCTAAATTAAAAATGCGAGGAAAACTGGGAAATAGACCTCACTTGGACGGGGCCAAAGAAGTGGAATCTCACGACGCCGGTGATGAATCTCCTTTTCATCACCTTTATTCTATCATTTTGGCCTTAAAAACCCTAGCTAATGCATGTAAATAGCATTAATTTGTGCATAATAGCATTCATTATTTATTGTATATAAAATATGGTTTTAATGCTAAAATTATAGAATAAAGAGAAGAAAAGAAAAAGGAATAAAATATTGAAAATATTTTATGACCCTAAACCCCGAGACCAAGTTAAGAATTGAGTTGGTCGATAAGGAATAAAGTAGGGGGAGATAAGGGCCAGAAACAAAATAAAATACCATTTATTTATTCGTATTTATGATTTTTGACACCTATTTTATTCTTTATTGTTTATTCAGAAAGTAAAGAAACTTTGTACATGAAAGTTGTAGATAACAATGTAAATAAAATATAAAATTGAGTTCATACAAAAATTGCACACAGTGTTTATTTTATACGCTAAATAAAAAGCCAAAAATCAAACTTCACATACCCATATCTTTCGAATAAAAACTCAAAATATATCAAACCTCTAATTGTATATAACTTCTCACGAGCTATTTAATGGTCGTGGTTTTATATTTTTGGAGTTATTGTGTGAAAGTTAGGTTTTGGGCCCCTATTATACAGTCTACGGTTAAAATATTTATTTTATTCATCCCTTATTATTTTTACAAATTCATATTTTATAATTTTGTAAATATTATTCATAACACATGTTCATATTAAACTTAAAATGAAACCAAAAAGAAAAGGCCAAATAAAATAAATCTATGTGAAAACATAGATGAAATACCTATGTTATACATGTATATAAATTAAAGGGGAAACCTATTCTTTCATGCTTTTGATCTTTATATTTTTTCTAATATTGTAAATATTATATAAATTCTATTAAAAATATAAAATCAAAATAAAACTCAATAAAATACAATAAAATAAAAGGATGTATATAGAATATAGATATAATACTTATAAATATACCTATAAAATATACATATTTATTTATTTAAGTGTATAAATAGCATCCTAAAATAAAATAAAAATATATATAGACTCGTAAAGATAAGTGAAAATATATAAAATAAATAATAAAATAAATATACAAAATAAAAATAAAAATGCATATATGAATATACCTATAAATACACTAATAAAAATTAACTACTAATAAATAAAGCCAAAAAATAATAATCATAATAAAATACTACATAAAATAATAAACGTTTTTTATTTTATGCACACAAATTAATAAAATCAATTACTATTTTAAATTAATTATTTTTTGAATAAAATTGTTGTTTTCTCTTTTAGCGGCCTGACGTGGCCCAATGGCAGAGCTCGGGCCCTTGATCTCCGATCAGCTGTCCCATCTAGGACCTGGAGCATCAGAACTGTCTCCTCCCCGATTTTCCTCCATTTTTCCCAGTCGATTCGTCCATCCATCGTCGTCCCTTCCTTCATGAAAAGTGATCTACCATCATTATATATCCCCGCCAAGATCCTGGATCCGTTGTACAAAGCTTCGATTCTTCACAATCGCCTAGTCAATAAGGATTTGTCACAATGTGTATAATTAAAACCTCCTCCCTCCTCTTTCAAATTTGGTCACTTTCCGAGTCCTAAAGCTCCACCATTTCGGCCTAGAGTGCATCCAGGTGACAGATGGAGGTCCCTGAGATGGATGGTAGCTCGAGGAGGAGGGGATGCGCCCAAGGCCGCCGCTCCAGCGTGGCCCTGCCCTGCCTTCGCCGGCAGGTATAAGTTGCGCTCTTTATTATTTTAGGTATATTTCAATTATAGTGTGTTAATTTTGCAATTAGATTAATCAATAGTGTAGTCTTAGTCTTTTAGTGTAGAAATCAAAAATCATAGTTCGCCGGAGCGGAACCATAAACCCGCTTGTTTTCTGACCGCCCACCAACGCTATTTCCTTCCCCTCTCATTTCCCTTTGCCCCAGTCCCCTCATTTCACCTGGATCCCTACTGTATCCGGAGATCAAGGTCTCCACCTCTGTCGCTCGTCGGAGACCTCCGCCTGCTTCACCCTACGCTCATTTCACCACCAATAAAAGCCTCAGATCCGTCTTTTTGCTTGTACGACTATTCCTTGCAGGTCCGGAGGACAAAGGACCCGTGTAGGGTCGAATTTTGGAGAGACTAAGGTACCTAGAGATCCTCTTCTTCCTCATTTCCACCTGACCTCGTCGGAGCTCCAGGTGCCTTGTTGAGACCGCCCCCAGATGCGGTAGTTCCCCAGGAACGATCAAAGACACTCGACGGCAATGGAGGAGACCAGAGGCAGCCGCTATTCCAAATTAAACCTCGCCTAGGCGAGGGTTCTTCCCCGTTCTTCCACCTGGCTTAAGAATCGTCTGATCATCATGGAGCTTTCAGATGCAGCAGGAGCCGTAGGATCATGCCACACCTTGACCGTCGGATCAGCATAGTTGATCTAATCCAGGTCATCCAACGTCGAAGCGTCATCCACTGTTGCGAGCGTGAAACGTGTATAAGTGAAGCCATCCAGACCGTTCGATCGCACGCTATTAAGTGTAAAATTGCATATCTCGCCCTACCATTTTTGTATTTATTATTTAGTCATGTAAATAAAGTTAACTATTTATAAACAATTGGACATTTTGTAGTTAGACCCCTCTGTTTATTCCATTTTCATTTGGGTCCAGTACACGTCACCTCATGTGCCATCCCACATGAGGTGGTGAAATTGCAGGGATGTCCCTACAAGTTTTGTATTTATAATTTAGTCCAATAAATTGAAATTAACGTTATATGTTTTTGTGAAAATTTCTTGGAGGTCCCAGAACTTTGTGATAATTACGTTTTGGTCCCTCCTAGTGTGTGTCATGTGTAGTCCCCCCATGATGGGTAAATTGCGTCTGTAACCCTGGAAATTTTGTATTTATTAAAGAGTTCAAAAAAATTTAATTAAAGTTGTATATTTCTTGGGCTTTTTCACTATACACCTAGGACTCTATGTTATTTGCAAAAATGCCCCTACTAGGACATCTATTTTAGTTTGTCTTTATTAATTTATAAAAATAGCTAATGTGCTCCTAAAAATACGCAAAATAGGGGTAAATGCTTAAAGCTATGTAGATTCACGCCCATATTTTAATTGGCAATTTTTGTATTTTATCCATTTATGAAATATAAAAAGGAGCCTCTTTTTGCCCTGTTTCCGTATAAAAATTCCCAAAAAATATAAAAATTTTTTGTAAAATTATAAAAAACTATATATTGTATATTTTGATATTTATTGAGTCCATAAAATAAAATTTCTTAAAAAATTAAAAATGAAAATGAAAAAATCATAAAGGTCCAAAATCCAACAAAAAAATATAAAAACTCTGCAAAAATACCAAAACATGTTTTCTATTTTATAATTATATATACATTATTATTTATATATTAAAATTAATTTGGGTAATTTTGGGACCTATTTATTATTTTAAAACCCAAATAAATTTTAGATTATTTATTAGTCCCATATTTGCAATGTTTTTTACCTTAAAAAATACATAAAAATTAGCAAAAAATCCAAAAAAATAACAAAAAATTAGAAAAATATAAAAATCACAAAATATTATATTTACTATATTTTATTTATTTTTATATATTTGTATCTATATAGTACATAAATGTACCTTATATTGTATTTATACATAATATACATATATACCTATCCATATTTTTATATATATATATATATAATATTTAAATGAAAAGGAAACTAAAAATAGAAAATATAAAAATAAAATATAAAATTACAAAACAAAAAATAAAATGAAAATATAAAATGAAAAATCCACAAAAACAATAATTTGGACGAGAGCTAAAAGACAGAATTTTTGTGCATTCACTTGCCTCCTCCTCCCGTTGGCTCCCAATGTTCGACCTCTACACATTTGCATGTAGATTTATAATAAATTTTAACTCCATATTTTTTTCTATACATTGCTTGATTCTTATTGTGGGTTAATTGTTGATTAAACCCGAGGTTTTTGTCGGTCATCACAGCGAATGCGTTCTCGCTTTGTGTGGAATGCACATCCGATGATTATTTTCGTGTTTATCAGGCGGCAACCGCCGGAGATGGTGGAGACATGCCAAAGACTCGTCAAACGCTGCCTAAATTGGTTGGAGATGGTGATGTCACCACCAACTAGCCTGAGCGCGAGAAAGGAGGAGAAAACGGGTCAAAAGGGTGTTCAAATTCGAAATGGAAAATTGGGGTAGGTTTTGTACAAGGTGGTGAGCGGCTCCAAAAGATGAGGCAAATCTGGCAAATCGTTGATGCAATCCTCAAGATTAACATAGGGCGTGTAAGGTGGATGTTCGAGGACAAAAGGCCAAGAAGGAATCGACATGAAAGGTTGCAAGGATCGATCTCCAAAAAGTCGAGAAATCGAGGAAAAAGATGTTCTGACAAGCCTGGACCCTCGGTCAGAGAGTTGACCGAGGTCAACTGATAGGGAAAACTAGTTGGTCCACGTGGAAAAACCAGAAAAATCCAGTCGGTAATTATTTAGAAAATCGAGTAATGATAATAAATGATTTTATTGATTTTATATTATTAAATGAAAAATATTTATTATTTTCTGAATTATTTATCGTGATTTTTATATATTTTTTTGAGTTTTATAAATACAAATTACTTTTGGTGGGCATTATATAGATATATTTATTTATATATTTTTATTTTTATTTTTATTTTGTATATTTTTAATTTTATTAATTTAGTTTATTATTTTATATATATATATATAACTTATGTTTAGAAACTTAAATATATTTTTATTTTATTTTTTTGATATATTATATATAATTAAATAAATAGTTGTAGCATCTATATTGGTATAGATTGAGGCAATTCATCTATGTATTTTATACAAGTATTTTATTTTTATGTTGTCTTTAGTATTTTATTCCAGTTTTAATATGCACATATATTATAAATAATATTTGCATAATTATAAAAATATAAAATTATAAAAAGTAATGAATAATAAACAAAATGAATATTTTAATCAGTATAAGTATACAATATGGGTCCAAAATCTATCTTTCAAACCGTCACTCCAAAAAATATGAAACCAAATTCATTAAATAGCTTATTAAAAGTAGTATACAATTAAATGTGATTTTGATATATATTTTGAGTTTTTATTTGAGAGATATGGGTCTGGGAAGTTGGGATTTTGGAATCTTATTTAGAGTATATCTTTTTATTTGTATATTCTTTTTGTATGAATTCAATTTTATATTTTTCTATATTTAATTATCTACAACTTTTATGTTCAAAGTTTATTTATTTGAAGTAACAAAAGTGGAACTAAAAATAGGTCCCAAAAATGAATAAAAAATGAATAAAATAAAAGGGAAGTTTATTAGTTTTAGGCCCTTATCTCCTCCTACTTTATTCCATATCGACCTAGTCATCGAGATGCCTAGGTCTCAGGGTTTCGGGTCAAAAGATATTTTCTATATTTTATTCTTTTTCTTTTCATTATTCTATAATTTTGGCTTTAAAAATCGTATTTTATGCACAATTTATACAATGATGCAGGAATGATAAAATGCATGAATTAAACCTATTTACACGAAATTACTAGGGGTTTTAATTCCAAAATGATAGAATAAAGATGATGAAATAGAGATTCACCAGGCCCCCCTCTACACTCACCTCACATAGTCGCACGCTTCAGTTATACTTCTAACATCTGCAGGTACCTCCAATCTGCAATAGTCGGATGTCGCATCTCAACTCCGATCTTAGGCTCAACCACTAGAGGAGCTCCATTGATCAGTAATCGAATCACTCTTGGAGCCTCGCCACACCTCCAGCCGCTTCGCAGGACCTCAGAAAGCTTCCTCGACCCTCAGGCTAGCAACTAGAGCATGGCGGAGTCACGTGGAGGTCATTCGAGCGCAGCCTCCTCTGGTAACCCATGATAGCACACGAAGTATAGATACAGTACGATCGATTCGATCGAATGGCCCTTGTGATAACACGCCTCTCAGCACGAACCTCCGGGCTCGGGTCCTCCAAGACTTATCCTGAGCCAAGAGTCGTGCCTCCCTCTTCACGCCACATGGCCTGAGCATGTTGCCCCTCCCGAGTCAGGCCCCTCGCATTCCTAATATGTACGAGGCTGGGCAATTTGCACTGATGACCTTACAACTCCTTGATATTGGATTTTGGTCCCCATGTACATGCCTTACGTGCATGATCACCGAAAAAATCACGAGCAACTAAGGATGAAGAAATAACAAAGGTCGTTGCGACCTCAGTCCCTCAAGAGATCAAACGGTCAATCAAGAAAATTAAGTGCAGACCACCAAAATTAGATAAAAATCAAAGAAATACGATAGCGGTCCTGGCTATTAGATTAGCCTGGTATAGCGACCAGGGTCGGACTCAGGGAACACGTGATGGCCTTGCGGCCTACGAAGTAGTCTAAAAAAAGAAAAGGGAATAAAATAAAACAAAGGTATTTTTGGTGGATTTTTAGTCTTTTTATATTTTTTTGGATTTTTAATTAATAAAGAAAATAAAGAAGGTAATAAAGCAACCAACTTCAAGCAATTATTAAGGCACTCAAAAATCACTCAAAAATTCAAATAAAAATTATTTTATGTTTTCTATATTTTTTACTGTTTTTGGGTAATTTTTGATAATTTTCTGATTTTTAATGAATTTTCTCAAAATAAAACAATGCAAAAAGATAACAATAATGTCCAGCCAAGATTGGGGGACTTAGTAAAATATCTAAAAGTCCCTACAAAGCCTGGAGGTAATTTTTATGGAAAATACAAATAACAAGAAAAATTACAGAGAAGAAATTATTATTTTTGGAATTTTAAAGATTTTTATAGAATTTTATAAAGTTTTAAGGGTTTTTCAATTTTTATGGGTTTTATATATCCAAAAATGACTAAAATTGGTCAGAAAATTAAACAAGGTAAAACAACTATTGTCTAATTTTTGTAATTTTTAGAGGTATTTTAATATTTTTTTGTGAATTTTTAAGTCAGACAATAAAGAAAAAGCTTGTTTTTTATTTTTTAAAAATATTAAATGAAATCAAAAATGTCTCCAAAAATTGGTGAAAATTTTACACTATGACAGGAGCCATGTGCCCAATTTTCATCACATTTGGAGTTAGTTTGATATTTTATTAAAATTCAAAACCAAGGTACAATGCACAAGGACTTATACGCAAATAGAAGAAGTTCCAGGGGGTCCGGTGCAATTTGTCCAAGAAAACACGCGCGAGGCGCGTGACTTGGGCACTCAAGGACCTAATTGCAAAGAAACTGGGGTTCTTGGACTATTTCATAACAGGTATTAAAAGTCCATGGACCTCAATGTAAAATACCCACGAATTTCAACACATGTTCAAAAAAAACACGCACAGGGGTATATATGCAATTAACTAAAAACATTCATTCATTCATCAACATCCTAGAACATGGAGGTCATACATGTAAATAACCCAACAAAGCACGTGTCGATGCACGTGATCTACTACAGGCAAGGGCATACACGTAAATACCAGATAAGACAGGGTCCACTATGCAATTTTCCCAACGCAAATAAAAGTTTAAAACTATTTACAGGACTAAAAACAAGCTACTAAAAAGAGAAGGGCCTAAGGGTAAATTACCCTTTATTAAGTCGACCGTCGGATGCGAGCCAAGTGGAGATTTGACGGATGCTGGTGATGTGGCTAACCCTCGACGAGTCGACGGTCACGATCTCTCCTCCAAGGATCGAACGGTGGTGTCGGCTCCTCAGATGGACGACGGAGATGCAAACTGGAGCTGGGAGAGGATCGAACGGCAGGAGAGGGTCCTCGACGAACTGGGCTCCGGCGAACTTCGTCGGGCTCGTGCAGGCGCTGGAGGACTCCTCGAAGGCCACGGATGATCGGAGAAGAAGCGTGGAGGACTTCCGCGTCTACTGGTATACTCCGATGCCTCGACGGAGCTCTGGGGAGCTCAGGCGAGGTCGGCGGAGGAAGAGCGGTTGCTTCAAATGGTCGAGACCCTCAGATGGCCTCGAATGGACCTGCAAAGCACATCAGGAGACTCGCGGGTCGAGGGCAAAGTGCCTCGACCCTGTAAGCGGGGGTGAAGGTGGTCGGTGCGGCGGGGCAGTCGAGCTCCGGCGATGCACGGCGGAGGAGCTCGAAACCCCAGCTCCTGTGCGAGCTGGGTTGAATGGATGGGCGGAGAAGATGCACGAGGGGAAGGCGGTCGTGATGGGATGCTCCGATGATCGGATAGGCGACTAGGAGGGACGGAATCGAAGCAGAACGGAAAAGGGGCGAATTGGGCGAAATGCAAAATCAAAGAAAAGGGAAGAGAACTAAGGCTACCTGGGCGGATGAGTCGATTGGGCGTGAGCTCTGGGAGCTCTCGGTCGTCGCCTCGTGGGTCGTCGAGGCCCGAGGCTCGAGCTCTACCTTCAAGCGGAGCACGACGACGCTAAGACGCCGGATCAGTGGCCGAGACGTCTCCTCCTCACTGCAACAACACCCAGAGCGAGCTGTCACTCTCGCGAAGGCACTGGAGGTCACTGGGTGGAGGGCGAATGATCCAAAGATCGGGAAAATGGAGGCGGAGCTCGGCATTTATACAGCCAGGGGTCCGGCTAAAGTTGATCGGGTAGGGCAGCTCAGAGCACGGACCCCAAGGCAGGCATCCCGGTGAGGATGTCCGATCTGGCACGAACGAATAGGACCTTGGGTTTGGGTGTGAGGTGATCGGGCCGTGATGCTAAAATGGTGAGAAATCGGGTCGGGCGTCACGGACCCGTGAGAAGTGGTCCACAGGGGGGAGTTGACCGGGTGGTCAACATCCCCGTGGACCAATGAGAATCAGCCACCTGGAAATGATTTGGAAATTAATTTAAAAAATAGCAAATTGTCGAATTATTAAAAACTTAAAACATGAAAAATATTTGTTTTATTTTTCTATTTTTTAGAGATTTTTAATTAATTTTTCAAAATAAAAATAAGGTATTTACATAGTAGAGCTATATATAGGTACATATACAATATAGGTTTTTGATTTTTGATTTTTGATTAGTTATTTTTATACATTTTTATTCCCATTTTTATATTTTATTTATTTATAGTATAAAATTAGGAATAAAAAGATATTTTTATTTTATTTTTATTCTTTATATACAAAGGTGAAATAAATAGATATATACGTCTATATACATGGTATATGTACAATGTTATTTTTGGTTTTCAATTTTGTTCTTTTTATTTTATTTTTGTTTTTAATGGCTTTTATTTTATTTATTTACACCATAAAAGATAAAATATATACAAATTTTTAGGGATTTTTATTTGTAATAAAATATATACAAATTTTTAGGGATTTTTATTTGTAAGGTAAAATAAATATAGATAAGGTGTCTATGTGCAAGGTGAATATCTACATGTGAATGTTTTTATTTTTCTTCTTAATTTTTCAATTTTTGTTTTGATTTTGTATTTATAAATATATACAAATATGTACAAGCCACTTTTATTCTCTTTTTAGAGGAAAATATATTTATTGTATTTACAGGTATATTTACACACATGAGCCACTATCTCTCTCTACTTTAGCTTTTATGCGGTCAGGCCCATGTTGAGCCCTCCCTTGGGATTAGGTTGCTCAATATTTATTCTAAATATTTCCCTCTTTTTCTTTTTAATCTTTGTTCTTTTATTTTTGCACAAAAACATGCTAATTATTAGTTTTTACACCATGCATGCTTTTGGTAATAATTTGTATTTACAAACATATACATGCATTTGCAAAGGTTTTTGTAGCTAAAATATAAGAATAAAGAGTGATGAATGAGTATTCATCAGTGCACGCCTGGGTAGATTTCAGAGAGGCCCTCACAACTTCTGGAAATTAGAAAATGGTTCATGTGCGCCAATGGTTAAATTACAAAGGACCTCTGTTGATTTTGCGAAATTACAAATAGATCCCTCTAGAGACCTATTTGTGATTATTTATCCTTTATTTCTTCATATTTTTATTACATTTATGCCCCTGCATTGTTTCTTCAATACCTACAACATCTTAGATCCAAATTGCATGATTTCAGTGTCATTTTGATGCGAATTTAATTCTCTATCTAATGGCATGTTTAAATTCTGGAATTAACACTAAATAAATGGGATGATTTTTAATGTCATATAGTGTCTCTTTCTTGATAACTCTGAGGCTGGTCATTTACTTTAATGTTTTATGGACTTTGATTTTTAATTCATATGTTATGCTCATTTTCTGTAGAGCATATTTGTGAAGATTATTTTTGCATGCGTGTATCTTGCATTTAACGTTGCATTATGTTCATGCATCATCTTATGATTACATCTAAAAATACATAAAAATGACATGAATAATTATTTACATTATTTGACTTGCATTTTATTCTGCATCTGCATGAAGGCCTAAAATTGAGAAGATAATAACACATTAATTGACAAATTTGATAAATATATTAAAGAGGCTCATGTCCCTGTGTTCGACCTTGGTTCACTTACCAAGTATAAATAATGTCCACATATTCGAAGTTGTGGTCTTTTTTCATGACCGAAATCCGCCTATGTACTGTGACAACTCATTCCTATTATTTTGGCATTCATCATATGCAAAAGTCAGCTTTTGGGGCGTATCATGATATATGTACAACTGTACATTATTCCCAATTATTTTATTCATCTTATTTTCCTTATTTATATTTTTATTATTCTCTCTATAATTTATAATAATTATATAAAATAAAAATAAAAATTATTAATGTTAAAAATAACTTAAATTTAATTCGACTAATTTTTTATTTTTTGGAAAATATCGCTATATATTTTCATCGCTATATCCCTCTAATATGTCATTCTGATTTCCTCACAAACAGAAACTCCTATGCCCTCGATCTAGAATATGTCAATTAGAGTTGTTCTAAAACTGTTAAATTACATATTCTAGATGGATGGCATAGGAGTCTTTGTTTTTGACAAAATTGGATTACCATATTAGAGGGATATAGTGATGAAAATGTATCATTATATTTTCCAAAAAAAATCAGCCAAAAAATGGGCCAGAGAAACCCCATTTTCTCTAAATATACATACTTATTATATAGGTAGAATAAAACTATACTAAACATACTATTATTTTTTAAAATAAATGATAATCTTATTAAAATAAAATAAAAAATATTTATAACTTATTGTATATTAAATTAATAAATATAAATAAATAATTTATTTAAAATAAATCAGCTAATTAGGTGCTCAAATCGGTCTGGGATCCATCAATGGGGTCTTGGAGGGCTTGTGAAGTCAGAGCACCTAGAAAGCTGCAACTAGACAAAATGCGACCCAAAGTAGGTCTTCGAGCTCCATTAGATGCATGGTCAGCTCGCACATACAAAAAGGAAGGTTCTGGGCTCGATTCGGGGCAATATGGGGGTGAAGACGCGACGGGGCGGAGCTACTCCGGCGAACGATGGAGGAGGAGTGTTGACCTCCTAGATTTTCGCAAGAACTTGAGTGGAAATGAGTCGGTACGACAGAAGGCGAGGAGGTGAATATGTGAGGGTGGTCAGGAAGATCAAAGAACAAGTGTAGCAAAGTGAACAGAGACTGGAGATCGAAGCTCCGACGAACTTCGATTTTTAAATTTAGTAAATAAAAGATGAAATTAATTGAAATAAAATTAAAGACTACTCTAATGCTACTTCTAGGAACAGAAAAGAGCAAGAAAAGGGAAACCCAGATCTGGGAATCGGGGAGTTGAAGGTGTCGCAGTGGAGCAACTCCGGTGAGCCTTGGATTCGTTTCTTCGCCTTCTTCTTGTAGAGGAAGAGCTTAAGTAAGGGGAAACTTTAGTTAGGGTTTAAACTCGAATTGATGTTCCCTAGATCGAGGAATCATAATTGTGTGAAAGACCATTGATCAAGGAGCGAATCTCATGAAGGAATCAAGCTCAAAAAAATGCAAGTATCAAGCTAGGCTAATTGGAGGAGTAAGGTCAGCACTCTAACATGCCTAGGCCTAGGAGTGGGCACAGTTGACTGATGAATACCCATTCATCACTCTTTATATTTTAGCTACAAAAACCTTTGCAAATACATGTATATGTTTGTAAATACAAATAGTTAGTAAAAAGCATGCATTGTATAAAGTCTAATAATTAGCATGTTTTTGTGCAAAAATAAAAGAATAAAGAGACAAAAGAAAAAGAGGGAGATATTTAGAATAAATATTGAGCGACCTAATCCCAAGGGAGGGCTCAGCATGGGCCTGACCGCATAAAAGCCTAAGTAGAGAGAGATAGGGAGCTCTGTGTAAATATACCTATAAATATAATAAAAATATTTTCCTCTAAAAATAGAATAAAATGGGCTTGTACATATTTGTAAATATTTGTAAATACAAAATCAAAATAAAAATAGAAAAATTAAAAAGAAAATCAAAATAGCCTTCCTTGTATATATTCACCTTGTACATAGCACACCTATCCCTATTTATCTGGTCTTGTAAATAAATAAATTGAAATCCCTAAAAATTTGTATATATTCTATCTTCTATGTTGTAAATAAATAAAATAAAAACCATAAAAACAAAATTCAAATAAAAAGACCAAAATTAAAAATCAAAAAGAACATTGTAGATATACCATGTATATAAATGTATACATCTATTTATTTAACCCTTGTATATAAATAATAAAAATAAAAATACATTTTTATTCCTAATTTTATGCTATAAATAAATAAAATATAAAATGGGAATAAAAATATACAAAAATAACAAATTAAAAATCAAAAATTAAAAAAGCTATATTGTATATATTCCTATATATAGCACTATAGTGTAAATACCTTATTTTTATTTCATAAAAATGATTAAAAATCACAAAAAATAGAAAAAATTAAAATAAACATTTTTCATGTTTTGAGTTTTTAATAATTCGGCCATTTTCTATTTTTAAATCAAATTTTAAAACATTTCCACGTGGCCTGCCCTGATTGGTCCACGGGGACGTTGACCCCCCGGTCAACTTCCCCCCAGGACCACCGAGCCCCGGATCCGAGCCCGCGACCCGACTTCTCAAAATTTCCTACGCTCGATCCGACAACCAAACCCGCGAACCCCGGGCTCTCCTTCTTCCTCGTGCATCCGAGAGCCTTGCCCGATCATCCGCGTGGGGATCCGCGCTTAGTGGAACCCTGCCTGACCTGTTCTTCCCGGACCTGCACTCGCATATAAGCTGAGCTCCGCCTCCCATTTCATGCATCTTTGGCTCATACGTTCTCCACCCAAGGACCTCCATCGCATCCGCGAGAGTGACAGCTCGCTTCCAGTGGTGTTGCAGCGAGGAGGGAGCGTGAAGACCATCGATCCGGCGACGTTGTGCCGCCGTGCGCCGCCTGGAGGTGACGCTCGAGCCTCGGGCACCGACGGCCCGTGAGGCAAGGACCAGGAGCAACCCCTGCTCTTCCCCAGTCGACAGCAGCCAGTAGGTAGACCTCTCTCTTCCCCTATTTCTTTAATTTTGATTTTCGCCTAATTTCCCCCGTCGCCGTTCGTCGTTGATTCCGATCACCCCGGCCATCCGTTCGATCATCGGAGCCGACCCACATATCCACCTTCCATCCGCTCACCTTCTCCACCCACTCGTTCAACCCAGCTCACACAGGAGCTGGGATTGGGGCTCCTCCGCCATCGCATCGCCGGAGCCCCTTCGCCCCGACGCGCCGATCACGTTCACCACCCCTAACCGGGTCGAGGCACTTTGCCCTCGACCCACGAGGGTGTTGCGCAGCTTTGCAGGTCGTAAGGAGCCCATCTGAGGGCTTCGTCCATTCGAGCAGCCACTCCTCCTCCGCCAGTGCCGCAGGAGCTCTCCAGAGCTCCTCGTCGCCATCGGAGGACCCCAGTCGACGCAGGAGGCCAAGGCAATTCTTCTCCGATCTTCAGCAGCCCGCGAGGAGGCCTCCAGCGCCCACACGAGTCCGGCGAACCTCACCGGCGTCCAGTTCATCGAGGATCCTCCCCTACCGTCTGATTGCTCTTCAGCTCCAGATTACGTCCGGACCGTCAGATCAGGGTTAAGAGGAGGCCCGCAGCCACCGTTGGATCTCCACGTGGCCTCCTCTTGACCCTCCATCCAGCGAAGAGGACCCAGCGCACCTCGTCCGTTCGATCTACACGTGGCGGGGTCCCTGCCGTTGGATGAGCGTCGAGGACCTCTTGTTTAGTCGCGCCCCTTCCCCGACCGTCCGATCTCCACGTGGCGCGCATCTGGACCTCGATTTAATAAAGGGTAAATTTCTTCTTAGGCCCTTAGCTTTTTAGTTGTTCTGCTTTAGTCCTGTAAATATTTTCGGAACTTTGTTTCAGTTGGGTAATTTGCATTGTGGACCTTGTCTTTTATCGTATTTGCACTTATACCCCTGTCTGTAGTGGAACACGTGCTTCGACACGTGCTTGTTGGGTTAATTGCATGTATAGCCTTGATGTTCCAGGGTGTTATAGAATGAAATTAACTTTTTAGTATTTGCATAAATACCCCTGTGAATGTTTTATTTGTGCATGTGCTTGATATATTGGGTATTTTACACTGAAGCCCCTGGACTTTTAGTACATGTTACTAAATAGTCCAGGAACCTTGTTTTCTTGCAAATAGGTCCCTAAGTGCCTAGTTCATGCGCCTCGCGCATGATTTCATGAAGAAATTGCACCGGACCCCCTGGACTTTCTACTATTTGTGTACAAGTCCATGTGCACTGTACCCTTGTTTTCATTTTTAATAAAATAGCTAATCGACTCCAAATTTTATGAAAATTGGATATATGGCTCCTGCCATGGTGTAAAATTTTCTATAATTTTTGGAGACATTTTTTACACTTTTTGATATTTTTAAAAATTTAAAAACAAGCATTTTCTTTACTGTCTAGATTTAAAAATCACAAAAAAAATTAAAATACCTTTAAAAATTACAAAAAAAATTATTTAGTGTTTGTTTTGCCTTGTTTGATTTTCTGACCAATTTTGGTCATTTTTGGATTATAAAACCTATAAAAATTACAAAACCCCTAAAAACCCATAAAAATTCTAATAATTAAAAGAAAAATCAAAAATTAATAATTCTGGTGCCTAAATTTTCCTTGTCTTTTCTTCTTTACAGGAAAATTACCTTCATACCTTGATAGGGCCATTTTGCATTTTAAAGTGGCCATCCAAGTCTGACTGGACAGTACCCTTCTTTTCTTGTCTTCATTGATTTTTATAAAATTCCCTAAAAATCAGAAAAACACCAAAAAATAACCAAAAACAGTAAAAAATATAAAAAAACATAAAAATATTTTTGTTTAATTTTTTGGATGATTTTTGAGTAGTTAAATAATTGTTTGTAGTTGCCTGATTTGTTGTTTTCTTATTTTCTTTACTAATTAAAAAATCCAAAAAAAATAAAATATTAAAAATCCACCAAAAAGCCTTTTATTTTATTTTATTCTTCTTTTGACTACGTCGTAGGCCGCATGGCCATTACGTGCTCCCTGAGTCCGACCCTGGTCGCTATACCAGGCTAATCCAATAGCCAGGGCCACTATTGTTTTTATTCGATTTTATTCTTCTGTTTGGTGGTCTAATCTTTATTTTCTTGATTGAGCCGAGATTCTTACCGATCCGGGTCGCAACGACCCGAGTGTGATATTTTTACCTGATCTGGATTAGTAGGATTTTGACTCATCATTGACCAACGAGTCAACATCGCCCGCACCTCATTGTTCCACATCATGCGATAAAAGACAAAATAGAGATGAAAATAGAAATAAAATAGAAAATGATTTTATTATTTTTTTTTCTCGAAACACGGAAGTTTGTTCCTTATTTGTGTACTTTTAGGTTCTTTTTATTTTTTATCAACCTATTTATTATGTGTTAGTTTTTACAAGTATAACTATAAGTATAATTACGTATATATGATGTATATGATTTTTTATTTATTTTGTATTTATCATGTTATGTACATAATTTATATATTTATAATTTAGTTATATATATATATATTTACATAGTTTTAGTTTATTTTTCTAATTTTCTTTATTTACTTAAATAATTATATAAAGATGTTATATAGGTATAATTTACCTATATAGTTTAATGCAATAATTATTTTAATGGTTTTACTCTAATTTTATTATTGAAATGTGTTTTGTCTAATATTACAAATTTATAAAAATATAAAAAGATAAAAAAATAAAAGAATAAATACATTGATTATTATATACATGTATATAGTAGGACCCCAAAAGCCGTTTTTTGCATCTTCATATCAATTTTAATGAATTCACCTTCACTGGATAGATAATTTAATTTAGAGTACAATAAAGGTGAGTTTGGTCAATTTTGAATTCATATGGAGAAGATGTGGATCTGTGAAATTCTGTTTGCAGCCTTTTCATCTGTGTGTCCCAATTACATTGTACCTTATTTTTATATATACATGTACGTTTGGTGTTAAAAATATTTTTATTTGAAGTATGTATAAATTAGTGTATGTTTGAGACATATAGAATGTACATGTCACCTAGGACTTCTAGGTGACAATGTGGTTTTGGTTGTATTTGTATGCCCTTATCTCCCCCTACTTTATTCCTTATCGACCAAGTCAATATTGACTTAGTCTTGAGGTTTAGGGTACGCCAATATTTTTAATACTTCCTTTTTTTTATCTTCTTTTCTTTATTAATTTATTTGTATTTAAATATAGGTAATTAAGCACTATTTACTGACAAAGGTCAGAGTGTTAATTTGTACAAGTTTGCTCTATTTACATGCATTTATCTAGGAATTTAAATATAAAATAAATGGAAAAAGACCAATGAATGAGTATTGGTTAAAGATCTGATAAGAGGTCAGTAGGAGGAAGGATAGTTGACTAGGAAGTCAACTATTGGTAGCTTGTGATTGGTTCAACTGGGCCATTAGAATACAAAACATGGTAAAAAAGAATAAGTAATTAAAAATAAAATAACAAATGATTTTATTTGTAAAAAGTTAAATGATAAAAAATATATTTATTATTTTATACCACATTTTAAGGGTATTTTTATTTATTTTTACAAAACGATTTGTCATATATTAATTTTTACAAGTAGAAATATAGGTATATTTATCTATATTTGAGTTATTTAATTTTTATTTATTTTTAATTTTTTATCATATGTATATATTTTATATTTATAATATAATTAAATACATTTTTACATATTTTTATTCTATTTCTATATATTTATTTATATACATAAATAGTATATACTTTACTAGTACAATGTTCCTACATATATTATTCTATTATTTATTTTAATGCATTTTTATAGTTTAATTTTATGTTTATTTTTTAAATATGTTTTAAATAATATTATCAATTATTTTAAAATACAAGGAGGTAAAAATATAATGAAAAAAATAAATAGATACATAGCATAATGGAACCCCAAAAAGCTAGCTTTTGTATCTTAACCATATTTTTAATGAAACACAAGTTAGTTAGAGAGAATTTAATTTAAATGCAGTAGAGGTGAGTTTGGTGAATTTTGAGTTTATATGGAGAAGATATTGATTTATGAAGTTTGGTTTACGGCTTTTTCGTCTATGTGTCCCAATTGCACTGCAAATATTTTTGTAGTTTTTATGCATTTTTATGTACAAGATTCATGTAGATCATTTTATTATTTGATGTGTATAAAATAAAGAATAAAATAGTGTAAAAATAGGTACTTTGGAGTATAAATTAGGATTTCTTTCTACAGTATATACCCTTATCTCCTCCTACTTTATTCCTTATCGACCAAGTCAATATTGACTTGATCTCAGTGTCTAAGGTCATTCAATATCTTTGATACTTCATTTTTTCCTTTTATTTTCTTTGTTCTTTTATTTTGGATTTAAATAGAAGTATCTATACAGTATTTACATGTCAATATATGGTTATTAATTGATGCAAGTTAGATGTATTTACATGTATTTTTATAAGGATGTACATACAAAATTGAAGAATAAACGTAGATGAATGGTTATTCATCAAGGGCTTCATATTAAATTTTCTATCGGTTCACCCTAAATAGCAGTTAGTAGACCACATGATAGCCATATATGCTTCCTTCCCCTCTTAGATTCGCTTGCTTGAGGTGATGCTCGATGGGAGATCCATAGTCGACATGACTTCTTTGCCCCCATTGTACCAACCACATAAAGATGATTTCATGATGTGGAATTTCAAAAAATGCATAATGTCTATAGCTAATTCAAATAAAAAATTTATAATTTCACAAAAAATAGTGTCGTCGTTATATATTTAAAAATGGACGATATACAACGTTGTTGATTTAAGAAAATGTCATTATAGTTATAAGCCTATATTCATGGATTGTGAGTGTGCATCGAAAAGTAAGAATATGTGCATGCCATGTGTTTTTAAAGTAACAAACTGTATGAATAGATAGAAAATGCATTTGTAACACTGGGTAACTTGATGTCAATGCTGATAAGAACGAAACTAATCAGGGAAACATGTGCATACATAGATAAAAATAAGGGATATTTACACCTATAACCTTGAGTAACTCCGTAATTATCTCAGATATCCTCTATAATCACGAATTACACTGAGGACCCTTAATAGTACTTAACTCTTACACTCATAATCTCGTGTTAACTTCCATCTAATTTTCCGTTAACTATAACGGTATCCACCTGCATTTTATACCCTTTAAGTTTACATTATCTACGAAAGGCTCCCCCTTCCTCCTCCAACCAGCCAAGCCCCCACCGACCTCCTCCTCCTCCAGCCAGGCAACTCCCCCCCCCCCCCCCCCCCCCTGTCAATGTCCTCTGCCGACCACCACCCCCTCCCCTTCCCCTTGCCAACCACCTCCTCCTTAGGCAGCCTCCACCGCCGACCTACCGCCTCCAATCCCGACCTGCAAGCACCCCTCCTGCATCCGCCGCCTCCCCTCGACATGCACGCCCCCCCCCCCACTCTCTCGCACCCGCCGCCTCCAGCCTCGACCTGCAAGCCCAAATCCTCCCTCTACCCCAAACCTTCGCCTGCAAGCCTCCCTCCACCCCTCGCCCCCGCCGTCGCAAACCCCGACCTGCAAGCCCAGGTGCCCGCATCCTCCGCCTGCAATCTCAGGTCCCCCCTTCCCCACCAAACCTCCACCGCCTCCAACCTCGTCCTCCAAGCCCAAGACAACCCAACCTGCAAGCCCCCCTCCCGCACCCACCGCCTCAAACTTCGACTTGCAAGCCTAGGTCCTCCCCCCACCTCAAAATTCCGCCTACAAGCCTCCCTCCACCCCCACCCCGACCCCTGTCGCTGCCAACTCCGATCTGCAAGCCAGGTGCCCACCTCCTCCCCCCAACATTCGCCTCCAAGCCCAACTCCCCTCCCCCCACCACCACCAAACCTCTGCCGCCTCCAACCTCATCCTCCAAGCCCAGATCATCCCGACTTGCAAGCCCAGACCCTCCCCCCAAACCACCGCCGCCTCCACCCAATCGCCAAAGCCCACCTCCATACAAGCCCCACCCCTTACCCCAAACTTAAACTAACGGAAGGTTATGGGTGTAAAACGGAGAACTATTCAGGTCCTGAATGTAATTCATGATTATATAGGGTATCCGGAGTAATTACGAAGTTACTTAAGGTTATGGATGTAAATATTCCTAAAAATAAAAGCATCTCATTCCTTGGATCATGGATGCATGGACGGCTGAGATGTGCATATCATATCCCTGTTGTGTTGCCACTTACAGTGGGGGATATGAACTCGATAGATAATGCCGTTGTGTCTTTTAATGTTGAGTGAAGTTGAAGGTAAAGGATAATACTAATACTAACCCGAGGAGAGGCACTGTGTTTTACTGAATTATTGAGATAGATAGATATAAGTATTGTTATTGATTGATTAATGAGTAGCAATATTGGTAGAGAGTGATACAACAAAAGGGGGTTCTAAGTATTTTGAGTATTTCTTGTTTTCTCCGATTTTAAATGTATAACAACGAATATTGTAAGACTATATTTGATTTTTGAAATTTAAAAAGTACGATGAATTTGTTGCTATATTGCTAGAACCAGTAACCTTTTTTTAAATCCGTCAGCATATCATCGATCTGATGTAAATATATAATGATGATAATACACACACCTATATGAAATTGGAGAGCACGAACCGGGGCTCACATAACATCGGTGCAACCATCTCTTTTTTTTTAGAAAATGAAGTCTCGAGGTGATTTACTTAGAATAATAAGTGGATTGTTTGTTTGAAAGTTTGGGTAAAATAAACATCCTAACATGTCCATCTAGAACAAGTCAACTTTAGCAATTTGAACACCGTTAAAATTTGATAATCTTGACGGATGTGATAGAAATCTTGAATTAAGTTGAAATTGAAATGATGTCATTGTGATATACAGCGATATAATCTCCGAGATTTTATTTAATAAAAATAAAGGGGTGAGTGGGTGGGGGGTTGGTAGGGTGGATGTACGTATTTTCTGTAAACTGAAAAATATTATACTTGAAACGAAGGATGAATATTGTATCAGTTTTTATACCATTAACGACGGTTCATACAATAATGTTTATACCATGCTATTTCTCAAATTTTGAACTAATCGTCACTCAACTTTTAGTTCAAAATCCATCGATGATTAGTTAAATTTTAAAAATAGCAATAGATAAATATTGTTACGTAAAGAGTCATTAATTTTATAAGAATGGATATGATATTTACGTTAAATTTCAAATAAAAAAATCATTTTGCAATAAATAAAGTTGTTAAATGTATATTTATAACTGACGAAAATAATAAAATATATCAAATGTCAAATAAAATCTGACGAAATAAATGCAACAATTTACTTATGTTAAGAAATAGGTTTAAAATATTGAAAGAAAAAAACACGGAGGCCCCACCTCTTTTTGATGGAGAGATCTGTTTTTAACTTTTAAGAATGAGAATGCAAAAAAATAAAATTGCCTATTCATCGTCGAGGACATGTCCACATACAAGAGCAAGAAATAAGTAGCATTGGATTATAGCGGTCAGGCCTCAATCCTCTTAACTTGTTGGGAGCGGATTGTCTGCTGCACAGCAGACTCTGCTGCAGTGTCCGAGCTACACGATCAAGATCGAGCGGTTCGCATAAATTCGTACGATCGGGCCCACAAAAAGGTGTGGATTCATGCGAATCGTTCGATCTTGATCGAACAGCTCCAGACACTACAGCAGAGTCTGCAAGCAGACGATCCACGCTCTAACTTGTCAGCTCCTGTAAAAAGGATCTGCGTCATTCACGTCCTTAATTTGCACCGAGAGGATTCAGAGCTACAGCCGTCTAAGTATGTCTTAGGTAGGTTGTAATACTTGAAGTGTAAAACAGTCGATGTGGCAATAAATAGGCCAATGATATTTGATGTCGCCATTCCACAGCAATAATGCACGCTCCTCACTGGTTGAAGAATATTCGTCGATGTCAGTGCCTATCGATCTATAATAAAATCTAAACTGTAATCGCCACGAGATGGGAAGGTAAGGAATCATGTTGGCCATAATCGTCTCTTTAGCAATCTTGATCCTTACCCTGTACTGCTACCATTGGAAGAAATCAACTAGTAGTAGTTGTTGCAACAACCTCCACCCCCTACCACCTTCTCCGTGGAGGCTCCCATGGATCGGGAACCTCCACCAGCTTGGCTCTCTCCCGCACCAATCCCTCGCTCGCCTCTCCCAAATTCACGGCCCCCTCGTGCTCCTCAGCTTGGGCTCGGTCCCCACGCTCGTGGTCAGCTCTCCGGAGGCTGCCGAGGAGGTGTTGAAGACCCAAGATCGGGTCTTCGCTAGCCGGCCCCATTGGTCATGACTAAGAAGCTCGGCTATGGTGCACGAGGTGTGGCCTTCGCTCCTTATGGCGAGGGCTGGAGGCAGGCCAAGAAGATCTGTGTTGTTCATGTGCTTTCCACCCAGAGGGTCCAAGGTTACAGCAAGGTACGTGATATTTGATTTGAGGAATAGGGCACAACAGTCAAAGTAGATAATTTCTAACCGCTCCAACTTTATGGTAAGAGCTTTTTTTCCCTCCTTAAAGGAGTTACATAGAAAATTGTAGAAAATTGATGGGAGACGAGTAACAAGTTCCGCCGTCAATCTCTTTTGGATGGCAAATTCAATTCTTCGTGACACACTATTCATAGATCTAGGAATCATAACATTGTTATGCATATTTTTTGGATCCTTTTGAGGAGCTCAACTGCTTCACTTAATTATCAAGAACCCAAGTGTATCTAGTGGACCCTCTTGTAAGAGCAGGAAATATGTGTATATGTAGCTCAACATTCAGCATTCACGGATCTAGCAATCCAGTCCTTTTGGAACCTCATGTAAGAGCAGGAAATATGGGTAAGAATGCTTTAATTTGTTATATTTTTATTGCGATCATAGGCGAGAGCACTCAACAAAACTAATTGGAAAATCCAAGTTAAACCCACGTACAAATTCCAAGGTTAGTGTATTGCTGCTAGTAGGAATGTCAGCGGGTTGTGTTTGGGGCGGGTATTACTGTTCCCAAACTCATACCTATTTATAATATCACTACCCATACATGCCTATTTATTAAACGGGTAATTTCTAACGGGTACCCATATACCCGTCGGATACATGTGTACCCAATGGGTACCCAAATCTTCGACATGGTAAATTTTAAGTTGTTTGTAAATGTATACAATATTTTCACAGATAGACGAAATAGAGTGAGATTGTGTAATATGGTGATTCATAAAAATGTGCAATATATAGATAATATTAAATGTTTATATACGTTAAGTGTTTAACTCTTTTGTATTGATAGTTTTTATTTATTAAAGATCCAAAAAGTTAGTCAAATAAGAAAAAATGGATGGAGAGGAGAAAATTAAGATCGATATTTATACATGTAGATCGATACATATTAGATATGAAATAGATTTGGGTCTTGGGAAGGGGCAGAGGGGCAAAGGGGGGGGGTCTTCAATTATCATTTAGAGGGCGAGATTAAAATGCAACATATACATCTATCTTTATATATATTTTTTATTCGGATTTGGGATGGGTTCGGGTACCCACAACGCAATCCCAAACCCGTACCCATACTGGCATGGGTAGTCAATCCAAAACCTAGACCGTCCAAAAGTAAATGAGACGGATTTTGGAACCCTAAATGGGGCGAGTTTGGGTCGGGTACCCAATAGATAAACCCAGATTAACGTCCCTAGCTGCCAGTAAAAGGTTCCTGAAAATTTATCAACACATTAGCATAGTAGGACGGATTGTGGCAAATTATCATACTACAACAAATTATCATGGTATCGCAAATTGTGCCAATGATATGTTAGGTACATATTATTTCTTTAGCAAAGAATATTTAGATGTCGCAAATTAAAGACTAATTTACCTATTTACCCATGCCCTTTTTACCATTCAAGCTTGAGCTTGAAGGTAGACAGTTAGAGTCGGGGCCGAGGCAAATAAGAAGGAATAGGGAGCTTATGCTTGTTCGTCACCATCTCCTTCCTCCTTGCCCTCATCTCCGTCTGCATTGGGAGAGCTATAATTGTCTCGCAGGTTCTTACTCTTCATAGTTCTTCCCATGCGACTTTGTTAGGCATTATATACAACAAATTTCTTGTCGCTAGAATGGTAGCAACAAATATATTAATGGTATAATGTTTTGGCTGCCTTTGATCTACAGTAATGAGTAATTTTTATTTGTTATCATATCATTCGTAGTTAAATATATAACAACGTAAATTTTTCATTACATTATTCGTTAAATTTCCAATGAATATCTTATTCATTGCTATTTTTCTAGCCATGAACCATATAGCAATGATTATCCATTGACTTTTTTTAATAGTTGTTAAATTTAGCAATAATTAGTACAAATTTTAATGAATAAGACAATAGCTAAATAGTTGATATAATATTAACCTTTAACACAAATATGGCATTCGTTACTAATTTTCAGAAGAAAAGTTAATTTTACAATGAATAATACTCGTTAGTCCGTATTTAACATTGGAATTTATGGAAACAAATATTTAATCGTTATCTTTTGGCAATTTTCTTGTAATAGAAAATAGATTTTGTAGGACAATTATACAATGGCAAATCAATATTTTAGTTGCCACAATAACAGAATTCGATAAAACAATAGTCACTACAACATATTTTTTAAAATATTTATATAATTTCATATTAAATTATATTATGACTTTATTTATTTATTGGTTAATAATATAATCTTATTGTGTTATGACTTTCTTTTTTTGTTGGTTAATAATATAATCTTAGATGAAAATATTTATACACCATATTTTAAACAAATTCTACCTACATACAATATATTTAATAAGAAAAGTCTTCGTTGCCACAACATTTGTCCATTTCGTGGTGACGTATATACTATTACCAAAAGTACATATTTAGTAACCACAAGTGTTTTATTTTGTGGTGCCAACAAAACATTAGTTTTTATCTTTTTCATTTTATAAATCATTTTTTAGAAGCAAGAGGGTGAAGTCCCAAGACGGGACTCACCACTGAAATTATATTAAAACCAGATCAAAAAAAAGATACATTAGCTCGAAGACCACAACCGATAAAGGGAGAGGCACAAGGCTAATACATTTTCAGAATAAAATCTTTGGTTGTTAAACACCAAATCATTCCTTCCTCCCCGAATGGACCATAATGCCGCAAAAGGAAGAGCACAGTCGTCCATCGAGTTGCCTCCAAGCGACCTTACCACCCTCCAGAAATCATACTCACCACCAATAGAGGCCCACGGTGCCCCCAACTCCTTCCATATCTGAAGCGAAAATGGACACTTAAAGAAAAGATGCTACGCGTCCTCGAGATGCTCCCCACATCTATCGCAGCTCGTGTCAGCAATCCCAAACAATCTTCCCCTTCTCGCCTTGTCACAAATCCTTCCTCTCCTGAGACAACAGAGGAATACTTTCACCCTGTTAGGGATCTTGCTAGCCCATATGATCTTCATGTCTTGAACCTCATCCGGATAAATGAAATCTGAGCTCCCCCTGAACATGTCGTAGGCCTTCTTCACTGAGAATCTGCCCCCCTCCCAAAGAAAATGATCTCTTCCCTGCGTAATACAGGACGGTGATGGCAATTCTGCACACAGCCTCGAAAAATCCTCCAACCTCCGCTCTGGGATGACAGAAATGAACCAAGGGTTCCATGATCCAGAGTCACAAGCATCCGCCATAGAACAACCTTTGTCTGCTGCCAAAGCAAAGAGCCTGGGGAACCTAGCGCTAAGGATCCCCTCGCTCGTCCAGTTATCCTGCCAGAATCTGAAAACCTCTCCAGACCCTACCTTAGGCCCTAATCCCTCCCGCAACAACGGCAGGATGTCCAGAATACCGCTCCAAAGCGAAGATTCAAACCTTAATCTCCTAGTCTCAAGAGAGCCCCCAACTCCATAAATATTACGAAGCAGGTTGATGACCAAACTGTCGTTGTTGCCCCAGATCCGCATCACCCATTTGGCCAGAAGAGCCTTATTCATACTGCAAATATCTCTAACACCCAGACCTCCCTTGCTTTTCTTCTGCGTGATCTCTTCCCATCAAACAAGGTGAATGCCAGACCTCTGCTGCTTCCCATCCGACCAGAAGAATCTTCGCATCATTTTCTCAATCTTTTTTCTTACACCAACCGGCATCATACGAGTTGATATGAAAAAAATGGGTATCGCTGATAAGACATGCTTCAAAAGCGTCAACTTCCTGCCCTTTGAAAGTGACACCGCCTTCCAACCGACCAATCTTTGTTCAATCTTTTCGAGAACCACATCCCAATCCGATTTTTTAAGTCTGCCTGCCACCAAAGGGAGGCCCAAGTATGTAATGGGCAGGTTCCCTAAGGGGCACCCCAAGCACGCCACCCTATTTCTGCTCTCCGCCTCATCCATCCCGAACTGAATGACCACAGACTTGTTTCTGTTTATCTTGAGACCTGAGATATTACTGAAGATATCAACTAAATGCCTGGCCCTTCTGTCCATTTCCTCTAACCCCCCTAAGAATATTATCGTGTCATCTGCATACTGAAGTAAAGGCACTGAAAAAGCCTCTGCACGAAAGCCCTCACACCACCCGCCATCAACAGCCCTCTTGAACATGGTCGCCAGTGCATCAGCTACCAAAACAAAAAGCATCGGAGCGAGCGGGCATCCCTGTCTCACCCCCCTCTGTGGCTGGAAGAAACCACCCTCAGGCTTCCCATTCACCAGGATCGTGAAGGAAGCGGTCGTGACACACCTCTTCATCCAGGCAATCCAAAGCTCAGGAAAATCGCGACATCGAAGAGACGTCCAAAGAAACCTCCAGTTCACGCAGTCATATGCTTTCTCAAAATCGATCTTCCAAAGCAAACCTTTCTTGCCATCTCGCCGCCACTGCAGACAGATCTCAGAGGCCGTAACTAAACCATCTGCCATTTGCCGTCCTGGGATAAAAGCTGTTTGATTTTGCAGAATAATCACATCCATTACCCGCATTAATCTGTTAGCAAGAACTTTAGCAATGATAAGATAGATTGCATTGGACATTGCTATTGGTCTGAAGTCTTCCACTCTTAAGGGAGCATTCTTCTTTGGAAGAAGGAAAAGCAGCGCTCGATTAATCTTCTCGAATCCCCTGTTGGCATCTCTAACTTCGTTAAGCACCCCCAAAATATCATCCTTTAACATACCCCAAAATTCCTTGTAGAAAAAAACAGGAAAACCATCTGGTCCGGGGGACCCGTCTGAGTTCAGCCCTAAGACAGCCTTTCGAACCTCCTCCTCTTCAAACTCTGACTCCAGCTCCTGCGCCTGCGCCTCTGAAAGGGATTCAACCCCCTCCCCCTGCCATCCCCAACCAGTTCCTTGTTCCCTCCTCGACATGCTAACAAAGTGATCCCTTAGGGCGCGTCCTAACAATGCATTCACTGCCACTCTTTCACCCCCTACCTCGAGGCTCTGAATGAAGTTCCTCCTTCTTCTACCCGATGCCATAGAGTGGAAGAATCTTGTGTTTGCATCCCCCTCCCGTAACCACTTTTTTCTAGATCTCTGTTTCCACTCCACCTCCTCCTTCCTGTCCTCCTGCAGAATAATATCCAGCGGCCTCGATCGTTCCTCCACCTCCTCGGGGATGAGGCCCCTCTCATCATCCAAGCCATCCAGCCTGACCACCCCTTGCTGAGCCGCATGCCGACGCTCTCTTCTTTGCATCTTCAATTCCCGACCATAAACAATGAGGAACTCTTTTAGCATAACCAATTTCTTGGCTAGGCAAACTACCGCCAAACCATCCACCTGCAACCTTCTCCACTGCGCTTCCACCTCCTCCCTGAAACCAGGCTCCAACAGCCAAGCCCTTTCAAATCTAAACAAGGATCTAGATCGATTGCCCTCCTCAGATGACCAAATCAGCGGTGTGTGATCGGAGTGAGCCCTCGGCAACGCCCAAGCCCGGGATAATGGAAAAAATTCCAACCCCTCCTGCGAGAGGAGGAATCTGTCAAGCCTCGATCTCGTCGTGGAATTCCGCCACGTGTATGCACAACCAGCAGCATCCACTACTTCCAACCCAAGGGTATGAAGTTGATTCCGAAAGTCCTTCGAACCCCTGTCTCTCCCTCCTCCCAGTCTGGGCCTGTCTTCCGGGAATAAAGTCAGATTTAGATCACCCCCCATAAGCCAAATGCCAACATCTCTTTCCGCAGTAACCCTCATAAGATCCTCAGCCAACGAAAACGGACTTGGATAAGTAGGTCCGTATATGTTGGTCACCGTAAGGATAACCCCATCTGATCTCCTTTTTAGAGTCACTGAAAGCGAAAACATAGATCTCCATACATCCATCTTCTCGAAATCATCACACTTCCAGCCAGATAGGAGGCCGCCTGCCGCACCCTGAGATTCCACCTCCACAAAGTCATAAATGGAGCCTCCGCCCATCTCCCGCCAACCATCCCCCCTAGGAGTCGAACACTTAGTTTCTTGAAAAAACACAATATCAGCATGAGCCTCCAACATCAATTTCTTCACCCCCAGCCGTTTCTCAGGGCGGCCCAACCCTCTTACATTCCAGGATAAAATCTTCATATATAAACATCATTCGACCTCCCTCGAGGTGGCACGACGCCCACGCTTTCTGCAAACTTCCTGTCAAGCAAACTAAAGTAACTAGCTCTCCCGACTGGAGACCACAAAATAGGCTCACTATCTTTGGGGACGGCCTCGTCTTCATGATTTGAAAGCAAAACTGCCCGACAGAGGTGACATGTTGGAGGACCTTTCTACAAATAAAACAAATATGAGGTGATATGGTGGAGGACCTTTCGCGAACGGCAGGTGACGTTGCGAATATGGATGGCTAGGATTATAATAGTACAACCACTACGACAAAATGAGTCTATAAAAAATTAGGTTTTTTAAAAAATCATTCATTATATCATCTGTTGTTAAATATATAATGACAATTTGTGAAACTATTTCTTATACTTTAAATTAGCAACTAATACTATATTTCTTGCTATATTTCTAGCTGTCCATATATAAATGCTTGTATGTTGCTAATTTTCAAATTTTTAACTTATCATAACTAGTTTTTTAAACTAAAAAATTAGTGATGATTAACACTATTTTTTTAAAAATAGCAGTTGATAAGCGTTGGTATAAGGATCGTTGCTAAATTATAACAAGTAGTTATCACTAATTTCAAATATAAAAAATAATTTCGTAATTAACAATAGCGTCATCGTATATTCAGCAACAAGACAACAGCTCAACCTCGATAGTTACCAATCAATGATGGTATATAATCAACCGTAGCAGTTACAGAGCCACCGTTTACAAACATAAACCGTTATGGAATTGTATCGTGTCCACGACGTTGAAAATAAAAACATATTACTAGCAATCAGTAACCAATACTGGTGGTCGTCCGTCAAGATAAATGGCATAATTACCACGTCATTACGTGGTGCCAAACTATCATCCGAGGAAATACCAAATATCATCGTTGCTACTGCACCGTCACCTAGTCTAACAAGTTATCCTCGTCGGTTAAAACCCGTCGAGATAAATGGCATAACTACCACTAGTGAGAGCATGAGAGCCAAAATTTGTGAGAGCATCAGAGCATTGATTTTGGACTACTAAATTCAATCAGGAGAGAGATGACCAGGAGAGAGAAGACAGAATCTAGTGGTTCAGAATCAATGTTCTCATGCTCTCATAGTTTGGCTCTCATAGGATCACTCCTCTAGGTAAATATACTTATAAATATACTTATAAAAAGTAAAAACAATTTATTAATTTATTTGATTTATTCTTGAATTTAGTTTCTGGTTTATCCTGTAGTGGGTGACGTGGACCAATCAGGACCAGTCTCCAGTTTACCCTCAGTCAGCTGACCCACTTGCAACATAGGTCTGTCAGACCTCATCAACCGCGCTCATTCCTCGATTTTTCCACTCCGATTCATTCACCAAATTTGCTCAACTCCTCATTGACTTTTAATCCTCGTTCGAAGCCCTTTCATGCCAGTTTGATTTCTCGATTGATGGCCTTCTGAATCGAGCATCGTTCCCGATTGAACATATGCTTGTACAAATACCCTCCTCCACCTTAGATTAAAACTTGGTCCTTTTTTTCACCTAGAAATCCCCAGGTCTCTTGGTGTTGAAGCTCTCTAGTGGCAGCAGGAAGTGAGCCAAGTCATTTGGCATGGAGGAAGAGGTCTGAAGCGGGAAATCCGAGTATCATCGACCATCCCAGGAGGAGCTCCGACTGGCTCCTTCTTCTTCGAGGTTGAGCCTTAGTTTTCTCTATTTTTCATTCCTAGGACTTAGGTTAGAGTATTTTAGTTTTTTATTTCAATTAGTTTCGCATTTTATTTTGTAAAATCTGAGGATCGCAGTTTGTCAGATCTTAGCTCCAGCCATCATTTTCATTGTGCCTTGACTTTTCGTCGCCTCGTCGTTCACCCTCATTTCACTCCTCTACGTCCTACATCGCTCCATTCCCCTTGATCATCTCTGGATCAGGATCTGCGCTCCACTTCCCTCCGGAGACCCTCCACCTTACTCCATTTCACCTTATTTTGTTCTAAATAAGACCCCTGGATGCCCCTTTTTTGTTTATCTAAGCTAACCCTGCAGGGTTCAAGGGCCAAAGACCCTATTTGGGTCGGTTTTGTCCAAGTTTAGGTTCCTGGATCCACGCACCATTCCTGACCTCCGGAGGTCTATTGTAGAGCTTTAGACCTCACCTAAACCCATCAGCAGCTCCAGGACGCTTCCAGGAAGCTTCAGCACCCTTGTGCAATGCCCAAGGTCGTCGGAGGAGGGGGCCATACTGATGACACGAAATTCGATGCGGTTAAGGTGGAAAATAAATCACAATGTCGTTGTCCTTAATCGATCAATTCGGTCAACGGAAAAATTTGTAAACCACTCAGAAAATCAAGAAAATGAATGTAAGCAGTCTTTCGCTATTCTTTTTTCCTGGTATAGCGACCAGGGTCGAATACAAGGAGCACGATTTAAAAACTCTATAGTCAGATTTCAAAAGTGAATTTTTGGTGGTTTTTCAAAATTTTTTATTTTATTTTTTTTATTTTTAAAACAAGCACACTATTCACAAGGGATAAAAGCACACGCAATCTTTTTGGTATTTTTCAAAATAATCAAAGATGCACAAAAAATCCAACGAAAATGTTTTTGTGTTTTATATGTTTTAAAATATTTTTGGTAAATTTTTCACACTTTTCTGATGTTTTTGTTATTTTCTAAAAATGAAACAGTGGAAAATAAATAAAATGTACACAGTTAGGAGTATTTTGCAAATTAAATAAATCTTTTTGCGCTCAAAATTCCTGAAACTATTTTTAAGACAAAGTTCAAAGCAATATCTACAATAAGAGACTAAAATCACTATTTTTAGATTTTTCTATAATTTTCTGCAATTTTTATAAGATTTTTCGTATTTTGCAATTTTTTTGATTTTATATATGGAAAAAGCACAAAAAATTGACAGAAATTATAACAAGTCAAAATACATCTACACTAATTTTTTTTGGAATTTTTAAACAATTTTTCGATTTTTTATGAATTTTCAAAATGTAGGCAAATAAAAACACACTTTTTTATTTTTTAAATATATCAAATAAAGTCAAAATGCTATGAAAAAATTTATACAATGCAGTACACTACAGCAGGAGTATGCACAAATTTTTGCAAAATTTTTGAACTCATAAAAACATTAATTTCATCAAGAAGAACATGCAATGTTAAAGTCTGAGAACTACAGAGGCTTATTCGCAAAGATTTAAAGTTTTTACTTGAACAGATAACAGAAATAAAATGCAAGATAAATGTTGCAAATTACCCAGTAAAAAGCATGCTTTGCATGTGACTTGTTGGAGGAGGCGGGCTTTCGCGCAATTTCTGAAACCTTTACGAACGGATCCGCAACTTTTCCAAAAAAAATATAAGTTTTTTTTATACAACCCCCTTCACCCTAGGGTTCTCTGTTGCCTTCGATGTTCTCAACCAAGATTGGGGCATGGAGCAATACCGCCGCCGCCACAAATGGAAGGCCGAAGGAGGTGGCGGACGGCGCACGCACGGCGGCGCAGAGGCTCACTTGGACGGAGGGGCCGGCGGTTCTCGGGCGGCGGGGGAGCGGCGCCTGGCTGGAGGCACGGATGGGAGCAGCACAGGCCGCGGCTAGGGAGCGGCGCCTGGCTGGAGGCGCGGATGGGGAACCGCACGCGGTGGTTGACGCGAAGGAGCGCCTGGGCGCTCGACGGAAGGGATGACACGCGACGGCGTCGCGCGCTAGCGGCTGCAGGACGGAAGGCGACGCGGATCCGGCGAGGCACGGGGGCTGCGAGAGCGCAGCAGGAGGATGGGGTGTGGGCGGCGGGATGGCGCTGGGGGTGCTGCAGGCACGGCCGCCAACGTCGCGGGTGGAGGACCTGCTGGTCGGCGGAGGCACAAGGCCGCGTGGGGGGCCGCTGGCCGTGATGCTGACCCCTTTTTTTATTTTTTTTATTTGCCTGCAGGAACTGTTAGAAAGAACGTATGTTTTTTTTATATTTTTTTGTTGATCAGGAAATGAAAACAGTAAACTAATTTTTTTTATTATCTTTTTATAATTTTTTTTAGGTGAACCTGCAAAACAACGATTAGAGAGAAGATATAACAAAAATATTTTTTTATTATTTTTTTTAATTCCAACAAAACAAAGGTTAGGGACCAAAGAAATATTTTTTATTTATTTATTTTTAATTATTTAGTCACAAAATTAGAAGAGATGAATGGGGACGGATCTTGGCGAGATAGGGGAGATAGATCCGAATATTCTGACCACCGTGCGTAGCCAGAGGTGTGTGGTTGCGTGAGATAGATGTGAAATGTGGAGGTTGTGAGATATGAGATGAAAAATTGATTTCGAGGGCGGATCAAAGTGTGGTGGAAAATTTGGTGATTTGTAAAGATCTAACAACTAATAAACTAGGAGCAAAATTTAGAACTACGATTACTTACGAAAAAGAACAGGAAATTAAGTTGGGATCGCACCTTGAGATTGGAAATGCTATTGTGGCCTCGACGACGACCGAACGTTGTCACCGGACGGCTCGGAGGCTAAGCACCCTTCTTCGATGAGTAGCTTCTCGGAGGTCGGACTCCTCTCTCCAAAGATTGATCAAGTGTGAATGAGGGAGGAGGAGCCCATTAAAAAGAGAAGAAAATCAAAAATGGAAGATATTCACAAATGAGGAAAGTGTTTATTGGTTAATTAAATAAAATAATTGAATAAATAAAATAAATAATTAATTAAAAACGAATTTCGTAATTAATTAAAATAAATAAATTAAATAATTCCCAAAAATCAATTAACCACCTTAATGGTGGCTATTTAAGGCACAAAATCAAATCTTCACATAAAAGGTAAGTTATCAAATCAAATGAATTAAATAATTAAATATGATTTTCGTAATTAAATAAATTAAATTACTTAATGTGAGATAATTAATTTTTTTGGTAATTTTTATTTAGAGAAATTAATTGTATACATATATTATATACATATAGTATGATGTACATAGGTGCAAATAAGGAAATAATTTTTATAAAGGATTTTTTTAATTTTTATTTTTTTATTTTTTTTTAATAATTTTTTTAATGAAAACAATATTTACAATATATATTATGTATAAAAATAAATATAAATAAATTTGTTCATCAAATATATAGGAAAACTGCACAAAACACCCCAGAAAACTGACTTTTTAACCGTAACTCCAAAAATAATGAAACCACAACCATTTGAAAGATAATTTAATTTATAGTATGATGGAAGTGAGTTTGGTTCAATTTGAGCTTGTGTGGAGCCGGAATTGATGTTTCAATTATCACTTTGTGGCTTTTTCTGGGTGTAATTATTTGCAATATATACAATATTTTATTTTACAAATATTTTTATTATTTACAACACAATTTTATTTACAACTTTTATTTACGAAAATAATTAGTTTGAGGTCACATTATGTACAGATAAAATAATGTAAGTTTTGTATAAATATACATGAAAAATATTTACAAGATATTTTTGATTTTTCTGACAAACGACCCTATCTCCCCCTACTTTATTCCTGATCGATCAGGTCAAGTCTTGACCTTCTCTCGGGGTTTGGGTCAGTCTGTATTTATTGCATAACTACATCCTTTATTTTTCTTTTCTTTTTCTTTTCTTCTTTATTCTTTTATTTATGTATAAAAAGTGTTAAAAATGTAATTTTAACAAATGCATGCAAAATGGTAAAATTATGAAATTAATGGGTATTTACATGTGTTTAACTAAGAAATTGAAGCTAAAATAAAAGAATAAAGGCGATGAATCATGGATTCATCATTCCCCTATACTTTACCTTTGCTAGTCCCTTAGCAAACACTTATTTGAAAAATAAGTGAAAACAAAAATAAAGAAAAGAAAAAGGAAAGAAGTTAGAATAATGTTGACTTTTAAGCTTATCTTCATAAAAATGTAGTCTGGAGCTCTGTCGGACCTTTGGATTATTAGTGTGTCGGAACCTTAATGGGATGTGGATTTAAAACCTAACATACTCTAAGTTCCACAGGACTCCTATTCAGGTCTCCTCAATCGTCAGATCAGAACAAGTCTACATACACAAATTCTTGTGATTATGAAATCTTACTTGTACGGTGTAAGTGGATATAGCTCCTCATCTCAGAAGTAACAAAGAAACAGCCTCTCTCAACAAGGTAACTCTAATCCCCCGGTCTAGCAACTCTTTCCTCGAGAAGCGGGGTATTCCCTTCTAAGTTCAAGTGCAACCAGCTCAGGAAGAGGGGGAATAAGAGGTATAGAATTTTGGGAGCTCAACCAGTGTAGCTAAGTCTCCCGCTGCAAGCTTCATGAGATGGAATCCATGAGTCTTTAAGCTTTTGCTTATTTGCACTATATACATACTCCGGTGGGATTATCATTTTCTATCAGACCCACCACTTTTTTGGAGTGCCTTTTCTTCTTTTTATCTTTTTTTTCTTTTTTTTTCTTTTTTTTCTTTTTTTTTTCAAGTGCATCTGTACAACATATCTACATGGTGCAGCATATATACAAGAAATTTTCCTCTTGAGCCAGTAGACTATCCCTCTTTTGAAGCTTTATTGCAACCCACAACTTCTGTCTTTAGACTTCATCACCACTAGACCAAGTTGAGACGCACTTCCTTCACTAGAAGAAGAAGAGAGGTTCCGCCTAGAAGTACTACCCTCATATGCTACCCCAAGCCAAAGGAAACTGCCTCCTCACCACCTCCTCCATGAAGAGCTACGTGTAAAGTGCATTGTCCAAGGTAAGCCACGGTCTGAAAGAATCATGCGTGTGTTGTTAAATATTCTACTTAGACTCATCAAGATGACACAAGAACATAGTCGTGTGGACCCAAAGAATTAAGTCACTAGGACCTGAAAAGTCTTAGCTCCACATCTTATAAGGTTCCTCTGAAATTAAGTGGATTAAGGTCCAACTAAACTCCATTCTTCAAATTTATTCGGACTTAGTTTAATTATCAAGACTATCCTGAAAAATGCATATGTCAATGCAAGAAAATATGTACAATGCGAAGAAGAAAAAAATCTTTTTGTGAAACAATTTTCAAAATTTTGAAATTTTTATGGATTTTTGAAAAATAATGCACATGCAAAAGTTTTTTTTTTGCAAATAGTTAGTAATATATATAAATATATACAAGATTCTTTTTCTTTTTAAAGTTTTTTTAAGTTTTTTTTGTTTTTAATAAGGGTTAGAGAAGATACATATTTACACAAAAGTGAGTTGATTATTTTACAAGAATCATGATGCAAGAATTTACAACTTGAGTAATTTATACAGGTATATACACAGTTGGATTTTTTTAATTTTTATTTTATTCATTTTTTATTAATTTTTATTATTTTTTTTTGTGATGCATATATTCCTCAAATTTATTTGAAAATAATTTTACAAATAATTTTGAAAACTATAGTCCAAAATAATTTTGCACACAATTTTACAAACATTTACACACATTTGAAAACTATTTGGCAAACATTTTTCAAATAGTATATATAGATTTTCAATATAATTTTTCAACCATTTTTCCAAACATTTGCAAATAGTTTTAACAAAATCATTTTATTTCACACAAAGAAAAAAAATTTTACAATCCACAATATTTTTACAAAGGTTGAAAATATTTTTCAAACATTTTTCAAATAGTTTTAAAAAGATTTTTCAAATAGATTTTCAAACTACTTTCAAAATATTTTTCAAAATATTTTAACCTGACTTATTAGCCAGTATGTACAAGGAAAAATTTTGAGGAAATTTATGCATCTCTTTTTTTTTAATATTTACACAGTATTTTAGCCATATTAAAAATATGAAAGTACGAGTTATGGCTAAAGTATATATACAATATATACGACACCCCCTATACTTAGCTTGAACTATGTCCTCATAGTAATCAAAGAGCTGAAAAGAAAGACAAAACTCGTGCCACGTATAGAAAAGTGAAAAGAATGGTATACTACAACAAAGAATAAAAGAATAAAATCAACAGAGGTCAGTGATCCCCCTATACTTAGGATCAAGTAATCCTAAGTATAGCAGACTGTACACAAAGGAGAAAACCGAGGAGATGAATATACAGAGTCTACCTCCCCTATACTTAGGGTAAAATATCCTTAAGTATAGGCAGCAAAACAGAGGTAAAAAGAATCAAAAGAATAATCAAACGTCTGACACCCCCTATACTTAGGGTAAAGTACACCCTAAGTATAGCATAATCATAAGATAGAAATGGGGTGTTTAGACAAAAGAATGTGTGATATGGACATCCGGATCTATACAATTGCGAGAGAAAGTGAAAATCAGGCATGAGATGCAAATGATGTGAGTCAAAGACTACATCTCATGCAAAATGAATCGGGGCAACATCGACGATCAGCGGTTCATGATCAAGATATGGCTTTAGGCGCTGACCGTTAACTCGGAAGGTGGATTCAGATGACATCTCAGATATATCAATGTTGCCGTTGTCGTGCACCTTCCGGACCAAGTATGGTCCCTTCCATTTGCTCTGCAACTTCCCTGGAAATAGCTTTAGCCTTGCATCGAATAACCATACTTTCTGATTCGGTTCAAACTGCTTATGGCTGATGTGAGAATCATGCCATATCTTTACTCGTTCCTTATACTGTAGGCTACTCGAGAATGTTGTATCTCTAAGTTCCTCCAGGGCTGCCAATTCTGCCTTTCTCTGATCTCCTACACTCTCTGGATCCAAAAATATCTAAGTAACAGCCCATAGTGACTTATGCTTCAGCTCAATTGGTAAGTGGCACGGCTTGCCATAAACGAGTCGGAATGGAGATGTACCCAATGGAGTCTTGAAGGATGCCCGATATGCCCACAAGACCGAGTCTAAAAGCTGCGACCAATCCTTTCGGTCTGGGCGGACTACCTTCTGCAATATAGTCTTAATCTCCCTGTTAGAAACCTCAGCAAGACCATTCGTCTGTGGATGATAAGGAGTGGCAACTCTATGATCTATGCTGAACTCGTTAGCAAGGGCCCTTACCTTGTCATTGATAAAATGAGTCCCCCCGTCTGATATCAACACTCTAGGTACCCCGAACCGTGAAATGATATTTTTCCTCAAGAATTTGCAAATGGTATTAGCATCTGCGGTTCGGTCGGGGATGGCCTCAACCCAACGACTCACATAATCTACAGCAAGCAAGATATACTCAAATCCCTGACTCTTAGGAAATGGACCCATGAAATCGATGCCCCATGCGTCAAAAACCTCACAGAAATGAATGGGCTGCATCGGCATCATATCTCTCTGTCCACAAGTGCCCATTTTCTGACAGTCAGTACACCTCTTCACGAATTCATCTGAATCCTTGAAGAGGGTAGGCCACCAAAGGCCGGATTGAAGCACCTTCTGTGCTGTCCGTCTCCCAGAATGATGTCCTCCTGCCTCAAGCTTGTGGCAATAGGTGAGGACACTATGTTGCTCTTCTTGAGGAATACACCATCTCCAGATGCTATCCCCTCCTTCATGATAAAGAGTAGAATTCTCCCAATGGTACGACTTGGCTTTTGCAAGAAAGGTCTCAAGTCGCTGTCTGGGCCAATCTTGTGGGACCTTCTTCGTGACAAGGTAATTCACAATATCAGCGTACCATGGAAGTGAGGTGATTGCAAGGATCGCCTCATCTGGAAAAGTCTCTGTAATAGGTGTAATTTGATCCGAATCCCAAGGTTCTCTAAACGGGAGAGGTGATCCGCCACAACATTTTTGACTCCAGGTTTATCCTTGATCTCTATACCAAACTCCTGGAGTAGAAGGATCCATCTGGTCAATCTGGCTTTAGCATCCTTCTTTGCCATTAAGTATCGGATGGCGGTGTGGTCAGTATAAATAGTCACTTTAGATCCAAGAATGTAAGATCGAAATTTATCCAAGGCAAAGACTACAGCTAGCATCTCTTTCTCTGTGACTGTGTAATTTCGCTGAGCGGCATCCATTGTTCTGCTAGCGTAGTGAATAGCAAAAGGCGCTCCATCTCTCCTCTGTCCTAGCACAACCCCTATGGCAAAATCAGAAGCATCCGTCATGATCTCGAATGGGAGAGACCAATCAGGAGGCTGAAGGACAGGAGCCTCGACAACTAGATTCTTGAGAGTCTCAAATGATGCAAGACACTTATCATCTACAAGGAACTCAGTGTCTTTTGTCAACAAATCTGTGAGCGGTCGGGCAATTTTGCTGAAGTCCTGTATAAACCGTCGGTAAAAACCGACATGCCCCAGAAAAGACCGCAACTGTCGTATATTGGACGGTGGATTGAGCTTCTTGATGATATCCACCTTGGTCGGGTCGACCTCCATGCCCTTGTTGGAAATGATGTGGCCAAGGACCGTCCCCTGAGTCACCATGAAGTGACTCTTCTCCTAAGACAAGACTAAGTTGACCTCAATGCAGCGCTGAAGTACTCGGTCTAGGTAATCAAGACATGCATCAAAACTGTCACCATAAATCGAGAAATCATCCATGAAGACTTCTAAAAATTCACCAACCATGTCCGAGAAAATAGAGAGCATGCACCTCTGGAATGTAGCCGGGGCATTACATAATCCAAAGGGCATCCGTCGAAAAGCATACGTCCCAAACGGACAGGTGAACGTTGTTTTCTCTTGGTCTTCAGGCGCTATGGCCACTTGATTGTATCCCGAATACCCATCCAGAAAGCAGTAGTAACTCTTCCCAGCTAATCTCTCAATGATCTGATCTATGAATGGTAGCGGGAAGTGGTCCTTCTTGGTGTCCTGATTCAATCGTCTGTAGTCCACACAGACCCTCCAAGAAGTGGGTACTCGGGTGGCTATCTCCTCTCCAGACTCATTCACAACTGTGGTGATACCCATCTTCTTGGGTACCACATGCAATGGACTAACCCACTTAGAGTCAGAGATGGGGTAGATAAAATCGGCGCTCCACCACTTAGATATTTCCTTCATAACCACTTCTCGAAGATTCGGGTTCAGCCTTCGTTGGAACTCACGCGAGGGCTTGGCGTCTTCTTCGAGATAAATGTGGTGGGAGCACAGGGCCGGACTTATCCCCTGGAGATCAGCCACACTCCATCCAATTGCCTTGCGGTTTCTTTCAAGAACCTCCATCATACGAGATTCTTGGTCTTCAGTCAAATCTGCTGAGATAATGACTGGGAACATATCTGGCTCTCCTGCAAGGAATCTATACTTCATGCTCTGCGGTAAGGTCTTCAATTCTGGACAAGTGGGAGCTGGTAAATCTGGTTTCTGAAATGTCTGAGTGAATGCTACCAGATCTGTGTATGAGAACTCTCGTAATGGTAAATCCGACGAAGATGGCTCTGCTGGTATATCTGTCAGCTGTCCTGGCTCACTCTCCGTCCTAGCTGTCGGCTCTGCAGGCACCAGACACGGTAAATATTCATCGAACTTCTGCCAATCAAAGTTGGTGTCTGTGTCTGAGGAATCTGAATCTGAAGCGCATGAGATAAAATCGTCTTCGCTATCCTGATCATGGTAATCAGCCTCTACTGTATCCTGTGCCATGAGTGTGCTCTCCGAACTCTCATCTGCCACGATATGTGAATCTTCACTATCTGAGGATGTGGCAAGAGCTCGTGATGCGGGATCTGCCCAAACTGCTTCGTCGTCTGTAATCACAAAGTCACACTCATGGTGGATGTCTAGCTCTGCATCTGTCATTCGCTCTGAGTCGGTCATCTGATCTGAGCACTCTGAATCTTTAGATCGTGTTTCCTCGATCGTCTCTATTTGTACACTTTCGCCCTCGATGCGAAAGTATACCTTCCCACTATCATGGTCGGTTACAGCCTTGGCTGTGGCCAAGAATGGTATTCCTAAAATGATGGGGGCATCGATCACACGTTCAGGGATCTCCATGTCCAATACAACAAAGTCCACGGGGAATTTCAAACCCTGAATTGTGACGACAACGTCCTTAAGTAACCCCTTTGGCCTCTTTACAGATCTATCAGCAAACTGAAGGATCGTCCTGCTCTGTCTAAGAGGGTCAAACTCAAATCGATCGAGTAAGGCAGCCGGAAGGCGGTTAATCGAAGAACCGCTGTCCAAAAGAGTATGATCAAATTGCTGCTCATGAATGTGGCATCTGACATATGGAGCTCTTGCATCAGGTTTCTTGGCTGGCAATTTATTTTGTATAGCGAAGCAGGTGTCACGTGTCAGCACATGGATTTCTGCATTCCTCTTCTTCCTACGTACAGTGGTCTTCTCTCTCAAGTGCTTCTGGAAGAGAGGGATGTGCTCTAATGCCTCCTGTAGAGTCAGCTGGATATGGAATCTGTCAATCATCTGTTGGCTGAACTCTAACTGTTGTGAATTTTTTGGATTTTTCATTTTCTTCCCTTGCCCTAAGCGGAGTGCATGAGGGAAAGGGATAGCTGGACCCTCCTCAGATAGAAGGTCAGGAAGAGGTTCATGTTGCTGGGAAGGACTGGAATCCATACAAGAGTGATCATGCAACACATATGGACTCTGAGTAGATAAAGAAACCTTTCCTTTATTCATTTTTTTTGTTATTTTTGATAATGTCCTGAGAGACATAGGTATGAGGCAACACAACAGGACTAGAAATGGTGGCATCAGCACCACCCACAGCATCTTTCTTTGCGGCATCAGCACCGCGCTCTGGCTCAGCATCACATCTAATAGTGGCATCAGTACCACTAACTGCATCTGGAGAAATAACGGCATCAGTACCGTCGACTGGATCATCATCCTTGGTGGCGTCAGCACCACCGTCATCAACATCATCAGCGGCATCAGCACCGCTATCCTCCTCGTCTGACGCTCTCGAATCATCAATGGGATGTCGTTCAGACGAGGCGCCGCCGGCTGGCCTTCTATCGCTCCTAAGTTTTACAAAATCAGCATCAAATATGGGGGAAGAAATATCATTCAAAATATCACTAGGAGTGGCGGCCTCTGTAAACTGTACCTGCTCAGACTTCCTCTTCAGATTGTTCGGGTTAGGTTCAATCTGAGCGGGTATGGCAGCTTTTCCCTTGATTATCTCCCTCATTTCCTGCCGGAACTCATCCATCTCTCGCCGGAAGGACGCCTGCTGGTCAGTGAGTAAGCGGGCGAGGTCATCAAGGGCCGGGTTCTCATAGACAGGTGCATGAGAACCAGATGGGTTCCCTCGCTGGAATTGAGGGGGAGGCTGAGAGTATTGTTGAGGTTGTTGCTGTTGCTGCCTCCACTGTTGTCCTTGATGGTAAGGACGAGGACCCTGCTGGAAGTGCTGCTGTGGTTGGGAGTAATGGGGCTGCTGCTGCTGGCTGCTCTGTCCACCCTGAGCTGGAGGCTGCTGCTAGGACGAGGTACCTCCATTGGACCACCTGAATCCAGGATGATCCCGGCGTATCCCGGGCTGCTGCCGGTCATACCAAATCCCGTTGACTTCCATCAACGGCTCATGCTCGTATGTAAAAGGGGGAAGAACTGCCAGTGGCTGATCCGGTTGATACATCACCATCTGAGTGTCCTGAGATGGTGGCGGCTGAGAGTAATGCTGCTGCAACTGCTGAACTGGCTCTGCCTGAACGTGGTGAACCTGGTGGTATTGGGCAGAGTGCTGGGAAGAGCGGTTGCTGGTGGAATCAGCTCGTGACCTGGAACGAGGCTGAGAAGCCTCTTGTGCCTCCTGGAGACACAAGATGTGGGTCTTCAGGTCACTAAGAGTCTGTGCCAATTGATCTATCTGTGTCATGCCTTGGCACTGCTTCTTCTCTATTATCTCAATGCGGTCCAACTTCTCACTGATAACACCCATGTCAGCAGCTGAAGATTCTGCCTGGGCTGTTGCTGCTGACGAAGAAATGGGTGGACCCGCATCAACCCGTGATATCCTATGATAGGACACGGCATGGGGTTGGGGTTTCCCTTGAGCATAGAGCCTAGTCTGGGACATCACTGAGTAGTTTTCAGCCATCTCCTCATATATAGCCCAGACTTGGTCTTCGTCCTTGGCGAAGTAGGAACCCCCACAAGAAGCGTTGACAAGCCCCTGCAGCTCCGGTGTCAGCCCACAAAAGAAGCTCTGGACGAGATTGAGCTTGGATATGTCATGGTGTGGACACCGGTCAATGAGCTCACGGAATCGATCCTACGCTTCATTAAACTGTTCATTAGGGATCATGGAGAAGTTGTTGATCAGAGCTCGTGTTGCGTTGGTCCGGCCGAGTGGATAGTAATTGTTTAAGTACTCGGTCCGGAGCTGCTCCCAAGTGGTAACAAATCTCCCCAAATGCTTCAGCCAATTGGCCGCTCTGTCGGCCAGGGAGAAAGGGAATGCTATCATTTTGATAGTGTCCTCGTCCACATATCTGTCGTGGACAGTGCTGCAGATCATTTCAAACTCCTGCAAGTGTAGATGCGGCTCTTCGGTGGCTAGCCCATGGAATTTGGGCAAAAGCTAAATGGTCTGGGGGGGAAGCTTGAAATCACCCAGGATCTCGGGGAGCTGAATCCATCGATGGGTCAAAGTTGCAGCCGGGTTGTGTAACTGCCTCATCGGTCGTGGCTGCCTGGCTTGCTCCGACTGGTCCTCCGGGTTTCCGTCTGATCCTCCTCCAAACTTTGGAATCTCTCCACCACCTCCTCGGTTATTCTCTCCTCTGTCAGCTCGCATCTGTGCTAATTCCTGACGAACCTCTGCCATGAATGCTCCTTGATCTCGAATCTGTCGCTGCATTGTTTCTAAGGAGGCTAACAAGGTGTTGTTGATGGTGCCCTGATCTAGAACATAAGTGATACTCTGGGGCTGTCCATCGGTTCGTCCATCACTGCTGGCCATGTTGTGGGTCTCTGCAAAGGCAAAAGACCCAGGCTTAGGTGCCGTCAAGTTAACAAATAACTGTGTCGTTCTCTGCACAGGTATCTCAGGACTGGTGGAAGAAGGGTGGTCGAGGGGGGACAGGGTGGTAGTGAACTCAGGTTCGGAGAGCGGGTCTTGGCTCTCCGAAACCGCCCTAGATGAATGTGGAGGAGTGCTTGATAGCGGTGCTGCCAGAGGCAACCTAAGGGATCTCCTTCCCATCATCGTGATGTGGGGATGTGATGAATACCCATTCATCACTCTTTATTCTTCTATTTTAGCTACAAAAACCTTTGCAAATACATGTAGATATGTGTAAATACAAATAATTACCAAAAGCATGCATTGTGTAAAAACCTATAATTAGCATGTTTTTGTGCAAAAATAAAAGAATAAAGATCAAAAAGAAAAAAGAGGGAAATATTTAGAATAAATATTGAGCAACCTAACCCAAGGGAGGGCTCAGCATGGGCCTGACCGCATAAAAGCCACATTAGAGGGAGATAGGAGCTCATGTGTAGATATCTATGTAAATAAAAAAAACTTATATTTTCCTCAACCAAAAATATTCTTGTAAATATTTGTATATATTTAGAAACTATTAAAAACAAAATAAAAAAATCTAAAAAAAAATCAAATCAAAAATGCAAAAGTATCCCTCCACCATGTGCATAGACCATCATTCTTTATTTATTTAACCCTATAAATAAATGCATTTATTTTCAAAACTTTTTGTGAATATTCTATGGTATATATTGTAAATAAAATAAATAAAAAGAATTAAAACAAAAATCAAATAAAAATAACAAAAATTAAAAATACAAAAATATATTGTACATATGCCATGTATATAGTTGTACAAAACTATTTATTTCACCTATGTATATAAATAATAAAAATAAAATAAAAATATCCTTTTATTCCTCATTTTATTCTATAAATAAATAAAATATAAAAGGGGAATAAAAGTTGTATAAAAATAATAATTAAAAATCAAAAATCAAAAGCCTCCATATTGTATATATACCTATATAATGTAAATACCTCATTTTTATTTCCAAAAATTAATTAAAAATCACCAAAAAATAGAGAAAAATAAAATAAATATTTTTCATGTTTTAAGTTTTTAAAAATTCGGTCATTATCTGACCCAAAAAAATGAATCAAAATAATTAAACTTGGTGGGCTCTGATTGGTCCACGGGGGATTGTTGACCCCGGTCAACTCCCCCGCGGACTCTTTCCTTTTTGAGAAGACGCGCGCCGCCCCGCCTTCGTCATTTTCTCCACGCGCCTCCAGCCTGTCGCCCACGCAAACCCCGCGCCCGGATCCTTCGCCGATCATCCGACATCCTCGCCAGATCCTTCGCCGTGAGATCCACGCCTTCCATAGCCGTCGCCTCCCAACCCTAATCGAGCCTGCAGCTATATATAGAACCACCTCCGCCGCCTCCGCGCCCTATCTTTGGCTCTTCCCCTTCTTCCCAGTGAACTCCAGAGGCACCGCGAGAGTGACAGCAAGCGATCGCCCCTGTTACAGCGAGGCGAGGAGGCGAAACCACTGATCCGGCGTTCTTCGCCGCCGTTGCTCCGCCACCAGCGTGAGCACCAAGCCTCGGGCCGAGACGACCCTTGAGGCTACGACCAGGAGCTAGCTAAGCTCCAGCACAGTCTTCCGCTCCACCCAGGTAACCTTAGAGCTTCTTTATTTCGCTTAATTTCTTGTTTCCCCCAAATCGAAGCTCCGCCGATTTCCTTTGATTCCGACCGTATCGCGTATCCTTTCGATCATCGGAACACCCAGTCACTATCGCTGTTCCTCCGCGCACATTCTCCGCCCCTTCGTTCAACCCAGCTCGCACAGGAGCTGGGGTTTGAGCTCCACCGTCCTCCGCTCGCCGGAGCTCGCTCACCCCGACGCACTGTCCACCCTCACGCCGCTTCTTCGGGTCGAGGCACTTTGCCCTCGACCCGCGAAGCTCTTGAGCTGTTTTGCAGGTCAAGAGGAGGCCATCTGAGGCCCCCTCACATCCAGGCCAGGAGCTCTCCTCCGTCGACCTCGCCGGAGCCCCTCCAGGGCTCGGTTGGGCCATCGGAGGCTACCACCAGCTGCGGGACGTCATCGCCGACCTTCTTCGATCATCAGAGGCAGCTGAGGAGGCCCACAGCACGTGCACGAGGCCGGCGAACCTCATCGGCCACCTGTTCTTCGAGGGTCTTCCACCACCGTCCGATCGTCCTCCGCTCCAGTTTTCATCGTGACCGTCCATCTATCGAGGATCCACCACCGTCCGATCATCCAGAGGAGCGATCCGGACCGTTAGCGCAGAGGAGAGAGGCAACAGCACCTGATCCGTCAGATCTTCCACGTGCCCTCCTCTGCGCCGTCGATCGGCCCACGTGCGGAAGAGGAAAGAGGCGCCTGAGACCAGAGCCGTCAGATCCGCCACGCGTCCACCATCCAGCCGTCGACTTAATAAAGGGGTAATTTACCTTAGGCCCCCTCTTAGTTTTTGCTTTATGCTTCAGTCCTGTAAATATTTAGCGTACTTTATTTACGTTGGGATATTTGCACACTGGACCTCATCTTTTAGATTATTTGCATTTATGCCCCTGTTTGTGTGAGCCACGTGCGTCGTCACGTGTGTATTTGGTGTAATAGCAAATCTAGCCCTGTAGTTCTGGATGTTCATGAATGAATAGAAACTTTTTGATAATTGCATTTATGCCCCTGTGAGCATTGTATTTGCGCATGTGCGTCTTTTGAGTGGGTTATTTGCAATATAGCCCTTGGACTTTTTGGTACGAGTTACCAGAAGGTCCTCGGACTTGTTTTTCTTACATATAGGTCCCTGAGTGCCTCAAGCACGCGCCACGCGCGTGATTTCTTGGGTATTTTGCACCAGGACCCCCAGAGCTTTGGGTATTTGCACTTTGGTCCCTATGCACAGTGCCCCCTTTTGGATTTTGAATAAAATATCAAATCACCTCCAAATCCAACGAAAATTTGACACATGGCTCCTGCCATGGTGTAGGATTTTTGTAGATTTTTGAGGACATTTTTGATCTTGTTTGCTATTTTTAAAAATTCAAAAACGTCTATCTTTGGCACTGTTTCACTTGAAAAATCACAAAAAAATATAAAAACACCCCTAAAAATTCTATAAAAATTAGTTACTGTTCTTTGTGTGTTGTTTGATTTTCTAGCCAATTTTGGCTATTTTTCATTGAGTAAAAACCCTAAAAATCTAAAAACACCTCAAAACTCATAAAAATCATAATAAATAATTTAAAAACCCAAAAACAATAATTTTGGTGCTCAAATTTCCCTTGTTTTCTCTAGTATACAGGAAAATTACCTCCAGGTCCCTTTGAGATCCTTAGATATTTTATCTTTGGGTTTTGGGCTTGGCTGGACAGCACCTTGTTTTTTTCGCACTGTTTGATTTTTAGAAAATAAAATACATCTTATAAAAATCCCAAAAATTCACCAAAAACACTTAAAAATCAAAAAAAACATAAAAACAATTTTTCTTGAATTTTTGCTTGATTTTTGATGCTTTAAATAAATTGCTCAAGTGTGCTTGTTCTTGTGTTTTCTTATTTTCGTTACACATTAAAAATCCAAAAAAATTTAAAAACAATTAAAAACCACTAAAAATGTTTTCTCTTCTTCTCTGATTTTTTTTTACTACTTCGTAGGCCTTTGGCCAACCCGTGCTCCTTGTGTTCGACCCTGGGTGCTATACCAGGTAAATCTCATAGCAGGACCGCTATTCGTATTCTGATCGATTTTATCTTTACCGAGTGGTTCATTTTTCTTGATTGACCTCTCCTCTGAGATCCGGGTCACAACGACCCTTGTTTTATTACCTTCACCCGGTCTTCGAGGTTTAAGGGTCATCAGAATGGCGCCGTTGCCGGGGAGCACGGCTTTGTAGTCATTTTTCCATATTGTCTCTCTATATTGTCATTGTTTTCTGACACTCTCTCTTTGTTTTTTGTGCGAGGTACTGCGTGGACAACTTGGAGTTTATTTTTGAGGACCCGCATAGGAAGAAGAGCAGGGAGAGGAAGAAGAAGAATTTTATTTTGAGAGAGAACGATATTGTTTGTAATAATTTAGAACTTGGACATTTGTGGACACTTGTAACTTAGCGGGTCTGTTTCGCCGAGTACCGATGTGCTCGGGGGACCCATTTGGATTTTCGCGGCTTTTTCTGCGGTTTTGATAGCTAGCTGCCTTTTCCGGTGTTTACGCGATTTTTCTCGAGCCCCTAGATTTAGGAATTTCTCTTGCTTGTGCCGTAATTAGTAGGGTCCCCACACTTAATTGCTTGCCTGATCCTATAGGACGTTAATTGTACCTACTAAAATCATTAATAAAAATAGCCGATTCATTATCTTCTGTGGCCTACGTGCCGCAGCCCGTCCCACAAAGCGCTTCTCCTACCCCCGATTTGTCGGGCAGAGGAGGGACGGGCCAAGACCGGACTCTTTGGCTTGGAGGACCGTGATCGGTTAGACGGTTCTTGCGATAGAAATTTGCTCATCTAGGACTCGGTTTTTCCTCGCTGCACCATTTAGGTAGTTTAATTCTGTCTTTAAATTCTGCGCGGATCACTTGCATGTAGAGTGCTGGAGACAAGGTACGCATTTCTTTCTCTGCATGCATCATTGATTTCTTCGCGCATCGGCTTTTTCGTCTTCTCCCTCTGTTTTTGGCTTAATCATCAGGAGAATCGGAAAATTCGTTAGGCCGCTTGTATTTATTTTAAAAAAAATTAATTAAAAAGAAAAACAAAAAAAATGGGACTGGATAACACTATTGACCCTAAAAGACACTCACATTAAAAATTTGTCTTGGGGAGAGCAACCCCCTCCTTGTATGGTTTGGATAAGCGAGAGAGTGACCCGCACCCTAGGTAGAGCCCTCCGGTGCTATTTCTAGCTGACTACCGACTCTTCCGTGCGGGCCAGTCGGTTGGAGTAGCATCGGGTATCCTAACAGGTCACATAAGCGCTCTGATATTTTGTGTGTTCACCCAATAAAATTGACAAGATAAATTGACCGAGCTTTCACGGTCTTCAGATTGTGTTGCGTTGGTGAACCGGGGGTTTGCTTTGCGATCATATTTTCTCCAGATCCCATCCACCCAACTCGCCAGATCAAGATGATGGGTAGACGATCTCTTAGGCAGCCTCTGGCTGCACCGCTTTCAGGCGCGTCTACTTCACCATCTAGGTTGGCCCGTGAGAGTCGAGACCAGCTCTCCGGGCCCGAGTACGATTCCACCCTGTTCTCCCTCGATCCCCTTTCTTTTGCTACTGAGAGACATGAGCCTGAGGAAAGACGAATTGATTTGACAGAACCTGAGTTGGGCTCATCTGATTTTGCAGACGTCGTCATGGCAGCCAGATCAGACGATTACCCCGGAGGTCAGCAGGGAGATCAGCATGTTGTATTTGACCAGGGGGCGATCAACTCCACCCTGATCGCATCACTAGAGACCGTTCAGCAGCAGTTACGCGATCAGGGAGCTTTCATGATTGAGATGAGAAGGGAGTTGGAGCGACTCAGAGAAGAGAGAGATCAGAGCGAGCGTGAGGACATTCCTGATGCTGATGCAGAGGCAGCAGCCGCAGCAGCGACTGCCGCAGCGGCAGCCGCCGCCGCAGCGGGACCACCGAGACCGATGCGGGAGTTACACAACCCCGGATCTACACTGATGCACCATTGGGTGGTGGTACCTGCTATCGTGGGGGATTTCAAGTTCCCTCCGAACACCCTGCAGATGCTTCCTCATTTTCACGGACTTGCCACTGAGGAGCCCCACCTCCATCTCCAGGAGTTTTTGATGATCTGCAGCACTGTCCACGACCGTCATGTAGACCAGGATACGATTCGGATGATGGCCTTCCCTTTTTCACTGGCAGATAGAGCAGCCGCCTGGCTGAAGCATTTAGGGAAGTTTGTTTACACCTGGGAGCAGCTCCGCACCGAGTACTTGAACAAGTACTATCCACTCGGGCGGACGAATGCAGCGAGGGCCCTGATCAACAACTTCTCCATGCTCCCTAACGAGCAGTTTCACGAGGCATGGGAGAGGTTCAGAGAGCTTCTGGATAGATGCCCACACCACGACATTTCCAAGCCGAACTTAGTTCAGAGCTTCTTTAGTGGGATGACGCCAGAGCTTCAGGGTCTGGTGAATGCTTCTTGCGACGGGTCCTACTTTGCCAAGGACCACAACCAAGTCTGGGCCATCTACGAGGAGATGGCCGAAAATTACATGGTGATGTCCCAGACTCGGTTGTACACACAGAGATCTCAGCAGCTGCCAGGACCCGTGCAGTACCAGCGGATAGCACGGGTTGATGCAGGTCCATCCAGTTCGTCCACAGTTGCAGCCGCACAGGCAGAGTCGGCCGCTGCGGACATGGGGATTATCAGCGAGAAGTTGGACCGCATGGAAATAATAGAGAAGAAGCAGTGCCAGGGCATAACTCAGATGGAGCAGATGGCACAAACTCTGAGCGACATGAAGACCCATCTCTTGTGTCTTCAGGAGGCACAGACGGCTTCTCAGCCCCGTCTTCAGTCGCGAGGCGATTCCGGCGGCAGCCGCAGCTCGTCCCAGCGCTCCAGCTCCTTGCAGCAACCTAGACAAGTTCACCTTGTACAGGCGGAGCCGTATCAGCAGCAGCAGCCCTCTTACCAGTCACCACCATCTCCAGAATTACAGATGGTGGTATATCAGCCGGATCAGCCTCTGGAAGTACTCCCACCAGCCCCTTACGATGAGGAACCGTTGATGGATGTCAACGGGATTTGGTATGACCGTCCTCAACCTGGAATCCGACGAGACCATCCCGGATTCAGGTGGGGGAATGGGGGTAACCAGTCCCAACAGCAGCCAGCCGGTCAGGGAGGGCAGTACTCCCAGCAGAGAGATCACCAGCAGCCCCCAGCATACCAGTCACACCAGCCATCATCCTTCGTACCTCGTCCCTACCAGCAGCAGGGACAGACTTGGAGACGTGAGCAGCAGGCTCACCAGCAGCAGCATCCTTCCTCTTACCCCTCTCAGCAGCAGCAGCACCAGGTCCAGCAGCCTCATTACCAAAGAGGCAACCCGTCGGGCTCCCATGAGAGCCCCGCCTTGGATGATCTAGCCCGCATCTTCACAGAGCAGCAGGCTACATTTAGACGGGAGACGGACGAGTTCCTCTAGGAGATGCGGGACCTGATGAGAGGGAAGGCCGCCATCCCTGCACAGATCGAGCCTAATCCGAATAGCTTGAAGAGGAAGTCTGAGCAGGTAGTTCATACTGAGCCTACCACTCCTAGTGACTTATTTGATGATATGTCGTCGGATCTATTTGATGCTGATTTTGTTACACTTAGGAGCGGTAGAAGACCAGCAGGCGGCGCCTCATCTGAGCGACAACGCGAGGATCCATCTAGAGTGCCAGATGAGGAAGAGGAGAGCGGTACTGAAGCTGCACATGATGATGACGGTGGTACTGATGCCACCCGAGATGCTGATTCCACCGGTGGTACTGAGGCCGCCGCTTCACCATATCGAGGAGGTGGTACTGACGCCACCAGCAGAGCCGAGCCAGCCCGCGGTACTGAGGCCGCAAGACGTCTAGTTGTAGAGCCAGCTAGAGGTGGTACTAAGGCCACCAATATTCATTCTGATAGAGATGTTGTCTTTTCTCGTATGGATGTATCTCAGGACTCTATTTTGAATAAAGGAAAAGGTTTAGTTTCTTCTGATCCCACTGTGGTGTATGATGTATGTGAGGATCCGGTCATCGAACCGTCTAGGCCTATTCCTAGTCCTTCATCTGAGAAGGACCCTGTGATCCCCTTTCCTAAAGCCCTTGAGTTGGAGAAGGGGAAGAAAAGAGAAAAAGATCCAAAAAAGAGAGAGCAGGAGGAGTTCAGCCAGAGCATGATAGACCGATTTCACATCCAGCTAACCCTCCATGAGGCTTTGCAGCACATCCCTCTTCTTCAGCGATCCTTGAGAGACAGGACCACAGTCAGGAGGAAGAAGAGGAACAACACCGCAGAGATTCATGTGTTGACAAAAGCCACGTGTTACGCGATCCAGAACCATCTGCCGACCAAGAGGCCAGATTTAGGAGCCCCGTATGTCAGATGTCAGATTAGTGAGCAGAGGTTCGACCGTACTCTATTAGATAGCGGATCGTCGATCAACCTTCTTCCGGCAACCCTTCTCGACCACTTAGAGTCGGGCACTCTTAGACAGAGCAGGACATACCTTCAGTTTGTTGATCGGTCTGTCAAGAGGCCAAAGGGGTTGTTGCGAGACGTTGTCGTCACGATTCAGGGTTTGCAATTCCCTGTGGACTTCGTAGTGCTGGACATGGAGACCCCTGACTCGTTGACCGATTCCCCCATCATCCTCGGTCGCCCGTTCTTGGCCACAGCCAAAGCGGTAACTGACCATGACAGTGGGAAGGTATTCTTTCGCGTCCAGGGCGAGAGTATACAAATAGAGACGGTTAAGGACCACAGAGCCAGAGATAGATCCCGCTCAGAGGGCAGTACAGATTCAGAACAGCTGACAGATACAGAGCCAGACATACACCAGGACTGTGATTTTGTGATCACAGATGATGAGGCAGCTTGGGCAGATCCTGCAGCACAGACCATCCTCTCATATTCAGATACAGCTGATGCAGAGATGATAGCAGAGGATAGTCTGGAGAGCACAGCCCTGGTTCAGGATACTATTGAGTCAGCAGAGTCGGACCTTGATCGCGACACGATTTTCAGTGATGGTGGTACTAAGGCCACCCTGCTCTACGGTGGTACTGATGCCACCGCAGTTGATACAGATCCCTCGGATTCAGAATCTGATTGGGCAGATTGTGATGATCAGATGCCAGACCTGGATCCACCTGAGCCTACATATGAGGAGGAGGTAGAGGCGGAGCAGATCAGAGACAATGCAGAGGACCCGCCTTCTCCAGATCCAGTTTGTGAGAGTTCTTTATCATTTTCCCAGGTAGATTTGGCAGAATTGTCAGCATACACACATCTTCTTCAGAAGCCAGATTTGCCAGCACCCAGCTGTCCAGAGCTAAAGCCGCTCCCTACTTCGCTGAAGTATCGATTCCTTGCGGGAGAGTCTGAGATGTACCCAGTCATCATCTCTGCCGATCTGACTGGAGAACAAGAATCCCGTCTGATGGGGGTTCTTGAAAAGAACCGCAAGGTAATTGGATGGAGCGTAGCAGATCTCCATGGGATTAGTCCCTCGTTGTGCTCCCACCATATCTATCTCGAGGAAGGGGCAAAGCCGTCGCGTGAGTTCCAGCGGCGACTGAACCCCAACCTAAGAGAGGTTGTCATGAAGGAAATATCAAAATGGTGGAGTGCAGATTTTATTTATCCCATTTCCGACTCCAAGTGGGTTAGCCCCTTGCATGTGGTGCCCAAGAAGACGGGCATCACGACTGTGATCAGTGAGTCGGGAGAGGAGATTGCTACACGAGTACCCACCTCTTGGCGGGTCTGCGTTGACTACAGGAGACTCAACCAGGCCACCAAGAAGGACCATTTCCCCCTGCCTTTTATTGATCAGATCATAGAGAGACTGGCAGGGAAGAGCCATTATTGCTTCCTGGATGGGTACTCAGGCTACAATCAGGTGGCCATCGCTCCTGAGGATCAGGAGAAGACCACCTTTACCTGTCCCTTCGGTACATACGCCTTTCGACGCATGCCATTTGGGCTATGCAACGCCCCTGCGACTTTTCAGAGATGTATGCTGTCGATCTTTTCGGACATGGTAGGGGAGTGTTTGGAGGTCTTCATGGACGACTTCTCGGTTTACGGCGACGGATTCGATTCCTGTCTTGACTACCTAGACCGAGTGCTCCAGCGATGTATTGCTACCCGCTTGGTTCTGTCTTGGGAGAAGAGTCACTTCATGGTGACTCAAGGGACGGTGCTTGGCCACATCATCTCCAACAGGGGCATGGAGGTTGATCCGGCCAAGGTTGACGTCATTAGAAAACTCGCACCGCCGTCCAATTTGAAGCAGCTACGGTCATTTCTGGGGCACGTTGGTTTTTATAGGAGATTCATTCATGATTTCAGCAAGATTGCCCGACCGTTGACTGACCTCTTGACGAAAGACACCGAGTTCCTTGTCGATGACAAGTGTCTTTCGTCCTTTGAGACTCTCCAGCAGTGTGTTATTGAGGCTCCTGTCCTTCAGCCACCCGATTGGTCTCTCCCATTCGAGATCATGACGGACGCCTCTGATTTTGCCGTAGGGGCAGTGCTGGGACAGAGGAGGGATGGAGTTCCATTTGCCATACACTACGCTATCCGCACATTGGATTCCGCCCAGCGGAATTATACGGTCACAGAGAAGGAGATGCTAGCTGTAGTGTTTGCCCTAGATAAGTTCAGATCGTATATCATTGGATCTAGAGTGACTTTGTATACTGACCACACCGCCATCAGGTACCTCATGTCAAAGAAGGATGCCAAGGCCAGACTTACTAGATGGATCCTTCTACTCCAGGAGTTCGACATTGAGATCAAGGATAAGCCTGGAGTCAAGAATGTGGTGGCGGATCATCTTTCCCGACTAGAGCAGCCTGAGGATTCTGAGCAGATTGATCCTATTCGAGATACCTTCCCAGATGAGGCGATCCTTGCTATCGCCTCACTCCCGTGGTATGCCGATATTGTGAACTTTCTCGTTGCTGGGAAAGTCCCACAAGATTGGCCCAGGCAGAGGCGTGAGACCTTCCTTGCGAAGGCCAAGTCCTACCACTGGGAGGATCCCATCCTTTACCACGAAGGAGGGGATAGCGTCTAGCGTCGGTGTATTCCTCAGGAGGAGCATCATAGCGTCCTCACTTACTGCCACAAGTTTGAGGCAGGAGGACATCATTCTGGGAGGAGAACGGCACAGAAAGTGCTCCAATCCGGCTTGTGGTGGCCTACCCTCTTCAAGGACTCTGATGAGTTCGTGAAGAGGTGTACTGACTGTCAGAGGATGGGCACTTGTGGACAGCGTGATATGATGCCGATGCAGCCCATTCACTTCTGTGAGGTTTTTGACGCATGGGGCATCGATTTCATGGGTCCATTCCCTAAGAGTCAAGGATTTGAGTACATTCTGTTGGCCGTAGATTATGTTAGTCGTTGGGTTGAGGCTATCCCCGCCCGAGCCGCTGATGCGAGGACAGTTTGCAGATTTTTGAGGAAGCATATCATCACGCGGTTCGGGGTTCCACGAGTTCTCATTTCTGATGGGGGGTCTCATTTCATCAACGACCAGGTGAAGGCCCTTGCTAGCGAGTTCAGCATAGATCATCGTGTTGCCACACCTTACCATCCTCAGACGAATGGTCTAGCTGAGGTGTCGAATAGGGAGATCAAGACTATTTTGCAGAAAGTCGTCCGCCCTGACCGAAAGAATTGGTCACAGCTTTTGGACTCGGTCTTGTGGGCATATCGGACGTCTTTCAAGACAACATTGGGCACATCTCCCTTTCGCCTCGTTTATGGCAAGCCGTGCCATTTACCTGTTGAGCTGAGGCACAAGTCACTTTGGGCAGTTACAGATATTCTTATGGATCCAGATGGTGTAGGAGACCAGAGGAGGGCAGAGTTAGCCGCCTTGGAAGAGCTTAGAGATACAGCTTTCTCAAACAGCCTACATTATAAGGAGAAAGTGAAGGAGTGGCATGATTCTCATATCAGTCACAAGCATTTTGAGATTGGACAGAGAGTATGGCTGTTTGATGCGAGGCTACAATTATTTCCAGGGAAGCTACAAAGCAAATGGAAGGGACCTTACTTGGTCAGAAAGGTACACGATAACGGTAGCATTGATATATCTGAGTTATCTTCTGAGAGTACCTTTCGAGTGAACGGCCAGCGGCTCAAGCCATTTCTAGATCATGAGCCGCGGGACGTTATTGTTGCCCCGATTCATTTTGCGTGAGATGTAGTCTCTTGACTCACATCTTTTGCATCTCACGCCTGATTTTCACTGTTCCTCCGCCTGTATAGATCCAGTTGTCCATATCATTCTATTCTTTAGTCCCACATCCCTTTTCTCATCCTACGATTATGCTATACTTAGGGTGTACTTTACCCTAAGTATAGGGGGGATGTCGGACTTGTGACTATTCTTTTCATTCGGTTTGCTCCTGTTTTGCTGCCTATACTTAGGGATATTTTACCCTAAGTATAGGGGGGCAGACTCTGTATCTTCTTCACTCGGATTTCCCTTTATGGACAGCTTTCTATACTTAGGATTAGTTAATCCTAAGTATAGGGGGAAACCACCGAGTCCCTCTCATTCTATTCATTTATTCGTTCCTGTACTTAGCCATTTCTTTTCACTTCCCTTTCACTAAGCACGAGTTATGTCTTCTTCATCGCTCTTGATCACTCTGAGGACATCGTTCGAGCTAAGTATAGGGGGGGTGTGTATATATTTCATTTATACTTTAGTCATAACTCGTACTTTGTGTGAGTGGGTTAATAAATAAAATGGCTAAAAATCACAAAAATTTAAAAAATTTCATGTACATAAACCTCTTTTATCCTTGCACATACATAGCTAGTGTACAAAGTAGTTTTGTAAAAATGATTTCAAAAATCTTTTGTGTAAAGTTTGTGTAAATATTTTTGTATCAAAATTATGTATATAGTACAAAATTTTTCCAAAATGTTTTGAAAATCAAAAGTTTGCAAAAAATCTTGTGTAAATGTTTGTAAATATCTTTTTGCAAAACTCGCACTTCATGCATCATCATCATCCATGATTTCAAAACATTTTTCAAAAATTTTGCATGATTGTAAAATATTTGTAAATATCATCTTGTGTACATATATGTATATAGTTTTTCCTGGATGAGAGTTGACATTTAAACTAAGCCTGGAATTAAATTGAGAAATGGAGCTTGAATAAGATCTTAATCCACTTAACTTCAAGAGGAACCTTATAGGATTTAGGTTTAAGGCTTTTCAGGTCCATAAGGACTTAATTCATTTGAGTCCACTAGGCTATGAGCATATGTCATCATGATGAGCTTAAGTAGAACACTTAACAACACACGCATGACTCTTAGAGACAATGGCTTGACTTGCACCTGCACTTTACACATGGCTCTCCACGGATGAGGTGGTGAGGAGGCAGTTTCCTTTGGCTTGGGGTAGCATACGAGGGTAGTACTTCTAGGCGGAACCTCTCTTCTTCTTCTAGTGAAGGAAGTGCACCTCAACTTGGTCTAGTGGTGATGAAGGCTAAAGACAGAAGCTGTGGGTTGCAATAAAGCTTCAAAAGAGGGATAGTCTACTGGCTCAAGAGGAAATTTCTTGTATATATGCTGCACCATGTAGATATGCTGTACAGAAGTTCTTGAAAAAAAAATGCAAAAATGCAAAAAGAACTCCAAAAAAGTGGTGGGTCGGATTGAAAATTTAATAACCCCACCGGAGTGTACATAGTCAAATAAAGCAAAGCTTATGGTATCCATGTTACATCTCATGAAGCTTGCAGCGGGAGACTTAGCTACACTGGCTAAGCTTCCAAAACTCTATACTTCTACCCCCTCTTCTTGAGCCGGTTGTACTTGAACTTAGAAGGGAATACCCCGCTTCTCGAGGAGAGAGTTGCTAGACCGAGGCATTAGAGTTACCAGGTTGAGGGAGGTTGTTTCTTTGTTGCTTCTGAGGTGGGGAGCCACATATCACTTACACTGCATGGAAAGATTCATGGTCATTAGAGTTTGTGTATGTAGACTTGTTCTGATCTGGTTTATTGAGGAGTCTTGTCCATAGATTGGTGGAACTTAGAGGCTGTTGAGTTTTAAGCTTAAGTCTAAATAAGGTTCCGACACATTAATAATCCAAAGATCTGATCGAGCTCCATATTTCAATTTGATGAAGGAAAGTTTAATAATTCAACTTTGATCCATGTACATCCTCTTTTTCTTTTTCTTTTTCTTTCTTTTTCACTTATTTTTCAAATAAGTGTTTGCTAAGGGACTAGCAAAGTTAAGCATAGGGGGGTGATGAATACCCATTCATCACTCTTTATTCTTCTATTTTAGCTACAAAAACCTTTGCAAATACATGTAGATATGTGTAAATACAAATAATTACCAAAAGCATGCATTGTGTAAAAACCTATAATTAGCATGTTTTTGTGCAAAAATAAAAGAATAAAGATAAAAAAGAAAAAAAAGAGGGAAATATTTAGAATAAATATTGAGCAACCTAACCCAAGGGAGGGCTCAGCATGGGCCTGACCGCATAAAAGCCACAGTAGAGGGAGATAGGAGCTCATGTGTAGATATCTATGTAAACAAAAAAAAATTATATTTTCCTCAACCAAAAATATTCTTGTAAATATTTGTATATATTTAGAAACTATTAAAAACAAAATAAAAAAATCTAAAAAAAAATCAAATCAAAAATGCAAAAATATCCCTCCACCATGTGCATAGACCATCATTCTTTATTTATTTAACCCTATAAATAAATGCATTTATTTTCAAAACTTTTTGTGAATATTCTATGGTATATATTGTAAATAAAATAAATAAAAAGAATTAAAACAAAAATCAAATAAAAATAACAAAAATTAAAAATACAAAAATATATTGTACATATGCCATGTATATAGTTGTACAAAACTATTTATTTCACCTATGTATATAAATAATAAAAATAAAATAAAAATATCCTTTTATTCCTCATTTTATTCTATAAATAAATAAAATATAAAAGGGGAATAAAAGTTGTATAAAAATAATAATTAAAAATCAAAAATCAAAAGCCTCCATATTGTATATATACCTATATAATGTAAATACCTCATTTTTATTTCCAAAAATTAATTAAAAATCACCAAAAAATAGAGAAAAATAAAATAAATATTTTTCATGTTTTAAGTTTTTAAAAATTCGGTCATTATCTGACCCAAAAAAATGAATCAAAATAATTAAACTTGGTGGGCTCTGATTGGTCCACGGGGGATTGTTGACCCCGGTCAACTCCCCCGCGGACTCTTTCCTTTTTGAGAAGACGCGCGCCGCCCCGCCTTCGTCATTTTCTCCACGCGCCTCCAGCCTGTCGCCCACGCAAACCCCGCGCCCGGATCCTTCGCCGATCATCCGACATCCTCGCCAGATCCTTCGCCGTGAGATCCACGCCTTCCATAGCCGTCGCCTCCCAACCCTAATCGAGCCTGCAGCTATATATAGAACCACCTCCGCCGCCTCCGCGCCCTATCTTTGGCTCTTCCCCTTCTTCCCAGTGAACTCCAGAGGCACCGCGAGAGTGACAGCAAGCGATCGCCCCTGTTGCAGCGAGGCGAGGAGGCGAAACCACTGATCCGGCGTTCTTCGCCGCCGTTGCTCCGCCACCAGCGTGAGCACCGAGCCTCGGGCCGAGACGACCCTTGAGGCTACGACCAGGAGCTAGCTAAGCTCCAGCACAGTCTTCCGCTCCACCCAGGTAACCTTAGAGCTTCTTTATTTCGCTTAATTTCTTGTTTCCCCCAAATCGAAGCTCCGCCGATTTCCTTTGATTCCGACCGTATCGCGTATCCTTTCGATCATCGGAACACCCAGTCACTATCGTTGTTCCTCCGCGCACATTCTCCGCCCCTTCGTTCAACCCAGCTCGCACAGGAGCTGGGGTTTGAGCTCCACCGTCCTCCGCTCGCCGGAGCTCGCTCACCCCGACGCACCGTCCACCCTCACGCCGCTTCTTCGGGTCGAGGCACTTTGCCCTCGACCCGCGAAGCTCTTGAGCTGTTTTGCAGGTCAAGAGGAGGCCATCTGAGGCCCCCTCACATCCAGGCCAGGAGCTCTCCTCCGTCGACCTCGCCGGAGCCCCTCCAGGGATCGGTTGGGCCATCGGAGGCTACCACCAGCTGCGGGACGTCATCGCCGACCTTCTTCGATCATCAGAGGCAGCTGAGGAGGCCCACAGCACGTGCACGAGGCCGGCGAACCTCATCGGCCACCTGTTCTTCGAGGGTCTTCCACCACCGTCCGATCGTCCTCCGCTCCAGTTTTCATCGTGACCGTCCATCTATCGAGGAGCCACCACCGTCTGATCATCCAGAGGAGCGATCCGGACCGTTAGCGCAGAGGAGAGAGGCAACAGCACCTGATCCGTCAGATCTTCCACGTGCCCTCCTCTGCGCCGTCGATCGGCCCACGTGCGGAAGAGGAAAGAGGCGCCTGAGACCAGAGCCGTCAGATCCGCCACGCGTCCACCATCCAGCCGTCGACTTAATAAAGGGGTAATTTACCTTAGGCCCCCTCTTAGTTTTTGCTTTATGCTTCAGTCCTGTAAATATTTAGCGTACTTTATTTACGTTGGGATATTTGCACACTGGACCTCATCTTTTAGATTATTTGCATTTATGCCCCTGTTTGTGTGAGCCACGTGCGTCGTCACGTGTGTATTTGGTGTAATAGCAAATCTAGCCCTGTAGTTCTGGATGTTCATGAATGAATAGAAACTTTTTGATAATTGCATTTATGCCCCTGTGAGCATTGTATTTGCGCATGTGCGTCTTTTGAGTGGGTTATTTGCAACATAGCCCTTGGACTTTTTGGTACGAGTTACCAGAAGGTCCTCGGACTTGTTTTTCTTACATATAGGTCCCTGAGTGCCTCAAGCACGCGCCACGCGCGTGATTTCTTGGGTATTTTGCACCAGGACCCCCAGAGCTTTGGGTATTTGCACTTTGGTCCCTGTGCACAGTGCCCCCTTTTGGATTTTGAATAAAATATCAAATCACCTCCAAATCCAACGAAAATTTGACACATGGCTCCTGCCATGGTGTAGGATTTTTGTAGATTTTTGAGGACATTTTTGATCTTGTTTGCTATTTTTAAAAATTCAAAAACATCTATCTTTGGCACTGTTTCACTTGAAAAATCACAAAAAAATATAAAAACACCCCCAAAAATTCTATAAAAATTAGTTACTGTTCTTTGTGTGTTGTTTGAATTTCTAGCCAATTTTGGCTATTTTTCATTGAGTAAAAACCCTAAAAATCTAAAAACACCTCAAAACTCATAAAAATCATAATAAATAATTTAAAAACCCAAAATCAATAATTTTGGTGCTCAAATTTTCCTTGTTTTCTCTAGTATACAGGAAAATTACCTCCAGGTCCCTTTGAGATCCTTAGATATTTTATCTTTGGGTTTTGGGCTTGGCTGGACAGCACCTTGTTTTTTTTCGCACTGTTTGATTTTTAGAAAATAAAATACATCTTATAAAAATCCCAAAAATTCACCAAAAACACTTAAAAATCAAAAAAAACATAAAAACAATTTTTCTTGAATTTTTGCTTGATTTTTGATGCTTTAAATAAATTGCTCAAGTGTGCTTGTTCTTGTGTTTTCTTATTTTCGTTACACATTAAAAATCCAAAAAAATTTAAAAACAATTAAAAACCACTAAAAATGTTTTCTCTTCTTCTCTGATTTTTTTTGACTACTTCGTAGGCCTTTGGCCAATCCGTGCTCCTTGTGTTCGACCCTGGGTGCTATACCAGGTAAATCTCATAGCAGGACCGCTATTCGTATTCTGATCGATTTTATCTTTACCGAGTGGTTCATTTTTCTTGATTGACCTCTCCTCTGAGATCCGGGGCACAACGACCCTTGTTTTATTACCTTCACCCGGTCTTCGAGGTTTAAGGGTCATCAGGATGATCGTGGATGAGATCTGGTAAAACTATGATCGAAAGCAAACCCCCAGTTCACCAACGCAACGCGAGCTGAAGACCGTAAAAGCTCGGACAAATTATCTTGTCAATTTTTATTTTTGGTGAACAATCAAAATATCAGAGCGATTACGTGACCTGCAAGGATACCCGATACTCTCTCAACCGACTATCCTGCACAGAAGAGTCGGTAATCAGTCGAGATGAGCACCGGAGGGCTTTACCTAGTGTTCGGGTCACTCTCTCGCACAATCAAACCAAACAATGAGGGGGTTGCTCTCCCCAAGACAATTTTTTTAGGTGAAGTGTCTTTTAGGGTCAATAGTTTTAGCAGTCCCAATTTTATTGTTTTTCTCTTTTTTTTAGATTTTTTTAATACAAACAAAGCCTACCGAGCTTTTTGATTTCCTCTTTGATTGATTTGAGTCCAAAAACAGGGGGAGGAAGTCGAGAAAGCCAATGCACAGTCAAACACAATGATGCATGTAGAGATAGAAAATGCGTACCTTACTCCAGCACTCTACATGCAATATGATCCGCGCATAAAATTAAAGACAGAATATAAACTAACTATATGATACACAAAGAAATCGGCCTTAGACAAGCAACTTCTATTGATCGTGAAGAACAATAGTTAGTTAACCGAATCGAGTCCGGAGTCCGATCTTGGGAGTCACTCGGTGCTCGCCACAACGGGTCCTGCCAGCGCTGTATGTGACTCCTCACAGCACGTGGTCTCAAATCCAATTAGACTAACTTTTTCAATTAATTTTAGTAAGGTCCAATTACGTTCTATAGGAACAGATATTCTATTAGGTGTTGGGCCTTAGAAATTTTACGTCACAATCAATCAAAATTCCTACGTGTAGGGGCTAAAACTGCGAGAATCAAGTAGTAAGTTAGGGCGTGAAATCAAAAACACGGAAAACAGCGGTGAGGTCCCCCAAGTGCACCGGCACTTGGCGAAACAGTCCCCGAAAAATGTCCAAGTCCACAAGTCCAAAGTCTAAGTTATTACAAAAATATTGTTCTCTCTCTCTCTCTCAAAAATAAAAAAATTCTTCTCCTCCCTCTCTTCCTCCTGCGCGGGTCCTCTAAAAAGAAACTCCAAGTCGTCCAAGGAGTACCTCGCACAAAAATCCAAGAGATAATGTCAGAAAACAATTATAATATAGAGAGACAAAAATAGAAAAATGAAAAATGACTACAAAGCCGTGCTCCCCGGCAACGGCGCCATTCTGATGACACGAAATTCGATGCGGTTAAGGTGGAAAATAAATCACAATGTCGTTGTCCTTAATCGATCAATTCGGTCAACGGAAAAATTGGTAAACCACTCAGAAAATCAAGAAAATGAATGTAAGCGGTCTTTCGCTATTCTTTTTACCTGGTATAGCGACCAGGGTCGAACACAAGGAGCACGATTTAAAAACTCTATAGTCAGATTTCAAAAGTGAATTTTTGGTGGTTTTTCAAAATTTTTTATTTTATTTTTTTTTATTTTTAAAACAAGCACACTATTCACAAGGGATAAAAGCACACGCAATCTTTTTGGTATTTTTCAAAATAATCAAAGATGCACAAAAAAAATCCAACGAAAATGTTTTTGTGTTTTATATGTTTTAAAATATTTTTGGTAAATTTTTCGCACTTTTCTGATGTTTTTGTTATTTTCTAAAAATTAAACAGTGGAAAATAAATAAAATGTACACAGTTAGGAGTATTTTGCAAATTAAATAAATCTTTTTTTGATCAAAATTCCTGAAACTATTTTTAAGACAAAGTTCAAAGAAATATCTACAAAAAGAGACCAAAATCACTATTTTTGGATTTTTCTAGAATTTTCTGTAATTTTTATAAGATTTTTCGTATTTTGCAATTTTTTTGATTTTTATATATGGAAAAAGCACAAAAAATTGATAAACAATTTTTCGATTTTTTATGAATTTTCAAAATGTAGGCAAATAAAAACACACTTTTTTATTTTTTAAATATATCAAATAAAGTCAAAATGCTATGAAAAATTTTATACAATGCAGTACACTACAGCAGGAGTATGCACAAATATATAGATTTTTTAATTTTTATTTTTTTATTTTTTTAATAATTTTTTTTAATGAAAACAATATTTACAATATATATTATGTATAAAAATAAATATAAATAAATATGTTCATCAAATATATAGGAAAACTGCACAAAACACCCTAGAAAACCGACTTTTTAACCGTAACTCCAAAAATAACGAAACCACAGCCATTTGAAAGATAATTTAATTTATAGTATGATGGAAGTGAGTTTGGTTCAATTTGAGCTTGTGTGGAGCCGGAATTGATGTTTCAATTATCACTTTGTGGCTTTTTCTGGGTGTAATTATTTGCAATATATACAATATTTTATTTTACAAATATTTTTATTATTTACAACACAATTTTATTTACAACTTTTATTTACGAAAATAATTAGTTTGAGGTCACATTATGTACAGATAAAATAATGTAAGTTTTGTATAAATATACATGAAAAATATTTACAAGATATTTTTGATTTTTCTGACAAACGACCCTATCTCCCCCTACTTTATTCCTGATCGATCAGGTCAAGTCTTGACCTTCTCTCGGGGTTTGGGTCAGTCTGTATTTATTGCATAACTACATCTTTTATTTTTCTTTTCTTTTTCTTTTCTTCTTTATTCTTTTATTTATGTATAAAAAGTGTTAAAAATGCAATTTTAACAAATGCATGCAAAATGGTAAAATTATGAAATTAATGGGTATTTACATGTGTTTAACTAAGAAATTGAAGCTAAAATAAAAGAATAAAGGCGATGAATCGTGGATTCATCACATACCCAATCGAATCTCGGATGCAATCGTGTTCTTCCATGTTCTTCCAAGGAGATTCACGATCATTCGATCAAGGATCCACTCCAGAACGCACAGCAACCGTTGGATCTCAGCAACCATGATGATCAGCCGTTGGAATCTAATCCTAGCCATCCATAGTCGCAACGTCACCTGATGTTCGCGAACTACCACGTGTTTAAGTAAAAAGATCTAGCCATTTGCTCGCACCTTAGTTGGGGCAATTTCGCAACCTACCTCGTCATTTTTGTATTTTCGATTTAGTCCTTAAAGTTAAAGTTGTAGTTCAAAATATTTTGTATTATTTGCAGAACGACCTTCATATTTGTTTTATTTGTAGAAAGGTCCTCCACCATGTCACCTCAGTGCATGCGTGCGTGAGGGGTGGGCTTGTTACAAGGACCCCCTTAAGGGGTTTGTTATTATTTAGTCCAGTGAATTTTTAATTAAGTGTAAAATATTTTGGTTAAATTACAAGTAACCCATGTATGTCTTGGAAAATTGCATTTTCACCCTTGCCAGCACATTTAAATTGACTATTCTTGGGAATTTTATGCAAGGCTGCTGAACTTTATATTTTTGTTTTGGAGTGCATGTTTATTTATTTTTATTTACAAATAGTTCCTACCAGTATTTGTATTATTATTTCTTATATTCCTTACATTAAAAATATCATTTTGCATCAAAAGTTTGTAGGAAATTTATTTTAAGTGCCTGACATCCTACTAAATCACATATATATTTCGCAAGTCTATTTAAAATATTTTCTTATATTTAAAAATTCAAACATTGCATTTATTATTTATTTGTATTAGAAAATATAAATAAGTTATATAACTGTTTTGAAAAAATATAGAAATACATAGTTTATGTATTATTATATTTTTGAGCTATAAAAAATCACTAAAATATCAAAAAAAAGATTAAAAATCAAAATTTTCTAAAAAAATCTTATGAAATTTATAAAAATTCTTGAAAAATCCAAAAATACCACTTTCTATTTCTAAATGTTTTTATCTTATATAGTATATATAATTAATTTTAGAAGTTTTTGAGTTACTTAGCTATTTTTAAATTCCAAATAATCTGGCTATATATTATTATTCACTATTTTGACATTTTAATTAAATTAAAATATCAAAAATAGCAAAAAATCTGAGAAAAATACCAAAAATAACGATAAAAATTTAATTTATTTTACCCATTTTGAGTATTTTATAGATATATCTATATATATACTAGTATATATACTATGTATAGCTATATTTATTCATATTATTATTAAAGATACATTATATATTTTTAAGAAAATCTCTTTAAAAAATGAAAAGGACTGTACTTAGGGTATTTTTTGATTTTTCTATTTTATATATATATATATATATATTCATATCTTTTATATCTATTATATACTATATATTATCTATATATCCTATATATATGTATAACTTATAGTGAGAAAAATAAAAAATTAGAAAATATAAAAAGAAACATTCGCTTAGAGGTGACCCGTCTCAAGATCTGTTTAGTTAAGTAGATAGTGAGTCGAGCCATGGCACATGATTTTCGGTTACAACCAATCCATGGCCTGATCTGGCCTTTTAAGATAATCTCATGTTCGTATCAAATCAATTCCTTTAATATTCTCTTACCAGGAGACAAGGTAATTGGAGATGTATATGCCAGTGATGAAATAATGAGGAGCGGTAAATCTAACATCACAGATAAAAAAAGTGTACTATGCAAGATACTCATGGAAGGAACAAGAAGATGGGTAATAGTCATCATTAATAAGAAAAGCTATGTAGCAATAAGGATAAGGGAAACATATATACCTAGGGTCTGTTGCAAGGAAAAAATGGACATTACAAGTACATATGCATTATAATAGTGGGAACATGGATTATTTTGTGTGTCATCTTATTGGGACTTCATTTGTATTGGATTGGGTTGGATTGGAAGGCTCGCGGATTGGGTCAAATTTATTCCTATATTTGAGACAAATTTTAGCCCAAGCTTGATTCAATATACTTGAGCTAGGATTCAGACCGAGCTCGTGAGCATTTCAATGGCACAATTATGAAAATTTTATAGTGACGCAAAAAAAACAAGTTGTTTATTTAGGATACTAACATATATATTAAGCTTAACATAATTTTCAAGTTGCTTCTAATCTAGTAGTAAAACGTCCATTCAAGATAGATGGATTCCGAGCATATGTACTGAGATATCCCTAATTAACTTTACAGACAATGCATGGTTATCCTATGTTTTGCTTCGTAAATTAAATATAAAAGGTAACTCATCACAGAGGAATTACTTCGCTTTTCCTACACTCTGCAGGTAATAGAGAATGAGGTGGCAATTATGCTACAAAAGATTGCAAATCAAATCAAGTCCGGCCCATTTAATCTGAGCATCATCTTGAACAATATGACATCCGCCATCATCAGCAGGATCGTTCTGGGTCGCCCATACGTGAACCAGGATGACTGCGAGAGCAGTGAGTTCTGCGCAATAATCAAGGAGTTGTCAGCATTGGCCGGAATCTTTCCCGTCGAAGACTTCTTCCCTAAACTCGGTTGGCTGAGTACAATCAGCGGGATTGCATCAAGAGCAAGTACGTGCTTCCACAACCTCGACAAGTTCCTCGACCGAGTGATTCAGGATCATCGTCTAAGAAGACGCGATCATGTGGGCGTTAATCATGAAAGCAATCACGAGGACTTGGTTGATCTGCTTCTGTCAATGCAAGAGGATCATGACGGAGCCATCTCTCTCGACGAGGAGTTGATCAAACCCCTACTTTTGGTAATTGCGTCCTTGCATCTCCTAACCGGTTTTTCTTTTTAATTAGCTTTTGTATAATCTCCTTACACAGCTAACGTGCAACTTAGTAGTACATTGACCCTGAACGAATACTCGGTTTATTTTCATCTGTTCCTTAATTTTAACCCTGCATCAAAAAATGAAGATGAATACTATTTACTGTCTTTAAATCGATATACATAAAGCCCATATGTGTGTGAATAAATACTGGGTCTAATATCTAAACGTTAAGCAATATTAAATTTGAATTGTGATCATCTCCCAGTTGCTTTTGAACTCATGCCTTTTATCTTTTGATGCTGAAAGGATCTAGTCTCCGCCGGCACCGATACATCCTTCATAACTCTAGAGTGGACCATATCCGAGCTTTTGCGAAACCGACAATTACTCGCAAAGGCGAAAGATGAGATCCACAGATCCGTATCAAAAGAGAACATGGTGATCTCGGAAGGTGAAGCATCAACCATGAAGTACCTAGAAGCGGTAGTGAAGGAATCACTGAGGCTGCATAGCCCCGTTCCTCTTCTCGTCCCAAGGGAGTCCACCGCAGAAACGACCGTCCTCGGGTATAGGATCCCATCAAGAACAAGAGTGATGGTGAATGCGTGGGCGATAGGAAGGGATCCAAAGTACTGGGAGGAGCCGGAGGAGTTCAGGCCCGAGAGGTTTATAGACAGTACTGGTGTGGATTACAGAGGTCAAGATTTCCAGTTCTTGCCGTTCGGATCAGGGAGGAGGATATGCCCCGGCATCTCCCTTGCGACAACTACTGTGAGAATAACACTGGCCAACTTGATCAACATGTTCGACTGGGAGATTGCTGGTGGTGGGGAGATGTACATGGGGGAGGCCCCCGGTATGACTACTCGTAGGAAAGAGCCGTTGGTCGTTGTAGCGAAGCCTTGCTTCGAGATATATACTCAGAGGAACTTGAGTATTGGATTGTTGTCCGAGTCTTATATAACATGTTCAATAAAAGAATGCAGCCGAATGCATGTATGGTGATGTGCAAAGACATATCATATCGTGGATATGTGTTTATTTACTGTATGATGTATACTGATTTGCGTTGGGGAACAATCTGAATCTTGCATTTGTCGATTAAAGATCGAAGTTAGAGAATGCAATCGCATGTCTCGGACAATTGTCAAGTACTCTAAAGATCAATACAAAGAATAACGCAGGGCATGATTAAAGTTATGGTTTTACTATTGTCGATTAGATTCTTTTTGCCTCGGAATGTTTTGCCTATCAAGTTGGATGTTGGCTTCTTATTGATGTTTTATTTGTTTTTAGGATTTTTTTAAGAAATGAAATTTATTCTTTTATTTTGTCTAAAATCTTCGGTAAAATACATGCAAGTATCAACTAATTCTCATTAATTAATGTACTAACTTTAATTATTAATATTGCATATTTAATACTTATTTAATCCAAAATAACTGAATAAAGAGAAAAATAAAAATAAAAGAAAGAAGTCTAGAAATATGTAAATATGTACATACTAATCCTAATCTTGAGACCACATCAATATTGACTTGGTCAATAATTTAAATAAGTAGGCAAGATAAGGATATTAATTTATAAAAAATCAGAAAATATATATATCACAAAGGTAAATATATATATTATGCACCTTGTACATATGTTTATCTATTTATTTCTCATTCAGATAAATTAAAATCAAACTATTTTATTCTTCAATATTATTTACAATAATGTATATTAATTTATAAAAATATAAGAACTTTTATAATTTGACAACGAATAATATTCGTTGTTATATCTTTACATCGGAAGATATGGCAACGAATATTTAAATTATCTGTTGCCTTAAGTCAAATTTCTTTTAGTGACAGTAGAGCTTTGCATTACTACTGTAGAGGATCCGCTTGCCCTCGACCCAGCCCACAACTTGAAAAAATTTGATGGGACTAGACCGAGTGTTGCTATGCTGCGAGGGGGACAGGTGTGGAGGAACACAAGCCAGCTCCATGCACATGCCCTTGCTTCCATGATATCGAGGCAGAGAATTAAGTTTCAGAAGGCCATTTCATCTTCAATCCAAAAGAAGTAGCAAAATATGTAAGGAAATTTGGAGCTACATCGTGTGCCATGCCAACAACCAGAACCACCATATGTGTGACATCTCGACAACCATCACCTGAGCATCGAACCATTGATCTAGAGTGTCAACAGCATCGCCATCGAGCAAGACCTTCCGCACAAGAATATCAGAATAGCCATCAATGCTATTCATTCAACCACCTAGAGTCACCAATAGATCTCCAGATTTGCGCGAGAGACTTCAACATCTTGTGTAGCAGAACCTCTTCCCCTCAAGAACACGAAGCCACACCACTCTGCAGATCTTATTCCTTCACCGCCTAAATCTAGAAGAGCGAAAACGTTCACAACCGGCGGAGCATTTGAATCCCATCACCTTTGCACGACCTGGAGTCTCCATTTCATCAATGTTGGCTTGGATATGAATCCCATGTGCAGATCTCGTACACTACCGAGCCCATCTGAATGCCATCTGCAGATCCCATTTACTGCCAACCTGAAGTTTCAATACCATCAGTTTCGTGTAGCAGAACCTCTTTTCATATGAATCCCATCAACAAATCTAGCTCGTTCACCGAAGACTTGGAATTTCAAATCCATCACCTTTGCACAAGACCATCGACACCATTCATGATTGTCAAGGATTATATACGTAAATACGAAATTATTCAAGGGTATGGATGTAAATATTTATATCCCTAACAAAAAAGAATCAGTCCATAAAACAGGTGCTTAAAGGAAAGCAAGTGGGTGGTGACTGGTGAGGTTTAGATAAACTCAAGTTTGGCATTGTTTAGGGGTTAAGATGATAACACATGAAAAGCACATCCTTCATAATTACCGAGGGAGGCCACGAGTTACCCCGGTATATTCTCGTGCATTGCTCCTTCTAATTTCTAAATCAAACACCAAACGGATGCCTGCTTTGTTATCATCTCCCACTAAGGTTGGAGAATAGGATTTTTTTAATATAAAAAAAATTATCCAAACAAGAATGAAAATCAAGAATATTTAATTAATGGCAAACTTCTCTACTGTAAGGGAAGTGTATGGAGAGGTGTATTTGGTTATCGATCATCCGCATTAAGACAAAGGTTGTACCCATATAGCTTGTCTTGAGTTATTAACTTGGAGTGTGACACCGACCAAGGGAAAAAGGAAATTCTAGTGTGAAATTATTTAGATAGGAAATTTAGTATGAAGTTTGGCACAGACGCCCCGTGAACTAGGGTTAAGTAAATTTATATGTTACGACCATGTTTGGTGCTAGAGGTGTAACCCTCCTTTGGGGGGTTTACCCTCAAAAACCTCCTTTTTTTTCTATCTCATGTAGGGCGCACTCTCCCTTTCTTTTTTTAATACATTAAATAAATCATTTTTTATTCTATTCAAAAAAATAATATATTATACAATCATATCATCTAAAAAAATACAAAATACTCAACGTCTACCCACTTTTCCAAACTTCAATCAATCATATCACAATAACTATTCACTTTTTTAAACTTCTATTACAAGAAAAATGAGTTGTGGTCACGGAATGTGGCTATGAGAACTTATGACCACAATAATTCCGCGGCCACTAGTTTCTCGTTAGCTACAATCCGTGGCCAAAGTCTTCATACAAGAGTTGTGGTCACGACAAGTTCTTGTAGTGGCCACGACATATTCATGGTTAGAGAACTCTCGCGACGAGACTTGTAGCTAGGGTTACTGGCCATGACATGTGGTGGCCAGAGCCTAATTCCGTGGTCACAAACCCCATATCCGTGGGAATAGTTTTGTAGCCACAACTTCTTTTCATGTAGTGTTCACTACAATCATATCACAGTAATTACTCATTTTTACAAACTTCAATACAATTACATCACAACAAATCCTCTCAATCTAAAACCCTCTATCCAAACACAAAAGAGGATTACCCTCCCTCAGTTTACCCCGAAGTAACCTGACAACCAAACGTAATCTAAAGGAGTGGGGACCAATTTTTTGAAGGAAGCGGATGGTGCCAGGGGTATCAAGGTTGTGGGTTGCAGCGATGTTCACAACTGTGGTTTTCGTCTTCAATTCTTGAGAGTTAACACTACAAGGAAAACAAGTTGTGGGTACAGAACTATGCCCACAAATGTGAGGTTTGTGGCCACGGAATTGGGCTCTGGCCACAATACGTCGTGGCCAGTAGTCATAGTTACAAGTCTCATCGCGAGAGTTCTCTAATCATGAATATGTCGTTGCCACTACAAGTGACCACAGAAGTTTTCGTGGCCACAGCTCTTGTATGAAGACTTTGGCCATTGATTGTAGCTACGAGAAACTAGTGGCCACGAAATTATCGTGGTCACAAGTTTCTGTAGCCACATTCCGTGACCACAACTTATTTTTCTTGTAGTGGTTGAAGTGTCCAGCTCTCGAGCATGTCGCTTTAAGCCAATTTTGTTTAGCACTCAAGGTGTTGTTAGAGATGGCATAAACAGCGGCGCATTTGTTACGTGTGATCAAATGTTGGGAAAATAGGTTTCTAGGGGTGACATAATGATTTAAAAAAAATATATTACTATAGACCCATTTTGTAGCATTCGCTGACACTACAAGGAAAACAGGTTGTGGCTACAGAACTATAGCCACGAATATGGGATTTGTGGCCACGAAATTGGGCTCTGGCCACGACACGTCGTGGCCAGTAGCCGTAGCTATAAGTCTCGTCGCGAGAGTTCTCTAGCCACAAATATGTCGTGGCCACTACAAGTAGCCACAGAACTTATCGTGGCCACAACTCTTAAATGAAGACTTTGGCCACGGATTGTGGTTACGAAAAACTAGTGGCCACGAAATTATCGTGGCCACAAGTTTCTGTAGCCACATTCCGTGGCCACAACTCATTTTTCTTGTGGTGTGAGATTTGTTTCAACGTATCGGTATAAACTTTTATTATAATTAGAAGAATAATCTTCAGGAAAAAAAAAGAAAACATATAACCATTAGTAATATAAACATTATTAAATAATTTTTCGGTAATAGCGATATACGACAAATATGGTATTTATGTAGATTTCGAAATACAATAATTAGCAGTTGCAGAGAATGGCAAGCATTGAAATTAACAATATACGCCAGTGTTCAGATCGAATGCATATGTACAGAAGCAACTTTGCATTCTTGATGCAGGTCTTAATTAAGCTGCCAGCCAATAACAAAGTATAATACAGGTATACATACCATTGTCGAAGCTGTCGGCAATACATATCAATCCAGAGAGTCTCCAGTAGACCCTTCCTCGGTTATCCCCTCTTCCACTTTGCCATCGAGGATAGAACACAACTCAACACTGCTCTGCTGGTGAACGATAACGGGGTCGTCGACGTCGCAGACGACGCGAAAGCTACAGCTCTCCTGCCTCTCAAGGCACCCATATGCCATCATACTATTTCTTTTTATATATTATGAGTCACAACTGCCTTGAATTAGAATTTAATAATCATATTTTATGATCGTCGTTGACTTTCTAGATATATTATATTATGTAAGCCGTTCCCTTCCTCGAGGCTCATGAATAGTACCCACCCTAAATTTTCTTTTTATACATTGCTCCATGCATGCATGATGTCACTCACCCTCATTTTGCTGCTTTTATACGTGAGAATAAAGTTTTATTTAACTTGATATATATGGTTTTTATAAGTAACCGAGCATTAAAAAAAGGAATATGTAGTGCAACGTGGGAAAAGAGTTCAAAGAGACGTTACTTATAGCCTTATATTTATATATGTGTTGATTTCGGGAGTAAGCTTGAAAATTCTAGAAACCATGAAAGTCTTCGAAAATAGAAGGAATTACATAAAATATTTATAATTTGAAATTAAGATATGAAACAATAGTAATGCAGGAATATCAGTCATTATAATTATTGTTTTACGTATATACATTATAAGGAAAACAATTTGTAGCTACAAAACTATGTCCACGGACGTGGAGCTTGTGGCTACATAATTGAGCTCTAGCCACAACTCATCGTGACTAGTTACCATAACTACAAGTCTCGTCGTGAGAGTTCTCTAGCTACGAATATGTTGTGGTCACTACAAGTGACCATAGAACTTGTCGTGGTCGCAGCTCTTGTCGAAAACTTTTATCACGGAATTGTAGCTACGAGAAACTAGTGGCCACGGAATTATCGTGGCCACAAGTTTCCGTAATCGCATTCCATGACCACAACTCATTTTTCTTGTAGTGATAATTAAAACTTAACATAATATTATCTATTATAAAGTCATTATTTGAACTTAAAATTGGCAATAAAATAACATGGTAGTTATTATATCACTTGCAACAAATAATCTATATTTATAGTAAGAATTTGTTGATGGCAAAGGCAACATATGGTTGTTGTTGTTGTATGAACCATCGCTAGCAATATAGCGGTGGATATTATATACGAGTAATAATATTCGTTGTTATGTATTTAACAAGTACCAAAAAGAGCAATGGATTTTAATTAGAATATGGTGTATTTATGAACTCATTAAGTTATGCCTAATGATTCTATAAATTAAAGTATGGTGTAGATGTGTCTCTTTAGGCACATGCAAATTAAGATCTCTTTGGGAATCATGCTCCATGGTTCCAATAAATCAACATTTTAAAGGACCAACTCAGTAAGTAGAGGCAAATAATGTCAAATTTAAATTTCCAAAATAGTGGTTGAAGTCTAGAACTTATTCAAATCAATTAACTTCAACATATACGCCAACCACTCTTTGCTACGAATTTTCCACGAAATCTTCAAAACAACCACTTGCATGAATTAGGTGATCAAATAAACATCAATGTGTTCATCCTTCGCAATGATGTCATGTTGACTTGCTAAATATTGGAGGATCCATTCTAGACCAATCAACCAACTAATGGGAAGCGGGTGAATGTGTGCGTATATATATTATTAGGCCTCTCTGTTTTTTTTTCACAAGTTAAACTTATTGTATCTATGCCTTCTATTTTTTCCCTTTTCTCCCATGAAAATTTGACATAAGGTTTTTGTCGCTACCAAAAAAATTAACCTAAAACTATGAATAATTGAATAATCATCGTTATATCGTCCAGATAGCCCTCATTTGTTCCTTACCTTTTTCAACGATTTTTTCTGCAAATAATTGATAAAATTAGCAATTTTTAACAACTATTTGAATGAATTGTTGGTCCATATATAACAACTTAATATTGCACCTACTATATTCCCAAATTTAATAAATACAATAACTGATATTTATTCTATGTTTTTTTAAAGCCCCATGGTATTCGTTTCTCAATTATTCATTATTATAGACCATTTTTGCCTGTCACTTTCACACACGAATCCCCACTTTGGAAGGGCATATACTTTCCATTTCTTACTAATACAAAAACTCTAATCAAATAATTACATTGGTGTAAGGGTTCACATTTTAAACGTTCAAATCTTATTTTAACTTTAAAAATTAATGGGTTTCTTTCACTTGGACCCTTGTGAGAATGTACAAATAAAATTATGATCCTGCCTTTTTTGCAATAACAGTATTGCCCATATATTCTTACAAAGTTCAAAGCTCCGCCCCTTCATAATTAAACTTAACCACTGTTTTTGTGACACTCGTATCTGGCATGATATGTTTTATGCTAAGCTTACGACTCTCCGATGCAACGATCGAATACAGATACATTTTAGACTATGCATATGATTGATACATATACATTTGGTTGATGGGTACGAGGAATGCGCGCATTCCTATTCAGTTTAAAGTTTATACGGATTCAGATGTCAAATTTATGTACCATAAGTATGCTAACGGATTCGATATGGACAATTATGGGAAGTCTTTAAAATTAATATTTATTGTAATTACATACAACTAAATGCACATTTCCTATACTTCTATAATATTACACTTGTATACGTTCCAGGTTATGGTCATGGATAGAATATTATGAAGAAAAAAAAAGTTGCAAGGGTACATGAAATATTTAAGTTTATGAAATCTAAGTATAAGGATATACGTAAAGGTATTAATTTATATATTGTAAGTTACAGATGTTACAACCTCACACAATATTTATCCCTTGGGGGGACGTGGAGGTAATAGATCAAAAGCGAGAGAGAGAGAGAGAGAAAAAGATTTGTGAGGACTAAGGAGAATAGGAAACACACTTGCATCTTTCGTAGCAGAGAGTGACCGATACAATTTCCATTCCGGTAGAAGACATCCTCGGTCGGTTCTGTCATGAAAGTTGTTTGAGCTTTGGAACTTCAAGATCCGTTTCTAGTCAAACGAACATCCAGGTAACACAATACTAACCCTGGTAGAGAATATCTATTACGATAATCTATCAAGAATTCAGTATATATTTTTATATTATCTAAATCTAGCCATGTTGTTTTCTAAGAAGGGTTATAATCTATATATTTCTATATCTTAGTTGGCTACAGACTTAAGTAATCCACAAATAAGATCAACAGCAAGTATGTCTTGAGATATACTGGAATCGCATGATGTGATCTATAGATCAAATTGTTTGTATTACTGATATGGTAATTACACCAAAGGACTACTATTAATCTAACAGGAGATACTAAAGCAAGGTGAAGTTGTACTAACCATGAAAGACCCAGCTGAGATAAACTATGCACGGACATCTTGGAAAGTAACACTAAATTAACAAGGGTGTATCACCTAATAAGGAATAAAGTGCATTCTTTTCAAAGTTTTAAGAGTGCACAGATAGGTGAGTTTATATGAGCATATGAATGAGTGTCTTGAACATATAAGATGGATATAGATGGAAAGTAGTCATATATATAAATAGTCGAAATCGTAGGAAGTAAATGAGAAATTTAGTTGATTAGGAACAACCATGCCAAGATCATAATATCACAAAGTACCTAGGTATGAATGTGAGAACAAAATGAGGGATGTTAGCTCAAAAAAAAAAGTAAGGTTGCATGACTTAAAGAATAACCATCAAACTACATCAGAGTAATTATGTCTTCTTATTGATAATGATTAGGAGGTAGCATATTTTTTGAAGCAATCGAGCCCATGATGATCGGCCATGAAAAATACATGCCTTTAGGTGAGTGGTTACAAACTTTTATTTTACATCGTCAAGTTTCAAATATGCATTATATTATGTTCTGTTTCATGATTTATGGTGCTACTATTAGTATTGCAAATTTATCGTTTGTCAATTTTGCAAAATACTATGTCTATGAGAAAGATTACGAGATTTATGATTTTTTTTAGTGCCATACATGAAAAGTATAATATGTATGTGTCGAGAAGAATGCACCCTAGATCCAACTAAACGAACAGTCATGGATAAGTAAGAGGGCTTTGGGCCCGCATTCCGTATACATAGAGGCTTTGGGCCGTATGCGGGGTGTTTTGACCTTTGGGGTCGTCTGCGCGTATGACAGTAAGATAAGGTCCTAGGTGGAGTTCGCTCTCCTAGGCAATATGTAAGGCTAAGGGATGGATAACACCTCCCTGGCAGTATGATTCATAGACCAAGTAAGATTAGATGGAAATAGTGGTGCATATCTATGTTCATATGAAATGGAATCAAGTTTTTTTTCTCTTGTTATTCCTTCTGTTAAGTAAGCATGTTATTATCTGCTAAGTGTGGAATTTCTACAAAATTTACTGTTATGTTATTTTTCTTCCAACCCTATGACATTTTTGGTTAAGGTAAACATTTTTTGTATGTTAAAATAAGTTATTTTCATTTTAAAGTTTGGACCATTCACTGAGTTTAAACTCTTTATTCGGGTTTAGACTCACCACTCTATTGTTTATATATTTACAGATTTAACGGAACAGGAAGCTTAAGATACCTGGGTTTGTCACTGACTTAGCTAGAAGTTGCAGTCAACCTAGCATTTTGACTTTTGAAGTCGCATTTTGGAATCATTCAGGTAAATGTGTGGATGATAAGACAGAAATGGGATTTTTGTAGACGTGAAAGACGAATCTTGTGATACATGTAACTATCGACTTTGTATATGGGAACAAGTGATGTTGTGAAGCACTAAGTATTTTTGTGTTGAAATTTTGAGGTTTGGAAAGGATTGGTAGGGATGTGATTTGAATTTCGGTGTTCATATTATTGGATTTATGTAATATATCATTTCAGTACAGTTAGCGTTTTTGGGAGAACTCTAAGTTATAGAGGAATTGCCGCCGAAATTTTATGGACATTTTAATTAAGATAAGGAATGATATGGCAATACTTGTCACGCTCGTCTCGGCTAGCGGAACGGGTCGTGACAGTTTTATATTAATAAAAAGGCAGAAATGTATATTGTGTACAAATATAGTGGTACAAATGTTATTGCAAAAAATATATATGGACGTACCTGTAATTGCATAATATTATATAAGGGTACAAGTATTAAAAAAACTTAAATATCTGAATCTCAACTCAGGTAGGATTTAAGTCGGTGACTATATTATATAATAAAAATATGGAGATGTTTTAAATATCAAGTTGACGAAATATATAAAAATCCGAGGGACTTGCATGCAATTACTCAAGATATACATTTAACTAATTTAAGTCCATAAAGATAGGCAGAAAGGAAGAAAGAAAGAAAAACCAAGGGACGTGAATGCAATTGTGCAAGATAAAAAATAGAGCGGTCCTCCTCATAAAATGGGAAGCAGCCGAAAGGTGAAAACCCAACGCTGGTGATCCCCATTCCCACAGCTCTGACCTCCACAAAACCCTTACCTTCAAGGAAGGCAGCAAAGATATTAGACCCAACCCAATCCCCCCGCCTTCCATCTCCATTCCTCTCCTTATTCCTATATACAATGACGCACCCTTCTATATATCCCATATAGACGTCCCATCCCCCTCATCAAATCCAAGCAGAAGAAGAAGCTGGGAGAGATCTAGACAGCCATGTCCAACATCCCCACCTCCCTCTGCAACTCCTCCCTCACCCTCTTCCGCTTCACCATCTCCACCTCCGACCCCTGGCCCTTCTCCCTCTAACCTCCACCCCCATATCCTCCAGCTAGCCCTCTCTCTTTCAAGATCGAACATATATATACTAGTTTTATATTTGACAGGTAAAAGCATATTGAGTCTGCGTATATAGTAGATGGGTCATCTGCACCTCCCGCTTCTCCTCCACCACAGGAAGGAGGACGTCCCGAAGGGGTGCCTCCCTGTAGAGGTGGGGGAGGAAGGGCACGAGGAGAGGTTCATGGTGCCCGTGGGGTACTTCAACCACCCCCTCTTCATGCAGCTCCTCAAGGTCGCCGAGGAGGAGTACGGCTTCGACCAGAAGGGTACCTTGCGGCTCCCATGCCACGTGGCCCACTTCAGGAACGTCCAGGGCCTCATCCACCGGGAGAGCACCCCCTCCTCTGCACCTCATCATCATCACAACCCCCTCATTGTTTGCTTCAAGGCTTGATGAACATCAAGTCGCTCTTGCAGTATGATGCTGTCTTTCTAGGTATACATATACATATATATCTGTACTGATGTTATATATTGACAATAACAATCGCTATATATGTTGTCTTGCTGGTGTCATCTGTAACTCCCCGTTGGGTATTCTGTAATGACATTTTAATTGGATTTCTTTCTTTTTCCTGCGACGATACAGCCTTGTTTCAGATTTATATTATTTTTCTGCAGGAATTATGATGAACCTCAGTTTCATCATCTTTATTTTCTATAATTAACCCCCTTGCTTAAAGTTTTGTCAATAAAATCCAGTGAATGTCCTGTAATTAACAGAATTAGAAAAAAAAAGAAAAAATGTTGCAAAAGGAAACTGAGGTTCATCAAATCACACACGAAAAGTATTGTCAAATCATATTAGTAGCCGCGTGGATCGTGATTACTAGAAACTGTTTCTTTAATAACTCGATATGCTCCAGCTAGGGGCAGTGGTATTTGTTTTTTGCATGTACAGTAATAAATAAACTCTACAGGTTCCTCCAACCAGTCACGCAGTCGTCCGATCCTCATCTCAACAGTGTCTCTCTCTTAATAATTAAATTAAAAAATGGTGTGAATCTAAGTTTCGGGGATGAGAGGGCACCAGCGACATGACATGGACAGTCATGGACACTTTCCGGTGGTGGCTACGTTAGACTTTTCTTCCTTCCTCTCCGACGTCTCCGTCGTGTGTTAAATTACACATCTGACCTTTTCAAAGTAAAGCGTTCTTGCGTGTAAAACACCTCGTGGATTCCGACCCATATTAAGGTAATTTGGATTGGTTTTTATGTACTTTTCCTGGAAGTCGGTGGCCGTTTCGTGTGTGATGCCATTTTTCTCGCAGCTTAGCGTAACCCAATAGTATGGTCCAAGGATAATACTATGCCCCATTTTAGACCGTTATCTCTCTTATTTGTCATGGTATTCAATCCTATGCAAATCGATACCACCCCTGTATCATACAACGATGAATATGCATAAAATGAGGAAAGAGAAGTTACTCGTGAAGTAGTTATCTATTTTATGAGTGTTTTTGATAGTCTTTTTTGAAAAATATCAATATGGATTTTCATAACTATATCCCTTTAATGTCATTCAAATTTTATCCGAAACAGAGATTCCTATGTCATTCATTCAGAACATATCAATTACACCAAATCTAAGACCGTTAAAATTACATGTTCTGGGTGGATAGCATAGGAGTCTCTGTTTGTGACGAAATTTGAATTATATATTAGAGAGATATAGTTATTAAAATCTATTGTGTTATTTTAAAAAAACAAAAAAATAATGAAAAATTTTCATGAAGTAGCTGAGGTTAGCTGCTTCACGAAGTAGCTTCCCTTTCCTCTAAATAAATATTATTTATTTTGAAGTTACATTTCATAAGATGTAAAAATGTAAAGTTTTAGTTCAAAACTCAAGCCATTATCGAGGATAATCGATCTATAAGCAGTTATTTTTCTATATGTGCATTCGGATCTATATGTATTTGAGGTCCATATGTACGAGAGTAGTCTATAAATTCCCTAGGATCAGGATTCTTTTTATTCTCTGTACTCTTCTTTCTTGACATAGTGAAATCGATCACTGTCGTTCAAGGATGTAACCTAGTTACATGTGAACCTTATAAATCTTGCTTGATTGATCGTGTTTGTATGTATTGGCTTCTGTGATTCGCAATAATGGGGATGGGATTGTGTAAATAAAAATTTACTTATGGATGTAAAAATGAAACTATAGGTTGTGCAATGATTTTTGCCTTTCTTGTCACTCCGAAATGAGGGTGGAAAAACATCGTGTAATGATCTTCATTCCATGATAATTGGACGGAAGATCAATTCACCTCAGTGTTTGAGGTTGTAACCCACAAGTAAGATACATATTTACACACACCTAAAGCGCTTCGCATAGAAATCAATTGACTTAAGTTTTAGCAAACTTTCCCAATATTTGAGCACAATGGAGAGTGATTGGGACATGGAAACAATCATTACTCAAGAAGGTAAAGTATGGCAAGTGAGCACATTTGAGCACAAACTCATTCAATCACTTAATTTATCATAATATATAGGATTCTACGTTGAGTATATAATTTGGGAAGCGTAAAGATTTTCTATAAGATTTAGAATAGTAATTAAGGTGTAAAATAGACATTTAATGTAACTATGATTTGCATGGGCGTTTTGGATCAATGCTATTTTGATGTTTTTAGTTCATTTGCAGGTTTTTGGGAGTTATGTATGTAAGGAATATCAAGGACTATGCTGAATTTTCGGTAGGAGAGGGGTATATGTGGTTGATGTTGATCGTGGAATCGGAGTTGGGAGAGGTAGTGCTGCTAATTGAACTGAACATGTCTGTATTCGATTAAAATTAATTCGATAATAGTTTGAAAAATGATTGTTCATTTCTAAACAAACTGAACATGAACTTCAACTTTTAGTTCGATAACATAACGAACTGCACATGAACAAGAAATATATTCTTTTGATAAAAGTTCAAGTTTGGCATATGTATATGCATATGTGTGTGTATTCGTATATATAACTTCGTATTTATGCATATGATAAACTTTACGGTTAAAGAAATTATGGTATTTATCTGGTTTGTACCATTTAATTTGAATAATTTCTTATTTTTACTGCTTATTGAACTCCATTTTGAACTTGTTTATATAAATAAGTTTGAATTAAGTTAAATCGCTAACGACTATTAACGAGCAGAAATCGAACATTCATTTTCTAATCGAACTCGAACATATCCCATCGAACTTTTATCGAACCGAACTTTCTTATCTAATCAAACTCGAACATAAGTTCGTTCATTACAGTTCGGTTCAATTAGCAGCCAAGGGGTGCGGTAGGAATAGTTATAGGAGTTGGGCTGAAGTAGGCTCAAGATTTGGGCATTGTGGACTTATACTAGTTCAGTATTTGCAGTTTCGCTTGAGTGTATTTGACAGTTAAGAATGTAGGAAACAAAGGAAATTTTGTTGAATTTTTGGCAAAGTTCGCGGGAGAGAGGGTTTTGTGGAATGGGGAGTATTTGTGCTTAATGGTGGAATTGGTATTGGAAGGAGGGAGATACATTAGTTATGGATTCATGTTAGTTTCATTTGATATAAGATCAGTTTATTAAATATTGTTCTCATTGTAGGTCTAATCATGAACATTATATGTACTTTGATGTATGATCAATTGGATGGTAATGATTATGTATATGTGCAATTTTTTACGTGGCACTAATATTTCGTCAAATGGGCATATGCTCAAGGAGAAATGATTGTTGATCGAGATGAGAAGATCATTTGTCATTATACAAAGTGTGATTCGATGAAGAAATGATTTGGATGTATTGTTCTACTATGCTTGTACAAAAAAACACAATATGGTTTGCTCGTGATGAGAAAAGGCCTCTACTCCAATAGCCGTAAAGTATTCTTGAAACATTTTTGCCCTAATGATTATGGATGTGGTTGGTCCTTATTGCTGCCATACATCAGATGATGATGATGATAAAAATGAATTCAAGCATTTTCATGATATATTCAGTAAAAAAAACACTACTTCTAATAAATAGAATCCATCTCATTCTGCATATTATTTTCTTTGGCATCAATAATCTATAATATCTTTATATATCAAGATCATGATTAATTTCTTAAAAAAATATGATTTTGCAATATATCCATTATGCATAATACACACAAATACGAACATAGATGGAAATCTGTATATTTCAACTAAGTTCTACATCAATGTTGTCTAGATCATTGGTTGGCATGTATATTAATGGACAAAAGATCCAGGTTGACACTACAAGAAAATTAGAAGAAGAAATGTCTAGGAAGAAAGATCCAATTTTTGCAATGATTTTAAGACATAAAGTTTGTTATGGTAAATGATATAATTTTATGAGGTAAAATGGGGCTAAATCCAACTTGACTACCTCAACCTTATTTTTTTGTAATTTTTAAAGTATTTTCTAATAACACTTGGGAGAGAATTTGATCACTATATATGATAACTTGTTCTCGTTCGAATTTTTACTCAATTCGAGACTCATATGACATCCATTAAGCATATCAAAATTTTAATGGTCTCAAAATTGCTGAAATTGACCTCTTCCAGATTGAAGGATTAGGAAATTGATTTGAGCGTGAAGACGGTGTCATCTAGTAAACCAAATCCCTCCCTAAGTTGTTAAAATATATCTTAAAAAACACAAGGGTGAAGCAGCCAAGTTAACTCCCCCCTTGAAATAACCCTATTTAACTCATTTTAGTTTGAAAATTAAGATTTTCACCGAGCTTCCGAAATTACCGGAGCTGCTATTAAAAAAATTAAGATCCTCTGAGTTTTTTCAATAACTCTTGCACTTCCCATTTCTATGGACTTACGCTCGCTTCTATATTCTTACATAACTAATAACTGTAGCCTTCCATTGGTGTAATATAGAAACACAACTGTAATAACGAAATGATATAATATTTAATTTTGTAAGAATATAAAAAAAGCAATAGTGTCACTGAAAAATTAAAGACATTAAATGAGTTAATAGCACATATTCTCTCGTACATACACCACATATTATGAGCCGTACACAATCAGGAGTCTGCACATATTCTCTTGCCCGTATTTATCTGACTTCCATGAATCAAATATTACGTCGTTTGCTGGAAGAAGATTACCCTAAGGCCCTGTTTGGTTGGAGAATAGGCAATGGAATAAGGGGGTCAATTCTCCTCCCGACACGGTTCCCAGTGGTACGATTATTCTCCATTATTCCATCTTATTTCACTCTTATTCTTATCTTTATCCCACCTTATATATCTACCTTTATTTCACCTTATTCTCCTTATTCTTATCCTCCATCCGAACGGAGAATAGACCCTTATTCCTGCTTATTCTCCTACCGAAGGGCCCTAACAATAGTTTTAACATATCTTTGACCTTTCTCTTCCCTCAACCATACGGCATAATACGGCATGAAAACTAACAAATGCACTGGATAGAATGCTCACTAAAATCTAATTGGAATATCCATTCTATGTTTTTCAATGTCAAAGATATAACATAGAATATTATTTGTTGCTAAATTATATTTTGTAATTACAATTAACAACAAATGTCATATTAGTTGTTCAAGGTCCATATAATGACGATTTTTCTATTGATTTATTTATCATGATTTATATTAATCGTTGATAAATGTAGAGATGATTCTAAGAAAAGGCCGACGAATAACTGTTATTATGTGATTTGTTGCAATGAATATGATTATTCGTTGCAACTTTAGTAAGCAACAAATAACATTTTTTTTTTGAAATAAAGCGAGGGTGATATCCCGAGATGGGATTCACCGCCTTATGGAATTTTTATTAGAAGAACATGTGTAGAGTACATCATCTGGATGCCCAGAAACGATACAACGAGTTACAGTGGGCGAGAACGTTCTCTGGATAAAACCTTTGATTTTTGAAAATGAGATCGTTCCTTCCCCCCCAAATAGCCCAAAGAACCGCAAAAGGTAATGTGCAGTCATCGGAAGAGTTACCCCCCACTGACCTTACCGACCTCCAGAAGTCAATGATCCCCCCAGTCGAGATCCACGATGTCCCTACCTCCTTCCACACCCGCTCAGACGTCGGACATTTGAAGAATAAATGATCTCCATCTTCCACCTGCTCTCCGCATCTGTCGCACTGAGTGTCTGGAATACCAAATATCCTTCCCCTCCTTGCTTTGTCGCACAACCTACCCCTTCTCAAGCACCATAGGAAGATCTTGACCCTGCACGGGATCTTGCTAGCCCAAATAATCTTCATATCCTTGCATATATATATATATATATATATATATATATATATATATATATATATGCAACAAATATATATATAACATTCCATTATATATATAACAACAAATAATAAATTATTTATTGCATTAAGCCATTTTTCTTGTAGTGATTAATTGAGCAAAGACATGATATCCTAGTTGATATATATGGTCTGAAAACTAAGAAATAGTAACGGCATTTTCCTTGAAGCATACATGCAAACGATGCCCTAAGATATCACACCTTTGTCCATTCTCCATCCACATGTAAGGATGTGTGTGTGTTTATGTATGTATTTATATATGTACATACACAAGTATGTGTACTTGTGTATGTCAGTACGTGCGTAGGTATGCAGTATGTAGGTATGTACATAGGTATGTAGTCTAAGTGTGTGTGTGCGCGCGCGCATGCGCGTGCATGTGTGGATGTGTCCATACGTGCATGCGTATGTGCATGGGTGAGCATGTGTGTGTCTATCTATGAGTGCATGTTGTGTGTGTGTGCCTATGTGTGCGTGTGTGTGATGTATGTACACACATATGTATATGTGTATGCATGTATGTTTGTATGTATGTACCTATATACGTACATGTGTCGTACGCATGTAGGTACATACGTAGGTATTTATGTGTATGAACACGTACTTATGTATGTATGCATGCATGTTTGTACATACGTGTACATGCGGGAGGGCGGAGGTGTGTGTATGTGCGCGCACGTAGGCATCTGCGTGCGTGTTCGTGTGTACATGCACGTGCATACATGTGCGTGCATGTGGTGTGTCTATATGTCCATGTCGGGTATATGTGCATGTGTGTGTGCATGCATGTGCACATTAACAAGCATAAATGGTGATAAAGACAATTAGAGAAAGTATTATTATGTAAATGCTTTCGAACATAAACGGGAGAAACGGACGATTATAGAGAGTCTTTGTTATTAAATGAATCCCAAATTCTACCACATGGTTGCAGTGAAGGTCTCTTCTTCTTGACTTGGTGAAGAACATAATTGGACTAGTAAAGGTGTACGCTTTGTCTAGCTTTCATATACATCTCTTTCTTCTCGTCCTAGGTCTTAATCACAAGGTATTTCTCTAAACGCTTCTGGGCATTCACAAATGTTGAATAAGAGAACAGATCGTTTGATGTAGTAATCCATATTTTTTCCTTTTGCAACTTTGATTTCAAAATCCAACCTTAAAGATTGAATCTTACATTAATGCTCTACATATCCTCTTTATTTGCTATTTTATCATAATGATCAAAGATACATGCAATATTTAAGCAACTTAAATTCCATTTAAAAAGGACCCGGATCTTTGATCGTTATGATAAAATAGCAAATAATCTCTGATTTGATCGAAATTGGAGGATACGTATCTGAGATTCAATCTATAAAATTGGATTTTAGAATCGAAATCGCAAAAAAAATATGAATTAGAACAGATCTGCAGTAATCTCATTTACAGCAAACAATCTGCTCTGGTTGAATAAGAATTGGCCCCATCTTTGACCTTCCACAAGAAAAAACAGATGTCGCAATCAACTTCCTTATCTCGAATCTTTTCAAACCTTTGTTGGAATACATGATATAGAATCAATCTGGAGTAGGATTCCTCAACAGGGCTCGTCAACCACACACAAATGGCTGTGTTCATCCCTCAAGAGATCATCCACGAAGAGCCAAACTCCTCTTTGATACCAGTTTGTTTAGAAATCAATTTGCACAAAGAAGGATCAACAATCAGTAACCACAAGACACAAGATTTACGTGGAAAAAACCATCTAAAGTAGAGGCTAAAAATCACATGTAAATAGAAAATCCACTTTGGTGGGAAAAAAAAGAGCGCAAGATAAACAAATACTTGAAAACAATGCTCTCCTGAAGGAGCATGCAACATTACCATCTGCCTTACCCTAGTGCACATACATACATGTGTATGGGGTACTCTGTACGAGTCTTTTATCGATCCTAATCTGTACCACAGGAGCTATCAAGGTCTGTTAAGTTTCAAATATATGTTGAATCATAACCAGTGATTTTGAATATTTTCAACGGTTAGCATTAAGTTTCATTGTTAGCATTAAAACTTTACATGAGGAATTTAGATGTCCAAGTGAAGACACACAAAAACATGCATCCTGAACTGTGCTGCTTTCAACAAGAAGGAGGAGAAAAAATCCCAAAAGGAAATAAATGGCGGAGACCGAGCGCATAGGGACGGCTAGTGGAGGGGACAAAGCATCCAAACCGAACCGCAGAGATCATCACCATGCCTACATTGACAAGAGGAGAAGGGAGAGATGGACTAACGAGTGGGTGATAGCATCACAGGTAGTCCTAACCGACGCCACCCATTCCCAAGTGGATGGAACCTCTGCTTTTCCTTTTGCCTTTGCCCCGATTCCAAGGCAGAATCTTTGCTTTTTAACTCTACTTGTGTGGGTGTCATCCTCTAATTATATAGCTTATAGCTTCTCCAGGGCATTTCAGGTTTGCCATATAACGTGTACATAACAGGAGCTACTTGTACATATTTACAACATGACAGATAGCAGACCAGTTCTGTACTATTTTATGAACTAAGATGCTCATCCAATCGTCTGCTGCTGCAGGATCTTGATCGAGCGGTTGCACGGATACCTTGCAAATCCATATGAACTGCTCGATCAAGATCGAACAACTCCAGCTCCTACTGGCTACAGCAGACAATCGGTTTCCGCTCATCCAGTACTACTCCTGTTGCTGCTATTACTAAACATGACTTGCTGTCAACAAAAAGTTGGAAGCTGCTCAAAGCCATGCAGTGTGTTGGCCAACTGGAATATGATGCCCTTCCCACCAAATAGACAGGACAAAGCTGTCCAATAAGTTGGGATTCTTGCTGGAGTAACTATATCATTATTGTAATGAACACAGTTGAAACAATGAATACAACAACCAATGTGTAGGATAAATCACTCCAAACAAGAAATGATGCATCCGACCCTCACCTCTATGAAGGAAAATAGGAGGGGTGTGGAGGATCTATAAATATACAGCAAGAAATGACAGAATAGCGTGGGCAAACTATTAGATCTGCTATAAATGTGTAGCAGGATCTAACTCTTCAAGAGGTACACACACATGCTAAATAAAGAGGTTTGGATTTCTACTGTTAATACATTGCAAGTTCAAACTAAACCTGTTATAAATATATAACATGTTCAAACCCTAGCTATGACAATGCTGGTGGACCTGTACAAAAGCACCTCCCAGACATTGTCAATCAGCAATTTTCAAGAAAAACTAAATTGATGCCAACGGATAAGTTGTGTGGTACCTTTTTGGGTTTGAAAACCTTTTCCTTTAGAATAAGGTGTGGTGTGTCACCTGATGAGATAAAATTTCGTGTAATAAACGGAGATTTTGATATATTTTAATTGTTCAGACTATTTGTATATGTTGATTGAAAGATTGATGCAGAGCGTTTAGACAGTTTTTTGAATTGTGAGTTATTCAGGGAGATAAGTTAACGTGTAATACCAATTAGGCGCAAGTAATCCATATCCATTGCATCTCCATACCCTAAGAATCTATGATATCCATTCGATCAGAACACAGGTTACTCGCATGGCAAGATCTGATAGGAATCAGAATTGATTCTAACTCCAAGCACTGATGAGGCACACACATTTGTTTCATGGCACTATAGATCCATTCCATGAGGAAACTATAGGGCACTTTCTCCATTTTTATACACATTCTCTACAAGCAAGAAGGGAGGTGAAGGAAATGGATGAAAATTGTGAAAACAACAAAAAAAACAGACCAGGACTTCCAAGCCTCTATGTAAAATGCTATAAAAATTAATGGGGATAAATACATCAATATCAATGTCGGAGACCGCTCAGCGGTGTCTGACGTTCGAGCTCCGTACTGTCACGCCATGTAAGAATTTAGTGTAACCAAGAAAGTTTAGCTTGCCATCCTCAGTCCTGATCCATTCTTGAAGAATCGAATAAGCAGACGCATTGAGATTCAATTCCTGCACGAAAAGGACATACGGAATAAAAGGCATGTAGCTATACAAGAGTGTGTCCGCAATCACGAGGAAGGAATGGAGGGTACTCTTTACCTTGGTCAATTCTTGAACCGTAATGACACGGTTCCCATCTTGTTCGAAGTGCTGAAAGGCGGTATTGGCCATCTGCTCCCAACCTTCCAACGCCTCCAGCTGATACGGGCTAACCGCAGCAGCACAAAACTCTTCGAAGTTCAATCCCCGATATGAAAGTGGTTCAAGCTAGGTAGAAACAAATGATTGTCAGTTCATAGATTTCAGTATGCCAAACCAAACTATTGCACAATGGTTGATCCGGTTCAAAGATCAGATACGGTTTCTGTAAAAGCATTTCCTATGGACATAAGTTTCAGCTGGTGTCAAAACTAATGATCTCCTGAATCAAATTCAATAACAAAGTTTCAAACGCACGTCTTTTTCTCGGTATAATAAGAACTTTATCAAAGAAACTCGTCTAACAATATGGACATCCTATAATCATAGTAAATACTGATCGTGACAATGCATTCAATTTAATCACAATGCATTCAATTTAATCAGCATCTCTAAAAGTTGGATTTCATTTGAGTTGTAGAAAACAATCAACAAAACTTCAATGAAAATTCGATAGTTTACACAAAAGGTGCTCCAGCAAAGAGGGAAAATCCACACGAACAAATCCATGATATTGTATGCTTACCGCATTAAGAATTTCTGGGACCCTGGACTCCATCATGGCATCAGTACTGTTCTCGTAAAGGGCCTGTGCATAATTGTGAGAGAAGTTCAACACATTATTCGGAATTATTTATCGGGTCGATTGAACATAAAGCACATGGAAAAGGTGCAAGAAGTATACCGTGCGGAAGTTTTCAAGAGTAACACGGCCATTTTTGTTGGGATTCAAAAGCTCAAACTGCTTTCGTATATAGAAGAGTTCATTTTCCGTCAAAGCCTTTGAAAGAGCCTGATGAACAAGTTACAAACTGTCATAATTTTCAACATAATTACCATTTTAGCTATAAAATCCAATCAACCATCACTACAGGGGAAGGGGGACTTTCACATGTATTTATCTCACTAAAAGTATGCTAATTTTGTGATAATACTAAAAAACCATCAGGAATCAAGGAACAATAGGTGCTCATATAGCCCTGTAATAGTTGATTTCAAATTCGTGTTTTGGAGGGAAGTTGACCGCTTGAATTAAAACCATCATAGTTTCAATGATGAACAGGAATATATTATGATGTTTTATCTATTCCATTAAGAACACAGAAGCACAAAAGAAAATTAAGCAAATTTTAGACATATGAGAAATCAATGACAATCAGGAAATAATTTGTCCAGAAGCAAACTTTCGAGAAGAGCAAGCAATTTTAAACAAGAATATTTCACAATGGTTGGGAAAAAAGTAGAAATTTTCAAAATGAGTTGAATCCATGTCAGCGTTCAACAAGCACAGACATTAGCTTTCAAAATAATACATATCTTTGGTTAATTCTCAAGAGTTTGTAATGAACAGACATGCCGATGTTCTCTGACCTAACTAAAATTTGATGGTTTATGTCATTCAAGATTATGCAAGGTGCACTAATTTTGCGAAGATGAGGTGCAAAGTGAAACCACAACCAAAAACATGATTTATTTGGATTGGGGGTTAAATTTAAGAAAGATAACTTTAACCATTTCTTTAGCCCACAGTTTAATCCTTGAGTTAACCCTTATTATTGTGCTAATATTGGAGGTTATGATATTAAGATAATGCTGAGGTGGCATATGATGGGGAGCAAATGAGTATAGAATAGTTGGATAGAGGAGGGTTGGAGACAAGTTAAAAGATATTATTGGGAAAATTTTGAGAAGCCAAATGTAGAAAGCCCTGATGTAAACACGTGATAGATTGGGAATAATCTAAATGTGATTAAATATAGGTTTTGAGGAGATGGAGCAAATAGATAGTTGTCATGGCCGAGTTATTCTTTGGGTTAACTAACAAAGTTAACCTTTAAAAAGAGGCTGTCATTGACTAATCCCATGTGCTTTTTGGTTGTGGCCAAAAAGGAAATAAGCCCCCCTCTTAACTTATTCATCATTCCTTATCCCACAACCAAACAGGCCCTAAGGTAATCAGAATAATAACTAAAACAAAGCTCTTCATTAGTATCCTTGAATTTGGCAATCGTAAATATTGAAGTAGAACAAGATGGTATAAAAAGGGAATTTTTCCGCAATAAAAATGACAAACCTTCAGTGCTGCTCGCTTGAAAGGTGTAGAGCGAAGGTAGGACTTGACTAACTTAAAGATTAGTAAATCTAAAGGGACTGATTGCTGACCATCTCTCAACCATGGGTGAGCTGCAGAAAGTATTAATTAGTGATATTTATTATCCAAGTACTGTTTAAATAGTATTTAAAAGTTATAAACATACAGACTTACAGGGTCAAAATAACAGGAACAAGAACAGGAAAAGGCATGTAAACTTATGACCAGATCTATTGGTTTCATAAAAATTGCAAACACAAAAGTAGAAAACAGAGTCAAATACTTACTGAGAGCCTGAGCAGCGGTCATTCGTTTCCGATAGTCCTTATTTAGAAACCTTTTTACAAAATCTCTGGCTTCTGTTGATATCGATGGCCATGGTACATCGTCGAAGTTAGGATCAGCTCTAAGCACGGAACGAAAAATTCCAGATTCTGTCCGAGCCCAAAACGGTCTGCTGCCGCATAGTAAAATGTATGCTATGACACCAATACTCCAGATATCTGCTTCTGTGCTATACGATCTATGAAGGACTTCTGGAGCAACATAATAAGCGCTGCCAACTATATCATTTAGCCGTTCATCTACATATATCAAAGAAAGACAGAAATCAAAGTGCAGAATATTGTGTGGCCTACTCATTAGTCATAGGATAAATCAATACATTTGTCAATACTGAAAATTTTATCTTACACCCCCATAACAAGCAATATAACACCTATAAATAATCTAAGATGAATGATGTGGCACTTTGTCACTGCTTTATGTAAAATTAAGATAATGCTTTCAACTACTACAAGATATGAATTATTGTTTTTTTAATAAGAACCCCTTGGCATTATGTATTGAATTACTTTTATTTAACTATCATGCCTCTAATGAGTTATAAACCATTTTGAACCCAAGTGTGATGCATCCCAACATAGGCTGGGATGCCTCAAAACCAAACTTTGATATCTTCCAGCGTAAATTCCACCCTTTTTTTCCATTTCAATAGTCATAAATGAGTACATTGCCCATATTGCCATTGTTTTCGTTACCCACATGCCTTTTCAAGACAAGAACTCAAACTCCTTTTCGCCCTCTCACACCTATCGCCTCTCTTCATCTCTTTTGATTCCCCGTCGCCTCCATTGCCATTCTTTTGTCTAATTCACCCCTTAAAGGCTACACCTATTCCAAACAAATGAGTACATTGCCCATATTGCCATTGTTTTCGTTACCCACATGCCTTTTCAAGACAAGAACTCAAACTCCTTTTCGCCCTCTCACACCTATCGCCTCTCTTCATCTCTTTTGATTTCCCGTCGCCTCCATTGCCATTCTTTTGTCTAATTCACCCCTTAAAGGCTACACCTATTCCAAACAAGAACTCTTCTTCCCTGCAATTTGCCCTCTCATCCCCACCGCCTCAAACTCATCTGCCTTTATTCCTCATCGCCTGTTCACAACTGAGAAGCTGCGATTCATGCTATATATTTTCCTCTGAAGTCACCCAACTTCATAACTAACGAGTTGCTTACATTGCATGAGTGAAAAGGTCACTAATACCAAACCCTTTTAACTCTACAGAGAAAGTAACAAGTTCAGCTTCCTCATTTGTTTACTCTTCAGGCCAAACAAACTGAATAAGGTTTACCCTCGGATAGTAAAGTTACCCACAGAATCCTACCAATCAAACTAGACCTGAGCAGCTTCAAATCTGTGTGTGGGTGTAGGCGTGCTGCTGTGTGTGTGGGTGTCTGTCTGTGTGTTCTTGTATCAAAAAAATGCACTTTCATTTAGTGATAAGCATAGCAACCACAGTTTTTCAGTTGCAATAGATTAAGAAAGAAACAGTGCATTGACCCTTACATTTATAGTATTCTATAATATACAAATTTACAATTCACCCTTCAACTTCCCATAGTCTGGTGACTGTCTGTAAAGATACTAAGGAGAAACCTCAGAAATTGCCCACTTATCCCATTTCACTCGCCTTCATCCTCCCCGCCATCATTTTGCAATTGCTAACTACACACAGATTCGATTCTAAGAAATCAAATGTTATCATCAAATTAGAAGAGTGGATTCCAATATTATATAATGAATCTAATAACTTGATTTTTTTTGTTAAGGAGGTTGGTGGGGTTGTGGGGTTGGAACCCTAGTCATTAGAGTGGGAGCCCACTGCTTCTACCAATAGACCATTTAAGAGGTTTCAACATGATCAATTTTTAGACACAAGTTTTTAAGGTCTCAACATAATAATAAGGGGTTCATGGGGCTGCCCCCTGGGGGCAGCTAACATGGCTGCCCTGCCCCATTTTTGGGTAAATTTTTTTATTTTTTTTGAAAAATATCATCATGTATATTCATCCATATATCCCTCCTATATGCCATTCGAATTTCGTCAGAAACAGAGACTCCTATGGCCTCCATCCAGACAGGGTCGATTTAAAAAATCCTGCGACCGTTAAAAAAATGATGTCTGGATGGAGGCCGTAGAGGTCTCTGTTTCAGACGAAATTCGAATGACATATAGGAGGGATATAAGGATGAATATACATGGTGATATTTTTCCAAAAAAATAAAAAAATTGCGAATAGGGGGCAGCCCCATTTTTCCCTAATAATATAATATAATATGTTAGTTGTCCCTCTTTTTTTGGTACAGATTGTACTTTCACGGCACAAAACTAATTCCAAAGCTCCCAGAGAAAATGTGTTTAACCCAGCAATTATCCACAACGGCGGAAAGCTGAGTTCACAGCTTATATTATGACTTATCTAGAAGATTTTGCGAAATTGAAAGTTAGGATAACCATCCATTTCAGACATGCACCAATGCATGCGGCATTGACGCACATGCCACCATTGACCACCATTGACTTATCTACCACCATAAGATTCATCAAACTTATCTAGCCCAATTAAATCATTACTAGTTTATCCCAGTCAACCATGTTGCCCATGCTATTTTTCATGACTAATAACAAGATTCAGTTGAGCGATCCTAGCAACATTACTATAACTGACAAGCTTGAAGTCAAACCCACTCCATTTTTTGTTGGAACTTAGGTTTGTTTGTTTAGGAGGTTCATAGATATGTATCGTGGTTCTACTCCATGCCTGTAGGTTCAGCATTCAGCCCACTGTAGACACCCCCAAAACCCCCCATCAAACAGGCAAGCAACCATCCCAACCCCACAAGTCTAACTTTCATATGATCTGAAACCATTCTCATTTGATCCTTCCTTCCATCTACCAAAAAATAGAAAAATGACAGAATATGGATGTTAGAATATGGATGTTGTCACACTCATAGTAGACAGTTACAATGACTATGGCTCACCACGAAATAAAGCACCGCCACACTCAACCGAATATATTAGTAAGTGCAACGGGCCCCGTAGCCACCTCCCTTATCTATATTTATAACCTCACTCCAGGCATTTTGACAATCAGCCCAATGTACTTTTGAACCGAATTTATGTTTTCCTTTGAACTCTTCTAACGGACAAATTTATTTATTTATTTATTTATTTAAAATGCCTAGTTACAGTTTAATCATTTGCTTCATTAGGCTGCATTTTGTAGTCATATCAGCAATGATTCATAAAGTTGGTTGTTAGTGTAGAGCATATAAATAAGCGGCATAACATTTATCATTCAATTAGAGTAGTTGTTTCTTCGATTTCGAAATTGTCACGTTCACCATTAAAAAAAATGGTGGAAGCCTTCTCCCACTTTAAATAGGGCCGGCTACATGGATTCTTGCTCAAATCAATGTTGAAAAATCTGACTATTTTTTAAGCTGGTTGTCGACTACCTAACGCAACTCTCATAAAGATGGATTTAAGCCCCTAGTCTTTTAAGTAGTAGGCACACTGCACTACCATCAGACCACATTCACCATTATGTACTTAAATGCATTCTTTTAGCAAACAGATGGATGTATATACACCATTACATCATTCACCCCTCGCCGCAACACAAGTGCTACGGGAACATGAATGAGTAACTCTTTACATTCTTCATATATCGCAGCTGGCCTTGAGGACCGTATCATTCCATTGCATAAAATGCCCAATTTACAACAAAAGCTACTGCTCCTTTCCATCGGTCTTCCACATATGACACCCAACACTAATCTGCTAGAAAATAAGAATGTGGAAGCAAATATCACGGAAGCAAATATCATAGATAGAAAAATAAACATTGGAACACCGGGATTTACGTGGAACCCTACTCCCTAAGGAGCGGGATAAAACCACGGGAGAATGTCTCAAAAGGCCATATGTTGCATTCAACTTTCTCAATGGATACAGGAGGTCTGGGGCTCCTTATATAGTCTCCACAGATTCTCCAAGTCCCACCATATGTAGAGTAGGACTAAACATATGGATGGGGTAGGATCCATTTACCCATCTATTGCATAAGTGACACACAACTAAATACTCAAACACTCCCTCTCAAGCTGGAGCATGCAATGCTCAGTTTGGACAAACAGAAAGAAACCTGACTCACAATACAGGACACTGCAGACAATATCAATTCAACGCACACAACTATTGGTTGTTGTCGAGGATATTGCTTCTCATGACGTGTATGTGAGGAGGACGAACGAATTGTAGTGTGAGTCAACTGAATCTCCTCGTCGGAGAGCATGTGCTTTGTGCTATGCCTGTCAGAGTCACTGCAGCTGAAATGAGTCTCTACACGAAGAACTCTGACCCGCCACAACATGTGGACAACAGCTCCATCTTTGAAAAGGGCTGAAGTGAAAGGTCGTGGAGTGCAATCCTCGTCGGAGTCCATGGTCGCTGGAGAATGGAGTCTGAAGCGTCTCCTCGTCGGAGAACTGGGTCTCTCCCATATGGCACAGAGAACTATACTCTACTCTGGAGTCCCTATGAAACCACATGAAAAACCTAGTCAACATGGCATAGGGAATGGTCCTCTACTCTGGAGTCCTTATGGCTCACATGAAAACCCTGGACGACAAAACAAGAAAAGATGGGGATCACATAAATATGATGGCAAACGTATGCACATCTGAAAAGATCATATACATGTGCGCGTCTGAAACAGAAGACTCTGAAACATCTGGGGTCCGTTTGGTTGCAGGGTTGGGCAGGGTTGGGTTGGGTTGGGCGCCCCTGTGAATAGTAAACTGTGAGGAGGATTGGGATGTTTGGAAAGAGGGGTACCCCGGGTTGGGCCAACCCAACCCTGCCCAACCCTGCAACCAAACGAACCCCTGACGTCGAGTCTGATCATATGAAGATCTGTAGAGTCTAAATAATATGGCCAGTCTGGAATCTGGCATCTGAATCTGGAATCCGGAACATACCTATGACTCTACACCATACTCCCCCTTTCTCCCATACTTGTCGGAATACAGTGGCATCGACAAAGTTGGGAGAAGACGGGATAATGAGGAGAAAACCAATCAATAAGTCGTGTCATCATTTTTTCAGCGTTTCTTCTCACTCTTTTTTTTTAACATTTTTTATGTCATCTCATTTTTTTACATCTTTTCCTTCTCTTCTTTTTTTTGCAAAAAAAAAATCGTGCGTACAGCTTTTCTTTGTACACACTTTTTTCTCAAAAAATAAACTCTCGACTCAAATTTGGGCTCATATCTCTCTCTCTCTACATATTTTTTTAATGCCATGTCACTTTTTTCTCTTTTTTTTGTTTAGTTGTTCCTTTTTTTACTTCTGCCCACTGGGTACTTCAAAAAATTTAAAAAAAAAACTTTTTTTCTTTTTAAACGACATGTTAGGGTACCCTGGGAACCCTATCTCTCGTGAAAGGCCTCCGCCCCCAAAGGGGCTCGATGGAGTGTGCCGCTAGTGTTCCCTCAATGGGAACCCACCTGATCTGCGCCCAGGAGTTGTGGCGAGGAAGCGTTGTTGAGCAGCGCCGCCTGGAGCGCTTCGACAGGAGGAGGAAGGCCTGGAGCCTCTTCCTCGATGGGGTTACGCCTAGGGTCGAGGGTGCCACAAAGGGCTTTGCCTGGGATCTTGAAGGGGGTGGTAGCGCGCCGCCTGGAAGTCATCAAAGGGTTGCTCTCCGCCTCGAGGTTTCACACGAGGTGCGTTGCACGAGGAGCCAGGTGATTCGAGGGCTCCGCCTACGCATTTGTGGTGGCACAAATGTTGGCTAGTGTGCCAACATGAAGGGCTTTGATGCGAGGATGCTCCTACACACTGTGAGGAAGCGCCCTTAGCCTCCAGGCTGCTTGAAGGTTGGGTGCCTCCGCCTGGTACGGAGCACGCGCGGGGTTGTCGGCCTGGAGCCTGGAGAGGTGCATGTACGCGCACGAGGGGGATTTTCCCGTAGATCTTGGAGAGCAAGAGGCCAGGAGGCTTCGTCAAAAGGCTAGGGTTTTTAACCAAACCCTGCAACTTGAACATGAACGCAACTCCGCCTGGAGATAAATCTGAATGATGCAAAAGGCATGGGATATGCAGCTGGAGTCCAGATCTGTTGCTCCGAGATGTGCAAAAATTAGGGTTTCATAAGAAACCCTAGAATCAACTTGAACAATACATAATATTGACCTTTAAATATTAATCTTCACAACCATTACGATCGAATCACGAACAAATAAAGATCATGAAAACCTCAAGAATCGAACATGCTGATACTATGTTAGAAAATAGGAATGCGGAAGCAAATATCAGAGATAGATAAATAAACATTGAAACGCTGAGATTTACGTGGAACCCTACTTCCTAAGGAGCGGGATGAAACTACGGGAGAAGGGCTCAAAGGTCCATATGTTGCATTCAACTTTCTCAATGGATACAGGAGGTCTGGGGCTCCTTGTACAGCCTCCACATAGCAACCAAGTCCCACCACTGGTAGATGTGGGACTAAACATATGGATGGGGTAAAAGGATCCTGAAGGGATCATTTACCCACCTATTACATAAGTGACGCACAATACTCCAACATGATCCAATCCTGCCGAGCAACAGGATTTATTTTCTCTTCTAACCTACAAGCAAGGAACAACTCACCAGGCTTCCTTTATTGAAACTATCCGCCCCATATTGTTGATTGAAACAATAATATATTTTGATTTTAGTTGGTAGTTACAGGACTCTTATGACTTTATCAATCCTTCACGACACTACTTGTGCAAATCGAGGTGGGCATACCCCATGTGTGCTTCAGTCGAGAGTAGATGGAGCAGACTCCACCTTAAACTGAGGTGCTCATCTAAGACCATTAGCATCCTCCTCATTGAAACTTTATATTGGGTAAATCATGTTACCTGATCTCCACCACCCATCCACATACGTAGTCACAACCCCTTTCTCCCCAGCAATCAAGTCAGAATCTTAACCTTCGGGAAGGACTCGGTCCTCCACAAGCCATGGCGAAAGCAATATGGAGTATGTTCATAATATTTATGATGATAATGTAGAAGTTCGTAACATGAACTGCCAAGAAATCCCCTCGTACTATAAATCATCTGCACCATAAGCAACTATGCCCCTTAAGAAGTAAACAAGACTTGAAAGGTCATCAAAGCGTTAATCAAAAGGGTGATGAGCCAAAAGCGTAACCAAAAAAACCCAAACATGTGCGCACACGCACACCCAAGAAGCCCATCGATTGTATAGGAACATTGCTTGGTCGTCAATTGTTAAGACCAAGAACCTTGGAAAAATCCATGCCAACCTCTTGTGCCCCAAAATTACCGGGCTTTCTATTGAAAAAAAAAAGCCTTGTGTACCGCAACTGATAGAGGAACCAGAAGTACCATTCTCTGTTCATGAAGTTTTTGCCTCCAACTTCTAACTTCCCTTAAATATAGACTGCTTTACTTTTTTTTAGCTTACTTGCTGGTGTCAAGTTTGCATCTTGCATGCTATACCATCTCATAAAATGGCTAAGCTTTCTTCCACTTTAAGTATGGTCGGCTACATGGATTCTTGCTCAAACCCACGTTGAAAAATCTAGGTATTTTTTACGTTGATTGTCGACTACCTAACGAAACCCCCACGAGGAGGGATTTGAACCCGTCTTTTGGGTGGTAGGTACACTGAACTACCATTAGACCATTCACCATTGAAATGAGTGCTTTTTTATTGATGTATATATTTTAATTAAATAGTTACGCATATGAATACCAAGAACCAACCTTCTACCATAGCGTAATTAAAAAACAGAAGATTGCTCTCAGAGCACATATATATTCTTTTGCAGTCAAATATTTTATACAACACACAGAATCAGTCGCCAATAAGTTCAAAATCAGCTTTCCAATTTGGCTCAAAAAGCATTTGCAAAAAGTTGTAAAATTTTGTTTGCAATCTCAGTCAAGCTCAAAGCCATGGCATACTTACAAAGTTGGTTCAGTCGCATGATTGATGATTCAAACTTCAAAAAACCTCCATTGCATGTATGTAAAGTCACTTGAGCCAGATTAATCACACACACTCCAACTTCAAGGACTATGGATTGGGGCCTACAAACATCCACCATGGAACCTGATTTGCTCCGTACACCGGAAGGCGCTCTCCAGTCCTCTCTTTCTAAAAACTACGGTAGAGTTGAAGGGCCTCTGCATGTTTACATTTCGTCATCAATCCTAGAGCAGGCAATTTCATGTGGATGTGGATGTGGCTAATATTATCAATTTATGAATTGTGTGAATATTACCATCACTGTGGGACTTTCATTTCCCAAGGGCAGTGAAGATTTGAACTAGTGAGGGATTTCTTTCTGAATCCTTGTTATTATTTTAGATATTTACTCTCTTAAACCACGATATTTCCAATATTGGAATCTTCAATTGAAGCAATCAAGCTTCAAGGAGAAGGCTTTTTAAGACTATCTTGGAATTGTAACAGCAATGTGAACTAGATGTGTGAGACGGTAGCATCTTGTATCTAAAGGGTAGTCAAAGAGATGTTAGGCGAGTGTAAGGGAGGAGTTTCGGGTCAAAAGGAGCCTTACTAGTGGAGTGAAGGGGTGCGAGAGAAGCTTAAAATTAAAAAAAAACTTGCTTTAAAGCAATGTATAAGGATTAAACAGAGGAAAATATAATAAACTACAATTCAGATCTTTCAACATGGATTTGAGCAAGAATCCATGTAGCCGACCCTACTTAAAATGGGAGAAGGCTCGACGTCTACATAGGTATCAAACCGATGAGTCATACTACGAAAATTTTGAAACGTGTAATCGTAAAAATGTTCAGACAAATTTCTAAAGTAACAAAAAAACCAATTCGGATTCATGTTGGGTCGCTCAACTATAGAAGTTGTCCATTTGCTGGAGAGAATAATGGAGAATTATAGAGCTAAAAAGAAGAACCTCCATATAAAATGTTATTGATTTGGAGAAGGCTTATGATTCAATCCCACATGAGATATTGTGGAGAGCTTTGGAGAAGAGACGAGTACCTCTTCTATACATTAACAGTATAAAGGATATGTACGATGGGACTTCATCTTGTGTAAGGATCCAATTTGTGAAGACTGATTATTTTGTCATCAACATCAATATGCATCAAGGTTCAGCTTTGAGTCTGTTCCTTTTTACTTTGATTATGGGCGAGTTGACTATTCACATTCAAGATGTGATAACTTTTGATTGATGAGACTAAAGATGGAGTAAATAAGAAGCTTGGAGTTTGGAGACATGCCTTAGAGATTAAAGGGTTTCGTATAAGAAAGGTTAAGATTGAATATATGGAGAGCACATTTGATGGAAATAATCGCAAATGAATCAAGGTAAAGATTGGAGAAAATAACATTAAGAAGAGAGTTTCTTTTCGATATTTAAATCTATTTTGCAACATGATGGGAAAATCGATGGAGATGCTACACATGGAATAAATGCAGGTTGGCTAAAGTGGAGAGGAGCCTTTATTGTTCAGTTAAAGAAAAACTTCTTTGACGATCAATGGAAAGTATTACAAATAAGTCGTTAAGCCTACTATGCTCTATGGAAGTGAATGTTGGCATGTGATCATAGATATGTGCAGAGAATGACATTAGCAGAAATGAAAGTGTTAATATGGATGTGTGGTCATACACAAAAAAGATCGGATTTGGAATGATGTGATCAGAAGGTATAGGCATGTTAGAGGATAAGATGAGCAAAAACAGCTTAAGATGGTTTGACCATTTGCAAAGGAGGTCGGTCGATGCACTAGTTAGAAGATGCGAGATTGGAGATGTTGAGCCAGCTAAGAAAGGGCGAGGAATGCCCAAGAAGTATTGGAGAGACTATCCGAAGGGATTTTAGTTATTTGGATCTAACGTCGAGAATGCCCCAAGATATATTTGAATGGAGGCAATCAATCCACGTAGCCGACCCTACTTTATGTGGGAAAAGGCTTTGGTGTAGTTCCATAGGACATATTTAAGTACTCATGTTCTACTAGACGATAATCCTCTAGTTGAATAATCATCACATATTCCTTTAGTTGTTGATAACGATGATGATGCATCTCAATCATGCTAGTGAATAAGAGGAACCATAGGGTTGAAAATGCGCAATAATCCCTTAAGCAATATGGGTAGTAAGAAGGTGCTCCGCATCTGTATCGATCAGAGTCACTAACACTACAAGTTTCCCTCATGGAAAGTGGACGCAAACAGAAAAATTTGCAACGTAGATAAATAATTTTGGTGGAAGAAATTTAGATGGGAGAGGAAGAAAGAGAAGAAAACGCGTCGGCTACGTGAGGTTTCGGAGATGAATCGTGAAGACCACGTTGAGAGAGAGAATAACAAGAGAGAGATAATGAGATAAACTCATTTTTTCATATATTCTGAACTCAACATACTTTTACAATAGACTATCAACCCCTTTATATAGAAGGGGTAGAATTACAAAAATAGAAAGTGAATCAAATTCAAATCCCACTCGATCCTAATTTGACTCTAATTGATTTGAATCGAAATTCAAATCTACCTTATCCTAATTGATTCTGATTTTAAATCCAAATTTAAAATCGACCAAATAATTGAAGATCACACACGATCTCTTTTATTTAAATAAAAATTGCGATGACTCAATTATTCGTAAATAAAAATAGACTCTAATTAATAATAAAAAATGGAGGCCCTATTTGTTGATTTCTTGCTACACCAATTCTCCTCCGCTCGAAAAATTCTTTTAACGAATTGCTTGATCTTCGAAGCGCCGTTGGAGAATTCGATCTTGAAATGGTAGCTTCAAACACTCCAAGTAGATCCCTTTCAACGTTACATTTGTAATTTTTTTCAATTGGAGGGTGCCTCTGCAATTTTCATACCCCTTTACTTAAAAAGATTCCATAGCATAACATATCCTCCAATTGCCCCTTTTTGATAAAAATTTTGTAAGGGAGGCTTTCCCTCAATTTTTCCAAATTAAATCCCCTTCCCAAATTTTATGGGATTCGAATCCCACGGATAAGGAGGCCCTCATTATAGGGTTCTCCGCTCTTTTTCTTGGCAGTGGCGGTGACGAAGGCATCGACTCCAAGGGCGACATAGAGTCGTTCGGCTAGGGTTTCGGCTCGAGCCTCGTGTGAATTGGCGACGTGGGAGGGTATCAAGGCATTGACGATGGCGGTCTGAGAAGAGAGGCCCCCGACAGCGACAACCTGGGTTAGGACCATAGATGTTAAGGCGCACGCCTAGGCGCGCCTAGGCGGCCGCCTAGGCGCCCAGGCGCCCCAAGACGTGCGCCTTGAAAAAACGCCTTGCTTTTATCAAAAAAGGCGACGCCTTGGGCCGCCTAGGCGCCTAGGCGGCCGCCTAGGCACGCCTAGGCGCCTAGGCGTCCTGGCATTTTTTACTCCTATACACAAATTTAGGAGCCCTCATCGTAAACATTAGAGATCTGCTACAGGTACTGGTACTGACGAGGTGATTGATTATAACAGGGTTTTGAAATTACCCTATATGGATATTGAGAATCTAATATTTGCTGCCTAAAATGAAATAAAAATTAAGTAGGAAATGAAATTGGAAAAAATGCAAAGGTACAAGTGTTTCCATTCTATTATTTGGTTGATATTGAACATGGATTTTTATATCTTATGTTTGACTGGTGTACCAATGAAAAGTGGTTAACATTTCTTTTGTTATATGTTTTTCTGCATAGAATAGAATTTACTAGATTGAATAAAAAAACTTCTACTTGCAATATAATATTTAAAGAAATGAATATAACTTTACAACATAAATTTCGAAATTATTTGTGCAGATGGGTATGGATACATCGATGTCCAATACTTTACAATATTCATGTCCATTTTAAGATGGTTATAAATAATTATCACTTTGATATTAATAAATATCTGTCCAACTGCATATATATATATATATTTAGTATTTTTATTTCAACTGTATATCCTTTATACCTACTTTACTTGAAAAAAGGATGTAGATACAATTGTATCTGTTTTATACATATTTCAAAATTCGCATTCATTAAAAATTGGCGCATACAGATAGGATTATATTGCATATAGGAGTACCATTTAAATTGGCGCCCAGGCATATGGAATGAATTCTCATTCCATATGAAAACGCCTAGGCGCGCCTAAGCGCACCTAGGCGCCTAGGCGCCCAGGTTTAGCGCCTTGTCGCCTTGCCGCCTTAATAACCTTGGTTAGGACGCGGTGGACACGCAGGGACCCCCCCGACTGTGGATGCTGGTTTGAGTCCCTCGAACTCGAGGGTGTTGCTTTGCACTTTGAAGGTCCCAACAATGGTGGGTTGAGATTTCGACTCCCGTAGGAACCTTACAGATGGGTTCTCTTGTCGTGTAGACTCCAACCGCACTAAAGTAGGACTTCGGGCAAGCAACTTTGGCCTCTAAAAACTCGACGATTTCGTATTCTTCATCCGAGAGATTTTCATCGAATATGGGGTCTATTTCGTCATGGTTTTCTTCATCTTGTTGTACCTGTACAGCAACATCGATTGCGAAAAATCGAGGTTTTTGTATTCCTCGTCCACACCTTCGTCGAATATTGACCTCGTGTCTTCATAATGATGTTGTCTAACCTTTGTAATAGTAGAATTTTCTTCAAGATTGAAAATACCTTCATTTCTTGACTGAAATAGTGTTGAACAGCAGCTGCATCGGTCTGATTTTTGTTGTCGACAGATGATTCTTCCTCGATTTGCGCGACCAACCATGCTTGGACCATGGAAGGTCGTATCGTGATATATCGACAATATATCGATGATATATCGGTATTGACAGGTCACCGATATATCGCCGATATGGTCGATATTTGGCCTTCCAAGGCCATTTTATTCACAATCTCGGTTTGATGTCGGTGATATGAATTTGATATATCGTCGATATATCGATGATGTATCGTATCGACATGGTACCGATATCGATACCGATATCGATATGTCCTTCCATGGCTTGGACTTTGAAACTTGATAGGAGGCGATGCTTGAACTTCCTTGAATGTGAACATGAATCCGAACCATGGGAGAAACGACTTAGATCGAATTGCAAACGTCAATACTTGACAGGATCGTTGAATCGTAGGAACGATTCGGTTGCCATGCTCTAATATCAAATGGTGCAAACAAAAAATTTTGCAATGTAGATAAATGATTTTGGTGGAAGAAATTTAGAGGGGAGAGGAAGAAAGAGAAGAAAACGCGTCGGCTACGCGGGGTTTCGGAGATGAATCGTGAAGAATACGTTGAGAGAGAGAATAACAAGAGAGAGATAATGAGATAAACTCAATTTTTCATATATTCTGAACTCAACTGTCTTTTACAATGGACTACCAACCCCTTTATATAAGAGGGGTGGAATTACAAAAATAGAAAGTGAATCAAATTCAAATTAAAATCCCACTCAATCCTAATTTGACTCTAATTGATTTGAATAGAAATTCAAATCTACTTTATCCTAATTGATTCTAATTTTAAATTCAAATTTAAAATCGATCAAATAATTGAAGATCACACACGATCTCTTTTATTTAAATAAAAATTACGATGACTCAATTATTCGTAAGTAAAATTAGACTCTAATTAATAATAAAAAACGAAGGCCCTATTTGTTGATTTCGTGCTACATCAGAAAGATATGGCCTACAATTTGTCTCTCTAGCAGACGTCGGTTCCATATCTCTTAAGGATCAAAGACATCATTTGAATACCCATACCTGGATGGTCAAATTAGGGAGATCTCTCATAAAGCCCTCGAAATTAGGCATCTCCTATGTGGTTACTCAAATGAATCTCGACCCTCGTATAATAACCTCAAGAAAATGGGCTTACAAGAACTTCGACTAGATCTCGTGTTGGAGACTATGATGGAGGATGGAGCCAAAGTCGCATCCTTCCATTGGAAAAAAATTGAGAATTCAAATAAAGAGTCACAACTAAAGAGTTCTACTTAACACTCCACTTTCTCCTATATTGTGGCAAGAATGAAGATAATAAACCAATTTAAGAGAAGAACATTTAAAACCAAGAATATATAATTGAATAAACCGATCTAGAATTAAAACCAAGAATCGATCTGTTATAATACAACATTGAAATATAAAATACAAAGAATAAACGCAACAACACAGTATCAGAATAAGGAATTTACATAATTCGAAAAGGTCTTGAATGGCCATCCTGCACCACCACAGGAGAAGACCATGTGGGTTGGATCTTGCTATTAATTTTCTCAAAGGGTACAACGAGAGGGGCTCTTTAAATACCCCAACCAATTCAACCAAGGCCCAACTCTAACAAATGCAGGACAAAACACATCGCGATTGGATCTTCCCCCAACATCTAATACCCAATCAATTACCTCGACCCTTCAATATTCTCAACAAAAACAATGGAATTGTTTAAAGGCATTCAGAATACCGTCAGAATTCAACAAAAAAGTTGCTGAAGCATTTTAGTAGTTTACACTTCGGATAAGATACCCATGTGTATCAATAATGGTGATCTAGTAACAAATCGACTGCACTGAATTATTTATTAGTAAATGTATGATTTTGATGATATACAGCTTACAATTTAAAATAAACCATTTAAAGGAAACTAAATCACTATAAGGGTTTGATCATTAAATCAGTGCAAATGAGGACGAATCTTTGAAGAAATAACATAGAATTCAGAAATTTATCTAATATGCAGTAGATTATACCTGGTCGTATAAAATCTGAAAGGCCAAAATCAATTAGCTTCATAGGGGCATGTTCTTCCTTAGTTGTGAAGAGAAAATTCTGTCATAAGCATAATTATAAATTATCAGAAAAGCCATAGTTAAGATTCCTGCTAATTTAAAAGGGCAGCCCAGCGCATATGCTCCCATTAGGCAGGGCACACGGTGAATAAATTCCCATTAGGCAGGCCACAGGAAGGGTCAGACCACTTCGGGTTTATTGTACACAGCCTTAACTTTCTTTCTTTTGCAAAAGGTTGTTACCATAACAGTAGCTCAAACCTGCGACTTCTCAGTCACACAGCTACAATTTTTACTGTTGTTCCAAGACTGCCTTCATATACTAGATATATTGTGATAAGAAAAAGTACTGCTGCAGAAACCCACAAACCTCTGGTTTTAGGTCACGATGAACAACACCTTGTAGGTGACAAAAAGCAACTACAGTCAGGATCTGTTTAATGATAGATTTAGCATCTTCTTCCAAGTACCTTCCCCCTCTGTAAATGCCAAAACATAATGATTGCAGAAGACCATCCAAAGAGATATTAGATAAAATAAAGCAATTGACATAACAGATTATTTTACCTTGCCAAAATTCTGTCCAACAGCTCCCCCCCTTCACACAACCTGTGGAAATCCGAATGAAGGCCAATAAAAAAACATCAGTTTATAGCCTGAACCTGACAATTTTACTAAATAAATCTTAACCTTCAGAATCAACGTGTTCTTAAATTATTGAGTTTAGGCCAGGGTAACTATATAACAAAGACTATTAAGAGAAAATCAGACTCCAGTCTTTAATAGGTATGACTTCAGGCCTTTGAAATCTCAATTTATTGAAAATAAGTAAACCAATAAAAAGTTAATAAAAACATGTAAGGATATCACCATGAGTGGACATTAAAAATTATGGCAACTTTGAGTATGAAGATAAAGTCCCTCCGAAAATTATTCTTTAATAACAAAGCTCTCTTATGTCTACCACATAAATAAATCTAAATATGGTTCTATTCAACAAAGATAATTTGGATAACACTATTGCTCTTTCTCCAGCAATTTAACTACATGTGATCTAGCTGATCGGGCATAGCCAACTTATTCCGTCAATTATTGTCCACTTTAAGTTTGTTTCCTTTGCAAACTAAATTACATTATAAATGAAATGAAACAATGCCAGTGAAGGGAAGTAGCATACTCCATGATAACGTAGACATTCGTTGCATCTTCACATGCATCGTAAAACTTGACCAAATTTGGATGCCCGGATAATGCTTTTAAGATTTTAACCTCTCTACGTACATCTTCAATTGATATTGCTGTTGTCATCTGTCGTCAAAGATAACAAAGATAGCTGAAGATCAATAATCATTAAAAATGTTTCTTTTCCGTGTAGCTGAAAGCCAGCAGAAAGAAGAGAGGAACACGTGACAGAGGCCAAAGTCCCATCATTAAATTCTTCCGGTAGATGCCATGCCCCGTGTATTTCATGCAACGGAACTCAAAACAACTCTTTTGATGTCGCATGTTGAATCAAACTCCATTTTTATAGCCTAGGTAAATTTTAATTGCGCTAAAAAAACTACAAACGAATGTTGCTGAAATAAGTTGCATTCATTCTAGACAGGCATCACATCTTCGATAACTTTTTGCTTAGCATTCAGCAGTGAAATAAGGAACCAGTGTTTACATAAAATAATTGCCATATGTTTGATGGGAAGGATCACTGGTAGATTGTTGGATTGTGGAAAAACTAAAACATCCATTCTTGTCAGATGCAACCAACAGCTAGGTTTGGTGTTATAAAAGGACAAGTGTGATGTCCCAGGCTTCGGCCCGAGCCATTATCGAAGATTATTGTCCCGCACAACTTGTTGGGCTTGGGTCCAAATGGACCCTTCACCACAGCCCAAAATGCTTAAGCCCAAGTTGTCTAGATTCTAGAAGTTGTCTAGAAGTACTCCCCACTACTAACGACGTATGACCTATTCTCAATAGCCCTTTCCTCCTATCTCTTTCGTGGGAATGGCTCCACCTCTTGGATAGCATTTTCCACTAATAGAGAAATTTGGCTCTAATACCATTTTGCAAGTTTGGAATCTCGGTCCGAGCCTTTATTCAAAGAAAACTGGCTTACGCAACTTGTTGGGCTTGGACCCAAGTGGATCCCTTGGTCACAGCTCAAAATGCTTAAGCCCAAACTGTTTAGTAGTAGTCCCCACTACTTATAAGTTATAACATACTCTTGTACTTTAATATTACTAGAGAAAGGGTTGCTAGCAGTTGTCTTTGCCCTGAAGAAGTTCAGATTTCACTTGCTCGGATCCAAAGTAATTGTGTATACAAACCATTCTTCCATCAGGTACTTGCAAGCTAAGAAGGATGTCAAACCAAGGCTAATCAGGTGGATCCTTTTGTTCCAGAAATGTGATCTTGAAATCCGTGATAAGCCTAGAGTTAAAAATATGATGGCAGACCATTGGTCAAGATTGCTAGAGCCAGACACTCTTGAGCAAAGCTTACTTTCGATCACTGAAACTTTTCGAGATGAGGTTATTACGTCAGTCACCTCGCTCCCATGGTTCATCGATATTGTGAATCGGTGTGTTTCAAATGAAAGATTGCCATAAAGCATTTGAAGCAATTGGGCAATATGGTCCAGGACTCAAATCTCCAACTCATTATGAAATGTCCGTTTCACAATTGAATAAGGCGATTAAGGATGTCAATGATGCCTTAGCACCACAGAGATATGTGGATAAGTATGGGATGTTCTATCATGATTGATTCATGGACCGATATCCGTGGTAGAAGTATTATGAGCTTGTGTATGAATTGTTCACTAGGTACAAGTTTTTTGAGATCTATAGACTCTTCTGATGAGCCACATACCGCTGAATACATTTTCAACTTGGTAGATGAATGCATCCAGGAGGTTGGAATTGAAAATATTGTCCAACTTGTTACAGATAATGCATCTGCAAATATGGTTGCAAGAAAGATGATGGAGGCAAAGTATTCAAAAAAATTTAGGAGCTCGTTTGCTTCCCATTGCTTTGAAAAGTGCAATCTCTAATCTAAGGCAAGGATGCAACGGTCTTCATTTATAGCCACACGAAGACTTTAAGTATGATGCGTAAATTTACACACAAAAAAGACATCGTCAGACCTGGGCAAACTAGATTTTCTACCGCATTTCTTACATTAGAGAGTTGTTAGAGTTATTAGATTTACATTTATGTTTGTAACCCTTCGGGTTCCATAGCCTGCTGTGACCCTTCGGGTTCCGTAACCCTCTGTAACCCTTCGAGTTCCGTAACCCCCGTGACCTTTCGGATTCCGTAACTCTCTAGGGTTTTCTCTCTATATAAGAGACCCTACCTCTATGGAATAAATATCTCATCTCACTCGTTCCTCTTCTCAACATGGTATCAGAGCGACGGTCCTAGATCGAAGCCTAATACCCTAAATCCTACGCTACTACCAGCCCTCTCTCCGTCAACAAGGAGAGAGGGCTGGACCTCCTGCGTCGCTTTTGGATTCGATGGTTTCACGCAAGGCAGTTTGAGTCCCCAACAACACCAGCTACCACCTCCAGCGACATCTAAAGCGCCGCCCAAGGCTCTAGCAGCTCCAGTCGCACCTCCTGCATCGTCGACACCACTTGTAGCCCCACCCTCTCCAACAGCCCATGTTTCACCACGACTTGTTTCTCCCAACTTTTTATTTCTCCCTCTTTATTCTATCAAGTATGGGAGAAACGAGGAGCCAGAGATGATTCTTCAGGATGTCTGCTATCCTACCACGACTGACAGACCAACACTCCAGACTACTACTCAGGTCATCCGTCTTCACCGAGCACCAACTTCTTCATCAAGACGTATACTTATTCTTTTATGATCCGACTACTCCTCCGCACTGGACTTCTTCTATAGCGATTCTTCTCTAGGCACGACAGAGATATGTTCCGGTGACCTGCAGGCACGACAGAGATACGTTCCGGTGACCCGATATCGCAGCGACTCTACATGCATGGCAAAGATACGTTCCGATGACCTGAAAGCCACAGACCCGTCCTAGAGCGAGGTCTTCTACCAACAGCGGACATATGTTCTTATGATGCATTGTGTGAAGATGTGGTGTATACTTCTTCTTTTTGTTACAAGTTGTAGCTTTCTCAGCTCCAACTTGAGGGGGAGTGTTAGAGTTATTAGATTTACATTTATGTTTGTAACCCTTCGAGTTCCGTAACCTCCCGTGACCCTTCGGGTTCTGTAATCCTCTGTGACCTTTCGAGTTCCGTAACACCCCCAAAAGGAAGAAATAAACCCTAGTGATGCCTCCCTAATTGATAGATCTCATACTCTACGTTGGCAGTAGGGCTGCTAATTGAATTGAATCATTCGAATTCGATTAGGATTCGTTCGATAAATATTCGAAAAAAGTTTGATTCGAAATCAAATGAATTGAATTTGAATTTAACTTGTGGATTTGATTTTCAAATGAATCGAATCTGAATTCACTTGGATTCGTTCGATAACAATTCGATTCGATTCGATACACGCATATATAATATGGTATGGATCATTATATATATGTAAATAAATGTAGTATATAGTTTTTAAAATTCCCACAAATGATACACAACTTAATATAATAAATAAAAATTTTCATCATTTTATTCTAAACATCTCAATTTTGAGATGCCTATTACATACACCATACCCTCTCTTTACTCCCATGAATTCTCTCTCCCCCCTTGTCACTCATGAGAAAAAATCATATCATTTGTTTTTGCTTTCCAATGCCGCCAGCTCCAACCTCCCGCTCCTGCTCGCTCTATCCAGCGTTGCTAGCTCCAGTCTCCCGCTACTGCTTGCTCTCTCCAGCGTCGTTGGCTCCAACCTCCTGCTTCTTCTCGCTCTCTCCAATGCCGTCAGCTCTAGGCTCCCGCTCCTGCTCACTCCCACCACTGACAATACCACCCTCCCAGTTGCCAACCTCACCACCAGCTCCCACTCTTTCCCGTCGTCGACAACGACACCGGTTCTAGACTCACCAACGTCGCCATCATCTCTCCATCCTCCCCGCAACTACTAGTATTACCACAAACCCCTTTTTACCCTAAAAACTTAAGATTTAAGTTCTATCCAAATAATTTATGTTATTCTAAAATACATCATCTACAAACAAACGCATACTAAATTTTTAAAAACCACATTGATGTCATAGATTTCAAATTTCTAATAATATTTTCCTTGATCACACTCTTAATCCTCCCATCTATCGTAATATCCAGATCTTATGATAATGACAACCAAGCATTTGAATACAAATAATATCTTAGAGACAATTAAGGTATGAACATATTTCATGGATTTCGAGCTTTGCCTAAATGACTAAATGTGCAAAAGATCATAGTTGCAACTAAATTCCATTTCTCATCAAGATTAGAATGAGACTAGGTTATCAAGAAGGAAATATCATCATAATCTTTAATAAATCAAGCTATGCCCCCATAAGAATGCATTGAAATGAGGTAAGTATGAATTGTTCATGATTGATGTAGAAAAAATGTTACATAATAGAATATTGAAGATCAGAGCCATACCAACTGAGTTCTTAGTCAGGTCTACCGGTTTTTATACACCTCGGATGTGGGATTCAACTCCATAAGTCACTGTTCACATTGACCTTTTAAGATTTTGATGGAATTTAGTGATTCTTTTTTCTTAGATATCATGGAGATAGGTCACAATGGGGGGCAATATATGGAATATTCTTCAGAGAAACGTGGAACACAGTCTTCTGGTTATTGTTTTAGACATGTATATCTATTAATCTATATTTTGTATTTCTATATTGGTATGAAATTTAAAATATAGTTGAGTATGTGTTTTCGTTTTGTTTTTAGAAGTCTCATTCAAACATATCGTCTTCTCAAGATAGGATCCACAAGAGGGTCATTGGACATGATGATGATATTAATGAAAAAGTAGAAGAAGAGGGTGAAGAAATAGAAATTTGATTCCTGAAATAATTAACAAGATTGATAGATAGAAAAGATCAATGGTTTGTGAATAATTACCATGAGAAAGTTGGTGCGGTGCTTGTTAAAAGGTGGAGATGCATTGATTGAATTTCCATCGTAGGTACAAAAAGAAAAGATCAATGGTTTATCAAAATGTCAACAATTATTTTTTCTGCATATATTCAATTCACCATAAATGCAAAAAAAAAGCAAATGAGGATTGCAAGAGACATACATGAATGCCAAAAGTTAGGTACTTTAATGTAATTTATATTATCTGTTGAATTTTACCATTTTTGTTAAAAGTTTTTTACTTTCTTTAATTATTTTTTTCACAAACTAGTATCACAAAGTCTATTCAATTCTTTGAAACTTAGAATATTATTAATATAACTTTTTTATTATTAGTTACATTATTAAATAAAATTCTAATTCGATATAAAATGAATTGAATTTGAATATTCGAAACTCCAAACGAATTGAATTTGAATCTAGATTAGAAATTCATTTAATATTCGATTCGAATTCGGATTCGAAAATTTTATAATGAATTGAATCTGAATCTAGGTGGATTCGAATGTATTCGATTCGATTAACACCCCTAGTTGGCAGTGAGAAGAAGCTTGGGAAGGACCTAAAGAAGTTTCTGAAGGGAACGATGACCTAATGTCAGTGCCAAAGAGTGCCCAAAGAAGTGAAAAATCGAATCCCATAGTAAGCAGTGTCACTAATAAATCGAACAAGATGCTAGACATCCCTTCTTCGCCAATTCTCCTCCCAGTCAAAATTTCTTGAAAAATAAACGAGACAATATTAAATACAGCTCAATAGTTAAGTCCTTGCAGATATGAATGATAGATAGTATGTTTATAGGAAACTCAAGAACAAAAAGAACATTGTCGAGCCTCATGTAAGGGGTAAGGAGAACCTTTCCCTTTCCCTTATAAGGAAAAAATCGGCCATCCGTAACTTGAACCAACCAAGCATCATCGCAATACATACCCATTGAGATAACCTTGTTAATCTCCCTAAAGGAGCAAACTATAAAATTCAAAAACCTCTTGGAATTGCAGTCTTAGAGGCATGCCACGCACATCTAAGATCACTGAAATGGTTTGATCAAGCGCAACAGTGCCGTTAATGACATGCATTTGTCCCTACCTCAACTAAACCCCCTCCCAGTAAAGAATAAATAGCTATCTGCCAACCACCTCCCTCCCTGCACGCCTCAGCCTCCTTAACAGCAACAGAATAGGTAACATTGATACCGAGGATATAACTCACATCCATACGCCGCAACTCCATCTCTTGTTAAATATTCATTGACAGAGTAACCCCCACCCCCATTCAACAAGGCATGCTCCAAGGACGTTCTACACGCCCTCCTACCAAACAACACGGTCATGCTCTTGCCGCCCTCTGATTTACGGGAATGATGCCTTGTGAAAATAGGCTTAACTATCTTAACATGTCGCTGACATATTGTTGACATGTCCGCGACATTGATACATCAAAACTCTCGCTTGCATCTTTCTCTAAGATTTCGCTCCCATATCGGCAATGTCACCAACATATATCGCCCATGTCATCATATATCGTCCGAAATATGAAAGTTTCTTTTGAAATTTTGTGAATTTCATCCCCGTTTCACTGATATGTCTTCCTATTTCAATGATATATCCCCCTATTTCTCCCTTTGCTACATTATCTCTGAAAGAGATTTTTTATATCGTTTCTTTGATAGATAGCAAGACTCCCTTCCTGAAGAGTGCCGAATCGAAAAATATCTACGTGGTAGTATTGTATTTGTATTTGCATACATTATGAATTACAAGCTTTACTTGTTATTTTACTTATTTATGCATTCTTCATTATTATTTTCTAAATTCGAATTGCATACCTCACATAGTATAGAAGCCTATGTGGTGTAATATAATGTTGATACTATCCTATATTTCAACAAATAAGTGTGTAATTTGACCCTATATATTGATTAAAGAGCATTGGAAGATTTTAGGGAAAAAAACATCGTTTATAGCCTCTTCCATGATTTTTGGTGTTTTTGTCGACATGTCAACTTTCAAGATTGACGAAACAGCATGGAAATCGATATTTAAGGTCATTCTTACAATGACTGATCCCACGATGTGACAGACATTGCATAGGAACCCAATTATTCAAAGACATGTGCCCAAGGTCCCGGCACTCGAAGCAAACAACATCGCAAGATGTTGCAACTCCAACTCCCTGGCATGCTCCCCCTTCAGCTCTCTCCACCGCTTGACTCATCCTCCAATTTGGATTTTAACAAAAAAAGTCAATTAGAGTTTACAATAAAGAAAGGCTTAAATAAATAAACCATGGTTGGAGAAATTGCATCTGGAATCAGTTAGTGTTTCAAACCAAAAGTATCCTATTGACTTACTTTATGTCAGTTTCCCTTTTGTAATGTTAGAAGTTCATAAGCTCATAAATCATACTGCATTAGACCTCTTGTTCTAATGTTTTTACCGGAGACAACAATAACAACAACAAAACCTTTTCCCACATTAAAGTAGGTTCGGTTACATGGATTCTTTGCAATATTTTTACCAGGGAGTTCGAAAATATTTAAATCATTGATTTAAAGATACCTGCTTGCCGAAACTGTCTAGGTAATACACAAATGGACATTATCGCTTGAAAAGATGTGATATTTATAAAAAAATCAAGATCCTTTCTTGTGGAGGGCAGTGCATCTCCACTATTTATTTCCCCCGACACTTTAAGTATAAACACAAAAAGTTCACACGTCATCTGTGGCAGAAATTGCTTATATTATTAGCAACTATTTTAAGCTTAATTAAGCTCTGTTTGTCATGCTTAAAGCACGAAGGATGTGTGATGACCATAAATGTCAGGTAAAGTTCAGGATGTGTAATTATATTAGAATCCTGCAACTGAAATCCCCAAATTATCATGAGAGCAAATTGTTATAATTTTTAAAAGCAAAAACAAACTAGATTATATTGATTATAAAATATTAAATCTAAGATATCGTACTAATGAATACTTTGAATGAAGAGAAAGACCAAGTCATGATCAACATCAAAGCAAGAGCATCCTTTAAAAGTTGACATTTTGACCGAGTAAGACATGATTTTGTAAACCCAGCAATTATATCCGTCCTGAACAAGTAAGCAACCTCTTGGAAGACATTTCTAAAAGAGGAAAATGGTATGGACGGCTGCTACAAAACAATTTTAGTGGCTTGACAATTCATCTTTACACGGAATTGGAAATTCATAGGAGGATTTCTTTGAATCCAGAAATCCATAGTAGGATACCAGCACTAGATATGAACTAGGCTTGGTTGTAACCGGATATTCCTGACACCAATATCGAGGGGGAGGAAACCTCTCATCGGTTTCTCTGATTATGATTTGGTCAAGCTAGCCTTGATGAAGGAGTTCCAACTTGACAAACGCCATTGAAACAAAAACAACCATTTTTTATTCACAAACCACACATCTAATCACAAAAAATCAAAGTCAAAATCGCTTTTTTAATCCATCGAGAAACTAAATTGCAGGAACGACGCGGCCTGTAACAGCCAGACAAACATGCAGCATCCATACAGCACGGAGTCACCATCCTCACAACCAAAGGCCCCAAAGCTCTTGCATGCCATCACCTATCCATTCATCGCAAATACAAGATGGCACAAGAACAACAACAGCAGCATGAAAGCATACAGAAAGAAACAAGAAGAAATTCCAACACAAGAAGACAACATACAAACAAAAAACCAAACTCCAGAAGAAATAAAATCAAAAACAATAGAAACAAAAATCCAAAAGAACAACTAATATTTTTTAAATAGAAGAAAAAATTGATAGGCAAAAAACAGGCAGACCTACCACCGCACCTTAGCTTTGGAGATGATCTTAACGGCAACAATCTGGCCCTTGATGTCCCCTTTCTTGGCCTTGGCCAAGCACGTATTTCCGAAATGGCCACGACCCACCTCCTTCCCGATCTCGAACTTGGCCCCGAAGTTCTTCCCGTACCCAAAGCTCTTGTCCAGAGGCCTCTCCAACTCCCCTCCACCCTCCCCTTCGTGCTCCGGTATCGGCGCGTCCTTGGGCTTCGCGGGCCCATGCCTCTTCAGCAGCGCCGCCCTTATGTGCTTCGCAGGAGACGGCGGGGGGAAAGGCCGCCGGAAGAACCTCCTCGGAGTCGACCTCGCCGGAGACGGCGACGGCGTCACCCCCGTCGGGATCGGGCTCGCCCCCGGCGGGAGGGGGCTCGCCAATGGATGCGGGTACGGGCTCGGCCACATGTTGCCATGGCTGGGCGTGCTGCTCACCGGCGGCGGCGCGACCTCGCCGTTGACCTGAGGGGACTGAGGGAAGTTGCCCGGCCGATCGAGCTCCTCACCGGAGACGGCGACGCTCCGGCCGTAGCACTGACCCATCTCCCCAACTCAGCTCAACCGCGGAGAGGGGAGCTACCCGAAGCCGAAATCGATGATTCTGCGATGTGGGTATCGGAGATTGGGGCGATTGGATTCGATTCTCGGGTCAAAGGTGGAAGCTTTGCGCAAGAACAGTGGTTAGGTACAGATCTAAGCGTGACCACAGCAACAGTTACAAAGAGAGAGAGAGAGACAGAGAGAGAGGAGGGGAACCAAAAAGACAGGAGGAGTTAGGGGAGGAAGAGGACGAGCAAACTCTAGAGAGAGAAAGACAGGACCACCACCAGAGCAAAAAAACCAGTGTTGGGTGGTGTGTGTTTGGAGAGGGAGAAAAGAGAAAGGTGAAAGACAGAAAAAAAAGGAAAGCAAAGGGCAGGTTTGATTTTGGGAGGATTATATATATGTGCAATAAGTTGTAATTACCTGTATATTTGTTTTGCTTTTCTTGATGTATTTTGTATTTACTGCTTGAGAAATTGGTATTTATGTCATGGATTGAATTAGAGGGAATGGAGAGGAGCACTGGCGCCAGCAATGAGGAAGATAGAGAGAAATTGTGTGACATTGGGAGGGAGCATTGAATTCTATTCATCATAGAGAGAGAGGGAGGGTTTTAATCCCTCCTTTTTAGGGGGGATTTGTGTGATGGTACTCCATGTTAAATTTATTTACATAGAAGGCCTCCTTGGAGATTGTGATGTTCTTCTAATAGGGTCGATTTCGAACATGCTTAAATGGTTTTATGGTTGGTGGCTGATTTGGTTGTTCTATCGTAAGAAAATCCATTCAATCGAAAGATATTAAGTTCGTATGGTTTGGTTGAGGATTGATGGAAGGTTTTGAATTCGAAACGAATTTTCATGGTGTATATTTCTTGGATAGTAAAAGGAAGCTATATGTATGGTTGCACATAGCGAAATTATGCCTAAGGTCATCTCGAAAGTATATGCGGTGTTGATTTAACTCTAGCTCGACTTGTTAAAATTAGCTCTGAGCCAAGCTTGAATCTAGCTTAGTGGCTCGATTAATCGTGAAGACGTGTGCATGAAGTTAAAAGGTACATATGAAGGTGTTTTACTTATGCTAGATTGGAAGAGGAGTATGTGAGCAGAAACTATTGACTTGATCCATTTATCACTTAACGTAGGTCTCGAAGATGTAATTGCAAGATTTTTAATGGCAAGAACGAGAAGTTACAAGAAAGGTGAAAAAAGGTATGCCGTAGAAAAGAGCATTTCTTAAGTGAAACAAAGCTACTTTATCGAATCGGAGAAAGTAGGATCGAAGGATTAGGCTAACTAGGTTCACCTAGACAGAAATACGTGGTTTAATTTGGTGGGTGTTATCTATGATGAGCTATAATTCTTCAATGTTCAAGATATCGCGTTGTTTTAATATGGGCTTTCATATATTCTTCTTTCATTTTTTAAAATTTTCCTAAAAACATGGATACAATTAAATTCAATATGCAAGGGATGTGGAAGAATGTATTAGGAATTTGTAGGTTTATTGTCAAAGTATCTATATCCTAAGTACCAAGTGTGAAAATGATAAATCACGAAGAATATTGCAATCATAGAGTAGAAATGGTTAAGTCTCTTTCTATTAGATATCGATTGTCAATCTATTTAAATTTGTCATGAAAAGCTAACTTTTAGTTACACATATTTTGATATGTGGGACTCGGGATGGAGAAAGGCTAAGATAAACTTAACCCTTCAATAAATTAAAAAAAAAAGATGTGGAACCACTTGTCCACACTATAGTTTATTGTAGGGATAAATCTTAGAAACCGTTATAGCATGTGGTTTTCATGCATTTTCAACACTTGTGAACAAAATCTACGGATAAAAGAGATGTGGCAGAAGATAGAAAGAAGACTTTGGTTGTAGGTCCCAACTCCAAGGTTGGATTGGACATTGGGATTGGTCGTCTCGACACGATTCAAAATCCGGCCCGCATAACCCGACTCAAATCCGAATCCAAAAATTAATGGACGGGTCATGGGCCTCAAAATGAGTTCGGATTGATTATCAGGTCGGATTTGAGCCTGAGAAGGCACAACCCGCAAGCTCGGTAGCCCGACCTATACAATATAATTATATACAGTATATTCATGTTTGCTCCAAATCCCATGTTCTAACTTTCATATCCTTATTCGAGCTTAGAATAAATACTTAAACCCATTAATAATCATATCCATAGCATGAATTGAGGATACTATTACATTAGTATGCAAGATTATTACATTAATATGCATGAATGGAATATGTGTCCTCAAATGTTTGAGCATATACAACTATATGTAACCAATATTTATTGGATCATAGTGCCCGCATCTACAATAGAATATATAATGATGAATTGAATGGTGGTTTAAGTCGTCATATTCTTTTACCACATATCTATTTTCAACATACAATTAATGTTAGAATCACGAATTAGTTGGTATACTTAAAGTATTAAATATACACACATGCATAAGAAACAACCATATAAATGCAAGAAGAACGGAACACACGATAGTGGTGTACATATGTGTTAAATTGTGCCGGCCCGACCCAAATCCGACCCATTTTGTTTGGGTCGGGTTTGAGCTTGAGCTTGGAATTTGAAAATAAAATGAACTTAGGTCTGATCCATTAGTCCATATACTTAAACGGACTTGGGCCGGGCCAACTCAAACCCGATCGGACCCAGCCCGATGCCCAACCCTATCCCAAGGTACCTAAAATAGAATGGTTATTTAGTGGGTGTTTTTGTAGATGCTCCATCAAAGAGGAAACGATTGATCACATGTGTTTCTTTCATATTTTTTTTTAGCATTTCCCTTTTTTAGACAAGTTCATTCCAATCTCATATGAAGCAATATGCTCCAATGTTTTGGTTATGGTAGGTGGTGATGGAGGAAAGCCTACCTCTATCTCAACATAGAAAGAGAGCATAGCAAGCGGGTTGGCATCTTAACTGGAGAAGAATATTCCTTCGTCTCCTCCACCACCATCAACATCTATTACATCGCTTTCCTTCTAACTTCATCCTCCAATACCATCACCATCGTATTGAATTTATAACGTCAAGAATATTTAGTAAGAATATCAAAGGGTAAATACTGATAGATACATAGATGTTAATATCCTTTTAGACTTTCGAATACGAATATATGTACATGGAATGGTGTGTGTGTGTATACACAAACAATTTAATGGAGAATATGTGGTAAGTCAAGTTAGCTTACTTAAGTTGATTTTATTGAATATAAGATACCTAAGATTTCATTTCCTTTCTTTTTCTCGATGATCATCTCACCTATATCCATACAATTCTTCAAGAATATCATGTACTATGTTTCTGAGAGACCTGAACCATTTCATCTCAATATTTCTATAATATAAAATACAGCAGGAAACTTGATATATAAGTCCAATTAGTATGTAATTGTGTGGTGCACTGACGACTAACAATGGTGGATGTATGAAATGCTGCTTGATCCATTTCAGTATCCTGTGGAAATAAACAATTTCAGTTATTTGTAATTTTAGTTTATCTGTTTTACCTTTGGCAACATATAAGAGATTGTACTAATTAATATCGGGGAAAAGCAACGAGTTATATTTGAAGAGAGAATAGAAGATAGATGTTGGAGGATTTTTAGTAAATTGAAATGATGTTACAAAAAGATAAAATTTATATTGAGGGAGGGATTTGTAGACACAAAATATGTAACATCCCGGACTTAGGTTCTCGATCCGTTATCGAGGGAAAATGATTTTGACAACTTAAGCTCGGGCCCAATTGAACTAGTTGGCAACCACCTAAAATGCTTAAGCATAAGTTATCAAGTCGTAATCCCCGCCACTTATAATCTGCTCTCACGCTTTGTGAGTTTTAGATGTGAAACTATATTTGGGAGTATGGGAGTTACACTCTCCTCCAGTTATATTCGCAATGTCCTCGTTGCAACACGGCCCGTCACTTATTCTCAGTGACGGTGACAATTACATGCTCTAGGTAGTCATTTCCTCCTATCTCTGTAGGGGTGGCTCCACATCTCGGGTAGTCCTTTCCACTATCAGAGGAAAATTGGCTCTGATGCCATTTGTAACATCACGGACTTAGGTCTCCGGTCCGTTATCGAGGAAAACTAGCCTTGTCAACTTGTTGAGCTCAGGCTCAATTGAACCCGTTGGCAACAACCTGAGATGCTTAAGTCCAAGTTGTCAAGTAGTAATCCCCACCACTTATAATCCGCTTTCACACTTTGTGAGTATTAGATGTGGGACAATCTTTATTGGTATGGGTGTTACAACCTCCCCCAGTTATATTCGCAACGTCCTCATTGCGACATGACCAGTCACTTATTCCCAGTGGCAGTGACGGTTGCACGCTCCAGGAGTCATTTCCTCCTATCTCTTTGTAGGAGCGGTTCCACATTTCGGGTAGCCCTTTCCACTACCATAGGGGAAATTGGCTCTGATACCATTTGTAATATCCCGAACTTAGGTATACTGTCCGTTATCGAGGAAAACTAGCATTGACAACTTGTTGAGCTCAGGGCCTTGAGCCCAATTGAACATGTTGGCAACCACCCAATATGATTAAGCCCAAGTTGTCAAGTAGTAGTCCCCACCACTTATAATCCACTCTCACACTTTGTGAGCTTTAGATGTGGGACTATCTTTGGAAGTATGGGTGTTACACAAAATGTCCAACTACCCTTTTTTGACAAATTAGGTCAGGTTACGAAAGGCTATGGAGAACTTAATTTCTTACATAAGTTATGGAGAGAAGATAGTTCATGTTCTACACCCATCTTTATCCAAGAGATGGAAGTAAAATAAGAATATAGCAAAGTACAGTGAGGCATGTGTAGTATTAATAACTCCTCTCGATTGCAATATTACCCACTCTAAATGCTTAAAATTAGGTGAAAATTGAGGTATAAATTTTACGGTCGCAAAAGAGAAGGAAAATTTCTTGTGAAGTAAAGGTGATCGCTTACAAACTTTTATCTGCGCCATCTAATTTCAAATATGCTTTATGCTATGTTCTGTTGCAAAATTCATGGTGGTAATATTAATATTACAAATTGGATATTTGTTTTTTTGTGTAAGATATTATCTGTATGTGCAAGGTTATGAAATTTATAATTTTCAAGTCATAAAATATGACATGTAGCTTATATGTTTCGAAAATATACACACTAGCTCCAACTAGAAGAACAATCCTAAACAAGTAAGAGGGATTTGGTCCGCACATCGTATACATATAGGTTTTGGGTCGTATGCGAGGTGTTTATGACCCTTGAGCTGTCTACGCTTATGACGGTAAGATAAAGACCTAGGTTAAGTCTATTTGCCTAAGCTTTAGGCATGTAAGGCTAAGGGGTGAGTAACATCTCCCTCGCGGTATGATTCATGGATTAAATAAGATTAGAAGGGATTGGTGGTGCATATTTATCCTCATATGAATTGAAAATATGTTATTATTTTGAAAAGAAAAAAGAAAATCCTTCTTATTATTTTCCTTTTATTCAAGAAGATTACTTTTGTTTTAGTTGTCATGAAATAATCTATGCTTAGCTAATGTATACGTTCAACACTATGAGATTTATGCTTATGTGGTAAGTTTTCCCCAGTATGCTCAAGTTTATATCGTATTTTTCACTTTAAAGTTTGGGTCGCTTGTTGGGTCTAAAATATTTATTCACATTTAGACTCACCGCTATATTGCTTATTGTATTTATAGACATATCAAAACAGGAATATCATAGGAGGTTGGGAACATCACTAACATAGTTGGAGGTTATTGCCATCATAGCATTTTGACCCTTTTTGGTGAAAGTTTTTGGATTGTCTAAGTAATGCTATGTATGACAGAACACATAGGAATTTTTGTAAAAGGAAATATGAATCACCTAAGATAGAGCGACGATTTTTGGCTCTATATACAAATCAATTAGATATATGATGCTTTTGGGTATTTTATATATGGATGTTAGATATGTATTTGATTGGTATTTTATATGGTGAATTTTGATTGTCGTTGTTGTGGCAGTATGAAAAGATCTCATTGAAGTGCATGTGTGTATTTTGGGAGAACTCCAAATTATAAAGAATCTGCTGTCAAAATGTTAAGGGACACCTTAAGTAGGATAAAAAACAATAATGAGTATAGGTGGTACGCCCATCGACTGGCGGGACGAGTGCTGACAGGTCGTCTCTAGCTAATCAACTAAGCATCTAGAGAGAAGAAGGGAGAGTAAAATACGTTATGTTTACACTACCTTATGCATGATAAAAGCAGTTAAAGAGCTTTGCTCTCCTTATTTATCGATCGAGGGCCAATCTTGCTTTCTGGGGGATATCTTGTTAAAAATCTCATCTATCATGTACTTGTTTCCTTCTCGCCTCAAACAAATTCGTGATTTGAATGGTTAGATACCTTTATGATAGTAGATTCACCTTTAGGGAATAATCATCTTTGCAACCATCATAATCAGTAGAAGTAAGTAATATAACTTGTTTTATTACTTTAAGTTTGCATATGGGATGAATGAGCTTGAATTTTAACATACAAAACCATCACATGTTCGAGAAGGCATCATCTCATGTTTAGTTGTAGGATATCCTCTCTTGTCTTGGAAAAAAGGATGTTTATTCCATCGTAAATAAACACATCATGATTATATCATCCATTATATCTCTCTATACAACATCCATCTGTTGGTTATCCCTTGAACCAACTGAATAAAACTGGCACTCAAACATTTCTTCACCTTATTCATTATTCATCATTCAAAGGGATTACATTTCAACAAGAACTTGTGTTACAAGTGTTGTGTGGGAGGGTGATTTTGACGAAATTTTCCTTGAATTTTTTCCATTGGTAAGGTCACATCAAAGAATAAGTTCAGTAGCATCTTATTAATGAAATAAAAAATAATTATGTTTTATATTGGAGGATAATTCTATTCTCTCCCAAGGATGGAATGAGCTTATGTTGGATTAAGAGCGCTTCTTCTGCTTAACTTGATGGGTGATACCCTTAAGGTATCAATATCCAAATATGTTTGTTGATGAAATGACATGTGATATCTGTTTTATTAATGAATTATATGTTTCCAAATAATTAAAGAAAATGCATATAAACACTTCTCTTCATCTTAAGTGGACAAATATTATCAAATGAAAGCCTATTTCTAATTATTTTGTTCCAACATAAATATATGTACACTGTCAATTTGACCTATTCATATACACTGACAAAGAGGCACGGGGTTATGCTCGGTATTGAGACTGTAAATATGCGCAGATCAACTAGAAATTTAAAAGTATACTAGTCTTAATTAAACATATAACACTTAAGAAAACTTTATAAAGCTTCTCAAATCCAAACTATATAAACTATATAAAATAATAATGAATTTTTTCCCGCTCACTCTCCTTTTATGTTTGTGTTTAAAAAAGATGTTTTTCACTTTTTTTTCCCATTGTGACAAAAGTTATAATTGCAATATGCATGAAATACTCTACGGCTAAGAAAATGGTAAACGGTATTTGCTGTCTCTTTGTTACAATAGACTAATCATTATCAATCAACTTAATTGTCCCTTTGCATTATTATAAGCGTTCATTGTATATATAGTCAATGGACCATAAAATATATGTGGAAAATTTACGATACATTTCCAAATACATTAAATTCTGAATACTATTCAAATGATTAATGCTCGAACAACTAGTATCTTAATTGATGAATGGAACATAATAATTTCATATCATTGATTGCTCGTAACAAATTCTATATGTAATAAACTTGGTGGTGCAAATATGAGCATCCATATTCGAATATGATGCTTTCCACCAATAGAAATATGTTGATTGTCTTTTATATTACTGTTAATTTGTATAATTTTTTAAATTGTAATGGATGGAAAATTGATGGAGATGTTATTGATATAATAAATACAGGCTGACTAAAGTGGAGAGGAGCCTCTGTTATTCTTTGTGATAAGAAAATTCTTTTGAAAATCAAAGGAAAGTTCTACAAAGCAGTCGTGAGACCTGCTATGCTCTATGGATCTTAATGTTGGCATGTGAACTATAGACATGTGCAGAGATTGGCAGTAGCAGAAATGAAAATGTTAAGATGGATGCTTGGACACACACACGTAAAGATCGGATTCGGAATGATGCAATCAGAATGAAAGTTGGTGTAGCTCCGTCAAGGATAATATGTGAGAAAACCGTTTAAGATGGTTTGGCCATTTGCAAAGGATGTCAGTCATGCGCCAGTTAGGAGATGAGAGTCTAGGGATGTTGAGTCGTCTAAGAGACGGCGAGAAAGACCCAAGTTGTGTTGGAATGAGACTATACGAAGGGATCTTACCTTTTTGGATCTAAGCCCGAGAATGACTTAGGATATATATAAATGGAGGCAGAGAATCAATGTAGTCGACCCTACTTAATATGGAAAAAGGTTTTGTTGATGGTGATGTTGATGGTTATATCCAAACAAATCGTTACATGGTCCCTTTCTTATGAACGAATGGAATTTTACAAATCTAGTTCTTTTGAGATATCTGTCCATTTATAATAAAAGTTGTCGTATTGCTATTCGTGGATCGGTGAGCAAGAATTTAAAATTCCCGGATCTTTTTCCATTTCTGTTCATTAATAATAAAATGATCTTCCTTCTTTGCTATGGATCACCGAAAAATCTTTAGATTTCCTTAATTATATATTAATGTGAAAAAAATAATCAGAAAACACCAAATAGGTGTGACATTTTAAAGAATTTATTGTCCTTGTGTTACTTGCACTACAAGAAAAATGAGTTGTGGTCACGGAATGTGGCTACGGAAACTTGTAACCATGATAATTCCGTAGCCACTAATTTCTCATAGCTGTAATCCGTGGTTAAAGTCTTCATACAAGAATTGTGCCCACAACAAGTTATGTGGCCACTTGTAGTGGGCACGGCATATTCATGGTTAGAGAACTCTCGCGACGAGACTTGTAGCTACAGCTACTGACCACGACGTGTTGTGGCCAAAGTCCAATTCCGTGGTCACAAACCCCGCATCCGTGGGCATAGTTCTGTAGCCACAACTTATTTTCCTTCTGTGTCGTCATCTATGAACCACCAATGCAACAACAAAATCGATATTTTATTACATATGAATTTTGATATTTGTTATCATATTTTTTAAATTTTAAATCCATATAAATATAATCATCGTAAAATCAGCTTTTATTCGTATAATTAACAGTGAATCTTATATTCATGGCTGATGGCTTATGTAACAATGATTAGGATTGATTTATCCACAACTATTGCTAATTTAGTAATGATTAAGTGAGAAAAATTTTGACAAAAGCTGGCTAATACTATAAATGCAATATTATTCATTACTGGCAGTAGTAACAAATACTATATTCTTTATGAATTTCAAGGATCGAATATAGTTTTGGACTGAACACTATTTATTGTTATAAATTATTACAATGAATACTATTTATTGGTATAAATTTATTACAATATAGATATCAATAAATTACAAACTTATTCATTATTACAGCTCCATTTTGTATGCAATATCAAGGGGATGTACTATTAATTATCTTTCTTGTGCATTAATTACCTACAGAATATAAATAATAATGGCGCATGCAAAGAAAGGATGAAGCAAACTTTGAATTAAATACTAGATTTAATAATGGTATATGCTATATTGGAAGTATCATTTGAATCATGGGAAGAGAGACAGAGGATTTTATTCAAAAGATAGGGGAAGCAACTAAACTTCTTAAGTGCTATTGAAATAGAGATAGACAACTTCAGGAATCTACTCTGACTCTTGGCATCAAATATCTTTGAAGTGATCCATTTGGTGATCGATTTGGAAGTCTCGATGTCTAAAGGCATTTCAAAATATGCCAATATCAATGACCAATATTATGAGGGAAGCCTTCCAAATTTGCTTGGTGCGTTTGGGCATAAATCTGCCATTACTGATATGTTAGAACTTCTTGACATGACGATCTTAAGTAAGTACGTTCTTTACTGATGTTGGGAGGTCTCTATTCTTTTTTCATCAATCTTGCAGGAAACTCTTCCAAGGAGGAGGGGAAATTAGGACATTCGGGGAAAATGAAGGAGGCTAAAGGTACTGATGGTCTGATTGCATGGTGGGGGGATCACAAATCTTGAAACTAATCGATATGAGACAACTTTGGTGATGGATCGTTTTGTTGATGGGCTTTTTGTTGCTACTATCTCCGGGCATCTACAGTCTTCTTGGACATGAAACATGGTTTACTGGAGGTCAACGTTCCTTTTTGGTAGAGGTGGATATGAAATCGTCTATTACTAGGATGTCTCTTTTCCTATCTTTTGTTACCTCGTGTTTGTGCGAGTGGTCTTCTTTCTTGGGGTAGAAATTACCCATGATTGTACTAGATCTAAACTCTGATGTTCGTTTGCTATGGATGAATGACCTAGATCTTTTTTCTAAAAAAAGCTATTGAAATAGAGATAAATTCATATATAAATGGTTTTATTCAACTGTTCATGTCCACTTTTTAGCTTTATTGCTTACCTTTCTAAAATTTAACTTTATTTTACAATATGCTGCTTACAATTTGAGTTCTTAGCTTTGAAACTGCTTTTTTCTGCTTAGTATCATGAATCTTAAGAAGAATATGATTTCATGTCAAGGGAAAAATGGAATTTATTTATGTTAAAGTTGTTTAGTTTAATAATTGTTTTTTAACAACCAATAAGTAGAAAAATGATGGTGAGGATGGATTAGCTTTATTGTAATATGATCATAACAGAACTATGTATCTTCAAGAATGATCAAAGTGGTTTATGATAGAATTAGGAGTAGCATATAATTAAATGGCATGACTCCCAATGGCAAAATTGATCTAGAGCTACTATATTTTGGACAATGCTTCTATAAAATATGAAGTTAAATAAATGATAATAAATATTACTGGTTGCAAATTTATTAGGGACACAATGAAAATTATGCATTTCAAATTCGCCTTTGTTCGAAGTCGCAATGTAAAAACATATTCAGTGTTATATTACTTGAAATGGTTATGCAATGAGGGTAATTTCTCTTCCATATGTAACTTAGCAAAATTTGAACCTATCATGGTCGTGAAAATTTGATGGACAACATTCACATATTTAATTTATAATTATCAAATTTGAGATTTATCAGTGAATATCATGATTCGTTGGTTCTCTCTTGATTGGTTAATTAGCCATTTTTGATGAATATTCTCCATGGACTATAAAAAGAAAGGATGATCCATATACCAAAATAAATCCCCGCAAGCTCTCATAAGAAGAAAATTTTTAGGGAGTGGTCTTTAAAGTTGTTAGTCTTCGATAATTTTCTCGAAAGCCAAGTTATTTGCTTGGTAATATTTCTCGCCTTGGCATTTATCAATTGTTTGGTGATTCGTAGAACCGAAGAGGGTCGACTTTATGTAAACCTCTCGCAGGATATTGATTTGACTATAGACGGATCTATGATTTATAATGTTTTTATACCTTTTATTGAGCAAAAATTATGTGTCATTAGTCGCATTTGTCTTATTTTTACACATATTTTTCATTTCATAAGTTTCATGTTCATTGCATTGAAATTCAGATAAAGTTTGCATATTATTTGTTGCAAAAGAAATTTAAAAAAATATTTCCATTTTTATTTTTGAACATGAGCTCAAAGCCCATGTTAAAGTATCTAATAATTTATTTTTTCCAGTTATGTTTTAGAAAATGCCCAAGGGGCCTCTCTCTTCCTCCTCCTCCTTCATTTGTAAAAAAAATCAGTACGTGACTAAACAACTGGCGTAAGCATCTCAAAAAATAAAAATAAAAAGAGCAGCTGACGTCAGCATGATGTCAACACCCCTCCTCTTCTTCCCTGAGATCTCTTGTGCATCCCCCTCTCCTTGCCCACGTCACAACCGATGTCGCTTCGCCTCCTCCGCGCACCGCCAACTGTCACCCCCTCCTCTCCATGGACTCTTGCTATAAAATGGGAGGGGGCAACCAAAGGGAGAAGGATCAGATGAGCTTAGAGCTCCTCACCTCCTCAAAAACCCATTCGGGCTTCGAGTCCTAACACATCGCGGGTCGTCGTCCTCCGCTTACTCCTTCGTGTCATGCAATCGTTGTGCCTCCCTCCTCGCTCATTGCCCTCTGCGCGTTGCCGATCGAGCAGTCACAACTCCACCAATGCGGTCGAGCACGACTGCACCCCCTGCCCAAGGGAGAAGAAGGGGCCCTTCGTAATTTCAATTTTCTTCAAATTTATTTAATTATTTTAGATCTAAATGTAATTTCAGAAAGTTTTTATTTAAATTATACAATTTCTCAATTTTCATAATTTTACATTTCATGATATTTACAGTTTTTATTTCAAATTTCATTTAATTACATTTTAGTCTTCTAGGGACTATTTAAAGTTTATTCCATTTTATGTAATCTACCCATTAAACTCTTATTTATTTAGCAAATTTCATTTCCGTCTAGATAGTTTTCTTAATTGCTATCATGCCCTTAATTTTTTATTTAATTACATTCATGTTCCTGTGTTTCTTAGATAATTATACAGATGCCCCTGACAATTAAAAAATCACAAAAAAGAAGAAAATTTCGAAAAATTCCTCGAAATGAACGCATTGATATAGGTTTCGACACATTTTGAGATTCCAGACAACAAAATGAAAAATATGATTTAATTTGAGTAAATAAAGTCGAAAATACCTTTGTAAATAGAATAAAAATTCACGTAAAAATGCATGGGTCCATGTGGATCGATCCTCTACTTGCCTTATACATTATTTGACATTTGTTGTCTTATAGATATAGAAATTTTATCTGAATATCTCAATTTTCATTTGTGCACAGGACGACGCATAAAAACACACTTTTAGCATACCGAAAATCGCATCTTCAATTATTTCTTAATTTTAGTTTGCGATCAACCCATGATTTTAACCTCACATTGAAGTTTTTTATATTAAAATTCTCTTGTGCATGTGCGGTTGATTTTTTGTGAATGAATTTTATTTGTGATTATAATGCTTCAGATTAACATATTGTGCAAGATCTGCTTATAACTCTGTATTTTTTGCAGTCAGATATATACAAAGAATGTTATGAGCTTTCCCACTTGTCAAGATGAGCACGACAAAAATCATAAACTTGAACAACATAACCTTGTATAATGAAAAACTCAATAAAATTTTGGGAAGCATTTTATCATGTATCTCAAACAATAATCCATGGATCAAAATAATCATTACCAAATATCATCTGGACAATCGTTCATATCCAAGACACCAATAGCATAGATCAAATTGTTTCCATACACAAAATCTATCGGATACAAATATAATACATCTTGTCCACAATTTCATTTTCCTTATAATACAAATCATTTGCATGGAATACTATGATATCTCCATCTCCATCTAGTGATGCGTATGATTTCTGCTCAGGCGTGTTTATATAATATAAGGCAATAGAATAATCAGTCATAATCTTGATGAAGAGTTTCGATTCATTAAATTGTCCAAACCTTATAATTTATCATGAAATATTCTAAAATAATATCGACATAAAACAGAAATCTTACTGACTTTGTAATGAAAATATAGCTGTTGAACTAGTGAGAAAACGTTAAATTTAATAAATAAGACAGCATATGCAATATTTTAAAAGAATGACATAAAAATGCTTGCAAATAAATTTATTTCTGCACCACCGTCCACAACATATCTTAATTAGCTCATGAACCTTAATGCTAATTAGATATTTTACTCGTCCTAAATATGAATGCGGATACGAATACTGAATACTGACGAGTGTATAAAATGTGTTATCATATTCTAAAAAAAAACAAATACGAATGTAAAAGGAATACGAATCAGATATGAACAACAACATAAATTTTTAATAGATTAGCTAAAATATACATGTTTAGGGTAGTTTACACGTAAAATGGATATACCATATACAATAATTTCCTAACAGTTATATCAATAATGGTGAATGCAATCATAAAATATTGTTACGCATAGTTATAAATAAATCAATTAATATACTTATGTACGAAAACGAATATACGAATATGAATGGGAATATTAACGAATGTCAAAGTGATATCCATATCCGTATCCATTTTAGAACAAATACGAATACGAATGTCAAAATATATATAAAACGAATACGACAGCAGATCAGATACGAATATATTCACATTCGTTTTCATCCCTATCCCTAAGATCAAAAGATTCCCGCATACAACCTAAAGCCTTAATGTACACGAAATGCATAACTAATTAAAGTCCTTTTTATGAGCCTCGTAACTTTGTTCACGATTGTTCTGATAAATGGTTCCGCTGTGCATTTATTTTTGAAAATATATATAGATTCATTTCATACTATCTTATGAAATCAAAAACATAAGTTGAATGTATACTTGATATCTTAATATATATGCATGTATACTTGATATCTTAATTTATATAAAGTTTGGTGATAGTAATCTACACTTGTACTATCAAAATAGTTTCTTGATTAGAAAAAAAATTAAAACATAACTTCATATGCAATCATACTTTCAGCATAAATTAATAGAGTGGAACCAAATATTTGGTCTAGTGGTGGAGCAGTGGCTCCCACACTGGATAGACCAAGGTTCGAGTCCCACTGCCCTCACTTTCTACCAGGAATAAAAATGATACTGAAAGAATGGCGGGTTAGGATATGACCTTCTAAAAAATAAATTAATAGGGTGGAAAACAACATAAATAATTGTTGAAACATAAAAGTAATATAAATTTGTAACCACTCACCTTAAGAATACTCATGAAAATTCTCTTCTTAATAATCTTGAAAGTCTTGTGCTTACCCTCACAATTTTCTCTTAGGTAGGTAGCTTAAAATGAGAACTTAATATGGAATAAATAAGGTAGATGGAAATTTATAATTGTAGCCATTGCATGCATTCATTACCGACTTGGATCCATTTTATTATCCATACATGATTTGTAATTGATGTCATATATAAGGAAGGCCAACGATCTCATTTACCCGTAATTAATCCGACAATTGTTAAACTGATCATCATTATTTTTTTAATTCAAAATTTAGTGACGATTAATTAGAAGTTTGAAAAATAGCAACGAATAAGTGTCGCTATGTGGACCGTTGCTAATGATATTACGACAGATAGGATATTCGTCCTTAATTTCAAGTACGAGAAATCATTTTGCAACGAATAATATCGTCTTTATATATTTAACAACAACAACTAATTTAGTGACAGATTTTAAAAAAACAAACATCACTATAGCTTAATTTTGTTGTATTATTCCATGAATATACTCATATATATTCGTGATTCTACATGACGTGGTTGTTACATCGAAGATACGATAAATTTTTGGAAGTCACATCCATGGAATTGGACGATCTTCGAACGAAGTCAGAGTTCAAATAATATTTATATTGCTTAATATATTAGCCACACTTATATCATTGCTTACTACGTGCATTAATTATTTGTAGATAATTATATTGCTTAATATATTAGCCACAGTTTATTCTTCAAACTGGAGTTAGAATCCTGATCGCTCCTTCTAGAAAGTCGTGCTTTATATTTTAATTGCCTTACAACTTGAATGCTATTTAATTTCGTGCATTTTCTTGATATAATAATTTCACACAAACAAATCTTTAGTTAAGAATAGGAGAATATTATGCGTGGTGGATCCCAGATTGGGAGTCCACCCCTTCTCTTTTCAAAAAAAAAGAATAGGAGAATAAAATAAGCATAATAGGCTATAAAATGTTAGTACGAGATCAAGGACCCGTCAATCGAAGAAGCATGTAATGCAAGGGTATAAATAATATATTTTAATGAGCTACAAGAAAATTATATATATCCATGCATGGTAGAATTCCCGTTGTCATGTTTACCAAAATATTTCTACAAGTACTTCGGATATAATCCACACGTACATGAAAGGAAATGAACTAAGGATTTGACATTATATGAATTCATATAAATTATTAGATGAACTTGCGTATACGACTACCGACCCGAAGAAGTTTCGATTATACGCTTACACCGTTTGCTCTCCTTTTTTTTCTCCTTTGGCTATACATATAATCGAAATGATTTTATAGTGATGTTTATTTTGATCCGTCACTATATCATCCGTTAAATATATAATGTTAATATTATTCGTTGTAAAATTATTTTTTATACTTAAAATCAATGACGATTATTATATCCGTTGTTATATCACTAGCGACGATGCATCTGGCAATTTTTATTCTTTGTTATTTTTCATAATTCTTGGTACTCGTCGCCTTATAAAACTAAAAAGTTTGAAATATTTATTCAAAAATTCAAAAAAATAGCAATGGAATAAATGTCGAACATCACTAATGATACAATAACGAATATGGCATTCGTAGCAAACTAAGCAATCTTTTGAATGGAAACTTTAATCAAATGGGAGATGGATTAGTGGGGACCAACATCTTCTAACAAAAACCGTGTTGAATGGGAGTGAGCATCCATTTCTGACTCGGCAATAATTATATCGCACTTGTCATTGAGGTCAACGCCTCCACTCTTTTAAGACCATATGAACAAAAGTTGGTCAACGCCCCCAACATCCGATTTTCGATGATTGAGAGGTAGTAGAATATGACTTTTTCCTAACCCTATTGTTGTTGCTTCTAAGAGATAAAATAAAGATGAAAATCTCCCTACAAACTCTAGACTTTCTTCGATTTGATAATCTAGAAAAGGTTGTGGATATATATAGGGTCTCACCAATATTGTGGTGAGCCATCAATCAGATTCGTCAGATCTCGATTTGACGGTTGCATCAAAAAGTTTATCCAGAATGTCATTTCCGTCATCTTAATTTTATTAAATTCGAGTTTCATTTATGATATTCGAATTATTATTTTAATCTTTTTTGATTTTGGTATTTTCACTAATATCTTTACTGACCAATTTCCAATTTTATTCTGGACTATTTGAATTCAATGATATCGTAGTAAACTCTAACGAGTTTTTGTAAAATATTTTCCCTCTTTGTAATTTCATTATTAATTTCATCTTTTTCACTATATTTTCGTTTTTGTAAATGGGTATCTCTGTTTTTTGAACGGGCATATTCGTTTTGTAAACACCCGCGAGTTTTTGTAAGAGTAAATTTTTTTGGTAGATTTGAGCCCTTTTGTAAATGTGTATTTTTGTTTTGTAAAATTTACGTGAATCTTTGTAACTGTATCTCGTCCCGTTGTACAATTCATGTACAGCTCTGCAAAACAAGAAAACATGCATTAAGATTTCTAAAAAAATGAATCAGTATGTAAATACAAATGTCATATATGTAAATTAACTATGTCCCAATGTAAATCCATGTCTCGCCTCCCACGCACGGTCCTCCACCATGACCATCCAGGATCTGCTCTCCACATTCACCTCTGAATGCAACCACTCTCATCCTCCATTTGCACGGACGGTCACAACCACGTTCCACCACCATTACCATGCGCTGCGACCTTCATGGTTGACCACTGTCGCATGCACGACTTTCTCCTCTACACGACACCTTCGTCCTCTGCATCTTTCTCCTCTAGACCATCTCCTCCATGGCTTCCTCCTCTACGATCGAGAAGCTTTTTGTAGAGAGGACGTTGGCGCTGTCGTCGATGAATCGAGAGAGGGGGGGGAGCTACGCCAATATATATATATATATATATATATATATATATATATATATATAGAATGGAAATATAGTTGCTCGCCACAAAAATAATATCTAGGGTTGTCACATTCTTTTTTTAGAATGTGACAATGATAAAAATGAGTTTTTCGTTAATATAATATTATCATTAATCACAATTTAATCTCAGCCATGTCATTAAGATCTAAAAGCTCTTATTAATGGCTTACCGCAAATGTGGTGAGACACCACCTCATTTGAAGTTCTCTTATATGTGTGTGTGTGTGTGTGTGTTTGTTTGTGTGTGTATGTATATGTATATGATTTTTTTCGTATCACGTTCGTTTATATTTGAATTCACTAAAAACTTGAGAGTTATAGTGATGACTTTTTCAACACCTGACAAAAATATAGACGTTATTAAATATATAACGCGATATCATCCGTTGCGAAATATTTTTTATATTTGAAATTAGCAACGAATAACGTATAAGTCAACGCAGTCGCGCTTATATGTTGCTATCTTTCAAAATCTTAGCTAATTGTCATTAATTTTTTTGGTTCAAAATTTAACGACGATTAGCTAAAATTTTGAAAGATAGCAATGGATAAGCGTTGATACATGGATCGCTACTATTGATATGACGATGAATATAATATTCATTGCTAATTTCATGTATAAAAATTTATTTCACAACTGATAATATTGTTGTTATATATTTAACAATGGTCGATTTAGTGATAGATTTGAAAAAAAACGTAATCATAGCTCATTTATTGTAGTGATTTATTCGTATTCATTTTATAAAAAAAAATATTTGCCTACTTTTCGTATACGACATGAATATCTAATAAGTGTACAAGGGAGGTGGACAGTCAAATTTTGATTAATAAATACAATTAGGATGGTCGTATTTATATTATATATGGTTGTGATCGTCAGAAAGTAATAGATGTGGATGTGAATGTTCATATTTGGATTTTTATCACTAGTGTCCTTCTTAAATGTTGTAATATCGCGTATGTCCACTTTCTTACGAAGGAGAAAGTGGAGTCGAGCTTTGAAGCTCAGTACTTGCGGGTTGAGTCAGAGTACGGAGGGGTAAACAACTCTAGATTGACGATGATCGAAAAGGAGATTAGAGGAAAAATACATATCTATCCTAGGGGCACAATCTAATTACTATTGTGTCTTAAAAGTTAACATCCGTTTGAGATTTGAGATACAGATAGACAATAAACTCGATGGTACAATTGATAATTGTGGGAGATGTCAAGGGCACAACTAATATTCAAAAAAAAGGAGGACATAACTGATATTGCAACATCTAAGAAGTGCATAAGTGATAAAAATCCTTTATTTTTTTAACATGTGTAATTATATACATATGTATTGGGTGCTTCTTTTAAGCCCTTTACGATAATTGTATAAATATTTATAAAAAAATGTATCCTTCATTAAAAATTCCAATAATATCAAGCAATTTCTAGAAAATCCCTACTTGTAGGAGTAAATAATACAGCATTTTCAAGAGTATGTAACATCTCAGGCTTAAGTCCTCGATCCATTATCGAGGAAAACTAGCATTGACAACTTGTTGGGTTCATGCCCAATTGGATTCGTTGACAACCACACAAAATGCTTAAGCTCAAGTTATCAAGTAGTAGCCTCCACCACTTATAACCCACTCTCATACTTTGTGAGTTTTAGATGTGGGACTATCTTTTGGGGTATGGGTGTTACAACATGTTGAAACACCCCAAACCCAAAGATAGTCTCACATCTAAAACTCACGAAGTGTGGGTGCGGTTTATAAGTGGTGGAGATTACTACTTGATAATTTGGGTTTATAATATATGAATATAATGATGAAAATCTATGGAAGCATTTTTCAAACGAAAATAAAAAAAATGAGAAAAATGAGGTAGGGAGCCAAGTTAGCTCAGCCCCATTTCCCATATGCATACATACATACATACATACATACATACATACATACATAGTGGGTCCGTCCAATGAGGTGGTTCTTTCCAAAAATTTGAAAAGGCATTACTAAATTTGTAAATTGTCTCACAGTCTTGTAAAATATAAACTGCACATTGTAAAATAACATAATCATACTATTTTGTAAAATATAGCGTTCATATTGTAACTAACATTTTGTTCAATATAATAATATTTTCATAAATACTTCTTGATGTGCATATTTTGTTAAGGTTTATTATTAAATTTATTGATTTAGAAATTGTAAAATAAATAGAAAAAACACTTAAATTGATGTCACTTCCCATGTATCCAGGTGTATGTGTATGTGTTTATGTAGTGTGTGTGGATGCTCGTGGTAAATTTGACGAGGAATATATATATCGAAGAATATCGATGTAAAATTAAAGATAATTCGAAAGCCGATCAGCTTCTCTGGGTATTGATGAGTTTCTTCATAACATGTTAAATAACACCACGTGTTAAGTACGCTTTGATTATTATATTTAATACTTATAGATCCCTAAGCATAATGTACATGGCATCTAATATGAAAGTTTAAGATCAACATAGTTAATAAAACAACAGGAAAATATAAAATAATGTCTGACTTAATATAAATTGAACAGGTCAAGCAGATAGGACTGGACCCTATTTTGTAAACATCAATGTTATTTTTGATGGAAATATAGCACCAACCAAAAATTTTGATCGTCAAATCTCGTGGGGAAGACATGATTTTATGTTATTCAATATTTATCTAAATTGACATCTCCCTCTGACTTTAAACTAGTGGTTGAGCAAAGGATGAGGCATGCGATGCATATGATGGAAAATTGCTTAGAACATTAAATTCGACAATAATAAATAATCTAGACAGGCAAACACATAATAGGAGGTCCATGGAAGGTAGATTGTGACTTGTGATGTAAAGACTTATTGAAAGGTTGCAGAAATTTTCTAAATTTATAATTTTATGCTAAGTTAGGAGCATTTTGTCGAGGAAGGAGTACGTCGCACGAGCGAGAATGTTGAATGAAGTCGAACCGCGAATTAATTAAAACCTAGGTTATTTTGACCGTTGAACTTTTTGCTCTCGAGTCTTTCACTTTGTTTTGTTGGTTTTGCATTTCATAATCTGTTCATTTTTTGGAAGGCTTTTAATCGATTGTATTTATCTTTATTCTTGACTAGAATGCATTCTTTGTGAAGTCATGCCTCCTTACATAGAAGATTTTATTCTTAGTGACATATTTGTATCTTGAGACATTTTACGTGAATGAATGTCTTTATCACTATAATATATATTTAAGTTGTGCTAAATTGTATGGTTTTGCAAATCGGTTGTACACCACTAAAAGTAGTTAGATAGTGAGGATTTGTATGTCCTAGTTAGACCAAGCTCTTGCATAATGGATTTGTATGTTCTATATGATTTGGAGGGTCTACATGCCACGCTCCTATTTCTCGATCTTACATATTTTGCTAACAAGCATACCGTCCTCCCTAAAGTACAGAATGTTTTGGCGAATTCCCTTTTTTAGAAAAATTGTTAAAGAAATGGAAGTTAATTTTGACACGATTGCTAGACAAAAAGATAATTTTACATTGTTCACAAGTTGGTCATGCTCAAGACTTTCTCCTTGTTATTCCTATTGAGGTCCTTACCCATTAAGTATCGTACTATTCTCAGATATCACCTTATGATTCCTCTATTCCCCGTTGATGAGACTTGTCTACTATGCCAAAAATCCTGCTTAGATGCTTTTGAAGAACATGCAGTTCATTATTGTGAACTCTCAGGCTTTAAATATAAACATGATTTTGTAATGGCGCTTTAAAGAAAGAAACACATGTGAATTTTTTGATGGATCCACAAGAATGGAGATCAACACACAGACCAACAGATGTTTTAATATTTGGATGAGTTGGAGGAAAGCATGCAAGTGTTGATTTGATTGGAGTTTCTCCATTAGTGAGTCTGATAAGGAGTGATTTTATTACGGGATATGATGCACATGAAGTTGCTCAGCTAAAGTTGCTAAGCATAAAAAGGCTTTTATTGACAATCAACATGTATTCATCCCTTTTGATAATGATGTCTTTAGATTCTTGACAACTGAAGCAACAGAGCTCCTCAAAAATGTCCAAAAAATTATGCATAGCACTGTTATAGATCCCAGATCTATAGACAGTGACGGAGAGAGGGGGGGCGAGTGGGGGCTTATCCCCCCAGCTCCCAATTAAGTCCATAAATATATATATGTTTACTTTATAACATTATATATGATCTAAATACATTATTTAATAATTAAAATTTATATGTTATGTTATAATAGCCCCCCTATATATCGAAAAAAATTAATATATATGATCTAACTACAATAATTAACTGTTAGCATTACATGATGTGCATAATCGGATACTGTATATTCGTATATGCCCATCATCATACCGTTTATAAACCGTCATGGATATATAGTTGTTATTTTAGCATATATGGTATAGATAACAATTTTTCTTTTATATTTCTTTGCATATACATATATGTATTTGGATACCTCTTGCATTTGTTAGGATTTTAAAACGGAAATGGTTACATATTTTTCTAGTGTAACATATATGGATACAAATACTTATTTTTATCTACGTCGATTTTAACATAATATGCAAATACATGTACACATATCAAAATATGTATAAATAAATATGATAAGAGGTTAATGGGGTTGCCCTCTTGGGGCAACCAACATAGCTGCCCCCGTGCCATTTTCGATGTTTTTTTATTTTTTTCAAAAACTATCGCCATGTATATTCATCCCCTATATCCCTCCTATATGTCACTCGAGTTTCGTCAGAAACAGAGACTCCTACGGCCTCCATCCAGAGAGTCATTTTTAACGGTAACAGGATTTTTTAAATCGACACCTTCTCGATGGAGGCCGTAGGAGTCTCTGTTTCTGACGAAATTCGAATGGCATATATAAGGGATATAGGGATGAATATACATAGTTTTATTTTTTAAAAAAATAAAAAACACGTCAAATCAGGGGCGGGGCAGCCATGTTGGCTGCCCCCAGGGGGTAGCCCCATTAAATCCATATGATAAGCGATTGGTGCACATATCTATATAGAGTTACTTGTTTGAACATATTAAATATAATGGTATTACTTAATATCACATTAATAAATGTCTATTTCGGTGATATGAAGAGTTTTGTAGGGATCTTTTGATCAATATAATGTTTATAGATAGGGTTTAATGTGGATGCCCCTAAGGGGGAGCTAACTTGGCTCCCCCCGTGCCATTTAATATGTTCAAAAAAATTAAAAAAAGGAAAATGGGTGGGGGAGTCAAGTTAGCTCCCCCTCAAGGGGCAGCCCCATTTTACCCTTATAGATATTATTTATGTTAGATTATAACTTTATATGGGTATTTTTTTGTAAAATAATATCTTCCCAATATTAGTTTCAATCAATTATGGAATTATTGGAAGCTCGCCTTATAGATTGAATTCATTTCCACAAATCCAACTCATAAATTGAAACTTCCGTTAATATTCTACATATGCTCCAAATTTTGCTCAAATCTGATGACATTTCATAATTTATCTTAGTGGTTAAAAGTTCAATCAATATTTAAGCAACTTAAATCACATTTAAAAGAGAATCAAACTTTTTATCATTGGTATAAAATAGCAAATGAACTTGGATTTGAACGAAATTAGGAGGATATGCATAACATTATTCGAAGATTCTATCTATAAGGTTGGATTTTAAGAAACAAATTTGAAAAAAAAATTACAACACCTCTTTTGTAACTCACATTACAAGAGAGGAACCCCTCCCCAAATATTAACAATTAAAATGACAAGATAAATTAGATAAATAAAATCTAAATAATTTGCCTCCTCCCCTTCTCCCTCCCCCCGAAATAATTTAGCTCCCCCCAAGAAGAATTTTCTGGCTTCGTCCCTGTCTATAGATGTTGTGTTTCGAAGAATTGGATTGCCATCCAAAAGGGATTGGTGGCGCAACTTGTTGTCTATCTCCTATCAATCTCTATGTAGTAGTTTTGATTGATAATTAATAGGGGTGTCCATGGGACGGGTACCCGTCCCATTTGATCGTGACCCGTCCCGCCCCGTTGGTATTGGATCACGGGTCGACTCGCCCCAATCCAATGGGTACCCAATTGTAACGGGTAGGCAATGGATGTTGGCTACCCGCAGGTACCAGTGGATACCCATGGGAATAAAGAGAGATACTTCTAGTGAAAGGTGAAATATATAAAAATACAAACGTTATGTCCAACTATGTATATCCGTATCTATATCATATTCGTAATTATCATGTCGGAAATAAAAATCTAAATAGTACGGAATGCATTCAGAATATATATAAATAAATATAGATAAATGAATTAATGATGATATATAATGTAAATCATATGAATACATGCAATTGGAAGGAATACTATCGAATACATATCTAATAATAACACATTCACATAGGTGCATCCTCATAATGAACCAAATTGTATAAATGAAATGTAAATATATATAATCGGAGGACAACATGACAAACAATATATAAGTATATATTCCTATACGTAAATGGATGTATTAATTATCATCACAATTGGTTATCGCGATGTATGTGTGCATGCTTATGTGCATGCGTGTGTGCGCGTGGGCATGGGCGTGGACGCATGCGCGCGTACATGGGGATAGACGTTTGCATGGTCACGAGCGCGGGCACGTGTGTGGGTGGGTGGGTGCGTGCGCGTGCATGCGTGCGTGTGTGATATAATTCGTATTAAAATGCATTCATTATCATCATGTTTGAATGTCAAGATGTATGTATAACGATGTCGATCGCATCAAATTCGTTATCATAATAGTTAATTCAAATTTTGACATCCATATATATTTCGATTTCAAAATAGATACATATACGAGCCCTCCCATACATAATTTAATCTTATATATACAATTGTAATTCTATTATTTTTCCTATCCAATTTGCATCTATTTCATCCCGATATTCGATTTTTATGATTTGGCAATTTGTTTCCTATATTCACTGATATTTGTATCCGCATCCATTTCTATATTTTCAAAATAGATAAGAATAATGTAACATCTATATTGATATTTGTATCTAACTATTTGCATTTTTGTGAATCAATTGATTGTGGAAGTTCTCAACTGGGTACCCGGGGGGTACCCGTCGAGTTTTTTATATGAGGCACTCAGGCATGGGTCATGACATTGCGGGTATCCAACCCATCATTTTCAAACGAGTACCCGAGAGTTTAGGCTCAAAATGAATGTATCCATTGACCCAGATTTTTTTGAACACCCATAATAATTGATGTCTTTCAAAATCACCTTCCTTTGTTATGAATTTTGTCGTTTACATGTGTTGTAATTAGGGATGCAACCGGATACGGATATATCCATATCTGTCCGCTACCGTATCCGCTTTTAAGCGGATAAGGATATTCGTTTTCAGATTTTGGCGGATACGGATATGGATACTAGTTTTAATTTTTTTGCGGATACGGATTCGGATACGGATATCATTATAAAATTTTTTCCAGATACGGATACGGATATATATATTTTTCACGGATATGGATATCCGTATTATCCATATATTCAGCAATATTTCAGCTTCACAAATATTTTGCATGCCTCAATGTAGCTCTGACACGAAAGTGTATCTCATCGTGAAATGTCAAAAAAAAGTAATAAATTTTTATAATTTATCATAATGTTGTTTCATGAAATATACCATATCACATTTATCTTATTAGTTGGTTACAGTGTTACAATATTACCTATATTTTGAAAACATTTCAAATGAAGGAAGACAGCGGTACATCATCATAGAATTTTATTATATGCTCTTCAATTTATTTCATTCAATATTTTAATTTATTTTCTTATTTATTATGTAACAGTCTAAGTTTATTAAATTTAGGGTTTAGTCGTCCATCAATTACAAGTTCGTAAATACATTATTTATAGGATAATCCGTATCCATTTCTTAAATATCCGTATCCGAATCATGATTATCCGATTCCGAATCCGTATCCGTATTTAAGAATACGGTATTCAATTTTTGATATCCGTATGATATCCGTATCCGTATCCATATTTTGAAATGGATAAGGATATGGTAATACCTATATCCGTATCCGTATTCGTCCGTTTGCATCCCAAGTTGTAATCGATTAAGCTAAGAGATTAATTGATCACTTTTACGCAAAGCACTATTCGTCCTCATCCACGTCCTAAATAAATGAATATGTTGCAAAAATATAAATGTGTATCTGCGTGTATAAGCATATAATTCTACGGCGGTTGATCAATATAGTGATTGAACGGATCATAGTCACTCCTTGATTTTTATATTTCCTTTACATAATTTTTTTGGTACTTTAATCAAAATGATCCTTCATATATTTCAAAACTGTTATCAAATTAAGTAAATAGTATGAACTTTAAAAATTAAAATTTTAAGATAATTGAGCTTGGGGATGGATTTATGCTTGTTAAAATTATGAACTTACCAAGCTTTAAAAAGCATTACTTGATAATAATAACTGTATTGAAAAAATCCAGCTTGCATAAATCTTGATATATTTATTGTTGTATTCAAAATTGTATTTAGACTTTAATTGGAAAGTCTATGTAATTACAATTGGAAACAATTTGGTTTCAATTGGGAAACCAAATGTTTTGAAAGGGAAAGTTGGGAATTCGCAAATTTAAAATATGGAAGTTTTGGTGGAAGTTTAGTACCACACCGGGGAGAACTAAACTTTTGATAGACATATATTTGAGTTCACACCCCAAGCTCTTGTAGCAATAGTAGAGAGGAGGAATGGAGGACCACACACGCGCGCGCGCGCTCCTCTCGGGCTCGGAAGAGTCAATTCGGATCTCGATACTTTTGCTACGGGTTTCATTTGGTAAGTCGATTAAATTAATCACACGATTAATTTGTTAAGTCAACTTAAATGGGAATTCATCTCGTCATTATGGGCGCGTTTTTTGGGATCCGAAAGGATGCGTTTTCGGGACGCGTTTTTTTGGAAACCAAAGGTCGCGTCTTCGGGACGCGAGCCCCTCTATTTATATCCCTCAAACGACTCAGTTTTTCTACACTCGCAAGAAAAACCTCTCTCACGCCGTCTCTCTCTCTGGTTCTTCCTCTCACGGACGAACGTTTTCTTCTTCCTCTCTCGGCTGCAGTTCTCTGAGGTACAATCGAGGACGATCCCGTTGGTGTGCGCCGACGACGATCGTGAACCATCGTATCCTGGGAGCGGATCGCCAGTATCCTACGCACCGGTATTGTGGGGGCGATATCTTCTCTAAGGACAGTCCATTTCATGGACGCTTCGGTGACTTCTAAACTGATCTTTATTTTATTTTGGTTGCCGCAATATATTTATTGCTTTACCATTTCTGGATCATGCCTGTGTTATTTATGTTTCTGTTCTATTAATTGGTTCCTGTTTGCATTGTATAATCAGATAATGATTGGAAGGCATACGTTTAATGTAATCTTATTCGGTATTGTTTCCCTGTTAACTCATTTGAATCCGATAATTTACTGTTTAATATATGCACTGGTAATCCTGTTTACAACAATCTTAGAGAAGATAACCCAAACTGATTATAGAATGTCGGAAACAATGTTTAAATCGAGGGTAGATATGACGTGTATGCCTGAAAAATTCGGTGGATAGAATTTTAAGCGTTGGCAACAACGCATGAAGATCTGGTTAACCACCATAGGGTTAATCTCGATGCTTGAAACTGACTATCCTACGATAGAGATGGAAAACCCCTCACCTGATAGCCATAAGGCGCAATCTGCGTGGAAGGAACGCGACCATATATGTCATGGTTGCATCTTGTTGGCTCTGTCCAACATGTTGTTTGACGTATATTTTTCATCCACGCAGACTGCGAAGGGGCTATGGGAAGACTTGGATTGGAAGTATAACACCGAAGATCTCGGTATTGAGAAATACTCCGTAGCCAAATTTTTGAAATTTTCCATTGCCGAAGGGAAGTCTGTTTCTGAATAGGCACACGAGTTTTTACTCCTGCTCCATGATTTAGAGGATGCCGAAATGAAACTTCCAGAGAAGTTTCAAGTCATGTGCATCATAGAAAAATTCCCAAAGTCGTGGGAAGACTTCGGTATGACCCTGAAACACAGAAAGGGGAAAATTTCTATGGATGACTTGATGGTGGCAATTGCCATAGAGGAGGAACATAGGAAACAAAAACATGTGCTTCCTGTTGATATTTAGGCTAAGGTTGATCTTATAACCTCGAAGGGCAAGGATAAGAAGGGAAAGGGTCCCAATAACAATAAAATGAAACCAAAGGGCAAGATCCAGAAAAAGGCAAATAATAAACCCTGCTGGCACTGTAATCAGGTTGGCCATTGGAAGAAGGACTGTCCGTCCTTGAAGGCTCAACCTAAGGCTACAGACAGGAGTCCACAAGTGAACATGATCACTATGGGACTCGGGCCTAACGAGAGGTATGTCTCTATAAAACCTGAACTATACCATATCCATGATCCAAATGAGTGGCTCGTGGATACGGGAGCCAATGTAAACATATGTTCTGACAGAACGTTGTTTTCTTCTTATCAGACCTTTAACGGTGGGACTGTGAAGATGGGGAACGATTCTGCGGCTAGGGTGCTAAGGTCGGGACAAGTCAAGTTGAGGTTCTCCTCTGGACGTGTCTGGACATTACACAGGATGCTGCATGTTCCTGACATCAAGAAGAATGTGTTATATGGCTCTATCTTAGTTAGAAATGGTTTTGAATTAAACTTTAAATGTAATAAAGTTGTTATTCTGAGACATGGCATTTTTTATGGAAAAGACTATTTAACTGATTTTGATTTGTTATTTAGAATTAGATGTGATTCAGTAAACATTAATGAATTGAATGTTTTGAGTATTGAATGTTCTAGTTCTGTGTCTCATGTTGTGAATAATCTAGAAACTTGTGATCTGTGACATGGTAGATTGGGACATGTAAATCTAAATTCAATTAAAAGAATGATGAATTTAGAGTTGATCCCTAAACACACATTTGATAAAAACTCAAAAATGTGAAATATGTGTGCAAGCAAAGACACCTAGGAAGTCTTTTCAGTCTGTCTCTAGAGATAGTGAGATCTTGGATCTAGTGCACACGTATATCTGTGAGTTTAATGGTGTTTTGACCCGAGACAATAAGAAATACTTTATCACTTTTATAGATGATGACAGTAGATACTGCTATGTATATCTAATGAAAACAAAGGATGAAGCCTTAGAGAAATTTCTTATCTTTAAGAATGAGGCTGAGATACAAATAGGAAAAATGCTTAAACGCCTTAGGTCAGATAGAGGAGGTGAATATACCTCTAACTTATTTGATGAACAATGGAATCTTTTGACATAGTTAATGAAGTTACGGCCCCATATTCACCGCAATCAAATGAGATAGCAGAACGGAAAAATAGAACCTTAACTGACATAATCAATGCTCTCCTACAGAGTTCTGGACTTCCAACCTATATGTGGGGAGAAGCCTTGAATACGGCTTGCAATATTCTGAATAGGGTGCCTCCAAGACATATGGAAAAGTGTCCCTTTGAACTGTGGAGAAATAGGAAACCGAGTTTATAATATCTCAAAGTGTGAGGCTGTCTCGCTAAAGTTTTAGTCCCTGAACACAAGAGAAAGAAACTTGGTCCTAAAACTGTTGATGCGGTCTTCTTAGGTTACCTAGAAAATAGCTATGCATATATGTTCTTGGTAATTCGGTCTGAGATACCGGGCATAGATGTCAACACTATTGTTAAACTCTGTGATGCTACCTTCTTTGAGGATGTCTTCCCATTGAAGACAGGGATTACTCAGAATATAACCATTGAGGGCGCCTTTACATCAGGATCTATTCCAGAACAAGTGGAAAGGATATCGAATGTGGGGGTTGAGACTCAACCTGAACCCAATGATTTCTCTGAAGAGATTGAGCCAAGGAGGAGTAAAAGACCTCGGATAGCCAAGGATCTGGGTAGCGACTTCGTTGTCTACCAGATCGAGGGTGATCCACCAAGTTACAAGGAAGCCATGGCTTCATCTGAAGCAAAACAATGGAAGGAAGCCATCAAATCTGAGATGGATTCCATTATGGCTAATGGACTTGGGAGTTGGTTGATTTACCCAAAGGGTGCTCTACCATTGGGTGCAAGTGGGTGTTTAAGAGAAAGCTTAAACCTGACGGATCAATTGAAAAGTACAAAGCCAGATTAGTTGCCAAGGACTTTAGGCAAAAGGAAGGTATCGATTACTTTGATACCTATTCCCCTGTGACTAGGATGACCACAATCCGGATTCTCATAGCATTGGCATCTGTATATGATCTCTCTATCCAACAGATGGATGTGAAGACCGCCTTCTTGTATGGCGATCTTGAGGAAGAGATATATATGGATCAACCTGATGGGCTTGTGACTCCTGGGAATGAGGGAAAGGTTTGCAAGCTTGTTAAATCCCTTTACGGATTGAAACAAGAACCAAAGCAGTGGCATGAAAAATTTGACAAAATTATTTTGTCATGTGGCTTTAATGTTTATGAATCCGATAAGTGTGTCTATTCCAAGGTTAAAAGGTGATGAGTGTATTGTCTTGTGCCTATATGTTGATGACATATTGTTGTTTGGATCACATATGAAGATTATTAATGAGACTAATGCTTTCTTGAGTAGCAAGTTTGAGATGAAGGATATGGGTGTTGCTGATGTGATCTTGGGTCTCAAACTGACAAGGTCAGTTGATGGGATTGTAATTTCTCAATCTCACTATATTGAGAAGGTACTTGAGAAATTTGGATATCAAGATTGCAAAGCTGTAAGCACTCCTTTTGATCCATCCAAAACGCTATTTAAGAATAAAAGTGGAGTACCTGTAGCGCAGCTAAGGTATTCACAAGTGATAGGAAGTTTAATGTATCTTGCAAATTGCACGAGACCTGATATTTCATTCTCGGTTGCAAAGCTGAGTAGATACACTACCTATCCTGACCGTACTTACTGGGAGGCTCTGGATCGGGTACTGAATTACCTGAAGGGAACTATTTCCCTTACTTTGCATTATGGTAGAAATCCTTCTGTACTAGAAGGATACAGTGATGCAAGCTGGATAGGGAAAATAGAGGAGTCTGGGAGTAATGGTGTTACAGGGTATGTATTTACCCTTGGAGGCGGTGCAGTCTCTTGAAGGTCTGTGAAGCAGACCATTCTAGCTCGATCCACCTTTGAGGCCGAGCTGTGTGCTTTGGACACCACTGGAATTGATGCTGAATGGCTAAGGGAACTTCTGTCTGAAATTCCCATGTTAGGTCAGCATGTTCCTGCGATCTCGGTACTTGTGATAATATGACCACAATTGCCAAGATCAAGAGTTCAAAGTTCAACCAGAAAACAAGGAGACACATACAAATCAGACTTAAGACGTTAAGGGATTTGGTGTCTCGAGGAGTGTTGGCTGTGGATTTTGTTGGACCCAAAGATAACACGGCAGATCCGTTGACTAAGGGACTTGATAGATCTTTAGTCCTAAAGTCTAGGCTTGGGATGAGACTAAGACCCATTGGGAGTTCCTCTATAGTAGCAACCCAACCTATCTGAGTGGAGATCCCAAAAAGTAGGTTCAATGTAGTAATAACAAGTTGTTTGGAGAACTGGTTGGCACTCTAAGTTTAATGCGTAAGCATGAGTGTCTTATCCCTGGAAGCCTAAGTTTAGGAAGAGCATAGGCTCTAAATGGGTTGAAGCCTTTGGGGAGAATGTTAGCAGTGCATCCTTGAAGAACGCCACCTATGTGAGTGTTACTGTGGGCCGCAGTTAAAGGAAGATGATCTTTCCTGAACACACTCATGAAACAGGAAGGGTGCATGGCCTTTAAGAGCACCAACCCTGAAGATTGTACCAAGAACAACGCTTTGTTGTTTCTACCGTATACTTTAACACTAAGGTCTGAAGTTCAAGACGTAGTTCACTTCGTTCCTGTTAAAGTGAAAGTAGTAAACGCAGGTAGAGGTTCAAACCGGAAGGTACCTTTACTGAAAGCAAAGTGTGGGCAGCCAAAAGATGTCTCTTAATTCCTTTTGAATCTCTTTTTCAAATTGGTGAATTCGTGGGGGATTGTTGTATTCAAAATTGTATTTAGACTTTAATTGGAAAGTTTATGTAATTACAATTGGAAACAATTTGGTTTAAATTGGGAAACCAAATGTTTTGCAGGGAAAGTTGGGAATTCCCAAATTTGAAATATGGAAGTTTGGGTGGAAGTTTAGTATCACACCGAGGAGAACTAAACTTTTGGTGGACTTATATTTGAGTTCACACCCCAAGCTCTTGTAGCAATAGTAGAGAGGAGGAATGGAGGACCACACGCGCGCGCGCGCTCCGCTCTGCTCCGTCTCCGGCTCGGGCTCGGGCTCGGGCTCAGGCTCCGGCTCGGGCTCGGGCTCGGGAGAGTCAATTCGGATTCATTTGGTAAGTCGATTAAATTAATCACACGATTAATTTGGTAAGTCAACTTAAATGGGAATTCATCTCATCATTATAGGCGCGTTTTTTGGGATTCGAAAGGATGCGTTTTCGGGATGCGTTTTTTTGGAAACCAAAGGTCGCGTCTTCGGGACGCGAGCCCCTCTATTTATATCCCTCAAACGACTCGGTTTTTCTACACCCGCAAGAAAAACCTCTCTCACGCCGTCTCTCTCTCTGGTTCTTCCTCTCACGGACGAACGTTTTCTTCTTGCTCTCTCGGCTGCAGTTCTCTGAGGTACAATCGAGGACGATCCCGTTGGTGTGCGCCGACGACGATCGTGAACCGTCGTATCCTGGGAGTGGATCGCCAGTACCCTACGCATCGTTATTGTGGGGCGATATCTTCTCTAAGGACAGTCCATTTCATGGACGCTTCGGTGACTTCTAAACTGATCTTTATTTTATTTTGGTTGCCGCAATATGTTTATTGCTTTACCCTTTCTGGATCATGCACGTGTTATTTATGTTTCTGTTCTATTAATCGGTTCCTGTTTGCATTGTATAATCGGATAATGATTGGGAAACATACGTTTAATGTAATCTTATTCGGTATTGTTTCCCTGTTAACTCATTTGAATCCGATAATTTACTGTTTAATATATGTACTGGTAGTCCTGTTTACAACATTTATATCATATACTTCTATCATTCAAAATGATAATTCTATTATAAAAATTTCGGAAATATAATTATTATTTTTATTTTTGAACATACAAGATAGCACACATCCTTGCAACCCTCAATAAAATTCTGAGATCTTCCGCGACGTATATATTTCTTGAAAAATAATTTGTGCTTGTATGTATAAATATTTTCAAGGTACATAATTTATATATACATGTACACATAATATACATACACATAAATACATAGACACACACAAAGATGCACATATAAACAAAATAGAAAACAGTAAATGATTATCACATCCAAATACACATACACACACGTACTTATAATATGATAAATGTACACAACTACACATATTATTAAATTAAAAAATAATGTATTTTATCTTACCATACATATAAAATAATTTTACATATACAACACTAAATATTATACATACATGTATACACACACGGGGAATAAGGAAGCACTCTTGGGTGCAGCCAATTAGATGAACCTGCCCATTTTTGTCATCAGCTTTTGTTTTTTCAGTAAACATATGGATTGTTTAGTCAGTGTATTGAGTACAATATATATTTCAAATTTCATGTAAAACAAACATTCCTAGCATTTTCATCTAAAAGGGGTCAATTTTAGCCATTCTAAGACCGATAAATTTTGATAATCTTGATGGATATGATAGAAGTGTCGACTCAAGTTGAATTTGGAATGAAACCGTGATGATATATGGTGATCGAAATCCCCTAGGTTTCATTTTAGAAAAATCAAAAACTGATGAAAGATAGACGGTTGCAGCTACATGGCTCCACCTTAAGGTGCAACTTCCTTAATCTCAGATACACGCGCATGCGCACACACAAGTGCACACACTATAATTCATTAACATAACATATTATAACTATATAATATACTATAAAAAAATTCTAAATCTCATTTTTATAGGAAGTGGTTGTAAATGAATTGATTTTTAATTAGTATTGTTAACAAAAAGTTATGTGGTTCAGCCTACTAAGGGTGTTATGCTATAATAAAATCAAATTTAAATCCCAATTGGTATTGATTGAACCATATTTTTGACAGAAACACCGATTAAGAGGGACAACTAACCCCTAGTTTTTAGAAAACAATCATATTCATTTCATCAAAACACCTCCATAGCATAATCCACAAAAACACACAACTCAAAACTTATGGAAGCTCAGTGTCTAGTACAAATGAGTAATCGCTCCCAAACGGCAAAACAAAACGACTATCGAAGTTTATAGATTACGAATACTCGAAGAAAGGAGCCTCCATTCAAAACTGATGAAGGACAATGGGAGATGTAGGATGAGGCATGGAGGAACAATTCAAATTTTAACTACATGTTGGCTAAAAGTGCGGGAATGCGGATTCAATGAGTTCCTCTGTTCCTAGATGTAAGTAACAAGAGAAACCAAACACTTTTAATAAGAAGGGAAGTTTTGTTTATGATTGGGAAAACTCGGTGATCAGACAAAAACATCGCATCCTTTGCAATTTTTGAGGGTGAATGGGAGGTGCCTTAGAAGATCCTCAAACATCTCCCCTTCCAATTCAACCACTAGATCGACGCTTGTTATTTATACTATTTATCTCCAAGTTTCATGATGAATTTGGATGTGAATTATGAATCTCAAAAAAATTCCAAGCTCTCATAAAAATTCAAAATATCAAGAATATATAACACTTTTTTAGTAAATGGATAGTTGAGGAATATGTAAGAAGGAGACTCAATATCAAAGAGGCATAAGGGGCAAGAATTAGTATTTGGGGTGTTGTTTATAGTTGAGGAATAGGCAAGGATATGTGAAGTTTGCCTTGGTCTAGTAGTTTGGAGTGGCTTAAAGGAAAAAGGACGCTCTAGGATGGAAGGGTTTAGACCAAAATGTGTCACGTAGTTTTGCGGTCACACATTCGTGGAATAAAAGCATGTATAATGGTTTTGTGGTGTATGTAGGAGATGATTTTCCATGTACAAAAATCGTATCTTTGAAATCAAGGGATAGTGTAGTATTCGCTAGGTGTTGTTTTGACCAGTGAAACTTCGCTCGATAGCTTGTCCTGCAAATAGCCTTCAACCAATTTTGCTTGGCCTTAAGTGTGCTAAGGGCATGGAAAAGGGTTATGTTCTTATTATTAACTATTTCCCAAAGAGCTAGGAAAATGTCTTTTTTATGAGGCATTCTGAATTGGTGCTATTTAACTAATCAAAGTAGGGTTTGCTCTCTTGAGCCCACAATTTTGGATGCAACCCCCTAATAGCAAAGGAGCCATATTTAATGGCTCGCCAGCTGTTAGAATCCCCATACATGAGGGAGTCTGAAATGGATATGGGCCTAGAGTGGTGATATTGTCCCCCTAATAATCTGAGATATTAGGGAAGTGGAATTTTCCCGAAGTTTAATCCACGATTTAGAGAGCATGGAACAAGTAAGGGCCTGTTTGGTTGCAGGATTGGGCAGGGTTGGCCCAACCCAGGTTACTATTCACAAGGGTACTTCCTCCTCACAGATTACTATTCACCCAGCCCAACTCAGCCCAACCCAGCAACCAAAGGTTTCTAGGTTCAGGATCAACCAACCGCGATTCATCCTTGATCGAGAAACATGCTCCCATCGAGCTTCACACCTTTTGTGACCCTTAGAGCTTTCATTTCGTAGGAATCAACTCAAGATCTTATCAATACCAAAGATGGCATGGGGATCTTGAGAGAGGCCAGCATATGATTGACATAAGGGGTAAGGAATCAGTTTAGTAGAGACACTCGGGAAGAGAGGGATATCATCTTGGATTCCACCTTAATAGTTTCTTCTCAAACTTTTCAATGATGAGTTGCTAATCAACACGTTTCAATGGTAAAGATGTGATTGGTACTGGTACACTAAGGTAATTGATTGAGAAGCGCTCATTTATCCAACCAAGCACGGTCATGGCTAGTTCTTGTTCCCTCTCGGAGTGGTTGATGCAATGGATGGTGGACTTGTCCTTGATGACATACAATCTCAAAATATCGCCTAAATCTCCTTTTTACGTATCTGTTCTTAACTCATAAATTCTTTATATAAGTCAGTCTGAAAAAGGAAACTTGTTGATTGCCAGCAGATGCATACTATATGTTGTTAAATACGAGAAAAAGGCATCCACATCTTCTATTTGACGAATGTGAATACAAATATATTTGTATTCGTTTTCATTCATACTGGGTAGGGTTCAAATTTTATTAACAGTTGTAACTTTTTTATTTTCATGCTGCAGATTTCTTCAAGATTTTAAGGCCCACTTCAAATATTCTTCCATAACCTTTTACACCGTTAAAAAATTAAGAAAAAAAAGGCATTAAATATTCGTCCATTTTAGGGACTCATCTTTCAAATATAGCAAAGAGGAGAGTGCACTTTCAACCTTAAGATTTATCGTCGACACAAAAGGGTCGTGGAAGGTTTTTTCCTGTTAATTTACCCTTGCACAGCAAAACCATTCATCGTTCATTAATTCTCGACGGATTTGTACAAACATGAAATCTGCGAGTGCCAAATCTAAGCTTCTCGATTTACTTCCATAAATTCTCGGTCATTTTCAGCATAGCATCCTGACGATGTAGAAGGACTAACGGCGCATATTGTTGCCCGCTTGCCATCTGTTTCGATGTAAATCTTTTACATAATAGATACTGGACTTACGTAGAAGATCCCGTTTATAGAAAATCGATACGAATCTCAAATTCGCATTGCACTTCTACTGCCCATATATGGGCGATTCCTAACCACATTGGGTATGTTAAATTGACCAGCGGATGCCCACGGCAACCAGTTCTCCTCCTCTCAGAATTTAATGAAATCGGAATCTCTACGTCCCCATCAATGGTATAAATGCAACACAGCAAACAGCAAACAGCTGACTAACTCCTGCCAGATCTTGTTCATTGATCAGTCGTGTAGATTAGGAAAAAAACACGCTAGAGACGCGAAATTGCAAGATCCATTGCGACGGAGATACACGTAAATCTCCGCGACGACCGCCTTCCTTCGCCGAAGTTTCGACTCAAGCCGTAAAGTCAAGAATCCCGGTGTATGCAACAGCTTTATTCAAAATCGGCCAGTGAAGTCAAATGTCATCTCTGTCAAACAATCTGTAATCTGTAATGTAAATAATTGCGTTTAATTTGAATAATAGGAAATCGAAATGAGAAAATAATAGGTGAATTTAAATGTTGAGGAGCATTCTACCGGAACAGTACCTGTGATATAATCCGCATGAAATACTCACAGGAAACGAGAACGTTCTACTCGACGAGTCGAACTTAACCATTTTAGGTTGTTGTCAACTCATGAGATACAGAGCTTTTACACCTCCAAGTAGGGACTTACTGTCTCTGTTCGGTATTATACGTGTACTACATAAGTTGTTCTTACCTTTTTTTATTTAACAAAAAACTAAATGATATTATGTATTATACGATCATCAAAATTTCATGGGGATGTAGCTCAGATGGTAGAGCGCTCGCTTAGCATGCGAGAGGTACGGGGATCGATACCCCGCATCTCCAATTTTTAAAATATTTTTTTTCGATTTTTATGTCAGTTCTTAATAGCTTTGTGGGTCAAGTGTTATAAATTAAGGCTACAATAAAGAGTTGTTGGATCGGTCAGACTTTGAAATCGTTATCCATATGCAGTTGGCTCAGTTGGATGGGGATATATAGCGGTTATTTAAAGTGGAGAAGAAGTCGTCCAACTCCCAATCCGGATGTTGACGTTTCCCTTTTCTGTACACATTTCTCACTACATATGTTGAAATCTATATCATGCCTGTGTGATTTCATGCTTACCAAACTTGTTTGGGTATAATTGATATTTTTCTTTTCAGAAATTTAGGATAACATTCCACAGCTTGTTTGAATTTAAATACAGTCAGATCCTGCACAAGTGGAAAGTAGGGTGGAGCATTGAGCTCGACCTGGTCCAACCCCGAAAAGTTCGGCTCGAGCCCATCAATTTTTAGCGAATTGAGGACCCGGGCTCGACTCAAGGCCCGCGTAATCGGGCTCGGGTTCGAGCCGAGCTCAACCCGCACCAATTTTGATTTCATAAAGTTGTACTTTGATTCCAATTTATTATTATTGATATAATTCATCCATAACACATGAATATTAGATGTATTGTTATGATATAATATTACTTTTCTTGGATGAATGAAATATTGGATGTATTGTGACTATAAATCCATGTCCCATAATTTAGTTCTAATATGATATTTTGAAATAGTGGTCCCGGGCCAACCCATTTGTATTTCGAGTTCGGGTCCAACCCGAGCAAAATATTTTTGAAATATGAAGGCATGGATCTGACCCATGAAGGCATGGATCTGACCTATTTATACATCGAGTTCGAATCGAGCCCGGACTTTTGTCGGATCAGATCAGGGTCGAGTCCGGACCGACCCGACACAATGCTCCACCCTAGTGGAAAGCATTTGTGAATGGTGGGAGTTTTTATTTTTTTTAACGCATCAATTTGCTGCATTTTTACTACTAAATCAATCATTTAATGTCAATTTTACTTACCAAGTTTCTTCTAGAACAAAGGGGAATTTAATCTTTTCTCTTCACCAATGCGCCCATCGAAGGAATGATCCACATCATTTTTTAAAGAGGGAGAGCACATCTATATATATATATAGAGAGAGAGAGAGAGGAAGATGGGGCTGCCCCCCAGGGGGAGCTAACTTAGTTCCCCCGCCCTATTTTCTTCAAATTTTTTTATTTTTTTTGAAAATTTTTTCCGTGAATATTCATCAGTATATCCCTATATTATGTCATAAAATTTTTGTATGAAACAGAGACTCCTACGGCCTCCATCCAGACAGTCATTTTTTAACGGTAACAGGATTTTTTAAATCGGCCCCGTTTGGATGGAGGTCGTACGAGTCTCTGTTTCGAATGAAATTTGAATGACATAATATAGGGATTTAATAATGAATTTACACGGTTTTAGATTTCAAAAAAAATAAAAAAATTGTGTGAAAAAAGGGCGGGGGAGCTAACTTAGCTCCCCCTAGGGGGCATACACATTTTACCCATGTGTGTGTGTGTGTGTGTGTGTGTGTGTGTGTGTGTGTGTGTGTGTGTGTGTGTGTGTGTGTGTGTGTGTGGTGCAGGAGGGTTGATCATGTGAGAGCAAAAAAAACTGTGAAAGAATTCTGCTCTTCTTTCTCATCCTTCAATCAAACAGGAGAGAGATGACAGAATCTAGTGGTACATAATCATTGCTCTCATTCTCTCACGATTTTTGGCTCTCACAGGATCAGCCTTCTGTAGTGCAGAATATCATTTGCACACACTATAATAAAATTGAAGCAAAGAAACAACTAATTAAATATTAGTTGAAAATGGGTTTGATTAACTCAATGGTCTGGTTGAATTAACAAACTAAACTAATAGATGGTTATGTGTGTGTAAGACGGGGTGACTATGAATTTTTTCGTGTAATTCATGCTTATCGAGGGTTATGTACGTAAATACGAAACTACTCAAGATTATACATGTAAATATCCAAAGAGGAAATATACGAATTTTTGATGTAGATTACTTGTATTTATTTCATTTTTTTAAATCTAAAGGTGCATATACCCTTCCATGACCCTCTAGATCTGCGTTAGCCTCATTGATAAACCTTATATTTATTAGTTATAAAATCGACAACTTAGCACAATTATTGACAGTTTAGAGTCGTCTATGACGTTTTTAAATCATAGTGAATAACATAAAATTGACATGCATCTTGTTATTTGTTAAAATCATAGTGAATAACACACAAATCACATATATCTTGTTATCCGTTCGTGTTTCGAATTCTGTTTAATGAATGAATTGGCCGTTTCTTTAGAAAAAATACATGCTTCAAATTCCGTAGGATATTTAGCCTAAAAGTTCTTACAACCATAATGTGTACCCTTGACATGGGATTATGATCATATGTCTTATCGTGTCTAGATCATTAACTAAACCATGTAACCCTAAAAAATATATGATCATATGATCACCAAATTAATATATTGAGTCCTTACAAGTTACAACGTGCTTACATTAGCATGTTGACCATTAATCATGCACACGTCCCCATTCAACATTAACTTTCTATAATTTAGATATTTTTGATATTTTTACGTAACGTGTGATCAGACGTAATGCCTTTGTAAGTTCTAGATTATATATAATTTTAAATGTTAAATTTAAAAACAAGTATTATTAAAGAGATCAAGTGTAGAGTTCAATATAGTTCGATTCATTGAGTGCAACTTGAGTCTACTAATAACGATGGGTAGGACCGGGAAAAATAGGGAAAATTTATTAGGACACCGCACATGGAGATCTTTAAAATAGAAAAAAAATCTAGTGTTATGTCTTGTTATCGCATCTCTCTCTATGTATTTGTGTATATATAACGATTAAATATAGAGTAAATTACATAAAAGTATCCAAAACATGCACTCGATTTCAATGTTATACCTATATATTAAAAGGTAACAATGTACTACTTGATCTTTAAGATTTTTAGTCCTTACTATTGAAATTTAGTCGATGGTTTCGTCTTTCGTTTTTGCGAGGGAGGCGAACAGAGCACCTTAAGGGCTCGTTTGGTTGCAAGGTTGGGCAGGGTTGGCTTGGCCCAACCCGGGTTGGCCCTGCAACCAAACAGGGTTCTCCTCCTCACAGTTTACTATTCACAGGGGTACCCCTGCCCAACCCAACCCTGTCCAACCCTGCAACCAAACGAACCCTAAGGCCCCGTTCGGTTGGGGGTTTACCCCCCACTTTGGGTGGGTAAACCCCCAAAACCCACACTTCTAACCCACTTGTGGGGCCCACTCCCTTCCCATCAAAAAAAATATATATTATACCATCATATCATCTAAAAATCATAAAATACTCAACTTCTACTCACTATTCCAAACTTCAATACAGTCACATCACAACAACTACCCACTTTTTCAAATTTCAATACAATCATACAATAATAACTACCAACTTTTTCAAATTCCAATACAATCACATCACACAAACCCTCACAACCCTTAACCCACCAACCAAACACACAAACTCAAATCCGGGTTATCCACCCCTGGATAACCCGGCAGCCGAACACCACCTAAGGGCTCCAACGTTTCACATACAAGGGCTCAAGTCTCGACATTAAAAGAAAGGTAACAAAAATATAATACCATTCCACCAAGAATCGAAATAAAATAACAAAAGTTGAGGGTACATGCATGCCTGGAGGTGTTTGCTGAAGTTTGAATCGAGCACTTCCGATCTCAAATCTATCTTAGGACCTATCCCACCTGATAGTCCTTCATGTCGCAAAACTTCTGCTACTTAGTGGTGTAAATATTCATGTATCTGCATGTGAGAAGTGGTGCTCACGAGAGAAGAAAAAGATCTCTTTATGAGGTGAACCAAACGCGAGATAGAGTAAGCGAAGCTCCTTAATATTGGGTAACGACGATAGAGAGAAACGTGCCCTATCCAAAAAAAAGGGCGGGGGAGAGAAGATGGAAGAGAATGGATAATCTGAATATGAACGGTGGTGATAATAGAATTGAAGGAAATGGGGGAAATGTGATTTTGATACGAAAACATACTAGAAATGCAAAATTAAATGAAGAAAATTAAAAAAAGATTAAAGAAACTATCTGATTGATAAATTCAGAATGACTAATGGATGAAAAATACACTTGGCAGCGAAGCTTAAAGATCTTCTTATAATCACCTCTACGATGCAACTACTAGCGGAGGTTACTTTGTGTTTCCTTCAACTCGAACATGTCCAATTTTGGCGTAGATCGACGCCTCTCTCTTCTCCGTCCATTTGCCTACTTAGAATGTACTCAAAAGGCTCTTATCACAATCTTCGAGCCCTAATTGAAGGAGGGTTTTGTGGAATAATGGTATGATAATTCAAAAATTTAGAGCTTTTAGAATCTAGAAAGGGGATGATATAGAGAGTTAGAATTTCTCAGGGCACAGTAAGAAAGGAGTCAGGATAGTTCTGAGCTAGATCCGTCAATTGTGGTTAAATGGTGAGTTGACATATGAGTGGTTGAACAGAAATAGTCTCCTAGTGTATGGAGGTCAAGGGAAGATAACGAACGAGGTGGCGACCACCTCCCCCTAAGCCCAAAATTACAACATTCAAATTTTAATAAAATACAAAATATAAACGATCAAATTTCAAAAAATGCAAGAATAAAAATTATATTTTTTCCGAGACCTATATTGTGATTTTTTAACCTTTTATTTTATTGCAAAAATTATATATATGTTGTATTTTTTTATTATTGTTATGGATCATTTAAAGCACTTATACTTTATATTTTTGGTCTTATAATGTGCATGTTTATGGAAATTGTTAGGTTATTTACATAGGTGTAGAATACCTATAACCTATGTGTTTTATTTTTGGATATGAATTGTATATTTTTATATGATAATACAATATATACATATAAACATAATAAAGGATTTAAACTGTGCTTTGTAGAATTTATAGAATTTTAATCCATATAATACATATATGTCATAAGGTCCCAAAACCTAATTTTTACATAAAAACTCTATTCACCACCATGGTTTTTTAAATAGAGTATTATTATCTATTGAAGTTAAAAATAATTAAATTATTTGGAGTTGAAATAAAGTCTATATTCAAAGTTTTCTATTTATTGAGGACATGTGTGTAAATGGGTCTAAAACCCAAAACTCATTTTTTTTTTCATTTTTTGTATTTTTCAAGCATATTTAAATTTATTATTTTATGTAATAAAATTATAAAGTGAGTTTGGATGTTTTTGAGTTTTATAAAAATATATAAAGTCTCATGACGTTGGGTTTTTTTTGCAAATTAAGATTTTGATTTTCTTTTCAATTATTGAGGTTGCTATTTTTAATACACTTTTTATTTTTGTGTGTATTTTATATACAGGATGAAATCATGAATCATTTCAAAAAGGAGTTGAAGTGAATTTTTAAAGCAGTGTAAAGTTTATGTACAATATATACATGCACTTTGAGGTTATTTTTTATATTTTATAAATTTTCTTGTTTGTTTCTTTATCGATCAGATTAGTTTGGCCTTGTTTCTAGGATATAATCGTAATATAGCCTAGAACTCTTATTATTATTTTTTATCACTATGTACAAATATATATAAGTTACATTCTTTTGATTTTCTCTTTTTTCCCTCTTTTTTGGGTGGATTTTGTGTTGTTATCATGTTCTTATTGGCATAGTTATTACTACAAGAAAGGAATTTCATAAGCTATCTATAGGTGTTTATCAGAGAAGTTGGTTTATAGTCCATAAGAGGAATATAAGAAACAATAGAGGAGGATAAGGTAAGCAACAAAATTACGCACGTCAAAATCATAGTTGTCTAGCATGGACTTTAGCCTACATAAAGGTAATTATCGACTGCTTCGACCTCATTTATTTATCTAGTAGTGGGTCGAAATTCAAGTATAAGTCGATGGATCAGTAATTCATCATTAGTCGACTGATAGTCTTCCTCATCGATCAAAAGTATTTAAAGTCCATTATGGAAGGGATTACTTAACTCACTTATTAACGAGTCTCTAATTCATCTCTAGAGGCCTTGTTGGCATGTGTTGACGGCTTTTATGTGATTAGACTTAGAAATTTGTCTTCCTCATTTCTCAAGTATAATTAGATATGCTAAACAATTTTAGGTCCATTAAACAATGAATTAGAATAATGATTAAGGTTGTGATCCTTCTTGGACTTAGTTGATTAATCGGACCATTAATCGACCAACACTGAGATAATTTGATCAATAGCCAATGATGATCGATAAGAAACGACCCTCTTGTCAATTGAAGCCCTTGGTCAGTCGTCTAAGGGGCATGCTAGTTGACCAACTTAATGGTTAGTAAACTAAAGGCCCTTTAGTCGATTGAAACCTTAATTGTTAGTAAACTAAAAGATTATATTAGATCCCTTAAATATTGTATGAGGATGTCATTATTGTCCTGATCCTTCTTAGAGTAGAGTGGCTTTGAGAACTACTACAATAACATGATGGTCTGGATGCTTGAACATCGATGCATGTATGATTGTACCAACAATGATACATGCCGTACTTATACTCCATATATTGTGTACATTTTCATGCCCTATACATACATTATTGATTAAGCCATCTAATTATCAATTAGATTATGATTTATGATTACAGATATTGTTATTTGCTAATAGCTTTTGTACTATTTTAGACCACATATATATACATATGTAATACACGATATAATACCATAATAATGTGTTAAAAGTATTGATTGTATGTTGACTGGTGCTTGAAAGACATGAATACTGTACTAGATTATTTGTATATGTGATGAATCGCTAAATCGGCCCTTTAAAAGAGTGTTTTTAACACTTGATAAATGTCGTAGCAGTCGGGCCAATTCAGGCTCATCAAAGAGACCATCTCATTGATACATGTCAGATAAGAATGCGATGGTCATGATTTTTATTTTACTTGGCAAGATACCAAGGTCGAACTCAGGGATACGAGCCTCTCTCGTATTAATCAGAATTTCATCTATTTGATTAAGTGTTTAATTAAAGGCATATAGGTCAAATTCATGTAGACACAAAAAAGGCAAAGCGTTAAAATAAACATGCATATTTTTTTAATCATTTTTATCGTGCAAGTAAATGCAATGCGATGCAATGGAGATATGCCCTAGGTAGAAAATAATGAGCAAAATAGTCAACAAGTCAATTCCAGATTTAATTAAGGTGATGAACTCAACTCGAACAAGGCATAGATTAAGTGACACATAGCTATCAAAATAATACATCAAAATTCATTGTGTCCAAAACAACAAATTAAGCATGCCATTGGAAAGATCATCAAACCAGCTTTAAAATGAAACTGAAATCAACTTAATCGGAGCTACGAGGCTCAAGATATGCAACAAGGAAAGCAATGGCATAACTGAAAGAAAACATGAAAAGATAACTACAAAAAGGTCCCTGTAAAGGACTGAAATGCAATAAAAGTAAAGTGCGGGGTCTTCCCTGTGAATATTCCACACGCGTGGGGACCTTTTTGCAAATTTGAAGAATTACGTGGGCTCCTCTGCAATTTTCCCAAAGTAGCACGTGCGCAGCACGTGCTATCCAGGCTCGGATTCAGGCTCGGGAGTCGCTTCGGCTAGGCTCGTATGTTGGCTCGGACTCACTGCAGGCTCGGAGAAGGCACGGAGCATCCAAGCCTGAAGGCTCGGTGACTGAGGCTCGGTGCTGCTGTGGCGATGACACGTGGCTGAATATGACCCATCTGATTGTAGTGATCGGATGGTAGCAATGGGCTTCTGACGGGTCGACGTGTCGGCACTGGGGCCGTTGGATCGAGATGATCCAACGGTAGATGGAGAAGCTAACACGACCTCATCTGGGCCGTTGGATGGTCGCTGAAGGAGGATCATCCAACGGTCCCTGTCCTTCCTCCTTCGCCTGCGGCTGGCGGCGAGTTTGGAGCTCCGGCGAAGGGGCTCCAACTCCGCCTCTCGTCTTCGGCTGCACGTGACCTCCCCGATGCTCCTTGGAGTGACGTCGATGAAGCTGGAAGCTCGGGGAGGCTCCAGGAGGTTCAGGTGTCGGTCGACGTAGCTCTGAAGCTGAGGGTGGTCGTGACGAAATAGGCTCCGGCGAGGCTCCGACCGTTGCAAGCATTAGCGACCTGCAATGTTAAGCACATAGCCGAAGCGGACTACTTGTGGTGCGTGCGTAGTGGAGATGAAATGGAAGCTCGGTGAACGGAGCAGGTGGGGAGCTCATAGCTCCTCCGCCGTGGGTGGCAGAGGAGGTGGGTCGGAGGCGTGATAGGGTTTGGAGGAGGGAGAAGGTGAGCGGAGGGTTAAGCGAGAAAGGGGGAGGTGCAACGGATCTATCGGGAGGTTTAATGGAGGTCGCGGCTGACTCAGGCGACCTAGAAATTTAAGGAAAGTAAACGAAAATCGCAGAGGAAGAGGAAGAGGACTTACCGACGATGGGGCGGAGCGGAGCTTGGGGGCAAGCTCCAAGGGGGAACTCTGGTCGTCGCTGGACGTCGTCAGCTACTCGACGCAGCTCGGGCGGCGCTAGGGCACCGCAACTCCGCCGTGAAGGTCGGAGGGTCTCACCGGGGAAGACAGTCGTCGTCTTCGCTCGATCTCTCCGCCTCCCCCTGTCACAGGGAGGCAGAGGAGGGCTGGGCCACTCCCCACGTAAAGGTGAATGGGGGAGAACGGAGGAGGGAGCGGCTAATTTAAAGTTTGAAGGTGGCGGAAGAACGTGATGAGGATGTGGGTTTCGAGGGAGAACTGGGACGACTGGGGGAGAATCACGGGTAGTGGAGTGAAGCGCGGAGGAGGTGGATGACCGGGGAAGACTTAGAGGCGGTTGGCGAAGGAAGAGGTCCACTGGAGTGGCTGTGAAAAAGGAAAGGGGGCGGAGTTTTTGCGAGGTGGAGATCGTGTGGGAGAGAGGCGTCCGGAGGTAGACGACGAAGCTCCACCGTTGAATCTGGAGATCCAACGGTGGAGAATGGGGCTCTGAGCGACGGTGCTGATAACATCTGGGGCGGAGTGATCAGATGGCTGCAAAGTAGCCACGTGTCATGACGAGGTCGAGGCGCTAAAGGACGGTTTGTATGTAAGGAAGGCACGATCGAGCGGATGAGAAGCGTCAGTGGAATGAGAGGTGGGGATCTCTCCTTCAAACGTTGATCTAATGGCGGGGAAGATGACACGTGGCGTAAGCAGAAGAAGGCGGGGACGAGTGGTGCGGATTGAGAGCGGGAATGATCCGGTGGTTGGGAAAATCAGAGTGCGTGGAAAAGGCCTGGCCGTTGGATCTGGAAGATGATCCAACGGTTGGAGGTGAAGGCGAAAAAAGACAAGGAAAGCAGGGTCATGTGGCGCCCCCAGACTGGGCCACGTGGCCCAATCAGATTATTCCGATGATATTTTTGATATTTGAAGGCTTATTTGGTCGAATTTGAGAAAACTCAAAACATGAAAGTTGTAAGTCTTGACGAGATCTACAAGTTTCATGTTGACCAAAACTGGAAATGAGATCAAACAAAGACCCGAAATATTTTTGAGGGTATTTTTAAGTCTAAAAATACCACGAATTTTTGTTTTGTCATTTTGTGATTTTTAATTTATTCGAGACTCTGATAATTACAAGACTTTAACTGGGATTTATTTATACTAAGCTTAAGCAAGGGGGTTAATAATGTGAAATTATGATGATGAAATCGAGTTTCATCACCCCCCTATACTTAAACCATGCTCGTCCTCGAGCATCAAAAAGAATGACTAAGTTGGATTATCCCCCTTGTGCATGTGAATACAGGATCCAACCTACTCAAGTCGGCTCAATTTTAGAGGTTCAAAATTCTCGAGTTCAACCCAGCCTTAATCGAGAGGTACCCAATTCCTCTAATTCTCTAGACTCTCTCTGATGTACATATAAGCTAAAGGATATGAAGTTTAGTGTTGATTGCAATTCTGAGAGTAGAGTCAATTCGTCACCCAAATCTTGGTCCGAGAAAATCTTCTAAGGACCCAATCCTCGGCACTAGGGAATAAATCAAATCTTGCATTCAGTCCACCGTCTCTTTAGTTGTCAAACTTAGAAAATGTAGATGGCAGGCCAAAAATGGAGGGCATGGGGTTGTGTCAATTCTTCTCTCCCTCTCATTGGAACAAGGATTCTCTCTAGTGCCTTTTACGCAACACAATTTTTTTGGTGTTGATCAGTGCGTCCGTCAAAAGAAGTTGGAGCCGTCTGCACTTGTTTTCCTGGGAGTACACCGGGGTGTGTCTCTTTTGAGTACCTATCGTACCTTCGACACCCAGACTTGTAGCATTTACGATGCAGAGCCCTTTTTTGGTGCGAGCCCGACTCCTGGTCCTAATAGCGGTGGTCCAAGTGGACACTTTGAAAAGTTTGGGAACGCTCGCCTTTGGTGGAAGCTCTTTTATAATTGACTTTATATGGAATGAGAGCTTGTTTTTTGAAATTTCATTGCTTTATAGTATTTTTGGCTAGCTCCACTGCTTTTACCAAGAGTTGGCGCACACTGATCAACAATTTTTTTTATTTATATCACACCCAGGCACTTAGGTAAATATCAAGAGATTAGTATAAGAACCAAGTTCTCATACTGGATAATATTGCTGACACTCAGGTTTCATGAAGCCTCCAAAGATTTTATCCCTTCCTCGAGCATCATTAGATCAAATCCAAACTTGACTTCCTCATCCCAATCCCTTAGGTGAAAAATCAACTCATCTCAATCAAAACCGCAGTCGTGCATGTGATGTGCTGATCATATTCTCTTTATCTGAGATTAAGCATGGAATATAGCATGCAAATCTAGAAACCTAGGGGAATGTGGATGATTAAGTCTAAGACCCTGATGGCTAAGGCTGGTTAACCGCAAATCTCAAAGATCTCAAAAATCAAGCTTCCTTGAACATTTTAGATCCTGGGTGGAAGTGTAAGAGTAGAGGTTTAATCCAACTCCTTCATTCAAAAACATTTTTTTTGAATTTTGCACATTTTTATGGATTTTTGTTTTAAAGTTAAAACACAGGTTAGACTCAACTTTCCTTGATAAAAGATTTTCAAAACCATGTCACACCAATGAAAGATTTTCAAAATATTTTCAAAAAGATTTTGCAAAACAAGAAAATCTCATTTTAAAATTGTTTTCGAAAATAATTTTATCAAAATAGTGTATCATAGTATAGAAAAGTCGTGAAATCATTTGAGTTCTCTTAGTCCAAAGAATTTTACTTTCGCCAAAAAGTTTTAATTTTTTTTCAAATTTTTCAGATATTAGCTAAAGTAAGTAAAGTGTACATACGGTATACCCCCCTATCCTTAAACTTTGCTATGTCCTCATAGCACTAGATGATACGAGTCCATAGGTCCATTTAAGTATATAGGAATATACGGGCACTAAGAGGGGGCTCCCCCTATACTTAGGTTAGAAATAACCTAAGTATAAAGGCAGGAAAAGATGAGTAGAGAAATCACAGGGACTTGGGTCCCCCCTATACTTAGGCTGAGATTAGCCTAAGTATAAAGATGGAGATTGATGTTGGAAAAGACCCAAGGTGAACGAAGAAGAAGGATGAATATACAAGTGAACGGTTGAATCTTCGGAGATGAAATGGAGTGTCTTTGGTTTTGGGGTGTGTGTCACATCAAACAAGGCTCAATCAAGCAAGCAAACCCTTAGTTTCACCAACTCACACATGAAACCAACCAAGGTTGGTTTATTATCTTGTCTGTTTTGTTGGTGATAAAACATTTGATTTTTACGCAAAGAAAAGATGTGAAGTGAAAATCATTGCGTAAGCGAGGGTATTGCTCTCCCAAAACCGAATTTTACTCCATTTTTGGGTTGACTTGCAATTAACAGTCCCAATTTTATTTTAGGTTATCACTGAATTATGGTTAGCACAAAATCAAGAAGTCATCGTCTACCGTTCATTCCATTTTCCATTAATCCTATTATGTGCGTATATCATTTAGTGTGTCCTACCTACGATAAAGCACATAAAAATATGAAAGATAAAATGAGCTCGGAGAGCCGCGTGCCTATCCTAGGTCGACACTCAAGTGGGGACGATCCCCACACAACCACATTCGTTCGATTACAACCGCGAGTCTTCAATCGAAGACCGCTGTAAACGACGAATTATTACATGGAAATAAAAATGCAAGACATTTTTTTCTTCTCGACATACTCCAAACGTGTTTCTGCGGCTCCTCGCAGCGGGAAGCATCGGCTTCTCTCCTCCTTGAACACCAAGGGCCCTGCCACAGAAAAATTGATTAGAGATTAATCGAAAAAGAAAATTTTATAATCCGAAATAAATGAACAAAAAGTGACCTATAAAAGAAACACGAAATTAAATAAACAAAATTCCAAAAAAATATGAGAAATGAGCCGTGTCCCCGGCAACGGCGCCATTTGATGAATCGCTAAATCGGCCCTTTAAAAGAGTGTTTTTAACACTTGATAAATGTCGTAGCAGTCGGGCCAATTCAGGCTCATCAAAGAGACTATCTCATTGATACATGTCAGATAAGAATGCGATGGTCATGATTTTTATTTTACTTGGCAAGATACCAAGGTCGAACTCAGGGACACGAGCCTTACTCGTATTAATCGGAATTTCATCTATTTGATTAAGTGTTGAATTAAAGGCATATAGGTCAAATTCATGCAGACACAAAAAAGGCAAAGCGTTAAAATAAACATGCATATTTTTTTAATCATTTTTATCGTGCAAGTAAATGTAATGCGATGCAATGGAGATATGCCCTAGGTAGAAAATAATGAGCAAAATAGTCAACAAGTCAATTCCAGATTTAATTAAGGTGATGAACTCAACTCGAACAAGGCATAGATTAAGTGACACGTAGCTATCAAAATAATACATCAAAATTCATTTTGTCCAAAACAACAAATTAAGCGTGCCATTGGAAAGATCATCAAACCAGCTTTAAAATGAAACTGAAATCAACTTAATCGGAGCTACGAGGCTCAAGATATGCAACAAGGAAAGCAAGGGCATAACTGAAAGAAAACATGAAAAGATAACTACAAAAAGGTCCATGGAAAGGACTGAAATGCAATAAAAAATAAAGTGCGGGGTCTTCCCTGTGAATATTCCACACGCGTGGGGACCTTTTTGCAAATTTGAAGAATTACGTGGGCTCCTCTGCAATTTTCCCAAAGTAGCACGTGCGCAGCACGTGCTATCCAGGCTCGGATTCAGGCTCGGAGTCGACAGAGGCTCGGGAGTCGCTTCGGCTAGGCTCGTATGTTGGCTCGGACTCACTGCAGGCTCGGAGAAGGCACGGAGCATCCAAGCCCGAAGGCTCGGTGGCTGAGGCTCGGTGCTGCTGTGGCGATGACACGTGGCTGAATATGACCCATCCGATTGTAGTGATCGGATGGTAGCAGTGGGCTTCTGACGGGTCGACGTGTCGGCACTGGGGCCGTTGGATCGAGATGATCCAACGGTAGCTGGAGAAGCTAACACGACCTCATCTGGGCCGTTGGATGGTCGCTGAAGGAGGATCATCCAACGGTCCCTGTCCTTCCTCCTTCGCCTGCGGTTGGCGGCGAGTTTGGAGCTCCGGCGAAGGGGCTCCAACTCCGCCTCTCGTCTTCGGCTGCACGTGACCTCCCCGACGCTCCTTGGAGTGACGCCGATGAAGCTGGAAGCTCGGGGAGGCTCCAGGAGGTTCAAGTGTCGGTCGACGTAGCTCTGAAGCTGAGGGTGGTCGTGACGAAATAGGCTCCGGCGAGGCTCCGACCGTTGCAAGCATTAGCGACCTGCAATGTTAAGCACATAGCCGAAGCGGACTACTTGTGGTGCGTGCGTAGTGGAGATGAAATGGAAGCTCGGTGAACGGAGCAGGTGGGGAGCTCATAGCTCCTCCGCCGTGGGTGGCGGAGGAGGTGGGTCGGAGGCGTGATAGGGTTTGGAGGAGGGAGAAGGTGAGCGGAGGGTTAAGCGAGAAAGGGGGAGGTGCAACGGATCTATCGGGAGGTTTAATGGAGGTCGCGGCTGACCCAGGCGACCTAGAAAATTAAGGAAAGTAAACGAAAATCGCAGAGGAAGAGGAAGAGGACTTACCGGCGATGGGGCGGAGCGGAGCTTGGGGGCGAGCTCCAAGGAGGAACTCTGGTCGTCGCTGGACGTCGTCAGCTACTCGACGCAGCTCGGGCGACGCTAGGGCACCGCAACTCCGCCGTGAAGGTCGGAGGGTCTCACCGGGGAAGACAGTCGTCTTCGCTCGATCTCTCCGCCTCCCCCTGTCACAGGGAGGCGGAGGAGGGCTGGGCCACTCCCCACGTAAAGGTGGACGGGGGAGAACGGAGGAGGGAGCGGCTAATTTAAAGTTTGAAGGTGGCGGAAGAACGTGATGAGGACGTGGGTTTCGAGGGAGAACTGGGACGACTGGGGGAGAATCACGGGTAGTGGAGTGAAGCGCGGAGGAGGTGGATGACCGGGGAAGACTTAGAGGCAGTTGGCGAAGGAAGAGGTCCACTGGAGTGGCTGTGAAAAAGGAAAGGGGGCGGAGTTTTTGCGAGGTGGAGATCGTGTGGGAGAGAGGCGTCCGGAGGTAGACGACGAAGCTCCACCGTTGGATCTGGAGATCCAACGGTGGAGAATGGGGCTCTGAGCGACGGTGCTGATAACATCTGGGGCGGAGTGATCAGATGGCTGCAAAGTAGCCACGTGTCATGATGGGGTCGAGGCGCTAAAGGACGGTTTGGATGTAAGGAAGGCACGATCGAGCGGATGAGAAGCGTCAGTGGAATGAGAGGTGGGGATCGCTCCTTCAAACGTTGATCTAATGGCGGGGAAGATGACACGTGGCGTAAGCAGAAGAAGGCGGGGACGAGTGGTGCGGATTGAGAGCGGGAATGATCCGGTGGTTGGGAAAATCAGAGTGCGTGGAAAAGGCCTGGCCGTTGGATCTGGAAGATGATTCAACGGTTGGAGGTGAAGGCGAAAAAAGACAAGGAAAAGCAGGGCCACGTGGCGCCCCCAGACTGGGCCACGTGGCCCAATTAGATTATTCCGATGATATTTTTGATATTTGAAGGCTTATTTGGTCGAATTTGAGAAAACTCAAAATGAAAGTTGTAAGTCTTGACGAGATCTACAAGTTTCATGTTGACCAAAACTGGAAATGAGATCAAACAAAGACCCGAAATATTTTTGAGGGTATTTTTAGATCTAAAAATACCACGAATTTTGTTTTGTCATTTTGTGATTTTTAATTTATTCGAGACTCTGATAATTACAAGGCTTTAACTGGGATTTATTTACACTAAGCTTAAGCAAGGGGGTTAATAATGTGAAATTATGATGATGAAATCGAGTTTCATCAATATGTTATCCTTGATAGATGCATATTTTATCTTGACAATTATATATGATTATATATCAACTTGCCAATAGTGTTAATGATGGAAATGCTTGGTTTTGATGCCATGAAAGATTGAATATCAATCACCTAGACAGTTTAATGTGACATGCATTGGTATAAACCATGATCTTACTACCATGAAAATCATAGCAAGGCTAATTTATGAATATAAATATAGAACATGGTTTGGATTGCTGAAGAATCCTCATTTCATCACCTTTATTTTTTTTGACCTTAAATACCTAGTTAAATGCGTGTATATATCATTAATTTGTGAAAATAAACACTATGTAAATTACACGAAATACTGTACAAATATTGCATTTAATTCCAAAATAAAAGAATGAAGTGCCAAAGACTCTGAGTGGCCCTAAACCCTGAGACCCAGTCATCATGATGATTTGATTGACAATGAATAAAGTAGGCGGAGATAGGACAGAAGAACTGTATAGAAAATACATAAAAATCCTAATTCTTAATTCATCAATAATTGCTTATTATTTTTACACATCAAACAGTAAACCCTCTACGTAAATATTATACATAAAAATATAAAGAAAATACAAAATTAATTTCACTGAAAAACAATGCACAGTATGCTCAGAACACACAAAATAAAAGCTGCAAAGAAAACTTTATAGATCTCTATCTTCTACATACATAATCAAAATTGACCAATCTTTATTGTTCATAAAATTAGATAAGCTATTCAATGAATGTGTTTCATTCAATTTGGAGTTAAGATGCAAAGTTAGGTTTTGGGCCTCCATTGTGCAATATACCTTTATAATATATTAAATATTTTTATTCTTTAGATATTTTACTTTATTTTTAGAAAATTGTAAATATAATTAAAAACATATGTACATAATTAAAATAAATTAAAAACATTAAAAATAAAATAAATTATGTATTCTAATAAATAGATAAAGTATACATATATATACATGTAAGATATATGTACATAAATAATCAAGTATACAAATAAATTCAGGAAAAAACAAAAAAATACTTAAATATGTATTTAAATAAATTAAAAATATAAAATAAATATATATAATAAATAAATAAAATACAAACTAAAGATAAAAATAACAAAATATAGTATATTTACATATATATATATAGGGATAATTACACCCATAACCCTGAGTAATTTCGCAATCTCAATCATAACCCTGTATAATCGTGAATTACATGCAGGACCCCGAATAAATGCTCCGTTTTACATCCATAACCTTCCGTTAGTTTAGCTCGTTAACTCAACCAAATACTTGAGTTAATCTAACCAATCCCTGATCTAATGATTGGGATTGATCAAAAAGTAAAAAAAGAAAAGAATAATCCCTGATCTAACGATTGGGGCTTGCAGGTTTGGGGACGGACTTGTAGAGCGAGACACAACAGGGGAGTATTGCAGCGGCGAAGGTGGAGGGGGTTAGGCGGCGGGCCAGCTGCTTGCAGGGGGGTCGAGAAGGAGGCTTGACCGAGGAAGGGTTGGCGGCGGGCCAGCTGCTTGCAGGGTGGGTCGGGAAGGAGGCTTGACCGGGGAAGGGTTGGCGGCGGGCCAGTTGCTTGCAGGGGGATCGGGGAGGAGGCTTGAGGCGAGTTGACGGGCTGTTTGCATGGGGAGTCGGGGAGGAGGCTTGATGGGGGGATAGTTGGCGGGCTGCTTGCGGGGGGGTGGGGGGGGGGGGGGGGGAGGTTGACGGCGACCCAACTGCTTGCAGGAGGGTCGGGGAGGAAGCTTAGGGGGGAGGGTTGATGGGATTGTCAGGGGAAGCGTTGGCGGGGCTTGACGCGGGGGAGGGTGGTCGGGTTCAACGGGGGGTTGGCGGGTCTTCCAGCTACTTGCAGGGGGGTCGGGGAGGACGCTTGACGGGGGGAGGGTGGTCCGGGTCCGGGGGGGGGGGGGGGTCACGGTACAGGGGCTAGGCCGGGGGGTTGGGATGCGGCGGGGCTGGGCTTTCAGGGCAAGGCCGTGCGGGGGGGGGGACTTCGACCTCGGCCGGGCACGAGTTGTTGCTCTCAGCGGCGACCTTGTGCGGGTACAGGTACATGCAGGAGTTGTTGCTCTCAGCGGCGACCTTGTAGTGGATGACAAGAGGAGCTAGGATTGGCGGCGAGCTTCGAGAAGGGGAGGATCGGTGGTGGGTTGCTGCTTGGAGCTTCTAGCAGGGGAGAATCCGTGGCGGGCTGCCTCGAGCAGGCTTCAACCGGGGAGGGGGGAGGGACAGTCATGGGAATGGCACGTTTTGTAAATATGAATGATATTTAGGGTCAGTGCAGTCTTTTTTAACAGAAAATCGTCAAATATAACGGAGGTCTCA